>OY776681.1:53143551-53800947 GCA_963675555.1 Leptura quadrifasciata | reverse complement strand
TTTGGAACAAATTTTACTCAAATATAGAACAAAATAAGAAGTAGTAGAAGTATTTATGGTTAAAAAAACATCCGCCCCCTACAAATGCAAAGTCACCTGTGACACCAAGATAAACAAAAAGAATGAAAAAAACCATCTTTGTTTTCTGATTTGGAACAAATTTTACTCAAATATAGAACAAAATAAGAAGTAGTAGAAGTATTTATGGTTAAAAAAACATCCGCCCCCTACAAATGCAAAGTCACCTGTGACACCAAGATAAACAAAAAGAATGAAAAAAACCATATTAAGCATTTTTTTATCGAAAAAATTGTGGTGTCTGAGCAGAGGGAAATAATAATCACAGCTCGAACTTTGTATTTTATTACAGCGATACTATACACAAGTAAAAGAACATTAATTGTATATGACCAAGACTTTGTACATTATAGGTTACGTTTACGTCTAATAGCATCGGCGGCCAAACCGGAACTGCCCTTGGTTGGGAACGACTGTTCGTTTCTGCGCACGCTTGATATGACACCCTTCTTCCAGTTTTTGTAACCCTGTAACAGTTCCAAAACTCTAAAACACTACTTTAAATTTCGTCCGATGAATTTACATCTAATGCATAATCTTTCAATTTGTTCGGCACTCTTACATTTCTTTTCGCCCGACTAGTCCCTAAAAGTTTAACTTGATCGTTCATACTTACATTATTACCATTGCGGCTTGTGCCTAATTTGTGTTTTTGTGACAGTGCTTTATAGTTGCTAACTTTGTTTTTCTCGACTTTATTATTAACTTTTTGAGTGTTCCCTGTGGAATCGTTATTTTTAAGTACTTCCGACTGTCCTTGCCCCTCTTTATAACCCGTCTCCATCTCTGGGAGATTGTTAACCTCGTTTAAAGCTCTGTCACTGCCAACACTTACAATGTTTTCGTCAATTTCCTCACTATTTACATCGCTAACCCTAATATCACAGTTGCTGCTACTAACTACGTCGTCGACTGCAGGTGCTGCCTCCATTGGATCAGAGACTGGAGCACACCGCATGGTTTGCCGAGGCTGAAAACTAGAAATATTATTAGTAACATTGCTAGGTACATTTGCATCTACATTACGATTAACATTACTCTCTTTAGTTTTATTGTATATTGTTCGAGTCCCTTCCCATTGGCATTTTTGTATTTGATTGTAATGTCGTTTCCACATAAGTCCCGTTTCAGTTCGACATAAATATATGGATCTACCAATTTTTCTAACTAGAGTCGCTTTAGTCCATTCTACTTTGTTTGTTTTTCTGTAATCTTTGATAAGAACTTTGGTTCCAATTGTCAAATACCTTGTTTTTCCTCCATAATTCCCCTTTTGTACTTCTTGAGCTTTCTGCATGTTTCTGAAAATTTGTTTTTCACCTTTTCCTTGGGGTTTAATGCCTTCTCGCATTATGGACAGCCTTGTCCTTAGCTGTCGCTTGAACATTAAGCTTGCTGGTGTCATTTTGGTGGTGTTGTGTTCTGTTGTCCAGTATGTTAACATTATTCTTGAAATTATGGTAGAAATGGATGTGTTTGTTTGCCGGATCCTTTAGGTGAGTGTTTAGTTTGTTCTTAAACAGTTTTACGGCATTTTCTGCGGCTCCGTTACTTTGTTGATGTCCAGGTGGTGATGTCAAGTGTTTGATTCCATTACTTTTAAAAAAATGTTGCATTTTCTCAGAAAGAAATTGGCTCCCGTTGTCACTTACAATAGTCGTTGGGATTCCGAATCGTGCAAACGTTTCACGTAGTCTTTCTATGGTTTCTTCTGCATTAATTCTCGCCATCGGGAATACCTCGATCCATTTTGTGTGTGCGTCGACCATTATAAGAAACATCTTGCCAGCTGTAGGACCCAAGTAGTCTATGTGAATACGTTCAAATGGTTTTTCTGCCACTGGCCATGACGTAAGTGGTGTTCTTGGTGGTGACTGTCTCGATAACATGCAGGGTGTGCAGTTTTTTGTGATCTCTTCAATTTCTCTGTCCATCGTTTCCCAATACATAAGTCCCCTCGCTGTAGATTTCATTTTTACAGTCCCAAAATGACCTTCGTGCAGCTGGTTTAACAGTTTCTGTCTTAACGATTCTGGTACAACGATATTTAACCCCCATAGTAAAATACCATTTTCTACAAAAAGTTCATCTTTTCTATGAAAATATGGTTTTAACTTACTTCCAATGTGTTTCGGCCATTTTTCTTGCTGAACGTATGTCATAATTTTTTTCAAGTGCTTATCTTTCTCGGTATGACTTCTTACTTCTGTGTTATCTATGGGCCAATCATCGATTCTGGACGTGAAATTCAAGTAACTTACATTTTCCTCTAGATGTTGTTCCGTTTTGTTCGGTTTTCTTGAGAAGTAGTCTGCTACGATGTTTTCCCGACCTTTTATATGCTCTATTCTATAGTTGAATCCTGACAAAAATGCTGCCCATCTCTGGAGTTGATTTTCATACATTTTGGGTATACCCTTGTGTTCACCGAATAATGTTATAAGTGGTTTGTGGTCTGTTCTGATCGTGAATCGTCTTCCACATAGATACTGGTAGAATTTGCATACTCCAAAGTAGATGGCGCTGCTTTCCTTATGTATCGTGCTGTATCCTTTTTCCGCTTTCGTCAAGGACCTAGAGACAAAACTAATTGGTTTTTCGGTTCCGTCCAACATTTTATGCGATAATACTGCAGCTATACCTTCCTCTGAGCTATCAGTGGTGAGATATAGTGGCAACTTTGGATTGTAATGGGTGAGGACTAAATCTGACATCAGTATATCTTTTATTTCCTTAAATGTTGCTTCGCTTTCGTTGCTCCAGCTGAATTTGACATCTTTTCTTAACAATTTATATAGGGGACTTAAAATATTAGCCAACTTTGGAATAAATTTACTATAAAAATTAATCATACCTATCAGACTCCTGACTTCGGTGACATTTGAGGGTCTCTCTGCCTCACATATGGCCTTAATTTTCTCTTCTGCCTTGTGCAATCCGAGCTTGCTGATTTTATGTCCTAGGTAGTTGATCTGGTCCTTGAAAAATTCGCATTTTTCTTTACGAAGTGTCAAGCCAGCATCTTCCAGTTTCTGCAGAACCTTCTCAAGTGTCCTCAGATGATCCTGTGTGTTAGAACCTGTTATTAATACATCGTCTAAATAATTTACGACGTTATCCATGCCCTGAAACAGTTGTTCTATATACTTTTGACACTTACTACTACTTGGTGTGATTCCGAAAGGCATTCTGTTTACTGTGAATAATCCTCTGTGTGTACTCCACGTGAGAATCTTTTTACTCTCGTCATCTAATTCAAATTGATTATACGCTTGATTTAAATCTAGTTTAGTAAATTTCTCACCGTTATGTAGTTTGGCGAAGATCTCCTCCACCAACGGAATCGGATGATGTTCGTCTACCAGCCATTTATTTACCGTTTGCTTGTAATCGCCACAAATGCGTATCTTTCCATCAGCTTTGATTACAGGGACTAAAGGCGTGGCCCACTCGCTTGTTTCTATAGGCGTTAAACTTCCCCCGTTCACCATGTTGTCCAATGTGATATCCATCTCTTTACTGTATGCCAATGGTACGGGTCTCGGCTTTAAAAAAATAGGATTAGCATTTTCTTTTAATTTTAGTGAAACTTTTGCATGTTTAAATTTACCTAACTTGTTGCTAAATACTTCTGGAAATTTACTAATAAGTTTATTTACCCCGTTATCGTTTGTTTTTCCTATATTATTTACCATTTTGTACTGAATATTAAAGTTTACATGTAATTTGACAGGTTTACAAACATTACAATAAACAACATTTACAATAAAATAACCTATGGGGAATATGGGAACTTTTACTATGAAAGAGTTATTTTTGTGGTTAATGTCATTGACTTTGTTAAAAATACTGAACATTGAGCAATAGTTCGTTTCACCTTTTGGTTCCTCTACTGCATCATTAAAAAAACTGTCTACGTACCCTTCGTTTTCTATATCCACATAGTTACAATTTTTATGTTTACCACACATCTTTGCCAAATGTCCCACTTTACCACAGGAATTGCATTGATACCCTCTATATTTGCACGGTTGTGCATGGTTGACTCCGCAAACCTTACAACTCCCTGCAGGACCTGAGTTCCCGTTGACCATTAACTTTTTATTCCTTTGCATCGACTTTGAATTCATGCTTCCGCCATGACACTGTCTTCCTGTCACTGTCGATTTTGACACTTGGCCCTGCTGCCGGTAATGCAGACTATGGCTATTACCGTTACTAAAATCCCTGCTACTGCGCGCCATGTTTGAATATCAGTAGGTAATGGGCCACTTCAGACTTCCCCCACCACTCCACCCTCGAAGCCACGCCCCTCCACCGCTCAGCCAATCAGAGAGCACGAAGCCACGCCCCCTTTTTTATGGCGGGAAATTCAAATCATGGAATCTACATTACCGATCGAAGCGCGGGAAATTCAAATTATGAGATCTGCATTACCGACCGAAGCGCGGGAAATTCAAATCGTGGGGTCTGCATTACCGACCGCGGGAAATTCAAATCTGACAGGGCCCTGTGCCGACATAACCTAACTAATACCCCGTGCTCGTGTTCCCCCGGCTGGTCGACGCATGATTCTAACCTTACTAATGGCCCCCGTGCCAACCTAACCTAACTTCTGTTACCAACTTAACCTCACTTCTATCATCGCGTGTTGACCGGTTAGTGTCCCCCGTTTCGACACATAACCTAATTTCTGTTGCCAACTTAACCTCACTTCTATCATCATGTGTAATGGGCAAGAAGGCTAGGAGGTGCCCCCGTGTCAGCATAACCTAACTTCACTTCTTAAACCTGCTCGTGGTTCGTGTCCCATGTGCTGTCAAAAGCCCCCGTTCAAGTGTCCCGTACCCCAGCAGCACCGTGTTAACCTAACCTTACTCTCAGCATCACAGGCCGT
Source organism: Leptura quadrifasciata (assembly GCA_963675555.1). Classification (NCBI taxonomy): domain Eukaryota; kingdom Metazoa; phylum Arthropoda; class Insecta; order Coleoptera; family Cerambycidae; genus Leptura; species Leptura quadrifasciata. The sequence goes on along the minus strand of OY776681.1, from coordinate 53,795,972 downwards.
TCAACATAACCTAACTAATGTCCCCGTACTCGTGTGCCCGTCCCGGCTGACCGACGCGCGTGATCCTAACCTTACTAGAGGCCCCCGTGTCAAGGATAACCTTACTTCTTAAGCCTGCTATAAAAACTTAAACCCAAAGACCACATGGACGTGGTATGTGGCATCGAATCGGAGCTATGCCATCAGAGCGCCAAGGGTAAAAATTCATAGCAAGCAAGAAGAATGTTAGGCCCCAAACCGTCGTGGTGCTCCCCCTCGTCCCAACATAACCTCACTTCGTATGCCAACATTTTAAAAGTAAGTAACATAACCTAATTATATCCCTAAACCTTATCAGCCGTTACAGAGGGCGTTCAACATAACCTCACTTGTGCCCCCGTGCCAACATAATCTAACTATATTGCTAGTGCCCCCTTCGAGCCGACATAACCTCACTTCTACTATGGTACGTGTAATAGTAAAAAAAAAACTGAAAGGACTCACCAGGCCCTGCATCCACATGTCACGAACAAAGAGCACAGACTGACACTTGTGCTTGTGAGATGAAATTGTCATGATGAATCATATCAGATGGGGTAAAAAACCGTTAGCTATGACGTAATATTGCGCAATTATCATCAAAAAGGCGCGGCGGCGGTTTACTTTGAAATTTACCTTTGTCGATACTTTCAATGAAATTTAGACAAAAACAAATATAATTTATTGCTTCCTTAAAAATTTAAATAAAATAAACATCATATAAAAGGCCCTAGTAAATATCCAACTAAAAACAGTTCATGCTACATGACTAATATAAATATAAAATAACTTTGAATTAACAGTCATTTCCACACCTGAATAATCAATGTTTTTTCACCGACAAGATCTAGCTTGTAGCTAACATTTAATGGTCGTGATCTGGTATTCGTCCTCATCATTATTTTCTTTTACCTAAATGGCTATATAGATAGGATTTCTGATTTAGAGTAAGTATAGAAGAAAAATGTCGATCAAGTCTATTAAAAATATATACCTTAGAGTCGCAGCTTGTCTGGTTAATTTTTGTTGATCGCCAGGTATATAATTTTAGCTATTTTTGTTACTTCTAAGAAAGAGCTTCTTTGTTCTAGCAATAATAATAAACGTTTGAAGTTTCGTGGTAGAAATTATTTTCCTCAAGTTCAAATGAATATTTTAACCATGAGAAAAGATTTTAAATATCTCAGGCCAATATAGAGTTTATAAAAGTACCTATTAATATTGTTCTTATATATTTATTTTTACAAAACATAGATTGCTGCGATAATATTCAGACTCAGTTTTTAACCATTGTTTATTTATATAATATCTGCAAATTCAGCTAAAATGGAAATATTCCAGCGACTGGTCAATCGGCTATCGGCCGCTCCTATAAGTCCTATTCTATATTTTCAATTCAATTTCAATTTTTCGATGTAGTGGTCGGAGGTGTATAGTGCCAGTCAGTGGAGAAGTTTTTGTGAGTGCTTTACACTCTTATAACATAAAGGTAAGTTTCCATTATTACGATTTTTGCAGACTGTCCGTAGATTTTAAAAATTGTAATTTTCCTTAAACAGTTACCATGTTACTAGAGCCACATGATTTATATATGGTTTTTCTATTATAATAACGTTTGAAAGTTTAATGCTTATTAATCATAGATAGCTCTGTTTTCTCAAGTTTTTGTCATAATAGGTTTATGTACTGAATGACTCGGGAATCATTATTCTTCTTAGTTCAAACGGATATTTTTAAAACAACTGTCAATATACAGGGAGTGCTCAGTTTAATGTTTATTAATCATAGTTTTACTCAACTTTTTCCTTAGGTTTTACCATATTAAGTTTCAATTTTATAAAGTGTTATTTTACATAAAGTTCATGTACCGGAACCAGATGTTTTGGGATCGTTATTTCTCTTAGTTCAAACGGATATTTTATACAATTGTCAATATACAGGGGGTGCTCAGCTTAATATTTATTAATCATAGTTTTACTCAATTTTTCTCTAGTTTTATACCATATATTGTTTCAATTTTATAAAAAGCATTATTTTTACTTAAAGTTTATGGGGCAGGGAAGTTTCGGAAATCATTATTTTTCCTAGTTCAAGCGGATATTTCACACAATTTTTCAATATACCGGGGCTGCTCAGTTTAACTTTATAGATTACCTTTGGTTTTCATAAATCAATTCCTTTTGATTGTTCCTATTGATTTTAATATACATAATAAGTAAAAATACTAATGTCATGGATAAATAATATCAATCCGATTTAAGATTTGCAAGTTTCATATCAGTTTTAAGATGTATTAATATTCAAGTACTAGAAATAATAACGTAATTTCATATTACCATCACTGACAAAATAAATGTAAGGAACTTGGGTTAATTCGAAAAATATACAGGGGGATTCGAAAAATAGTCTCTTGTTTCTCTAAACAAAAATATTTCAAAAATACAAAATAAAAGAAGCGTAAAGCCTTCGACATTAATAAATCACGTGGAAAAATATATAGGGTGTACAGTAATAATATACAGGGTGTTTTGTTAGTAATAACTGTATGTTTTACTTAAACGATGTAATCTGCAGTGAATTTTTCTGTTCATATTGAATACAAATCTACACTTTCATTTATAATTTTCTGATAAGTTCTTTTGTACAGGGCTGTTTTACTAGCAATAACTGATTTCTGTTCTTATTGAATACAAATGTACACTATGTTTATAATGCCTATTGAATAAATGTAAGGGAACTTGGATTGATTCGAAAAATATACAGAGCGATTCGAAAAATATACAGGGGATTTGAAATATATACATTTTTAGATATTTTAAAAACACATCTAAAGGAATGAATTTTCATAAAAGATGGCTGACTCTAGGTCTCCATAACTAACTAAACTATCAGTTTTTAAAAATCTCTCTCTAACATGATACGTAATATTAGAAGACCTGTTAAGCTCTTTTTTCTCTTGAAATATCCCGGTCGTTGGATAACTAGGCACTTGCAGGTACACTAATAATTTAGTATACAAAAAATAACCGTCAGTTCGATATAATAAAGCCCCATCCGTAAAAATATAATAAGGGAACCTTACGCTAAACTTTGTTTCATCAACTAAGTTACCTTCATCAACAGGATACGGTTAAAAACGCTGACTCACTTATTTTATCCACAATTACCCGCAATTATTCACATTTTTATCCACATGAACAGGGTCTGTACGAAAATTACTTTGAAAACTTTTTACAGGAATTTAAAAATGCAAAATAAAAAGTGTAAAGTTTCCATCGCTAAAGAATCATATGGGAAAAATATTATTCAAGTTGATTTTATTTTAAATAATTCCGTAGTCCAATTGGTATATATCCTTTTTTTTCAAACATGTGTTTATATTTGCTAATGTGAAAAAATACCACCGATTTTAAATTTTCCAGCACTCCTCTGCTAATTTAATAAATGCTCATTCATTAATAATATACAGGGGTCTGTGCAGTAATAATATACAAGGCGTTCAGATTCTTTAATATAATATTTTTCAGGAAATTTTGTTAAAATATTAACACTCTATAGATACAGTTCTTTTTATATATCTAATGATTATAAATAAAATTCTTTAAAGGTTTTTAAAATCCATTGTCTTTGTAGAAACTAGTGATTCACAAAGTAAGCATGTATCATTAGGAGTAAACTTTCTATATTAACTTTTTAGAAAAATCTATAATCCTCATTCTCTATGTGTGTAAAAATCTGTATATCTCGTAAAAGACAAACTATATATATACAGGAGACCTCGAATCAGCATTATTGCATATTATACAAATAGAGTCCTTATATGTATTTTAGAATGTTCTCAGAGCAACGTTTATTTAAGATAAACAAAGCTACCATTCCCATTCTTTACTTTTTTAACATATCTCATTCATCACGCTTGTTTTTGAGCTAGAGTTTCTGTTTGATTATTACATTGAAAAATGTATTCGTATTTTTAAGTTTTATTTACAGTCAGAGTGAACATAATGAAAAAATATACAGGGTGTACAGTAATAATAATATACAGGTGAACATAGTGAAAAAAATATATACAGGGTGATTACGGTAAAAAGAGACTGAATTAATTTATTAGAAAATATATTCAAATTTACAAGGTATTTTTATTATAATCATTGAGAACTGTCGTTACTCTTTCATGAATTTTATTCCTTATAGCAAGCAGATCTTTAGGTGCTAGGCCAAAGTAAAAATCTGTAGATTTAACTATTTTAAACACTTCATAAGCTGCTTCCATAAATTCATCTTCTGCATTGGTGGTAATACAGGGGCCTTCATGATAATCAACAGCCATTTCGAGGCATCCTTCTTCTTCTTCTTTGGCTACAGCTAGTGAGGGATCATATATTTTTCCATCAATTTCATTCCAAAAATGTATGGGTATGGGCTCTGATTTACATATAACAATCCCCATTTTCACCTCAGAGTGAATACCAAATCGTTTAATTTGTTCATGAACATTAGCGCGGCAGGTAAACAACATGCCTCATATTTAAATCTTATAAATATCATTTCCATAATCTCTATAATTTTATCGGGTGGGATAATTTTCTCCCAAATAGGCATAGCGGAACAATTTTTAGCATGTCTCTTCATATATTTCTTATTTGCAAAAGTTTTTTGACAGTTTTTACAATCAACCATTTTTCGTAGGTTTAAAACACGTCTAATCACTTCGACTGTCACAAGATATACGAAGATTTTAATCCAAAAATGAACATTGGTAACAGGTTTCCCCCCCCCCCCCCACTCCTACTAATAAACATGGTAAATAGTAAATAAAACCAAAATAATTTGTCCGATAATTCCCATATCTCTTAAAGTATTTATATATAAATCGTATTTTAGACCTAAGCGTTTGTTAATTCTTATTGCGTCAACTAAATCGTTAGAGTTAATATTTTCATCCCATTCCAATATATATCATTCTTCTTTCTCTTCGAATTGAACGTTGAGTGTATATTATGATATTTCCAACTTGAATTTGCATTGACAACAGGCTCTTTTAAAGTACACTCTGTGGAGGACGATGGTACCTAGAGATCTCAAGTTTGAAATTGTGGTGGATGTGTTCTGTTCCCAACCCATTTCATACTCATCATCATCATCATATCCTGAGGGCTTCGGTAATGAGCTCATCCTCTTCTTTGGTGGAAACAATTTTGATATAATGTTTTGATATTTCCAGGTCTTGTTCGGATTTAACCGATATACATCTCCATATTTTCTCATGTGTGCATTAGTTAATGTTAGTATATCTTTATAGTTTAATAAATCTTCGTCGTTAAAATCGTGGGACTGTCTCTTTGTTAATAATTCGATTAGGCCGCTTTAGAGGAAATTTATTCTCATAGATATGTAGATCATTCTTCTTAATTATCACCCATATTTCATCAATCATAAGATTCGAACCAACATGGTTTAATCCATAACAATTGGGCTCGATATTCAGTAGAAAAACATGTTGTATCTGCAAAGGTATTTGTATGAATAGCTTTTATTCATTATTTATACCCCTTTACAGGTGTTTGATGATGGTTTCATGACAGTTCATGGGTGTTTATGGGTGGTTCATGGGGGATATATAATAAACAGGTCTGTACGAAAAACAAACAGGTCTGTACGAAAAATAAACAGGTCTGTACGAAAAAACAAACAGGTCTGTACGAAAAATAAACAGGTCTGTATGAAAAATAAACAGGTCTGTATGAAAAAAAATAAAACAGTCTGTATAGGAACTCTTGTTATTTTAGCCTGAAAACTCTATACATCTTATTTTTAAACCCAAAACTTCTTACAATAATAATAATCTCCGAAAATGCTACATGATAGTCTTAAAACCTTGAGTATTAAGAAAGAAGTATAACGAATAGTCGGAACATTTTCAAGTATAGATTAGATGAGTGTGCTTGACTTTTAGCCCGTACCTTACCTTATACCAGCTAAAATGTTGAGATGGTTAAAAAATTAAAAAATAATAATGACCTCAGAAATTCACTAAGATAAAGGTATAACATACACAGTAACTTGGTTAAAAGTACCAAGTTTAGCTGGTATGTCATAGTTACTCTTACTTATCTATTTTTAACTCTTATGATGTAAATATTTCATAGTTTTACTATCTACATATACATCTCACAGTAAGGAAGGAAGGGAGGAAGGCGGGAAAAATGATACTCATAATAAATTAAAATTCTGTATTGAACAAATATATTCCAAGTATACATGATCAATATATATATATGTATATATTATAAACAAAATATTATTATTTAGACATAAAATATAGCGAAAAAATTCTATAAATATCAAATGATTAATACCATCCCAAGGGTGGTTCGGAGACCACAATAAAACTGTAGGCCGCCGTCTCCTTTATCTAGTACAAGACCCCTGAAAGGTGACTAAGAAAACATAGTTTATAAATAAAAATTCTATAAATAAAATATAAATCAGTATACATGATCAATATATTGTGCTGTTCTACTTTTTATTGTACTTAATAATTTGCAGTACTAATCAAACCTTAACTTGCTTATTTCCAATAGATAAAAAAAAAAACTTTAAAACCAAAAGATCAAATTAAAATCTCTTACCTTTTGATCCGAAAGTATGTCAAAATATTTAATGGGCCGGCTAGCTTATCTTTCCCTTCAGGAGCAGGTTCAAATTCAGTTCCTATTTAAAATGAAATTTTTATTAAAGTAAAATTTTTAATCTGATATAAATAATTTATTTTCTTTGATATTTAGATAATTTAGCTTTATAACAGGTTCGAAAGTCTAATAAGTACACTATTTAAATTTTAATATACGACCTTGTCCAAAATTAAACACACAAAAACCTTCCTTCTTCGTAGCTACACACTTCTCTTTCCAAATCCAACAATTCTCCTTTCATTAATTCTTCACCTTATCTCGTCCTTATCTCCTCTGCAACTCCAAACCACAATAACACCTCTACCTTCTTATTTACAGTCTATTTTTCTCTTCTTCGCTGATCTCCGCAATTTCTGACTTTCAATTCAATTTCAAAATTCTTAATTCTTGTTTATTATTTTTCTTCTTCACTCCCTAATTTTCACTTGTTCTTTTTTTTTCTTAAATTTGTTTTTCCAATTTTACAACCTCTCTTTTATCTGTTGTTTATTGTTCTATCTCACTAAATATCAAAGTATCCAAAATAAACAAAACAAAACACCATATGAATTTTGATTAATTTCATGCCAAACATAACCTAACTTAAACCTCCTTGTCTTTCTCCAGGAAAAGATTTACCAACTATAAAATAAAATTTCCTACTTAAAAGAAATGTCATAATGACTTAAATGTCAGAAATTATTTCAACAACAACTTAATAACTCAGGAAAACATTTACCAACTATAAAAATAAAATTTACTACTTAAAAGAAATGTCATAATGACTTAAATGTCAGAAATTATTTCAACAATAACTTAATAACTACTAACATAGATGTCAGTATCAAACTTACTGTTGACATCAAATAAAAACTTTAAAACTATTAAAACAACTCTAAACAAGTATTAACATTCTAAAACACATATCTTTCGGATCTTTAGCTAATTTAAATAAATTTTGAAAACCATCTAAAGGAAATAAACAAATTCAAACCCTGATTCAGCAAATAACACAAACATGCAATCTTCGTAATCGTCCAATATGCAAATACATCGCAATATATATGTATATATTATAAACAAAATATTATTATTTAGACATAAAATATAACGAAAAAATTCTATAAATATCAAATGATTAATACCATCCCAAGGGTGGTTCGGAGACCACAATAAAACTGTAGGCCGCCGTCTCCTTTATCTAGTACAAGACCCCTGAAAGGTGACTAAGAAAACATAGTTTATAAATAAAAATTCTATAAATAAAATATACATCATAAATAAACCTTAAAAATAACTTCAAGGTAAAACAATAATAATACACTTTACAGAAATAGTGATTCTCAGGAAATAAATATATTATTTGATACAACAACAACACTGACATAAATTTTTTATCAACAAATATAATATACATTATTAACACATACGATTTCACCTCATTCCTGCAAAGGATTCCAAAATATATGAGTGCTCTATTATTTATAAGTATAATTGTTCAAATAGTAATAAACAGATAATATTCTTAATTAATATGCAAAAGTTATACATAACTCGTTAATGCAGCAAAAATATAAATACATTGATGCGCGCACTTAACCAATCTAACCTATCGTAGCGTATCTAACCTATCGTAGCGCGCGTAGTAATTAATTAAATGTCTTATTATATTTATTGTTGAAATGTCGTGAAAATTACAAATATATTTATTGTCTATACATTCATTGATACGAGTTTTATCGCCTGTGCAGACCTGTTTATTTTTCCTTAACCAATCTAACCTATCGTAGCGCGTGTAGTAATTAATTAAATGTCTTATTGTATTTATTGTTGAAATGTCGTGAAAATTACAAATATATTTATTGTCTATACACTCATTGATACTAGTATTATCGTCTGTACAGACCTGTTTATTTCTCGTACAGACCCTGTACAGACCTGTTTATTTTTCATATAGATCTGTTTATTTTTCATACGGACCTGTTTATTTTTTGTACAGATCTGTTTATTTTTCGTACTCGTTCTGGGGTAAGTTTGGTCAGCGAGAAAATCAACCAAAGACAAAGATTGTTAATGACCCCCGTGAATTCTTTGACATGCTTTCAAATCCGGGTATATACGTAAACTCTGTGCTCCCTGTGAATGAAGACACTCTGGTGGTTAACTGGGAGTATATAGAAGAGGCCGCAGATTCTCTAAAAACCGTAAATGTGGTAATAGCCGCATATGTTACGACGCAAGCTCGTTTAAAATTGTATAGTTATTTAGAACGGCTGGGTGATAGAGTACTTTATTACGATACAGATTCTGTTATATACGTGTCCAGGCCCGGTGAATATGACGTCCCTACAGGTGAATTCATTGGAGACATGACCAATGAACTCGAGGCATACGGCCAGGGCTCTTATATCACAAAATTTGTGTCTGGTGGCCCCAAAAACTATGCATATAAGGTCTTCTCTACTAAGAACCAGAGGGAAGAAATTGTATGCAAAGTCAAGGGATCTCCCTAAATTACGCTGCCTCTCAGCTTATAAATTTTGGCTCTATTAAAGACATGGTGCTCAATGACACTCCTCCTGTGTATATAGTGTCCAAAAACATTTGTAGAACTAGGGAGCACGAGGTAGTGACTAGAGAGGAATCAAAAATTTACAAACCCCTCTCTAGCAAAAGAAAATTTGCTGAAGATCACATCTCTGTTCTCTATGGATATAAGAAATTTAGAGACTGCTAGGATTATGTGTTTTTATATTTTTGTATATATATTTGTTGTTGATAATATTTTGTATTGTATCAATGTATTTATATTTTTGCTGCATTAACGAGTTATGTATAACTTTTGCATATTAATTAAGAATATTATCTGTTTATTACTATTTGAACAATTATACTTATAAATAATAGAGCACTCATATATTTTGGAATCCTTTGCAGGAATGAGGTGAAAACGTATGTGTTAATAATGTATATTATATTTGTTGATAAAAAATTTATGTCAGTGTTGTTGTTGTATCAAATAATATATTTATTTCCTGAGAATCACTATTTCTGTAAAGTGTATTATTATTGTTTTACCTTGAAGTTATTTTTAAGGTTTATTTATGATTTATATTTTATTTATAGAATTTTTATTTATAAACTATGTTTTCTTAGTCACCTTTCAGGGGTCTTGTACTAGATAAAGGAGACGGCGGCCTACAGTTTTATTGTGGTCTCCGAACCACCCTTGGGATGGTATTAATCATTTGATATTTATAGAATTTTTTCGTTATATTTTATGTCTAAATAATAATATTTTGTTTATAATATATACATATATATATTGATCATGTATACTTGGAATATATTTGTTCAATACAGAATTTTAATTTATTATGAGTATCATTTTTCCCGCCTTCCTCCCTTCCTTCCTTACTGTGAGATGTATATGTAGATAGTAAAACTATGAAATATTTACATCATAAGAGTTAAAAATAGATAAGTAAGAGTAACTATGACATACCAGCTAAACTTGGTACTTTTAACCAAGTTACTGTGTATGTTATACCTTTATCTTAGTGAATTTCTGAGGTCATTATTATTTTTTAATTTTTTAACCATCTCAACATTTTAGCTGGTATAAGGTAAGGTACGGGCTAAAAGTCAAGCACTCTCATCTAATCTATACTTGAAAATGTTCCGACTATTCGTTATACTTCTTTCTTAATACTCAAGGTTTTAAGACTATCATGTAGCATTTTCGGAGATTATTATTATTGTAAGAAGTTTTGGGTTTAAAAATAAGATGTATAGAGTTTTCAGGCTAAAATAACAAGAGTTCCTATACAGACTGTTTTATTTTTTTCATACAGACCTGTTTATTTTTCATACAGACCTGTTTATTTTTTCGTACAGACCTGTTTATTTTTCGTACAGACCTGTTTGTTTTTTCGTACAGACCTGTTTGTTTTTCGTACAGACCTGTTTATTTTTCATACAGACCTGTTTGTTTTTTCGTACAGACCTGTTTATTTTTCGTACAGACCTGTTTATTATATATCCCCCATGAACCACCCATAAACACCCATGAACCACCCATAAACACCCATGAACTGTCATGAAACCATCATCAAACACCTGTAAAGGGGTATAAAGAATGAATAAGAGCTATTCATACAAATACCTTTGCAGATACAACATGTTTTTCTACTGAATATCGAGCCCAATTGTTATGGATTAAACCATGTTGGTTCGAATCTTATGATTGATGAAATATGGGTGATAATTAAGAAGAATGATCTACATATCTATGAGAATAAATTTCCTCTAAAGCGGCCTAATCGAATTATTAACAAAGAGACAGTCCCACGATTTTAACGACGAAGATTTATTAAACTATAAAGATATACTAACATTAACTAATGCACACATGAGAAAATATGGAGATGTATATCGGTTAAATCCGAACAAGACCTGGAAATATCAAAACATTATATCAAAATTGTTTCCACCAAAGAAGAGGATGAGCTCATTACCGAAGCCCTCAGGATATGATGATGATGATGAGTATGAAATGGGTTGGGAACAGAACACATCCACCACAATTTCAAACTTGAGATCTCTAGGTACCATCGTCCTCCACAGAGTGTACTTTAAAAGAGCCTGTTGTCAATGCAAATTCAAGTTGGAAATATCATAATATACACTCAACGTTCAATTCGAAGAGAAAGAAGAATGATATATATTGGAATGGGATGAAAATATTAACTCTAACGATTTAGTTGACGCAATAAGAATTAACAAACGCTTAGGTCTAAAATACGATTTATATATAAATACTTTAAGAGATATGGGAATTATCGGACAAATTATTTTGGTTTTATTTACTATTTACCATGTTTATTAGTAGGAGTGGGGGGGGGACCTGTTACCAATGTTCATTTTTGGATTAAAATCTTCTTATATCTTGTGACAGTCGAAGTGATTAGACGTGTTTTAAACCTACGAAAAATGGTTGATTGTAAAAACTGTCAAAAAACTTTTGCAAATAAGAAATATATGAAGAGACATGCTAAAAATTGTTCCGCTATGCCTATTTGGGAGAAAATTATCCCACCCGATAAAATTATAGAGATTATGGAAATGATATTTATAAGATTTAAATATTACGCATGTTGTTTACCTGCCGCGCTAATGTTCATGAACAAATTAAACGATTTGGTATTCACTCTGAGGTGAAAATGGGGATTGTTATATGTAAATCAGAGCCCATACAAATACATTTTTGGAATGAAATTGATGGAAAAATATATGATCCCTCACTAGCTGTAGCCAAAGAAGAAGAAGGATGCCTCGAAACGGCTGTTGATTATCATGAAGGCCCCTGTATTACCACCAATGCAGAAGATGAATTTATGGAAGCAGCTTATGAAGTGTTTAAAATAGTTAAATCTACAGATTTTTACTTTGGCCTAGCACCTAAAGTTCTGCTTGCTATAAGGAATAAAATTCATGAAAGAGTAACGACAGTTCTCAATGATTATAATAAAAATACCTTGTAAATTTGAATATATTTTCTAATAAATTAATTCAGTCTCTTTTTACCTTAATCACCCTGTATATATTTTTTTCACTATGTTCACCTGTATATTATTATTACTGTACACCCTGTATATTTTTTCATTATGTTCACTCTGACTGTAAATAAAACTTAAAAATACGAATACATTTTTCAATGTAATAATCAAACAGAAACTCTAGCTCAAAAACAAGCGTGATGAATGAGATATGTTAAAAAAGTAAAGAATGGGAATGGTAGCTTTGTTTATCTTAAATAAACGTTGCTCTGAGAACATTCTAAAATGCATATAAGGACTTTATTTGTATAATATGCAATAATGCTGATTCGAGGTCTCCTGTATATATATAGTTTGTCTTTTACGAGATATACAGATTTTTACACACATAGAGAATGAGGATTATAGATTTTTCTAAAAAGTTAATATAGAAAGTTTACTCCTAATGATACATGCTTACTTTGTGAATCACTAGTTTCTACAAAGACAATGGATTTTAAAAACCTTTAAAGAATTTTATTTATAATCATTAGATATATAAAAAGAACTGTATCTATAGAGTGTTAATATTTTAACAAAATTTCCTGAAAAATATTATATTAAAGAATCTGAACGCCTTGTATATTATTACTGCACAGACCCCTGTATATTATTAATGAATGAGCATTTATTAAATTAGCAGAGGAGTGCTGGAAAATTTAAAATCGGTGGTATTTTTTCACATTAGCAAATATAAACACATGTTTGAAAAAAAAGGATATATACCAATTGGACTACGGAATTATTTAAAATAAAATCAACTTGAATAATATTTTTCCCATATGATTCTTTAGCGATGGAAACTTTACACTTTTTATTTTGCATTTTTAAATTCCTGTAAAAAGTTTTCAAAGTAATTTTCATACAGACCCTGTTCATGTGGATAAAAATGTGAATAATTGCGGGTAATTGTGGATAAAATAAGTGAGTCAGCGTTTTTAACCGTATCCTGTTGATGAAGGTAACTTAGTTGATGAAACAAAGTTTAGCGTAAGGTTCCCTTATTACATTTTTACGGATGGGGCTTTATTATATCGAACTGACGGTTATTTTTTGTATACTAAATTATTAGTGTACCTGCAAGTGCCTAGTTATCCAACGACCGGGATATTTCAAGAGAAAAAAGAGCTTAACAGGTCTTCTAATATTACGTATCATGTTAGAGAGAGATTTTTAAAAACTGATAGTTTAGTTAGTTATGGAGACCTAGAGTCAGCCATCTTTTACGAAAATTCATTCCTTTAGATGTGTTTTTAAAATATCTAAAAATGTATATTCGAATCGCTCTGTATATTTTTCGAATCAATCCAAGTTCCCTTACATTTATTCAATAGGCATTATAAACATAGTGTACATTTGTATTCAATAAGAACAGAAATCAGTTATTACTAGTAAAACAGCCCTGTACAAAAGAACTTATCAGAAAATTATAAATGAAAGTGTAGATTTGTATTCAATAAGAACAGAAAAATTCACTGCAGATTACATCGTTTAAGTAAAACATACAGTTATTACTAACAAAACACCCTGCATATTATTACTGTACACCCTATATATTTTTCCACGTGATTTTTTAATGTCGAAGGCTTTACGCTTCTTTTATTTTGTATTTTTGAAATATTTTTGTTTAGAGAAACAAGAGACTATTTTTCGAATCCCCCTGTATATTTTTCGAATTAACCCAAGTTCCTTACATTTATTTTGTCAGTGATGGTAATATGAAATTACGTTATTATTTCTAGTACTTGAATATTAATACATCTTAAAACTGATATGAAACTTGCAAATCTTAAATCGGATTGATATTATTTATCCATGACATTAGTATTTTTACTTATTATGTATATTAAAATCAATAGGAACAATCAAAAGGAATTGATTTATGAAAACCAAAGGTAATCTATAAAGTTAAACTGAGCAGCCCCGGTATATTGAAAAATTGTGTGAAATATCCGCTTGAACTAGGAAAAATAATGATTTCCGAAACTTCCCTGCCCCATAAACTTTAAGTAAAAATAATGCTTTTTATAAAATTGAAACAATATATGGTATAAAACTAGAGAAAAATTGAGTAAAACTATGATTAATAAACATTAAGCTGAGCACCCCCTGTATATTGACAATTGTATAAAATATCCGTTTGAACTAAGAGAAATAACGATCCCAAAACATCTGGTTCCGGTACATGAACTTTATGTAAAATAACACTTTATAAAATTGAAACTTAATATGGTAAAACCTAAGGAAAAAGTTGAGTAAAACTATGATTAATAAACATTAAACTGAGCACTCCCTGTATATTGACAATTGTTTTAAAAATATCCGTTTGAACTAAGAAGAATAATGATTCCCGAGTCATTCAGTACATAAACCTATTATGACAAAAACTTGAGAAAACAGAGCTATCTATGATTAATCAGCATTAAACTTTCAAACGTTATTATAATAGAAAAACCATATATAAATCATGTGGCTCTAGTAACATGGTAACTGTTTAAGGAAAATTACAATTTTTAAAATCTACGGACAGTCTGCAAAAATCATAATAATGGAAACTTACCTTTATGTTATAAGAGTGTAAAGCACTCACAAAAACTTCTCCACTGACTGGCACTATACACCTCCGACCACTACATCGAAAAATTGAAATTGAATTGAAAATATAGGATAGAGATATTTCCATTTTAGCTGAATTTGCAGATATTATATAAATAAACAATGGTTAAAAACTGAGTCTGAATATTATCGCAGCAATCTATGTTTTGTAAAAATAAATATATAAGAACAATATTGATAGGTACTTTTATAAACTCTATATTGGCCTGAGATATTTAAAATCTTTTCTCATGGTTAAAATATTCATTTGAACTTGAGGAAAATAATTTCTACCACGAAACTTCAAACGTACGTTTATTATTATTGCTAGAACAAAGAAGCTCTTTCTTAGGTGTAACAAAAATAGCTAAAATTATATACCTGGCGATCAACAAAAATTAACCAGACAAGCTGCGACTCTAAGGTATATATTTTTAATAGACTTGATCGACATTTTTCTTCTATACTTACTCTAAATCAGAAATCCTATCTATATAGCCATTTAGGTAAAAGAAAATAATGATGAGGACGAATACCAGATCACGACCATTAAATGTTAGCTACAAGCTAGATCTTGTCGGTGAAAAAACATTGATTATTCAGGTGTGGAAATGACTGTTAATTCAAAGTTATTTTATATTTATATTAGTCATGTAGCATGAACTGTTTTTAGTTGGATATTTACTAGGGCCTTTTATATGATGTTTATTTTATTTAAATTTTTAAGGAAGCAATAAATTATATTTGTTTTTGTCTAAATTTCATTGAAAGTATCGACAAAGGTAAATTTCAAAGTAAACCGCCGCCGCGCCTTTTTGATGATAATTGCGCAAATTACGTCATAGCTAACGGTTTTTTACCCCATCTGATATGATTCATCATGACAATTTCATCTCACAAGCACAAGTGTCAGTCTGTGCTCTTTGTTCGTGACATGTGGATGCAGGGCCTGGTGAGTCCTTTCAGTTTTTTTTTTACTATTACACGTACGATAGTAGAAGTGAGGTTATGTCGGCTCGAAGGGGGCACTAGCAATATAGTTAGATTATGTTGGCACGGGGGCACAAGTAAGGTTATGTTGAACGCCCTCTGTAACGGCTGATAAGGTTTAGGGATATAATTAGGTTATGTTACTTACTTTTAAAATGTTGGCATCCGAAGTGAGGTTATGTTGGGACGAGGGGGAGCACCACGACGGTTTGGGGCCTAACATTCTTCTTGCTTGCTATGAATTTTTACCCTTGGCACTCTGATGGCATAGCTCCGATTCGATGCCACATACCACGTCCATGTGGTCTTTGGGTTTAAGTTTTTATAGCAGGCTTAAGAAGTAAGGTTATCCTTGACACGGGGGCCTCTAGTAAGGTTAGGATCACGCGCGTCGGTCAGCCGGGACGGGCACACTAGCACGGGGACATTAGTTAGGTTATGTTGAACGGCCTGTGATGCTGAGAGTAAGGTTAGGTTAACACGGTGCCGCTGGGGTACGGGACACTTGAACGGGGGCTTTTGACAGCACATGGGCCCCACACGAACCACGAGCAGGTTTAAGAAGTGAAGTTAGGTTATGCTGACACGGGGGCACCTCCTAGCCTTCTTGCCCATTACACATGATGATAGAAGTGAGGTTAAGTTGGCAACAGAAGTTAGGTTATGTGTCGAAACGGGGGACACTAACCGGTCAACACGCGATGATAGAAGTGAGGTTAAGTTGGTAACAGAAGTTAGGTTAGGTTGGCACGGGGGCCATTAGTAAGGTTAGAATCATGCGTCGACCAGCCGAGGGAACACGAGCACGGAGTATTAGTTAGGTTATGTCGGCACAGGGCCCTGTCAGATTTTAATTTCCCGCGGTCGGTAATGCAGACCCCACGATTTGAATTTCCCGCGCTTCGGTCGGTAATGCAGATCTCATAATTTGAATTTCCCGCACTTCGATCGGTAATGCAGATTCCATGATTTGAATTTCCCGCCATAAAAAAGGGGGGCGTGGCTTCGTGCTCTCTGATTGGCTGAGCGGTGGAGGGGCGTGGCTTCGAGGGTGGAGTGGTGGGGGAAGTCTGAAGTGGCCCATTACCTACTAATATCTTCGGTCCTTGTTCACAAAATTAACATCGCTTATGTTCTCCTCATTTTCACGATTTTCTCGTTGCAATGTTAACGTAACTAATTCTTCAATCGGCTTTTCGGCGTTCTCCTCATAGATACGGTCGAGAATTGGACCTTTCTCCAATCCGCTAACAAATTTGTCCTTCAGTATCGTGTTTAAACTGCCGCTAAACGCACAATTGATCGACAGATTTCTTATCCTCGCATAATACTTGGCAATAGCTTCACCTGACTCTTGCTTGGCATCATAAAACCTGCGTCTCTCTCTCCAGACGTTTACTTGAGGTCCATACTGCTTATTTAATTCAGTTATTATTTCGCCGTACTTTTTTTCTTTTGGTAGGGCTGGGTAGCACAAATTACGTAAAAGCTTGTATGCCTCTACTCCGATCACGCTTAATAAAGTAGCCACTTTCATCTTCTCTTCTTCGACATTATTAGCTGCGAAGTGTTGTTCAAGTCTTTCTTGGTAGATAACCCAATCGTCATTCTTTTCATCAAATTCTGAAAACCTCGTGGCAGACATATTACCTCGTGGGCAAATCTTCTAATATCTTCGTAATCACGATACCTCGTCGCCAGTTGTGGTGTCTGAGCAGAGGGAAATAATAATCACAGCTCGAACTATGTATTTTATTACAGCGATACTATACACAAGTAAAAGAACATTAATTGTATATGACCAAGACTTTGTACATTATAGGTTACGTTTACGTCTAATAGCATCGGCGGCCAAACCGGAACTGTCCTTGTGCCCTTGGCACAGAACAGTAGGTCTTCTGTGCCCTTGGTTGGGAACGACTGTTCGTTTCTGCGCACGCTTGATATGACAAAAATTTATTTGTGAAAGTTGTTCGGAATTGTCTTAATAAACCTTTAGTCAAAAATTTCATCAAAATTAAAAAAATACATTTTATTTAAAATAATGTCAGTCCGAAAACATCAATAACTTGCAGATTATTTGACAAACAGCTGACAGCTTGCGTTTAATTTAAAACAAAACACACTTTTCTATAAGCAAAGAAACCCATTACAATAATTATATTTTTGGACTTGGACATTATTTTAAACAAAATCATAATATATTTTTAATTTTGATGAAATTTTGGAATCAAGATTTTTAGGCAATTCTGAACTGAAAGAAATGTCTAATAAGACTGATTTTTTCCGTTAATTTTGATATCGTAGGTAGTTCTGCATTTGTAGAGGGCGAATATACATATTGTTTTTTTGGCCATATGTAGATCCTAATTTATCCTACATCTGAGTAAAATTTGGCTCAAATCGGAAAAAAAGCAAAAATTACACTCCTAAGAGCAACATACTGTATATAAAGTATTATTATTATTGTTACGTGCTTACAATTTTCAGTAAACACTTTGTGGATTCAAATAACTTGCAACAAGAATTTTCACTAACCACTGATTTTATTAATCACTAAAATTACACTAGTAAATACTTAAAAATCACACAACTAATAATAACTTAATCTAATATAATTTCACTACTTTTAAAACACTATGTATGTACTTTTCTTCCTAAACTTGTCAACTCTTGTCTAACCTAAAAACTCTGTCTGTTTACTTCACTGAACTAAACTGTAGTCTTCCCCCATCTGCTGGATTCACCTCTTTATATACACACTTGGAATTTCCAGAACTCTATACTAGAATTCACCATAGTTTTCTACTATGTACTAGATGATTGTTCGTCAATTGATTCATAGATGGCGCCACCATACAGGTTTGCTTTCACCTTGAACAGGGACTTAATCACATTTTTCCTCGTTAGAGGGCAGCACATAACATTATTTTAGCAATCACTAATAGTACAATAAATCTAGACTAATTTTTCTAGACATCTTTTGGATTTTACCTCTCGGGATAATTTTATGATCAATCGATGGGGAAAAAAGTCAGGAATAACATATTGTTACATATTTATAATCTCCAGTAAACACCCTTTATGTAGGTTCAATAAATCGCAATAAGAATTTTTACAAACCACTGATTTATTAATCACTTAATTACAATAATTATTCCTTATACTAAAACACACTAATTGAAATACTCTTGATCTATTATAAATTCACTACTTTAATTTACAACTTGATATTGTGCCTTATTTCATCTTAACACTTGCTTGTCTCATATCAAACTGTTTTAGTGCGCCGATCCAGTCCCCATATGTACCCGCGTCGAATGTACCTGAATATTCTAGAATAATCCAGCGTTGTTTCCGATGTTTCTCGCCCTTCGCGTATTTTCTATATATTCCAGTGGCGTAGGCGTGCAAACAACAATATTAAAATGTTTAAGACTTGGGCGTTGTAGCAATTTTGTAAATAAATAAAAACTATCAACAAATTGGCCTTACTCGACTTTAACACGACGGCCATAAAATTATTCTAATAATTAAAAACACGTTGTAGAGAAAGAAAGTCTCTACAATTTTGATACGGGAAATACTCCTCTAAAATGCTTATTTTTTTTACCAATTTTTAAATATTTTTGCCAAGTTGTTTTCGTTTGGTCAGCTGACCATTGTCACGACGCCCCTTTGTGACATGGCGGAAAGGCACGTGCTGCACGCGCATCCAGAAACTTAGCCTGCGTTTTTCGCCGGGATCGCAAAAAAACGCGAAACATGCTGGTAGAGAATAGACCAATACTCCCACTCGGCCGGAACAGTGGGATAAGATTTTCAGTGCGCAAGCATGCTCCTGGGCTTAAATTATTTGATGCGCAGTGAACAGCAATGATGTAATTGGGTTGATATTTATTGTTTACTCGAGCAGTGTACATGCAACCGCGCGTGGGATGAAAATAGTGGATGCGCAGTGGAATAAAAAAAATAAAATCGAGTACAATGAACATCAAAGGGACCACCGAGGAGTGAAACTACTGGTCTATTCTCTACTGTGCTTTAAACGCGAAAAACTTCGCGGAACGTTGTACACCGTGTCGATATTGAAAGGGCGAGAATGGCAATGAAAGCGCGTCGTAAATTCGACGGGCGAAATCGAAATTTAAAGGCGCCAGGAACAAAGGAAAAACGCAAATTTTTTATGTTTACCGAAATCCATCCGCGTACACGTCATCAAGAGCGATGCAAATTCATTTTGAGGGTCGTAAAAACGTATGGGGAAAGAGATCGCCGAAACGAAAACAACTTGGCAAAAAAATCTTTAAAAATTGATAAGGAACCTTAAGCATCGTAGAGGGGTATTTCCCGTCTCTACAACGTTATATATATATATATATATATATATATATATATATATATATATATATATATATATATATATATATATATATATAAGTATATAACTTGCAAAATAGCAAGTCGCTATACACCATGGAAACATCTATGATGTCTGGTGTATAGTAGCATTTGACCAGAGGAGAGGATTCACTTACCTCTCACCGGTACACCATTTACATCAGTTTGTATAAAACTAGCAGGTTGGCCACTGTCATTTGTCTGTTCCACGACCTATGGCATACTGATGAGAACAAATAAGTTCGAAACCGGTCTATGTCTGGTCGGGGAATTGACAAATGACATTGGCTACCATTCATGATTTGTAAGGTATAATTCAATGCAGGTCGGGGTATTTGCCCGCTGAGTAGTTGTTTCCTGCAAATCATATGTAATATCAGTGGTTAAGTCCACCAAGGGCTGAAGGTCGCCGCTCTCGGTACTTGCAAAATAGCAAGTCGCTATACACCATGGAAACATCTATGATGTCTGGTGTATAGTGGCATTTGACCAGAGGAGAGGATTCACTTACCTCTCACCGGTACACCATTTACATCAGTTTGTATAAAACTAGCAGGTTGGCCACTGTCATTTGTCTGTTCCACGACCTATGGCATACTGATGAGAACTAATAAGTTCGAAACCGGTCTATGTCTGGTCGGGGAATTGACAAATGACATTGGCTACCATTCATGATTTGTAAGGTATAATTCAATGCAGGTCGGGGTATTTGCCCGCTGAGTAGTTGTTTCCTGCAAATCATATGTAATATCATATATATATATATATATTTATATATATATATATATATATTTATATATATATATATATATATTTATATTTATATATATATAAGATAAAGAGGATGGTAACACGGGTAACAAATTATCGGTAAAGAAAATTCATGGGCAAGCCCGCCAAGAAAAAAGTGCAAACAGCAGACACGTGTTTCGGACTTTTTGGTCCTCATCAGTGCGGTGTAGCTAAGTTGAAAGGATGGGCTCAACTTAGGAATCAAACGACACAAATGGATCACAGGCAGGAAGCCAGCTGCACATTTGTGACGCCGCTGGAAAGACCCTGCATTCCAGAGCAACAAAACAGCATTGCCACGGAGGCTAACTATAGCAACCTGCGTGGATATCCATAGCCCAAAGATTATCACAAGATAAAAAGGATGGTAACACGGGTAACAAATTATCGGTAAAGAAAATTCATGGGCAAGCCCATGTGATGTGTGATCCATTTGTGTCGTTTGATTCCTAAGTTGAGCCCATCCTTTCCTTAGAGAAGTCGACGGCAACCTTCTGGCAGTTGCGCCAGGTGGTGGGCAGGAACTGGGGATTTAGTCCACGGATCCTGCACTGGGTCTACACGGCGGTAATCAGACCTAGACTCCAATATGGGTCGGTGGTCTGGTGGCCGAGTGTGAACCGCATCACCACGTCTCGAAGACTGGCAAAAGTTCAAAGACTTGCCTATCTTGGGATTACAGGCGCAATGAGGACGACACCTACAGCTGCCTTGGAAGTAATGCTAGGGCTGCCAACGCTTCCAGCCTGGATTAAGAAGGAAGCCATGGCGGCCCATCTAAGAATGCGAGACTCAGGCAGCTGGCGGTGTAGTGGAAGGACAGACGGTCATGCAACCATCGCCAGATTGGCGGAGGCGGAGATTCCGATCTCCGCCCTTAAGGTGAGGGAAGCAACCGACCGCTTGAGATTAGAGAGAAAGTACACTCTATCCCTACCTAGTAGGGAAGAGTGAGCAGAAGGAAAGATTAACTTCCCCCCGAACTCCCTGGTGTGCTACACAGATGGTTCCCTTCTAGTAGATGGACAGAGGCAGTCATCGGGGGCAGGAATATTCCTGAAAGGCAGGGAAGTACAGGAGAGCTTTGCTCTAGGATTCGTACACTACTGTCTTTCAGGCAGAGGTATATGCCATCCTAAAAGTGGCACATAATGAAGAAACGAGGAACGGTACGGAACAAAATATCTGTATCTGTTCAGACAGCCAGGCAGCACTTCGGGCGGTCTGCTCTCCTAGGACAAGGTCCCCCCTCGTCCAGGAGTGCGGAGATGCTCTAGAGGAACTTGCCAGGCACAAGGAAGTGAGCCTGATATGGGTTCCGGGACATACTGGGGTCCCAGGAAATGAGAGAGCCGATGAATTGACTAGGCTCGGGGCCAGGGAGCCCTGTCTAGGCCCGGAGTCCATATTGGGAATTACAAGGAAACATGTCGCTACGGCCCTTAACGAGTGGGCACAAGCAACATTGAGGGAACATTGGAGGTTGAGCAGCGGCTGCAGACAGGCTCGAGGCTTCGTAACGGGGCCGAACAAGTCAAGGGCGGCCTGGTTGCTAGGTAGAAGCCGGAGGACCCTGAACCAACTGGTCGGAGTCCTAACTGGTCACTGCAGGCTCAGAAGACACCTATCACTGATAGGGGTTGAGGCAGATCCCACTTGCCCAAGATGCGGAAGTGATGAAGAAACATCGTTTCACTTCTTGGGACAATGTGAAGCGTTCGGGCGCCTGAGGTATGAACTCTTCGGCGCCACAACGCTCCCAAAAGAGGAAATGGACTCTCTCGAATGGAAACATGTCCTGACCTTCATTGGAAGATCAGAAAGGTTTCAAGAGGGAGTAGGAGGCCGAGTGGAAGTGAATGGTTGAGGGGACGTCAGGGGGTAGGTAAAAAGGGCCCATTTGTGGCCTACTTGCCAGGCACTAGGCCTCCCCCAATAATTACTACTACTACTAGCTACACCGCACTGATGAGGACCAAAAAGTCCGAAACACGTGTCTGCGGTTTGCACTTTTTTCTTGGCGGGCTTGCCCATGAATTTTCTTTACCGATAATTTGTTACCCGTGTTACCATCCTTTTTATCTTGTGATAATCCTTGGGCTATGGATATCCACGCAGGTTGCTATAGTTAGTCTCCGTGGCAATGCTGTTTTGTTGCTCTGGAATGCAGGGTCTTTCCAGCGGCGTCACAAATGTGCAGCTGGCTTCCTGCCTGTGATCCATTTGTGTCGTTTGATTCCTAAGTTGAGCCCATCCTTTCAACTTAGCTACACCGCACTGATGAGGACAAAAAAGTCCGAAACACGTGTCTGCGGTTTGCACTTTATATATATATATATATATGAAAAATACTAGGTTCTCGGGTTGAACCGCGTCTGAGATTGTTAATGTCTCGACGTTTCGGCTCCCGTTTTGGAGCCATTTTCAAGAGAAAAAGTGAGTCAAGTAAAAATTGTCAAAGAAAATAATGCTAGGAGTTCGTGGAACTGGTTCGATTCCGGGGTCTGCCTACTCCCCAGATCTCACCGCGATCCGTCTCTAAGGCCTCAACCTGCCTACTCCTTACAGCGAACTCGCTGGCAGTATCGGACGAAGTGTTATTTATACGAAAGCTGTCTGTGGGTGGGAGAGTGGTGGGGGGGTTGAGGGTCTGTTGATGGAGGCATCAGAGCAGAACGGCTGCTATCAGGATTATGAGGTGTGGATGAATATTGTGGGGCTAGCCTGGAGATCAATGATTTCCAAGCGACTGGAAGACGATGACCGTCATCCCTTTTGTTTAGACAATTGGGACGTTTTTCAATCTCAATTGCTTCGCGGATGATTCGCGGTTTCTGGAAAAATGATGGTGCTATGGTTTTGGTGTTATCGAAGTCTATATTATGGCCTGTTAGAAGGCGGTGTTGGGCAAGTGATGATGTGGGATCGGATTTTCTAACTGCAAGACGATGTTCATATATTCTATTGTTAATCCGTCTGTTGGTTTGTCCAATGTAGGTTTGGGGACAGTTTGAGCAAGGTATTTCGTATACACCGTGGGAATCATTAGGTATTTGGTCTTTTGGGGTTCTGATTAAATTGGAAATTGTTTGGTGTGTTGTGAATATGGTTTTTATGTTATTGGATTTCAGGATTTTTGAAATTTTGTCTGTGACACCTTTGATGTAAGGTAGGAAAGCTTTTTGCTGAGGAGGAGTTTCTGTCTGATCAGTTTGGGAAGGATTTTGTGCTTTGTGTATGGATCGCGTTATATGTCCTTTGTCGTAACCGTTTTGTAGAAGTGCTTCTTGTAATATTTGTAGTTCGGATTGTCTGTTGTGATTGTCTGTTAGTCTGAGGGATCTGGTTACAAGAGTGTTGACAACGGAATTTATTTGTGATGGATGGTGATGTGATTTTGAGTTAAGGTAACGGTTGGTGTGGGTTGGTTTTCTATACACAGAGTAGGAGAGTTGATTGTTGTTTTGTTTTGTAATGAGGACGTCTAGGAAAGGGAGAGAACAATTGTTTTCGATTTCAATAGTGAACTGGATCTGAGGGTGTATATGATTAATGTGAGACAGAAAGTTGTTTAGAGAATCTCTACCATGTGGCCAGATAACGAAGATGTCATCTACGTATCTTAGCCAGCAAGTAGGCTTCAGTTCGGATGAATTCAGGGCTTGGGTTTCGAAGTTGTCCATGTAGATGTTGGCTATGACAGGGGACAGAGGTGATCCCATTGGAGCTCCTCTCACTTGTTTGTAATAGTTGCCTTAAAAGAGAAAATAGGTGTTGGACAGACAATGTTCTAGAAGGGTCAGAGTGCTGGGAGAAATATTGTGTTTAGTTTTGAGAACGTTTAGGGCTTCAGTGAGTGGGATGTTGGTGAATAGTGACACAATATCGAAACTGACTAGAATGTCGTTCTGGGAAATAGAGTAATTTTGAAGATCAATGAAATTGGTGGAATTTTTGACATAAGAAGGGGCTTGTTCAGCAATGGGTTGTAGAGTATGGGCTAGATGTCTCGCTAATTTGTGAGTTGGGGAACGAAAAGCACTAACTATTGGTCGTAAAGGAATGTTGGTTTTGTGAATTTTAGGAAGACCGTATATTCTAGGAGTTCTAGACGATTTCTCTCGAGGAATGAGGGATTTTCGAATATCTGAATGGAGGTCAGAATTGTTGATGATGATTTTTGTTCTCTTTTCTAAGTATGTGGTGGGATCGCGCTGGATGCGTTTGTAGTCTGGGGTATTGAGTAAATCGTTCATTTTTGTTAAGTAATCGGAGGTGTTTAGTATGACAGTGGAGTTGCCTTTGTCGGCTGGGAGAATGATAAGGTCGTCATTGTTATATAGGTCTTTTAGGGCTTGTCTTTCTCTAGAAGGTAGGTTAGAAGTGGGAGGTTTGGCAGTTCGAAGTATTCTAGCGATATCTTGTCTGGTGTCCTCAGCTTGATTGTTTGGAAGGTGGGATATAGAATCTTCAACTTGGGAAATAATGGTTTCAACTGGAATAATTTTGGGAGAAACTGCAAAATTGAAACCTTTAGCTAAGCCTTGAAGGGCGGCATCGCTGATGGAGAAGTCAGAAAAGTTGTGAACTACCTTGTTAGGATCTAATGTGGATGAGGAGTTAGGTTTCTGTTGGGCAATGAGTTGTAAGAGTTTGTTTTTCTGTGTGTTGGTCTTCTGTTCTGAGATATGTAGGGCTTTGTCGTTGGATAATCGGTCAAAGGTGTCCCAGAGAATTGGGTGAATACAGGAAGCGTGAATCTGTAGATAGGTTTTGTATAGTCGTGTGCTGGTAGTGTTGAGGTTCGTTCTGGTGTTATGTATGGAATTTCGAAGTAGGGCAAAACTTGCTTTGTTAAGAATTTTTGAAATAGAGGGGGACTTGGAGTGATATTTAAGTTGGAGAGATTTTGGGATGACTTGGTGATCTCGACACGCTTTCAGGAAAGTAAGGTCACAAAGAAGTCTGGTTTTATGAAGTAGAAGTGTACTATAGGATTTAGTCAGAAAATGACGGATTAACAATAGAATATATGAACATCGTCTTGCAGTTAGAAAATCCGATCCCACATCATCACTTGCCCAACACCGCCTTCTAACAGGCCATAATATAGACTTCGATAACACCAAA
Organism: Leptura quadrifasciata; assembly: GCA_963675555.1. Classification (NCBI taxonomy): domain Eukaryota; kingdom Metazoa; phylum Arthropoda; class Insecta; order Coleoptera; family Cerambycidae; genus Leptura; species Leptura quadrifasciata. Next base: position 53,769,775 of record OY776681.1, on the reverse strand, counting down.
ACCATAGCACCATCATTTTTCCAGAAACCGCGAATCATCCGCGAAGCAATTGAGATTGAAAAACGTCCCAATTGTCTAAACAAAAGGGATGACGGTCATCGTCTTCCAGTCGCTTGGAAATCATTGATCTCCAGGCTAGCCCCACAACATTCATCCACACCTCATAATCCTGATAGCAGCCGTTCTGCTCTGATGCCTCCATCAACAGACCCTCAACCCCCCACCACTCTCCCACCCACAGACAGCTTTCGTATAAATAACACTTCGTCCGATACTGCCAGCGAGTTCGCTCTAAGGAGTAGGCAGGTTGAGGCCTTAGAGACGGATCGCGGTGAGATCTGGGGAGTAGGCAGATTGAGACCCCGGAATCGAACCAGTTCCACGAACTCCTAGCATTATTTTCTTTGACAATTTTTACTTGACTCACTTTTTCTCTTGAAAATGGCTCCAAAACGGGAGCCGAAACGTCGAGACATTAACAATCTCAGACGCGGTTCAACCCGAGAACCTAGTATTTTTCATACCAACGACCGCGGAAGCTTCTCGGAACATATATATATATATATATATATATATATATATATATATATATTATTATGGTATTTACACAGTATCAATTCAAACACAGTAATACAGTATCAATTCAAACAAAAAAATCACATCCTAAAGGAAAAACATATTGTTATGTGCTGCCCTCTAACAGAGAGGAGAGTTGTAATTACTCCCTGGCCAGAAGGGTGGCGCCATCTGTGGGCCAACTGGCGAACCACCATTTAGTAGTGCCTAAGAAAATTATAGAGAATTCCAGTATATTTCTGGAAAGTTCTACAATGATATTCTGGACATTCCAAGTGGGTATATAAAGAGGTGAAGCCAGCAGATGGGAGAACAGAACAGTACAGTTTAGTGAAGTTAAGGGACAGTTCAGTATCCAGTTCAGTTCTGGGTAATCTGTGGTTCTGGTTACAGAGACAGTTTGTAGAAGAAGAGTTCAGTTGAGTGAAGTATGCAGTTTAGTGAAGTAAACAGACAAGAGAGTTTTTAGGTTAGACAAGAGTTGACAAGTTTAAGAAGAAAAGTAAAGTGCTTAGTGTTTTAAAAGTAGTGAAATTATATTAGATTAAGTTATTATTAGTTGTGTGATTTTTAAGTATTTGCTAGTGTAATTTTAGTGATTAAATAAATCAGTGGTTTGTGAAAATTCTTGTTGCAAGTTATTTGGAATCCACAAAGTGTTTACTGAAAATTGTAAGCACGTAACAATATAGTGGTACAAAATACCACAAATGTTAAAAATCAAAATTTTACATTTTCTTTCACCTTACAAGATTTTCAGGAGGTCATTCCTACTTACATGTTGCAAATGGGTAAAACAAAACTAAATGCACCTTAAAAATTTATGTAAAATAGAATAATTATAATAAAATGTGACTAAGTATCTTATAAATCATATCCCACAGGGGTAGTGAAAGCCCAAAATGGGAAAAACTAAATATAAACTCCTTTGAAGTACTCATACGCTGCTTCTGGATATGGAAATTCAGCTCAATTAGTGAAATAAAGATCCAAGCCCTTTCTTGCCACCGCAGAGAAACGGTAGATCTGAAACAAATATTATTATTACAAATTACTCGAATAAATACCTTTTGTAAATAACACAATCCATTAAACTAAGTGAATGAACACTATTAAAAGTAAAAAACAGGCCACAGGCCTGGTTTGAAGAAAAATATTTGGAAAAAACTTGTTAAAAAAATTAGAAATTTTGACATTTGAGTGTTATTATGAACTTTACAAAAAAGTGAGTTAGTAATTTAAGAAAACTATTTGAGAACTTTAAAGGTACAAACCTTGACCAAATGTAGTGTGTAGCAGCTCTTAAACTACGTGGACATTTAGTAGTTTTTCAGGACATTTTCTGCGCAGGTGACTTGTGCAGCGTAGCTTCAGCAGTAAAATTCACACAAAATATTTGCTGAATTTCAAATGTAATAGACGTTCAATCCACATGTCTCAGTGAGTGTTTTGCGGTATATTTCATAGGTAGAGACTGTGTATTAAAAAAGTTGTGGACATAGTTTGGGGTATGACACTCCCTAGAAAAACATTATTAATTAATTTTAAGAAATCAGGCTTTGTAGCTACTAGAGGTATAGAATAGGTTGTAATAGTATGTAAGCAAGGTGTTTCAAGCAATATAAGTGGTATAAATAGCTAATTTTAAGTAGAATATAAGAAAATAGTCAAAAATTTAAATTGTTTAAAAAAGACTTTTAGAGTATTAAAAAATAAACGCAAAAAAAGAATGTGACAGTTAAAAATTTGTCAATTATAGGAGGCCAAGATCCTTCAAATTTACCGTTTCTATGGAAACAATGCCAAAGGAGAGTAATTTTCAATTTTATAGAAGACAGACGCGTTTTCGTTTTGCTCTGCAATTTAAATTCAATTTTTCAAGGTTGAGAAAATTTTTAGAAACGTCAAAGTTGACAAGTTGCGAATTTGATGTAAATATTTAAAGATTTCAATGTTTATCATAATTATAAAGCATTTCAATTAAAATTGTTTAATAAACTTACCTGAAAGTAATAAAATAAATCCAATTATATAATTTCACATAAACATCTCAATAGAAAATAAGTAGTGCACTGATTGTACCGACAACTGACAGAAATAGCGGAACCAAGGAGCTGTCTGTGAAAGGGAAGAAGAAGCGCCGTAGTTTGTTCGGAAATTGGATCCATGGTCGAGGAAAACTTCGCTGCAATCACGAGGTATAGTGTGCACACCACAGATTAGATAGTTATATACTGATGTGCACACTTTTAAAAAATATAAAGAGAGCTCGTACTACAATAGTACACATTGATTTATTTATATTATTAGTTTTAAGTTGTTTATTTATTCACTGCATGTACCATTTACAATTTCATCTGTTTGTTCTTTTATTCTTTATCTTTTTCCATATTAATATCGTAAATGCCACTTATTTGCTTATATTAAAATTTGTTCTACCTATTTGTGCGTTTGATTGCTACCCAAAACTGTAAGTATTCAAAGAACTCCCCCCTGAAGAGAGTCTCCGTCCCACAAGCAGTGAGGACAACGGACAACCATTGAATAATTGTGTATACTATATTGCTCCTCAAATACAATTCATTCTTGGCGATAATTCCCTTAAGGAATTCGCAAGCGATTTAATTTTAGCAAGTATACATCATTATAAATTGGCGCCCGAAACGTAAGGCGATTTTGAAACTTACAGATTTAACAATTGATCAAGGTAATAGTGGTAGCAATTTGAGAACATAAAGATTTTAAGAGTATATGGAATTAAGGACAGGTAAAAAGATTAACATGGCTAACAATACACAAACAGAAGAACATAATACACAAACACAAGACGACACACAAACGCTCGACACACAGACAACCGGTCCATCTACACCACAAGCCGGGGACACGCAAACAACACCTCCGAATCTTGACACAAACATGTTCCAACAACTTATGGATATGATTGTGGAAATCAACCAAAATTTCAATAAGACAATGGAGAAAATGGACAGAGGCATTACCAAGGAAATGAGGGAAAACAACGCCAGGTTGGAAAGTAAACTGGAGGAAAATAAACAAGAAATTTGGAGAGTTGTTGGGAAAATTTGAATGAAACAATCACAGAAGAAATAAACAAGAAGGTAAACGAAGCGACACATGAGATCAGGCAAGAAGTTGAGCATTTGATGGTAGAGGGACTGAAGGGGGTAGACACAAGACTGACGCAACATGAAAAAAGTTGTGATCAGTCATTAAAAGAACTGGAAAGAAAGATGGAAACGAACACGAGGTTGTTGAAGGAATTGTTAAAGAACGCTATAACCCCGATATACTTTTCGACGTTGTAACAAAATCCGACTTAGGAAATACTTCGTAAGAAAAGCGTGCTTCACGTAAAAACGTCGTGGAGGAGGTTTTTAATTCTTGGAAATATATTTTGCTCTTCGGAGCGTTTTTTATGCCAAATTTTCGCTAACTCTTCGAGGAGCGTTAATTTGGTAAGTGTAGTAAATGTCGCTGCACAGGGACGTAATGTCGCCCCGACCACCCAATTTTGGAAAGTATTCTAAAATTGGACTTGAACTTCCAAATTTCCAAGATTAAAAACCCTTTTACGAATCCACGTTGTCAAGCACTGCAACTCTTACGAAGTGTTGAATATGAGGACAAGTTAGTCCAACGACTATCCAAAGTATATCGGAAGTTATAGCGAAAATAGCCCTTAGCGACATGGGACCCCCATCATTTCCTAGCAGTCGGATTTGACGGGGAAATGATGCGTTTTGACGGGGTTTGCCCTAAACCGGTTCCTCAGTGATTCGGAGTCAAAAAAGTATTATTACCATGTACTCACACGTGCATGGGATCTGCCTTGCCTGAACGTAAAATTTGTTATTGCATAATACAAACGAAGTAGATACGCTTCAAGCAATTTTAAGCTCCGAGGAGCGACCAAAATTTATGTGAATTAATAAAATACGTTTATAAGACAGGCAAGCATAAGCCCACCAAAATTTCAGTTACATGAAACTTTTCTTGAATCTTTTTGTGCATCGTTAGCTTTTCAAACTGCATATTGGATGGTAGTTGGTACCGTATGAATCGTCCCGTTCCTCACCATGTGTTGTACACGGGTCAGACCATTGTTTGTTAACATTTTCTCTGAAGAAGTTGTTGTAAAAACATAAAATTTTTTAAAGATTTAATATACACTTTTTGAACTTTATATTGTCTTTTACTTGTGTTTTCTAACAAAATTCCTTTTCAGATTTAATTTTAAGAGAGTGTGAAACAGACAGTGTTAGATTTATAGTGTTACGACGTCGTCCAATTGATACCATCAGAGCCGCAGTTAAGCATAAACGACAGTAAGTATGATTTATTCATTAATCTCCGTCTGAAACAGTCACTTTGAACCCTAAAAATTTTGTGAACGTAATATTTTATTTTAGAATTAAGAAAAGGTTGAGGAAAAAGAAAATTAATTTTTTCTTTTTCCTATTTTTTTTTAATTTTTCTAAGTTTTTCGAACAGAAAATACGTCCTTCAGACTTCCATCAAAGCATGGATCGTTCACATGGCGCCCGAGCAGGGACCATGCCGTCCCCAAACCCAACAAATCCTTTCTCATTCATGGCGGAAGACTCCGAGGGGTCGACCCCAAGAGAATTTTACGAGCGAGTCACCGCACCGCTCGTCGACGACGGTTCTAGAGGGATAGAACCACAGCGACTGTTTCCAGAGGGAAATAATGTAAATTCATCTGCTTCACAGCCACAAACTGCTAATTCGATGGAAAGTATGTTTCTGAAAATGGCAGAGGGCTTCGTGCAGGCGATACAGAACGTGTCGACCTGTACGCCCCATGAGAGACAAAGATGTCCGAACGTGACGTTCCATGGGCTTGATCATGAAGACCCAGAAGCATTTCTGAAAATTATGGAGGAATATTTCGACAGAGCTCGCATAAGCCACGACTATGATCGCCTCCATAACGTAACCGGCCAACTCAAGGGCGAAGCTCAACGATGGTCCGAACAGTTTAGGACGTTGACTACTTCGTATACCTTATTCAAGGAAAGATTCCTTACGAGATTTAATTCTCCCGACATACAGTCACGAGCTATTGCTCAACTGTATGCCGTCAAGCAAACGTCTTTAGACGACACGGCAGTGTTTATCACAAGGAAAACCTGTCTTTTCGATCGTATTGATCCCTTTAAATCCGAAGCCATCAGAGCTCGGGTCATCATGGACCAACTGCGTCCAGAAATTAGGTCACGCTTGAGAAGCAACCTAATTTCAACCACAGAGATGTTAATAGCAGCGGCTACTAACGTCGAGCGGGATTCAGCTGACGAACAGACGTCGCTAATCCAACTTATAGATCAACGTCTGTCCCGCGCGTCTTACTATCAAGAGCCGGGACGTTTAAGTCAACAAAATTCAAGTATAAGGAGCAATGGAAGCCCAACTCCGACAGCACCGAGAGTGCATTTCCGAGAGGATGTATCTCGACAGGACGGTCCAGGCAGAGCGCCTGGTCGTCCTTTTTTTATGCCTAATTCTTCGAGCGGATCAGTGAATCCTGACCGCAGGCAAAACAATTTTAATGGCGGATCGGGGAAATTCCGAGTACCCGACCGACCGGCAACCCCGTGCCGATACTGTACAGACACAGTGCAGTGGCACTTCCATAGCCAATGCCCGAATAACCCTCATCTCAACAGGAGACCGGGAAACTTTCGAGGGGCCAGAGACCCAGGCCAGGGTCCATCTGCAAGATCCCCGGCACAACGGCCGAACCAAGGCGGCAGCAATGTCCAGTAATTTTTTCCGATACTCATGACCACTATGACGCTCCTCTGCACAAGACAAGAGAGTCAATAAATTATATGAGCGAAGCGTTCCCTTTGCCTCGTATAAAAGTTCAAATTAATGAACATGCGGTCGACGCACTGATCGATTCAGGCTCGACGCGAAACGTTATCCATCCGAGGATGTTGGATAATTTTAAAAATCTCACGACACGTCGATCATTTGCTATGGCGTGCGGAGATCGAATGGTGGACTCCCTTGGAACGACAAAATTAAAAGTAATAATTTCAGGCACCTCTTTTGAAATTGATTTTCAAGTAATCGAAAATTTGAACGAAACGATAATATTAGGATCACCATTCTTATATATGAACAATGTCGCATATGATTATGGCCGAAAATGCCTATATGCCGGCACGGAAGAACGTATTACCGTCTTCTGGAATCAAGCTTCTCAGAGGGAGAGACAGCAGGCAAAGCTTCCTGAAGAGCTTGTTATTAATGACAAATTTCTACGGCCGCTGTTCGAAGAATTTGTCGATCTGTTCACTGCGGAACCGACTCAAGCAACCACAGTGACTGTGAAACACAAAATTACAGTAAAAGACACGAAACCATTTAATATCAGACCATATCCGATGTCTCCGAGTACAAAGAAAATTATGTATGACCAAATCGAAGAGATGTTAAAAGCTGGCGTCATCGAACCTAGCACTGCCCAATATAGTTCACCACCCGTGATAATAAAACGCTCAGACAAGAAACCACGTTTTTGCATCGATTACCGCCATTTGAACGAAATGACTGAAGACGAGGCTTCCGTCTTACCAAAAATACACGAAAGTATTAAAGATTTAGGCAATTCGAAGATTTTTTCTGTGTTGGATTTAAAAAGTGGATATTGGCAAATACCGCTAGATGAAGCATCAAAAGATTTCTCGACTTTTACCACTCCTGATGGGGCAGCTTACAGATTCAATGTTATGCCTTTCGGCCTCAAGACAGCTCCCTGTACCTTTCAGAAATTCATGGCAAAGGACGTTTTAACGGGTTACCTGCACCATTTCTGTAAAGTGTATTTAGATGATATAATCGTTTACAGCGTAAACGTGAAGGAGCATATGTCCCACTTGAGGTTAGTCTTTGAAAGACTACGTCTGCACAATCTGAAAGTGTCACCGGAAAAGTGTGTAATAGCGACGAATGAAATTCAATATTTAGGCCATACAATTAGAACTGATACTTCCCAACCATTAGAAAAACATGTCTTACAAATTCAAAATTATCCCGTTCCAGCTACAAAAAAGCAGCTGTACTTAGCAGACAAACCGTTCTTGGTGAAGACGGATAACAGGGCGTTACTTTGGTTAAACAAACATAAGGACGACAAAACAAAATTTACACGATGGTCATTACTATTGCAAGAATATGCATTCAAAATTGAACACTGTCCAGGAAAGGAGAATTTATTAGCAGATTTTCTAAGTCGTAACCCACAAAATCAGTATGTCGAGACAGACGATGAAGAGGAAAGAATGTTCCTACCAAATTATAAGTGTCCAGAACGTATTTCTGTTTTAACGCACTCAGAAATATACGAAGATATCGTACAGGCTCAATTGAGTTCAAGAGATATTCAAGACAAGATCCGCCGTTGGAATGATCTATTTCAACAGGAACAACGTTCCGATGCGGATCTTATTTTTATGAAAAATTTTCACGTCCAAGACGATGTACTTTTTAAAGATTGCGATCGAACTTTTAAATTGATAGTTCCAAAGAGGAAAATAAAGGAATTGATTTACCATTATCATGACCGAGATGAAGCATGTCATCCAGGAAGAGACGAGACTCTCAGGAAAATAGCAAAACGCTACTATTTCAATAATATGGCCAGGATCGTAGGTAGATACATAAACGACTGTCTGATATGCCAGTCTGTAAAGACAAGACAAGCCCAACCCAATGCTCCACTTAGAAGTCATGCACCACAAAATGCATTTGAAACCTTGAGCGTCGACGTAATTGGCCCGCTGCAGAGGACTAAAGACGCCGAAAACAGATACATGATTATCGTCGAAGACGTTTTCAGTAAATGGATAGAGGCAAAGGCATACATTCAGGTCGATGGCAGAACGATAGCCAAATTTATCGACGAAGAGATAGTAGCAAGATTCGGAGTCCCTCGAGTCATAATTTCAGACAACGGAGGTCATTTCAATTCCGAATGGTACATCACATTTTGTGAAAGGAATGGTATCGAACGATACTTAATTCCGGCATATCACCAACAGTCCAACCCCGTGGAACGACGGGTTCAGGAATGCAAGAAAATTTTAAAGACTCTTTTATTCAAAAAGCCAAACGACACTTGGGATCGCTACGTGCATCAAATGACATACATCTTAAGAAACCGTAGGAACGCCGCTACAAATCAAACACCTAGCATGATCGTGTTAGGATATGATCCAGCCGAAAGAGGCGAATGGGATTTGTATGCCTGGAGGCAAGAAAGAGCCAAGCAACAAACGCTTCCACGATACGAGCGAATCAAGGAAGCCCGTCAGGCCCAACAAAATTACAAACAGAAATATGCGCCGAAAGAGGCCGTCACTCCGATCGTTTACAAAGTAGGAGAAAGAGTCATGAGTAAGAGAAAAAAGAAGGTACATACCTTCACGCCGTCTTGGTCAGGCCCAACCAGAATTCTGAAGAAGTTTTCAGACGAGGTGTATCTCGTGCAAAAGGGAAATGTAACGACAAGAGTACATGTCGATGATTTGAGACCAGCCCCGCCAGAGGAGCACAACTTGGAAATCGAATCTTCCGATGAAGAAAATGCTAGTCCAGGCGGAACATCACTCGATGGAAATGATTCCCCGTTCTTAGACGATTCCACAGAACCTCCACCGCCGGAGCAAACGGTCGTACAAATTCATGCACCGCCACGAGATGCTTCCACTTCTGATTCAGAATCAAGTTCTGGAGATTCAATCATATTTTTATAACATTTTTCAACCTAGGCTAAGTTTTAACTTAGTGCTAGGTTTATTTTATATCAAAATTTCCATACCAACTTCTTGTCGTGTCAGGCAAGAGTTGGTATTTTTTATGCATTTTTTGCAAGTTATTTTTATCGAGGATATTGTATCGTCCCTACAATTCTTCAAAATTCACTGCAGCAACTCTGACCGTGTCCGGCAGAGTTGGTATTTTTTATAATTTTTTCAAAGTCCTCATATGTTAAAACATATACATCTGTAAGCAGAGTCCGACCCAAAGGGTCCAAACAAATGTTCCATTGGCACGGCATGGAAAGACGACGACTCTGACGCAAGAGCGCGATTCAGACGAGTCTAGCAACTCAAGGGCGAGATGCCGCCACGTCTGCTGGAGGGGCAGATGCAACGATCCGACGGATGCAGATTCTGTCGCAGATTTCTCCCAAGAAGAGATTTTAATAAAAACTATTTCAATCAATATAAGTCGACAAAATTCAATGTTCCTATTCTCAAAGACGACGATGTGATATCGGTCGCAGATTTCTCCCAAGAAGAGATTTTTTAACTACACGGAAACCATTTCAATCAATATAAGTCAACAAAATTCAGTGTTCCTATTCTCAAAGACGACGATATGTTATCGGTCGCAGATCCCCAGACGGGATATGAACAAACATATTACTAAAATTTTGTTTTATATTGTTTCATATAAACTGAGCAGAGCCATAGTATAGCTGGAGCCAAGCAGTCCGAGGACCACCTAAGCTGTTCCAGAAGGCAGTTCGACACCGAAGGTGATCGACGAGGCATAGACACGAGGAGGAGCAGACGCAAGCCCGCATTAGTGGAAGAACACTAAGAAAGATAAGTGCGTCGAAAGTGTTTGTGTTGTGTCATCGAGAATCCGAGGATTCTCGATTTTTTTTTCTTTTTTTTTATGCCTTTTTCATAAACAATGTTCAATTATTCAATCGAATGCTATGCATCGATATATGTTCAAAAATTTATCACCATTTTAGATTTGCATCTATGTTTTGTTCAGATAGGCCGGTCTGAACGATAACCGAATACAACACATGGGAGACTACATCCAATGATCCATTTTATTTTCAAACAAACAATTTACCAAACGTAACACAAAAAGATTCACGGAAAGGAGGGGAGTGTTAAAGAACGCTATAACCCCGATATACTTTTCGACGTTGTAACAAAATCCGACTTAGGAAATACTTCGTAAGAAAAGCGTGCTTCACGTAAAAACGTCGTGGAGGAGGTTTTTAATTCTTGGAAATATATTTTGCTCTTCGGAGCGTTTTTTATGCCAAATTTTCGCTAACTCTTCGAGGAGCGTTAATTTGGTAAGTGTAGTAAATGTCGCTGCACAGGGACGTAATGTCGCCCCGACCACCCAATTTTGGAAAGTATTCTAAAATTGGACTTGAACTTCCAAATTTCCAAGATTAAAAACCCTTTTACGAATCCACGTTGTCAAGCACTGCAACTCTTACGAAGTGTTGAATATGAGGACAAGTTAGTCCAACGACTATCCAAAGTATATCGGAAGTTATAGCGAAAATAGCCCTTAGCGACATGGGACCCCCATCATTTCCTAGCAGTCGGATTTGACGGGGAAATGATGCGTTTTGACGGGGTTTGCCCTAAACCGGTTCCTCAGTGATTCGGAGTCAAAAAAGTATTATTACCATGTACTCACACGTGCATGGGATCTGCCTTGCCTGAACGTAAAATTTGTTATTGCATAATACAAACGAAGTAGATACGCTTCAAGCAATTTTAAGCTCCGAGGAGCGACCAAAATTTATGTGAATTAATAAAATACGTTTATAAGACAGGCAAGCATAAGCCCACCAAAATTTCAGTTACATGAAACTTTTCTTGAATCTTTTTGTGCATCGTTAGCTTTTCAAACTGCATATTGGATGGTAGTTGGTACCGTATGAATCGTCCCGTTCCTCACCATGTGTTGTACACGGGTCAGACCATTGTTTGTTAACATTTTCTCTGAAGAAGTTGTTGTAAAAACATAAAATTTTTTAAAGATTTAATATACACTTTTTGAACTTTATATTGTCTTTTACTTGTGTTTTCTAACAAAATTCCTTTTCAGATTTAATTTTAAGAGAGTGTGAAACAGACAGTGTTAGATTTATAGTGTTACGACGTCGTCCAATTGATACCATCAGAGCCGCAGTTAAGCATAAACGACAGTAAGTATGATTTATTCATTAATCTCCGTCTGAAACAGTCACTTTGAACCCTAAAAATTTTGTGAACGTAATATTTTATTTTAGAATTAAGAAAAGGTTGAGGAAAAAGAAAATTAATTTTTTCTTTTTCCTATTTTTTTTTAATTTTTCTAAGTTTTTCGAACAGAAAATACGTCCTTCAGACTTCCATCAAAGCATGGATCGTTCACAGAATCACCGACATATACACAATACATACAATCACACACATGCACAAAAACATCATTTTGCTTCTACGGCGACAATCGCACCCATCCTAAAATTTTTATGACTAGACTTAAACAACATATGCGGACAGTACACCCAGACACAAATTTAAAAATGACTATCCAGTCAATGCTAAAAGGCTAAGCAGAATTTTGGTACGAACTTGTGGAGGACAAGTTCGAAACCATTGATGAGTTTGAAACTTTAATTATGAATCAATACTGGAACGAATATACGCAACAGAAAGTACGTTTTAACTTATTTAATGGCAAATATCGTGAAGACCAGGGTATCAGCAGAGAAAATTATGTACTTAGAAAAGTTTACAATATACGCTACTTGGAACCTGAACTCAATGAGGGGGAAATGGTATGTTATTTAGCGCGTCATTTTGAAACAGACATTCACAATGTTATTATTACACAGCGAATTATTACTTTAGAAGGACTGATAGAATATTTACGGGGAATAGATGATCACAGAGTCGGGTGGAGAAGACCAGCTCTCCGAGAGGATAGACGTGACGACAGACGTGACAATTATTATAACAAACAGAACGTAAACGGAAATAATCCGAAGTACAATAATCAAAATTTTAATAATGATGACAGATACCAGGGTAACAACACTAATAGAAATTTTGGAAATTTTAACAATGAAGGTCAAAGAAAAAATTATTACACAGACAGGAACGAATTCAAATTTACCTCGAAAGGAAAATGATAAGGCTGACATACAGACAGACATGCATAAAATTCATACGATAGCTCAAGTTAACACGGAAGATAAGTCGGTTTTTCGGCAAAGAACATTTTAACTTTAAATACAAATTACCAACATATGCGCGAGTACATCGGACTGGACAAGGATAATGAAACATTGAATTTTAAAACTAGCCAATTGCCAATTATTAACATTAAAATCAAAAATATTTAACTAAAAGCACTAATCGACACAGGGTCGGAGATCAGTTTAATCAACAAAAACATAGTTAACAAGCATTTAAAGGATTTGGATAACAAATGTACAAAAATTTCAAAAATTAAACTTTTATCAGCCAGCGGCAAAGCTTTCGCAGAATGCAATAAAGTCATGAACACAGAGTTTATAGCGGAAAATTACTGTTTTAACGGGGAATTTATATTAGTATCGGACATGAATTTTAATACCATATTGGGAGAAGACATTTTATCACAACTCAGGGCACATATTGATTTGGGAGAGAGGTTTCTCCTGTTACAAGGTAAAAAAGTACCTATTTATAATTTGAATGAATTAAATGATAATGATATTATAGGCGAACGAGCCGCGGTAAATAATATTGAAAGTGGTAAACGGGCCATTGATGATAAAATGTATGTATTAAATAATTTTGCGCAGCCTGATGAGTTGCAGATAAACTGCCCCCCCAAGTATGATAGAATAGTCCATGATTTGTTACAAGAATACATTTCTTTAGTTAATTTTGAGCCGCGAGTTGCATCTGGGTATGTTCATAGACTACAAGTAGATGGGAGCGAGTCTTTTAAATGTAAAAATTATCCAATACCATTTAAATATAGAAATTTAGTGCAACAAGAATTGCAAAACATGTTAAAGTTCGTTATAAACAAGGCATTAAACGAAAACACGTATGAACTACGGAATACTGAAAATCAAGACATACGGGGTAAATTTCATATCGAGATGTTATTCCCTTATAATTCCAGGTTAAGGACATATACTTTTAAACTTTGAACTCATTGTGTAAATCCCATCTTACATTGATTAAGATGTTAAATTTTATTTAAGCTTTAAACATTTCAAACCATAAAAAAATCTAACATATTGGAGGGGGAAATATTATGGTATTTACACAGTAATACAGTATCAATTCAAACAAAAAAATCACATCCTAAAGGAAAAACATATACTGGTACAAAATACCACAAATGTCTTATTAAAAATCAAAATTTTACATTTTCTTTCACCTTACAAGATTTTCAGGAGGTCATTCCTACTTACATGTTCAATATAAAACTTTAAAAATGAATAACGTTGCAAATGGGTAAAACAAAACTAAATGCACCTTAAAAATTTATGTAAAATAGAATAATTATAATAAAATGTGACTAAGTATCTTAAATCATATCCCACAGGGGTAGTGAAAGCCCAAAATGGGAAAAACTAAATATAAACTCCATTGAAGTACTCATACGATATGGAAATTCAGCTCAATTAGTGAAATAAAGATCCAAGCCCTTTCTTGCCACCGCAGAGAAACGGTAGATCTGAAACAAATATTATTATTACAAATTACTCGAATAAATACCTTTTGTAAATAACACAATCCATTAAACTAAGTGAATGAACACTATTAAAAGTAAAAAACAGGCCACAGGCCTGGTTTGAAGAAAAATATTTGGAAAAAACTTGTTAAAAAAATTAGAAATTTTGACATTTGAGTGTTATTATGAACTTTACAAAAAAGTGAGTTAGTAATTTAAGAAAACTATTTGAGAACTTTAAAGGTACAAACCTTGACCAAATGTAGTGTGTAGCAGCTCTTAAACTACGTGGACATTTAGTAGTTTTTCAGGACATTTTCTGCGCAGGTGACTTGTGCAGCGTAGCTTCAGCAGTAAAATTCACACAAAATATTTGCTGAATTTCAAATGTAATAGACGTTCAATCCACATGTCTCAGTGAGTGTTTTGCGGTATATTTCATAGGTAGAGACTGTGTATTAAAAAAGTTGTGGACATAGTTTGGGGTATGACACTCCCTAGAAAAACATTATTAATTAATTTTAAGAAATCAGGCTTTGTAGCTACTAGAGGTATAGAATAGGTTGTAATAGTATGTAAGCAAGGTGTTTCAAGCAATATAAGTGGTATAAATAGCTAATTTTAAGTAGAATATAAGAAAATAGTCAAAAATTTAAATTGTTTAAAAAAGACTTTTAGAGTATTAAATTGCATATCAAATCGTTCAGGACACAAAAATAAAGAGCCTTCAGCTAAAATAAATCCAATTTATTCAAAAATAAGCTAAATAAACGCAAAAAAAGAAAGTTAGAAATTTGTCAATTATAGGAGGCCAAGATCCTTCAAATTTACCGTTTCTATGGAAACAATGCCAAAGGCACAGACTACCAGACTGGCAACTTCCCTGAGAATTTATCCGGTCAAGGTCGAGGCAACAGAAGCCAAATTCAGATGTCGCTCTTAACGGAAATGTCGTTTGAAACGTCAAACGATTTATATTGGTGTTGTGCTGGTGATATTATTTTTGTAGAAACTTGACTTTTTAACATAGAATACGTAGTTTTTAGTGCCCTTTAAAAACTTCTATTTCCAAAGAGGAGGAGTTAGGTGAGTGTTATTGTGCAAATATACATTGGATTACAGTAATATATAATATTGCATTTTACAGATTATTTCTTAAAATGTCTTCTGCCTTCTGCATTGTTTGTGAAACTGAAGAAGTTGATGTGCAAAAATTGCACTATTTTCCCAGGAACCTTCATAAGTAAGTGTGCATTTGCTCCAGTCTTTGTTTTTAGTTTTTGCACAGTGCAATATATATTTCTAAATATCGTAAGACTACTTCAAATTATTGTTCTGCCTTACCACTGTATCTACTTCAAATAAATAAATAAATAAATATCGTTTTCAGATCGAAAATTTGGCAGGACTTAATGGGAATGAAAGTGTCAGAAAATACTATACGCCATCTTAGAATTTGTAATAAGCACTTCACAGTAGAGTCATACTCAAATGATACCGATTACATCCTCAATAGAAATGCAGTTCCTACCCGGTATCCATGTGGAGACACAGTAGAAACACAAAGGGATTGTACACCTGTACCCATACAGGTCGAGGAACTCAAAGAAGATATATGTCTACCATCGACATCACGTGGTCTTCGTGTTTCTTCTGCACATAATGAGGAATTAGAAAACCCGCATCCAGACACATCTAGTAGTGTGCCAAGTACTCCAGTTGATCGTTTATCAACACCTCTACCATCGTATACCAAATCTGGGGGATTCAGAGGCCAAAGTTCAATTTTAAAAAAAATTGTGTCAAGAAGATACAACCCCAAGGAAGAAAGTTATGTTTAAGGTAATTTCAAAAAAGGCAGATCACATACGAAAATTAAAAAAGTTGTGTAAAGAGCGAGCAAATAAAATAAAAGAAATGTGTGACCTGAGTAACTCTGATGTTGTCAGAAATATTTTTAAGGACCTAAAGTCAAGTACTGTTGACTTTTTAATATCTCAACTACACTGTGCAAAACCATATATTTCATCAGGTCCAGCGGCGGGATTCTAAGTTGCTATCGTATTAAGTCGATACGATACTACTGGTTCTAAGTACGTATCTTATAACAATTTTAACTCTTAATCGACAGAATACGCTCGATACCAAAGAAGTTATTGTTTCAGTCTTACGATATTATAACAGTTTACTCTATAACAACTTAGAATTTCAAACGACACGTGTTTGAAATTCGTTGCTATCATATCGATTCGATTCGATAGGAACTTAGAATCCGGCCACTGTAGTCGTGTTTGCCTTGAGTTTTTTTTATTGAGGTACTAACCTCGTCATCACTGAAAATTCGAATTTGGAGAACATTGTTATCATGTAAGAGGTTGCAAGGCGAGTATTTACTACAATTAATAAATGCACACGAAAAGAAATTAGCAAGAGAGTTATTGTAAAATATAAATATGGTTCTTTTGATATTGATAATTTAATTGAATATAATAAAACAAAAGTGCCTTAAATATTAATAATAGTAATAAACTGCCATTATTTGTGGCGGAGTTCAGCAAAGCTACTCTTCCACTCGACCACATAAAAGTACAAGTTTTATGATGTAATTTTTAAAGTATCTATTTAGGTTAAGAATATGTGTGTTTTTAATTCTTATGCTTTCTTTTACTATGTATTTTTCCTTTGTCATACTTTTTATTACATGTTTATTTATGTCTGACAAAATAAAGTTCTATGATGTATTACAAATTTGACTTTTAATTTCCTATAGTATATATATATAATATAGCGTATTTGACATTGAAATTTGTGATCAAAGATTAAGCATGAAACGGCATTGCACTTTGATCACAAATTTTGAATGTCAAATATGTTCATAAATTGTAAGTTAAAGTAAACAAATGGTCAAATCTCCCGCGTCTGCAACTGTGGCGCCCTCTGAATTTGGCTTCCGCAAATCGGAGAGAGAGAACGATAGATTTCTGGACAAAAATTTAACATTGAGTTGCCAGTCTGGTAGTCTGTGCCAAAGGAGAGTAATTTTCAATTTTATAGAAGACAGACCCGTTTTCGTTTTGCTCTGCAATTTAAATTCAATTTTTCAAGGTTGAGAAAATTTTTAGAAACGTCAAAGTTGACAAGTTGCGAATTTGATGTAAATATTTAAAGATTTCAATGTTTATCATAATTATAAAGCATTTCAATTAAAATTGTTTAATAAACTTACCTGAAAGTAATAAAATAAATCCAATTATATAATTTCACATAAACATCTCAATAGAAAATAAGTAGTGCACTGATTGTACCGACAACTGACAGAAATAGCGGAACCAAGGAGCTGTCTGTGAAAGGGAAGAAGAAGCGCCGTAGTTTGTTCGGAAATTGGATCCATGGTCGAGGAAAACTTCGCTGGAATCACGAGGTATAGTGGCACACTTTTAAAAAATATAAAGAGAGCTCGTACTACAATAGTACACATTGATTTATTTATATTATTAGTTTTAAGTTGTTTATTTATTCACTGCATGTAACATTTACAATTTCATCTGTTTGTTCTTTTATTCTTTACCTTTTTCCATATTAATATCGTAAATGCCACTTATTTGCTTATATTAAAATTTGTTCTACCTATTTGTGCGTTTGATTGCTACCCAAAACTGTAAGTATTCAAAGAACTCCCCCCTGAAGAGAGTCTCCGTCCCACAAGCAGTGAGGACAACCATTGAATAATTGTGTAATTGTGTATACTATATTGCTCCTCAAATAAAATTCATTCTTGGCGATAATTCCCTTAAGGAATTCGCAAGCAATTAAATTTTAGAAAGTATACATCATTATAATATATATATATATATATATATATATATATATATATATATATATATATATATATATATATAAAGTATTAGAAGTATTTTATGGCCGTCGTATCGCGTTAAAGTCGAGCAAGGCCAATTTGTTGATAATTTTTCTTTATTTACAAAATTGCTACTTCTAAACATTTTAATATATCATTCCTGACATTTTCCCCGCCGATTGATCATAAAATTATCCCCTGGGAGGTAAAATCCAAACGATAGATTAATTTTATTGTACTATAAGTAGTCAATTTATAACAAAATAGTAATTTCTTACATTTAAATAAAAAAAATAGGAATGCGGCATGATCCTATGACCGCGTCTGGTTATTGTTATATCGTCGGCATACATTATAGTGAAACCGTCTCTTAAGTGTACTGGCAAGTCATTTAATATAGAGTGAATAACAGCGAATCTAATATTGAGCCTTGAGGGACTCCTAATTTACATTGTATGTTTCTGACAGTGTATTGTTACATTCAACTGCAAGTTTCACCTTATATCAAACAGATGTTAAAACTGAAAGACAAAGCTTACAATAAATATAAAAGAACTAAATCAGATACGCATATACAACTTTACAAAGATCTTAAAAACTACTTGTCCATGGTTATTAAAAATGAGAAAAAAGCATATATAGCTTTTCAAATAAAGAAAAATAAAAACAATCCTAAGAAATTATGGAATGATTTTGCAAGTTGGAACGTACACAATAAAACGCGTAACCATATATCTGATGAAATTAATAACCCTGATGAGATCAACCAATTTTTTGCTAATATTTCTATCAAAATAACACTGATGACACTGTTAGTACAGAAATGTACTTAGAAGATGTTAGTGTCAGGGAGGTTGAAAATATCCTTATGAATCAAGTGAAATCTTTTGCCTTTGGCTCCGATGAAATAAATCTTAAAATGCTACGATATGTATTTCCATATTGCAAAGAAACATTAACTCACATTATAAATACATCTTTTCGGACTTCTGTTACCTGCCATATGGAAGAAATCAGTTATAACGCCACTACCGAAAGTATCTCATGCGTATGAATTAAAACATCTTAGACCAACTACCACCATTATCTAAAGTCTTGGAGAAAATTGTGAGCCATAGCCTTATACACCATGTTACAAGTAACAACATTTTGCCAAATATTCAATATGGTTTCTGAAAAAATCACAGTACCTCAACCTCACTCTTGAGAGTCACCAATGATATTGTTCAAAGCATTGATAAATCATAGGCAACACTTTTAGTACTTATAGACTCTAGTAAAGCATTTAACGTAATTAATCATGACTTAACTTATTTCCAAATTGAAATTCTACAAAATTCATCCAGCGGCACTAAAATGGTTTACCAGCTACCTTTCTGCCCGTTCTCAAATTGTAAAGTTGAATGACAGTATTCGGATAATATATTAATCATCAAAGGAGTACCGCAAGGAAGTATCCTCGGTCCCTTACTCTTCTCCATTTACACTAGTGACCTTCCAACAGTGCTAACAGCCAACTGTAAAATGCATATGTATGCAGATGATGTCCAACTTTTATTGCCGTGTGATACCCAATCTCCTAATGATGCAGTGCAAAAAATAAATGAAAATTTAATATCCATCTCAGAATATTCAAAAAATCATGGTATGGTAATTAACCCCTCTAAAACAAAGGTCTTGTGCGTAGGCAGTTCCACCTTATGTGCGAAGGTCAAGTTCAACGTGACCTGTGATATAGTTTTAAATAGAAATGTAATCAGTTTTAGTGATGATGCAAAAAACCTTGGTGTAATCTTTGATGAAAATCTCACTTTTGAAAAACATGTAACATTGAAATGTAAGATAGCTTATTCTAAAATTAAGTATCTTTATAAATACAAACATATCTTGCCTAGTAAAACAAAATGGACCCTAGTTGAATCGTTAATTTTGAGCCATTTTGACTACGCCAGTAGTGTGTATTATAGTTTTCTAACTAAACAATTCAAGAATAAAATACAAATTTTTCAAAATAGCTGTTTAAGATTTTCTTATAATATAAATAAAAGAGACTATGTAACTCCTCATTATAAAACCAACTCCATTTTAAAAATTGAATCTAGGTTTACTCTATTGTATGAATCACTTCTATATAGTTGTTGCAAATAATGCACCAATATATTTGTCTGAGCTTCTTGAACTTAGGTCCACCGTTCATGATGTCAATCTAAGATATGTCAATAGATACTCTGTACCTAAGCACAAAACTACAAAATTTCAAAGTTTTATATCATATATTGCACCAACTTTATTAAATAAATATCACAACGTGATAAATTCTTCGTGTTCTGTTAATCAATTTAAAAATAATCTTAAAAAAGAACTTCTGATGAGACAGGAGTCTTGAATATATATATATGTGTCTGTGTATGTATACGTGTATACTCTTTGTATAATTTAATTTTCTTTTATGTAAAGTTTTAATAGTGTGTCTTTTGTTTACACTTATAAATTTTTATTACCTTTTGAATTTATATCTTTTAGTACAATATTAATTTTAGTTAATAAGTATATCTCATTATGTTGTATACGGTATTTGTGATTTTTGTCTCTTTTTTCATGGGGGAGTTGAAAAATGACTTTGTCGATACTTTCTCCTTTTTGATATTATAATATATGTATATAACATGCATGTATGTATTTCAAATAAAGAGTCATTATTATTATTATTATTATACCAATATTGGATAGCTTGGTTGAGAGTGTATCTTTGTCAACAGTATCGAAGGCCTTTGTTAGGTCAAAAAATATAGACACAACATATTTGCCTTCATCTAACTTCTGGTAAACATGATTTATAAATTGACAAGATGACGTTTCGATAGATTTTCTTGTCCTGAAACCATGCTGATTTGTTGACAGTATATTTGTCTTCCCAACAAAAGACACTATTCTAACCGATACAATTTTTTCAATTAATTTAGATATTAAACTTAGGAGAGAAATCTGTCTGTAATTGTTAATATCGTTTAAACTGCCTTTTTTATGAATCGGTATGACACAAGCCTTTTTTAATATACAGGGAACACACCTTGTTCAAATGATAAATTAATTAGGTATAATAAGGGATCAGCTACTACATCAATAATATTTTTAAGGACATGGGTAGTTAACTCATCAAAACCGGATGATTTTTTGTTTTTTAGGTTAGTAACAGTATCTAATAACTCATTTACAGTGACTGGAGGAAGAAATATTGACTCCTCTGTATAGTTAGCGACTGTGCAAGGCAGGGACATATTATAACCAAAGTATTCATGTATTTTCTCACTGGCAACAGACGCAAAATGCTCCACAAAGTAGTTAGCTACATTACTTCCAGATATTATATTATTATTAACATTTCATAAATATTAACACTGCGATCATCATAATAACTGCATGTCCAGTGATTTAGACGATGGAAATAATATGGTCTTTTCCAGGTGAGATACGTTGAATCGCATTATAATTTTTCACATAATTCATATTTCGTAATGAGCATTTGTATGTAAAATGTACGAAAAAAAAAAAAAAGTGAGAATCTTCAAGCCACTGACTTTCTTTTATAATTTTATTGACATCTGTTTCCGTTAATTCTCCGCACACAAATTTTTTATCCATATTGACAATGAAAAAGAAATCCGAATGCAAAAAGAACTGAACCTTTACACTCACGTACTTGCTTACGTAAATGCCTGTGCAAATTTATTTATCCACTGTTTGAATTAAGGGTATTAATCGACGTTATACTTCCATTTTTGAAGGCGTACTTCCGTCTAACTTTTCACAAGCAAATATAACTGGAATTATAGATGTTAAAATACAAGCAATAATAGCAATGAGATGACAAGTCCACCTTAAACAGGTATTAATTGTTTTTGGTTACTTTCTAAGCGGCCGGGCGCCAGCTTAACTCTCTTAACACTGGCGTCTGACGCGCTGTCCTGTGTCATGTTGGCTCGTTTCCTTAGTTTTCATCTAAGAACTACCCTAATAGCACATGATCGTCCCTAAAACGTTCCAAGAACATGAGTATGTATTGTGAACATACCGAGAAGTACTTTACCGACCTAAAACGTATGGAGGACGTTCGAGGGACGTTCCGTGTCGGCAAAATGGGGTATCCCGAGGACATCCAACCCAGGACTTGTGTATGTCTTGAAGGGACGTCCTAAAAATGTTGTTAGGACATACTGTGGAAAACATATACCTCCCTATTCGCTTTCAGAGTATTCATAGCAGAGGGTCTTTCTCTTTAGGTTTTCTAACCACATGCATTCTCTTCAAAATAGAATCCAATGATTGAATTCTATTTCAAAGGGAATGTATGTGGTAAGAAAATCCATAAAGACAAAAACTAAGTTATCCACATCTAGACAAAGTATTCAAATAGTTTGCTTATGATACTTGGTAATTCTTTTTATCATAACCAAGACAAATTTATGCGAAAATTTTATTTCTATTGTGCTATTGAAAAACAAGGTATGTGCACTTTTATTATAAATTTACTTCTCACTATACAAATTTAAAAGTATCGTGTCAAAAATAAAATTGTTATGAGATTTAAAAATTTATTATAACACCTATAAGTTGTACAGTACCTATATCATTTCATACATTATAAGTTGTATCGAATATACAGGGTGGGGCAATAGTGCGTCGGACCTCGATATCTCGAGTTCTACGATAGCTAGAAAGTATTTAAAAAATTGCAAGTAAACTAGATAAAAAAATCTATAACTGGAAATTATTTTCGAACATACAGGGCGAGCCAAGACGAAATTAGAGAACCGAGTGCCTTTTTTTAAATGGAATGCTATGTATATCAGTACATGTTTTTAAGCCTCTTTCTAGGTTCTATTCATTTCTATATTAGCATTGAATATCTCTCAACCACTTGGATATCATGAATTTTTTGTTGAAATAATGCAATCTGCAGATGGATATCAAAAAAATCACCAGTCACAATTATGAGTTTTAAGAAAAACTTATGTGAATACCAGTTTCATTTCTTAAAAATGTACAGGGTGGCTAAAAATAATTTTTCAATTAAGTACATTTTAAATTGAATTTTTAAATAACTCAGTAGAAAAAATTATAATAAATGTTTCACATGTTGCCCATTTTGATTGCAGTGGCGGCTCGTCAGCGATGGCAGGGTAGGCAGTGCCCACCCAATTACATAAGCGGTGGTTATAAAGGTATATTTATATTTTTATATATTTTTGTAGTGAAATTATCAAGAAAAATTTTGCGGTTAATTAATTGTAGTATTAAAATTAAAAAATTAGTATTTTTATAATATTATTTTTAATGCATATTATTCTGCCTCATATATGTATGAATTCGTTTGTAATGTTCTCTGGCGTAATAGTGTCGAAAGTGTCATGAGCCAAACCAGGGCGGGCAAGCATCGCTCAGAAATCGTGAATTCAATCATAATACGTCTGCGTGCATGTTGGTTATTCACTTTGATCTTACGCCTGTAATGCATATCAAAGCGAGACGTACGTCTTGCATGCTTAGGCTATTTACAACTTAGAGTGGGCATGCCATCCCTGAGCAAAACTTGTAATAAACAATATGAATATTGAATAGAATACACAATTGAAAAGATATCAAACAGGAAAAATAACTAATGTGTTAAGATTGATTAGTAAATCCTTTATGAATATCAAGTATGATAGCAATTTCTTAATTTGATAAATAGGGACAAAAAGAAGTTAAAATACATATCAACGGTGCCTTACAGTTAAATTACCTATGTAATTATAATTTTATTTTTCTTTGCGTTTTAAAGTACAATGTATTGGAACACATATGCCTCTATATTATCCAAAAAAGTACTAAAATAATGTTTAATTGTATGTTAGCAGTTTTAGACGTGAAATTAATATAATATATAAATGAAATAAATCTATAATATTCAAATACGGTATTTTCGCGCTTGGTGGGATGTGGACACTCCACCCTCATCCCTTCCCTGTCTTTTACAGTGTTGTGATGTTTCGCCGAGAATCGTTTCATTTTCGGACGTCTGGAGTCAAGTCAGTATTCACGAATCTCAGACTTTGGAAATTGTTTCTACTGTTTTAGAATTAGAAGATTTTGGTTTTTGGTTAGGTTTTTGTAGTGTTTTATTCTCTCAATTTTATGTTTCTTTAATTTGTAATCTGTGATCTTTGTTGGTATTTAGTAAATAGTAAGTGTCTACTTTAGCAGAAAAAAGTGTGGTGAATGGACAACTGACAAATTATTAATATTAAAATATTTGCCATGGCCGACGTAAGACAAACGGTGAACGATAATTCTCATATTATACATTTTTTATTAGAAAACAGTTTTGCGTTCCCAACATACGACGACAAAATTTTTGTAACTAAATTAGAACGACCTTGCCCCACTATGGGAATTCTCATTAATGTAAATTCAAATTCGTCCATTAGAAAATTTTGTGTCACAGGGTATCAAAAATCTTTATGGCTTTCTGGAAGTGAAATAAAAAATAAACTTCATTGCTGGCCTTGCATGTTATTCAATAAAAATAATAAAAGTTCGTGAAACTCAATAGGGATAGATAATTTACAAGGCGATTGAAATGCCAGAGGCATTATGGAATGTTTTTTGTGTGATTTTTACACCCACTAAATTTCTGTAGAGAAGTGTCATTATTATTCGGTTCTATCCCCTATCCTGCCCACCCAGAGCTAAAAGCCACGGACCGCAGCTGTTTGATTGACACACATCTCTATGCGCTTTTGAAATGAGGTTCCCACTGTTCCTAAAACTGCCGGCGCGATAGATGTAAAGGCAGTTATTATTATTTCCTTCATATTATGTACTGTTGTTGGTGTATCTCTTCACATATCCCCATAAAAAGAAATCCATTTTTGTAAAATCTGGGGATCTAGCAGGCCATTTAGTGGGTCCATTTCTTCCAATCCATTGTTGAGGGTAGGTATTATTTAAGTGGTCTCTAACTGCATTTAAATAATGTGGTGGAGCGCCATCTTGCTGAAACCACATCCTATTTCGAATTCTTTCAGGGAGATTTACCAATAATTGTGGCAGATAGTTTTCCAAGAAATGAAGATAAATAGCTCCAGTCAATGTACCATCAAAGAAAAAGAGAGATAGTGTGTGTAGTGTGTAAAAATCTGCTCTGCTAAATTCTGGTGTTTGTGCGGATTTGGATGCATAATATTGAGTAAAAGTGGTATCAATAGAAAAGTCATGGACTGATGCATATGGTAGAATTGTAAATTTGATGCATTAATGAAAAATAATGCATATAAATAACAAATTGTGATTGATAAACTAATAAAATTGGAACAAAAAATTTACCTTATCAATATCACTGACAAAAACTACCAGTCAAATAAAGTAAAATAATAAACATACAGAGTGGTCAACCCAAAATGTCTAAAACATGTATTAAATGTTTAGTAGAAGATCCAAAAGAATTTGTGAATTGTGATAGCTGTAAAAAAATAGTATGTAAAAAGTGTAGCGAGTTAACTGAAACGGAATGCAGATGTCTTACTTTAAAAAAACGTAGACTAACATTTTTATGTGAAAATTGCGAGAAGGGTTTAATGCTTATCCCAGATATTATGAAGCAATTAGATGAATTAAGGATGCAAGTAAGCGATCTAAAAAAAGAATTACAAACAAAAAATCGTATAATTCCTCAAGAAGTGGACGGGGTTGAATGCGAAGATGTAATATCTGAACTAATGGAAAGGCAAAGAAGAGCTTCTAACATTATTATTTCTAATATTAAGGAACCTGCTTCTGCCAATTCTCGTGAAAACAGAATTGAGGAAGATAAAAAAGCTGTTAATGATATACTAAATGAAATAAACATTGATCTATCCAACATAAAGGTATTTCGATTAGGAAAATATGAACCCTCCAAAACCAGATTGCTTAAAGTTGTTCTTAACAATGCTGATGATACGATGAGTGTACTTAGACATAAAAGGCAACAAAAAGGCAACAAAACTATTTTCTTACCATTAAAAAACAACTAGAAGGGCTGAAAGCTAACGGCGATGATACTAAAACAATTAGGTATATTAATAATAGATCATGCATTGTAAATAAATCAGTAAATTTAAACTAAAAAATGATCCTAATATACTATATAATAGTGATATCATATATGTAAATATTCAGAGCTTATTATCACATAAATCTGAGTTAATTTCTAGTATTAAATGTTATAATCCGGCCTTCATTTTGTTAAGTGAATCAAGGATTACAAAAGATATTGAAAACTTTGAAGTTAATATAAGTAATTATTCAATGGCTCGTTGTGATTCCACTTCAAGACACACAGGAGGCGTCTTACTGTATATAAGAAATGGTATTAACTATTCACTGCATAAAGAATATGTACTAGATGGAAATTATTGGTGTAAAGTACTAAAAGTGAAATATTGTGGAATAAAATGGTTAATAGGATGCATGTATCATTCACCTAGCGCTAGCCATTCTGTTTTTCTTGAAAACTTTGAACATATATGTGAGGATATATTCTGTGGTGATACTCGAAGTATTATAATAGGCGATTTTAATTTGAACTTTCTATGTGATGAATTTTATTCCTTAAAAATAAGAAGACTACTTGATGTATATGGTATAAAACAAAACGTTAATATATATACTAGATGTATTAATGTTAGCTCAACTTTGATAGATTATGTATTAACAAATTTTGATAACATAGTTATTAACATTCATGATGAACCCAAAATAACTGACCACTCAATAATTTCAGCAAATTTTTCAAATACCAGTAATCAAAATAGTAGCGATAATATAAAGAAACAATTTCAAAACCTCAGTGAAGAAAATTTGGTTAAAATAAATATGAATTTAATTGATTGTAATTATGAACTTAATTCTACTAATGTAAATCTAATTTATAATAATTTGCTAAATAATTGTAAACTTGTTCTTAACCAGATTGCACCTATTAAAACTATAAATTGTTCTACAAATGACTTACCATGGTACGACAATGAAATCATCAATAAAAAGAAAGAGAGAGATAGAGCTTATAAAATATTTAAAATTAGTGGTACTAATGATAATTGGCAGAATTATAAAAAAAGACGGAATGAAGTAGTTAATCTTCTAAAAATAAAGGAGCAACAATTTTATTTCAATGAAATAGATAAACATAAAGATAATGCGTACCTAATGTGGACAACTTTAAAAAAATTAATAAATCCAAAAAATTTTAATACTAATTTTAATGCCGGTATACAATTTGAAATTAATGGCGAAACAACGTATTGCAAAGATGAATTAGACATTGCTGAAAACTTTAATAGCTATTTTATACGTAGTATTGGGGACATTGTCGATAGCATTGATAGTCAGGAATATAAAGCCAGTACTGACAAATATACTGACTTTTATTTAGATAATTTCAAACTAATGAACTTGCAAGAACTACGCAAAATGATTAACGAATTAGATAATAAAGGGTCTACAAATACCATACTGAGTAATAAATTAATTAAAACATCATCACAAGTTATTGGACATGTTTGGCTGCATTTCATAAATACCTCTCTTGATTCTGGCAAATTTCCGGATGAGTTAAAAACTAGCACAGTTGTACCCATTGAGAAAATTAACAACACGAATAAGTCATGGGAATTTCGACCAGTTAATACGCTACCAAGTCCTGAAAAACTGTTAGAAATAGTAGTATATAATCAGTTAATGGATTATTTTAATAATAATAATTTACTCCTTGTAAATCAGTCTGGATTCCGTACTAAGCATTCCTGTGAATCAGCCTTTCAATTAACAATAACGGAATGGAAACACAACCTGGACAAAGGTAATTACACGGTAGCTGTTTTTCTAGATTTAAAACGAGCCTTTGAAACCATCGATCGTACAATATTAATTAGAAAGCTTATTATGTTTTGTCTTAAACTGGTTAAAGGACTACTTATCTGATAGGAAACAAGTAACGAAAATTGGTAACAGTGTATCATCATCGGTAGTTAATAAGTACGGAATACCTCAGGGAAGTGTTTTGGGTCCTTTATTATTTATTATTTACATTAATGACATCAATGAGTTTCATGATTGTGATTTTATAAATTTATTTGCTGACGATACTTTGCTGTCGGTAAGCAATGACAATTTAGACATAGCAATAAATAAAATGAACAATTCACTTAAAAAAATGTCCCAGTATCTCAAAAATAATAAATTAAAATTAAATATTTCCAAAACCAAAGCAATGATTATTACTACACCGTATAAATATAAAAATATAAACACTAACCTAATTAGCTTAAAAATTGATAACGATAAAATAGATATGGTTACTGAAGTCAAATACTTAGGATTTATATTAGATAATCATTTACAGTTCAATGCACATTTTATATATATACAGAAAAAAATAGCAAAAAAATTATATTTCTTCTCTAGAATATCTTAGAAATTATCAATCACGACAAAAATCACCGTGTACAACACCATTATACAACCTCATTTCGATTACTGTGCCAGTCTATTGTACTCCTTGGATTTAAACAAAATAACTGCCCTTCAAAAATTGCAAAATAGAGGAATGAGAGTTATTTTGAAATGCAACCGATATACTTCTATCCAACATATGCTCTCTTCTCTTCAGTGGTTGTCTGTAAAAAATAGATTGCTTTACATGGCCATGGTTTTTATTTTTAAAATTTTGAATAACTTGATACCTGAATATCTAAACAAATTTATATCATTTGCCAACCAAATACATCAACATAATACAAGAAACAACAACAAATTCTATATACCAAGGCAAAATCTAAGTCAAACTATGAAAATTTTGCTACATAAAGGTCTCGATCAATACAATAAGTTACCTGATCATGTAAAGGAATCTAGTTCACTACCAGAATTTAAGCGTAAAATTGTAAAATATATCAAGTTGATTACTTAATTATTAAGAGTATTATTTTTATTTATACATATATGTGTGTGAGTATAATATGTGTATACATGTGCATATTAGTTCAAATTATGTAAGTGTGCGGATTTATGTACAAACTATTTGTTATTTACTTAAATGAATTTGTATATTAGGATTTCCTATTCAATAAAGTATTCAATTATGTTCTCCAGTAATTCCTCCCCAAACATTTATAGATCATCTGTGTTGGTTATCAACTTGCATAAAAAAGTGAGGATTTTCTGAAGCATGATGATAGAAATTGCCCCTATTAACAAATCCATTTTTATGAAAAGTTGCCTTATCACTGAATGTTGCATTTTACCTCTGGCCCAATTACAAAATTGTAGGCGCTTTTGAAAATCGTCATCAGATAATTTCTGGTGCATTTGAATATGATATGCATGCAACTTATTTGTTAACTACACCGATTTATTCCCCCAAGGTGATACGAGTTTTGCCAGTTGTCGTGACGTCGACAACTGTCCAGGTCTGCTAGTGGCTTGCACCAGCCAGTGGTCCTTTTTAAAATGGATGCGTTTTGTGGGATGCTGTATTTTTTTACTTGTTTTTTGAGCTAAATAGATCTCGATATTTTATGAACGGTAAACTAAAATTTTCTAGGTTTTTTTCTAACACAGTTATCATACACACATGTATAAAAAGAAACAAAACACAAATATGGCGTGCCTATCATATCATAGCTGTAGAGCCCATGGCGCAATTAACTACCGCCGCACCGAGAAATGGACCAATTAATACGTCACTAATGGTCCAAACAAAGTGGGGATGGGCAATGTTACTCTTATGGATATGAGCAATCCTTTGTAGTTGACAGTCCTTGATTTTGACGTGCCACCTTCAAAATTTCTTTTCTTTGCGCCACAGAATGCCGTGCTTGCGCGTAACGAGAAATTCTGACGGCAAATCTTGACGTGTTTCCCGGATCTGAGGTTATAACTTCTATTTTCTTTTCCATAATTTCCATTTGATGCATTAAATTTTCTTGAATTTCCATCATTTTTATTAGGATCTTTTGTTCAGGTTTTCATTTTCTTTTAAGTTTTTTTCGTATATCGTCGTCGTCATCTTTGCAACACAATGTATACTGTATTTTGTTATATTCTACAACTTTAACGCCCTTTATTCGGACTAAATAACTTCGATGAAATGCACTATAGCATGTTACATATTCCAATGCACTTTTAACTCCACGATGGCAAAATTTACACACTTTTCTGGTATATTCTTAACACAATTACCATCGACTTCCTCACAGGTCGCCATCTTGAATTTCAAATTGACACCTCATTCTGCCAGACCCGTTATGTCCAGAAACTGTCCAGTGGCAGACTTTCCAAAACCTTATTTACTTTCTTGGGGGCGAGCCTAGGTGCGCCTTTACTATGTACATACTTCGGTATGCGATGTAAAGCAACGACAGGCGCAGTTAGTACTTGGATGGTGACCATTCCAACGGAAATCGCGTTCTCGCCTCAGACATCTTCCAGCGGCTTGTATATCAGTGTATGCGCGGGGTTGTATAGGAGATATACCATCCTTCGGAGGGGATGTAAAGCCGTCGGTCCCTTGTCTATTAAATGTTAGGCAAGTAAAAGATCCCTACTCTTCTTAAGGGAAGAGGTTCGGCAAAATTCCTGGTTGGGGGTAACTCGTCTACAGGCGTCGGTGTTAGGCTTCAGTAGCGGAAATAGGCCGACGTTAAATAAATGTATAAAAAAAAAAAAAATTTACTTTCTTCTGCAATGTTTCCAAAATGGAAATTCCTCTGCCCATTACTGTTGACTTATGACAGGTACCATATTACTTTATGAAAGTAGGGTTTTCATTATTATAGCTATTAGACAAATTCAAATGTTTAATTAAAAAAGTATCTATTGAAAAATATTTTTATTTGAAATTGGAAACATGTAATCAATACATAATGAGTAACAAAAGTAGTATAAAAAACAAGTATGTATCAACTTTAAATAACAGTAAATGCTAAAAGATATTTAAAAATATAGACAATTTCGTTTTACTGAACACATAGTGTACGATGGAGAAAAAATAACTTTTGTCTTAATTAAAGAAACCGTTAATGTTGTAAAAACACTTAATCCGGATAACATTTCCTAAGCTCTACCTCAAACATCAATGTGGCATTTGGAGGGATGGCTGGAGGAGATCCTTTCTTACCATATCTGAAATGGAAAATAATTTAATATCTAATTTTCACTACATAGAATAACAAATAAGTAACTCTTTTCTACTGTTTTATAAAGTATATTAAAAATAACTTAGAATGTACAAGTCACTCAAGAGTGAAATTACTTAGAGAAGATACATCAAGTATTTTTGTTGAGATGATACCAGTGCTGTGTAAACGAATAACAAGCAGCACAGCTTTTTAACAGAACCATATTATGAGACACCACTGATATTGCAAAAACAAGTTCTTTGCTTAAACAATTGGTTCGCGCAGGCGATATTGGTCTGTGCGCAATTGATGTATCTTATCTTTGTGTAAGTAATTTCTACTACTGCCTTTTTACTTATTTAACGTCAACCTCCGAATTCAACTTGGCCTAGGATTTATTAATACATTTAAATTTTGGCATATTTTAAAAATAGTCATAAGTTACTGAAGAAACAATTTTCCTTTAACCACAAGCTAAGATTGACTGACGTTCAAACCTTTTTTTAATTACGGTTTTATTATGGTATATTTAAATGAAATAGATTAAGGAAGATATAACAGAACAAACATTCAAAAATAGAGGTTTTGTTTTTTGTTTGCTCATAAAGACTAAAATCTCAACAAAAAAACATGGAGTGATCTTTGTGTGTTTATGCACTTTAAGCTAAATAAATTAAAATTTTAAAAAATTACAATTCCCAGCAGAGAAAAAATTGTGGAAAAGCATAAAAAACCCCTCCGCACAAAATTTACAGAATATGACATTCTAAACAAGGTAGGTTCTTATTGAATTTTTCATAAACGCAACTGTTAATGAATAATATGCGAACAAAATATAGTTTTTTGTTGTTCCGTGAAATGTATCTGTTGAGCAACAACTGCCTTAACTATGTTAAAAATGATCGTATTGAATTAGAAAAAAAAGCAATTGAAAAATAGAAGCCTACAGTATATAATGGTGTGACTATATACATTAATATCTAAAAAAGAGAGCTTTTGATATAAAAATACTTTTAAGTTTTTACTGTCTATAAAATATGTACATACAGCGATATAATTCAATTTTGTCAACATTTAAATGAAACGATAATATCTCTACTATAATTTTGCATTTTGTTTTTATGAAATAATCACTTTTTTTTTTTAGAAGGTCTAATTTGAAATTGTTGACAAAATCGTAAGTTGTAAAGTCTTCTTATTTTGTTCCATGAATTCATATGGATTTTTATAATACAGTGTGGCCCATATATATGGAATAAATTCTAAAATTTCGCATTTTCACAATACTAAAAAAATGGCAATTTCATAAAGTTCAAAGTTCATAATAATTATGCTTAAGACAAATTTATTCCATACATTTGGACCGCACTGTATAAATTGTAGATAGGACCGTCCTAAAGGTATTTTTTATTTCAGTTGTTCGTGTTTTTAATTATTATTATATCGATGGCAATTTAAAAATCAACAACATTCAATAACTTTTTCGAATTCGTCTTTCATATTGTTATGTGCTGCCCTCTAACAAGGAAAGATGTGATTAAGTTCATGTTCAAAGTTTTCCTCAGAAGCTTAGTTACTTCCCTGACTAGTAGGGTGGCGCCGTCTATGAGCCAATTGACGAACAATCATCTATTACATGGTAGAAAACTATGGAGAATTCTAGAAAAGAGTTCTAGAAGGATTCCAAGTGTGTATATAAAGAGGTGACTCCAGCAGATGGGGGAACAGTTCAGTTGAGTGAAGTATGCAGTTTAGTGAAGTAAACAGACAAGAGAGTTTTTAGGTTAGACAAGAGTTGACAAGTTTAAGAAGAAAAGTAAAGTGCTTAGTGTTTTAAAAGTAGTGAAATTATATTAGATTAAGTTATTAGTTGTGTGATTTTTAAGTATTTGCTAGTGTAATTTTAGTGATTAATAAAATCAGTGGTTAGTGAAAATTCTTGTTGCAAGTTATTTAAACCCACAGAGTGTTTACTGAAGACTGTAAACACGTAACAATTGGTGTCAGAAGCGGAATTGCAACAGAATTTCTGAAGAATTTGACGAAGTTCCATAGTGTTCTATTTGGAAACCACTGGAGATAGTGAAGTGAGTTGAACTGGGAAGTAATAAACATTAGACAAGACTAATTTGTGTTAGTGTGACTTGTACCTGGCATAGACTGTAAATAAGGCTTGTTAGTGTTGTTTGTTAGTTTTTGAATGGAAACAAGAAGCATGGCTGCTGAAAAACAAATGCAAGACATGTTCGCTGCATTTAGCAAAATGATGCTAGAAGAACAAGAAAGACGTCAAGAAGAACAAGAAAGACGACGTCAGAAAGAAAAACTAGAAGAAAAAGAAGAACAAGAAAGACGACGTCTGGAAGAAAAAGAAGAACAAGAAAGACAACGTCGGGAAGAAAAAGAAGAACAAGAAAAACGACGTCTAGAAGAGAAAGAAGAATTAAGGAAAATTATACAAGGGCAACAAGATGCTATCCTGTCAGCCACTAATGAGGTCAAGGAAAAAGTAGATAAACTTGAACAAAAAGTGACTGGCGTCGAAGGAAAAGTGACTGCTGTCGAAGAAGAAGTGAGTGATGTCAAAGGAAAAGTAAATAAGGTTGAAGAGGAAGTAACTGAAGTCAAAGGAAAAGTTACTGGCGTCGAAGGGAAAGTTACCGATATAGAAGGAAAATTTCGTGCAGTTGAAGGAGAGGTAGAGCGACTTAAGCGACTGTTAAGAGAACAAGGAGGCCAGCTGGTATTATCATCATCAGGTCCTCGATTACAACCGCCTTCCTTTGATGGTCAAACTTCTTGGTCAACCTATAAAAGACAATTTGAGGCAGCGGCATACGCAAACAATTGGAGTAATGAAGACAAAGCTATGGCATTGGTGCTAGCATTAAGGGGCCAAGCCTCAGAGTTGCTCCAGAGTATCCCAGTGACGCAGCAACGGGATTTTAAAGTTTTGGAAGCTGCACTAGATTTAAGATATGGCGACCAACACCTCGCCCAGGTATACAGGACTCAGCTCAAATCACGCACACAAAAAGCTGGGGAAACTTTACAAGATTTTGAAGCAGCTGTTGAGCGACTGACATACCTGGCTTACCCGGATGCACCCAAAGAATTCCAGGAACAATTAACAGTTGGTACTTTCATCGATGGCATAAGAGATGAGGAGATCAGGCGAGTCCTTAAATTATCTCGAGATAAGACTGGTAGCGAAGCCTTGATCCATGCCCTCGAAGTTGAAGCCGCTTATAAAGAGACTCCATGTCCGAGAGTACGAGCCATGAAGGTAGAAGAGGACCGTTTAGAAAAATCAAATATGGAATCTTTGATGGCTGATATGCACAAAATGATAAGCCAGTTGATGACAACACCAGATGCTCCAAGGAAGCAGGAAAGAGAACAGAGCGATGAACAGTCAAGGAAGGTGATTCGTTGTTATAAGTGCGGCAAAACAGGGCATATTAAGCGAAACTGTCGGCAGCGGAGCCCTGAGAGAGTAAATGCCGCAACGACTGAAGAGTCGCAGGAAAACTAAAGATAGCCAGCACCTTGGGGGCTGTGCTGGCTGGTGAACACGGTGCCCGCAGAGAGATACGGGTTTCCCAGATTAGAAGAGTCCGAGTAGTCTGCTGTTGGATGGCTATGTAAACAAACGGAGATGTATCTTCACTATCGACACAGGTGCCACGTCATCAATAGTGCGACCCGGATTTTTATCAGGAATAAAAGTTGATAAAAGCCAAAATGGATTGGTCGTTCGAACAGCCACAGGAGACAGGGTAAGGGTTCATGGAGAAGTTGACCTAGATCTGCAGTTTGGACGCCTGTGCTTTAGTCATAGGGTTATTGTGGCTGACATCACGGATGATTTCATTTTGGGGCTGGATGTTATGGGAGTACAAGATCAATTTGTACTTGACGTGGTAGAACGAGTCCTAAAGATTGGAAATGAAGAATTTATTTTGTCAACAGCAAATAACCGATTTCAAAAAGTGAGGCTACTGACGGCTCAGACAATCAAGATTCCTGCCCGTTCAGAACAAATAATCGAGGCCATTCTGGAAGGAAACTCTGGTGGATACCGTGTTGGCCTTGTTGAAAAAGATGATTCAATTAAGACAGAAAACGTAATCTTAGCAAGAACTCTGACCCGGACAAAAGACAAAATTCCAATTAGAGTGGCTAATTTAAATTCCCACTCGGTAACTTTCAAGGAAGGCGAGGCAATAGGATCCTACGAACCAGTCCAGTGGATAGCAAGGTGCGAGGAACAAGGGGAGAAATGTTCGCCAACCAGTGTAGACAGGGAAGTTGTGACTTTATTGAGTTCCCAGTTTGAACACCTATCTGAGGATGAACGTAGAGAGGCAATCAAGTTTTTGGAGAAAGAAAGTGCGGTATTTGCCAAAAACACAGACATCCTCACGAAAACTGATGTAGTACAGCATCGGATAGACACTGGTGATTCAGCCGCAATCCGCCAACAACCTAGGAGGTTGCCACTAGCTAAACAGGAGGAAGCTGCTGCGATGGTTCAAAAGATGCTACAAGATGGAGTAATTGAGGAATCAACCAGTCCCTGGTCATCACCGATAGTTTTAGTTGCCAAGAAGGACGGAACTTTGAGATTTTGTGTCGACTACCGGAAGCTGAATGATGTTACGAAGAAAGACAGCTATCCACTACCACGAATTGACGATACATTAAGTACGCTGGCAGGGTCACGATGGTTTTCAACTCTAGACCTTCGAAGTGGGTATTGGCAGGTGGGACTTCACCCTGACGACAAGGAAAAGACTGCCTTCTCAACAGGTAGTGGTTTATATCAATTCACCGTGATGCCTTTTGGACTTTGCAATGCGCCAGCTACTTTTGAAAGATTGATGGAATTTGTACTCCGAGGACTAACTTGGAAGACGTGCTTAGTTTATCTTGATGACGTAATGGTTATGGGACGAAACTTCAGGGAACATTTGGAAAATCTTCAAGAAGTATTTGGGAGAATCAGAAATGCACACCTAAAGTTGAATCCAAAGAAGTGTCTACTATTCCAAAAAGAAGTGAAATTCCTTGGACATGTCGTATCTTCGGAAGGAATACAGACAGACCCGGACAAGATATCTGCCGTACGTGATTGGCCAAGACCTTCAAATGTACACGAATTACGAAGCTTTCTTGGCCTCTGCACTTATTATAGACGTTTTGTGGAAGGATTTGCGGATATAGCAAAGCCACTACACCAGCTAACGGAGGAGAAAGTTAAATATCAGTGGACACCGGAGTGTGAAACATCATGGAAGAAGCTGAAAGCAGCGTTATGCAGTAGTCCTGTGCTAGCATATCCCCAACAAAAGGGCCTCTATATTCTTGACACGGATGCTAGCAACTCCGCAATTGGATGTGTACTATCTCAAGTCCAAAATGGAGAGGAAAAAGTAATCGAGTATTTCAGTAAGGTACTGTCCAAACCAGAGAGGAATTATTGTGTAACAAGGAAGGAACTATTGGCCATTGTTAAGTCCGTGGACCATTTTCACAAGTACCTCTATGGCCAACATTTCAAAATCAGGACCGACCATGCTGCATTAAAATGGCTACTGCAGCTGAAAACTCCAGAAGGTCAACTGGCTCGCTGGATAGAAAGACTGCAGCAATATGACCTCACAATCGAACACCGACCTGGAAAGTCTCATAAAAATGCAGATGCTCTGTCAAGAAGACCGTGCAAAGATGACTGCAAGCACTGCTATCGGGTTGAAAAAGCACAGGGCACGGTAATAGTAAACACAGTTCAGGTAGATGTTCCAGATGATTGGACAAAGGAAGTTCTAAGACGAGAACAAATGGATGACAGCGTAATTGGTCCTATATTAAGGGCAAAAGAAAAAGGAACGCGACCGGAATGGAAGGATGTTTCGGACAAAAGTGTGGAGCTGAAGGCATTGTGGGCACAATGGGACTCCCTTAAGGTTGTAGATGGACTATTAAAGAGAGCATGGGAAAGTCCAGATGGGAAGGAAGTTACCATGCGTCTAGTGATACCCAGCTGTCGGATCCCAAAAGTACTTCAGGAAATACATGACGGAGTGTCCGGGGGACATTTTGGTATGAATAAGACATTGGCTAAAGTACGGGAACGATTTTATTGGATAAATAGCCGTCAAGATGTGGAAGCTTGGTGCCGCAAATGCAAGGCTTGTGCAGCTACCAAAGGGCCACAGACGAAGAGCAGGGGCCAAATGAAGCAATATAACGTCGGAGCTCCTTTTGAGAGGATTGCTATAGATGTAGCGGGCCCATTCCCAGTGACAGATGATGGGAATAAATACATCCTGGTCGCTATGGACTATTTTAGTAAATGGCCGGAAGCCTATGCCATTCCGAATCAGGAAGCAGTTACTGTTGCTCGAGTTCTGGTGGATAACCTTGTATGCCGATTTGGTGTGCCCCTGGAGCTACATTCCGATCAAGGGAGAAACTTTGAGTCGGGGGTATTTCAGAAAATTTGTGAGTTGCTGGGCATTCACAAGACTCGGACAACCCCTCTTCATCCCCAGTCAGATGGAATGGTGGAACGACATAATAAAACCATGAAGGAACATCTTTCTTAGGTAGTTCACAAGAACCAGCGAGATTGGGATCGACATATACCATTTTTCTTAATGGCATACAGGGCTGCCATTCATGAGACTACTAAACAGACACCGGCTCGTGTAATATTTGGGCACGAGATCAGACTGCCATGTGATTTGATGTTTGGTACACCAGATAAGAAGCCACTGTCCGTGGATGACTATGCAGATGAAGTTAGTCAACAGCTGAGGAATGTCCACGAGTTGGTTCGAAACCAAGTTAGCATAGCTAGTGACAGAATGAAGGCTCGCTATGACCGAAAGGGGACGTCAGCAGGATTCCAGGAGGGCGATCTGGTTTGGCTATATAACCCACAGCGAAAGAAGGGAAAATCTCCGAAGCTTCACCCACCCTGGGAAGGACCGTATTCAGTCATCACTCGGATCAATGACGTTGTTTACCGAATTCAACGTAGTAAGAAGTCCAAGATGAAGATCGTGCACTTGGATAGGTTGGCGAAGTATGAAGTATGTTGGGGAATCTGAATTGCCTGACCGGGACGTTCAGGCTTAAGGAGGGGGCAGTGTTATGTGCTGCCCTCTAACAAGGAAAGATGTGATTAAGTTCATGTTCAAAGTTTTCCTCAGAAGCTTAGTTACTTCCCTGACTAGTAGGGTGGCGCCGTCTATGAGCCAATTGACGAACAATCATCTATTACATGGTAGAAAACTATGGAGAATTCTAGAAAAGAGTTCTAGAAGGATTCCAAGTGTGTATATAAAGAGGTGACTCCAGCAGATGGGGGAACAGTTCAGTTGAGTGAAGTATGCAGTTTAGTGAAGTAAACAGACAAGAGAGTTTTTAGGTTAGACAAGAGTTGACAAGTTTAAGAAGAAAAGTAAAGTGCTTAGTGTTTTAAAAGTAGTGAAATTATATTAGATTAAGTTATTAGT
The DNA here is from genome assembly GCA_963675555.1 of Leptura quadrifasciata. NCBI lineage: Eukaryota > Metazoa > Arthropoda > Insecta > Coleoptera > Cerambycidae > Leptura > Leptura quadrifasciata. The sequence goes on along the minus strand of OY776681.1, from coordinate 53,731,076 downwards.
TGTGTGATTTTCAAGTATTTGCTAGTGTAATTTTAGTGATTAATAAAATCAGTGGTTAGTGAAAATTCTTGTTGCAAGTTATTTAAACCCACAGAGTGTTTACTGAAGACTGTAAACACGTAACAATATCAATATGGAAAAAATTATACATAAATCACACTATTATAAACTATAAGATTTTTGACTTTCATTGGCTTTTTTTTTTAAGTTTTATAAGATCATTTTCAACGAAGTAATGACGGTTTTTGTACAATACGCGATTTCACAAAAACTATTAGCCATGAGTACGTTTTTGCAAGAGCAAAAAAGGATTATATTTCGATTACATATTTCCTGTTAACAATCCAGTTAAATTTATCAAAAATTTTATGAGGGCCTTTTTTGTTTACAATTACACGCCGTTTAATATTTTATTGTTGTATTATATATATATAATAATAATATTTATTGGCCACTTGAGATACATAAAGTATATATGACATGTCATAAAAATATGTACATGAAATGAATGTATAGAATACAAGTCACATGGGATAAAGAATTAAATAATTATAACTACTAAATATTATAAAAAGATATAAATATAAGTATACATATTCAATAAATAAAAAGATAATATGAATTCATTTACAGAATAAAACGAATTGTTGACTAATAGTTTTTTGAGATTTTTCTTAGAGCTAAATAATGATATGCTGTTTTTAATTTGGTCAGGTAAAAGATTATACATGCAACAGGTGATTTCTTAAAAAACTCATGGTTATGTTTGTTTAATGTGAAATTAAATTTCCGCCTCTTGTATAGTAATTGTGAAAATCTCCATTCTGAATGAATTTGTTTCTGTTCACGTAAATATACGACAGAGCTTTATTAAATATATAGATGTCACCGTCGAAATTTTGTATTTGTTAAATTCTTCACGACAAGATTGGTTACATACAAAGTTGAATATTAATCTGAGTATCCTCTTCTGATGAATAAATATTCTGTCTATATGACTGGACTGACCCCACACTATGATATTATAGGCAATGGCGGAGTGTACAAATGAATAATGTTACGTGCTTACAGTTTTCAGTAAACACTTTGTGGATTCGAATAACTTGCAACAAGAATTTTCACAAACCACTGATTTATTTAATCACTAAAATTACACTAGTAAATACTTAAAGATCACACAACTAATAATAACTTAATCTAATATAAATTCACAACTTTTAAAACACTATGTACTTTACTTTTTCCCTTAAACTAGTCAACTCTTGTCTAACCTAAGAACTCTCTGTTTGTTTACTGAACTGAACTCTTCTTTATATTTCACTAAACTGTACTGTTCCCCCATCTGCTGGATTCATGTCCTTATATACACCCATAGAAATGTACCACAGTATTCTACAATTTTCTGGAATTCTACAGAATTTTCTACCATGTAATAGATGATTGTTCGTCAATTGGCTCATAGATGGCGCCACCCTACTAGTCAGGGAAGTAACTAAGCTTCTGAGGAAAACTTTGAACATGAACTTAATCACATCTTTCCTTGTTAGAGGGCAGCACATAACACTGCCCCCTCCTTAAGCCTGAACGTCCCGGTCAGGCAATTCAGATTCCCCAATATACTTCATACTTCGCCAACCTATCCAAGTGCACGATCTTCATCTTGGACTTCTTACTACGTTGAATTCGGTAAACAACGTCATTGATCCGAGTGATGACTGAATACGGTCCTTCCCAGGGTGGGTGAAGCTTCGGAGATTTTCCCTTCTTTCGCTGTGGGTTATATAGCCAAACCAGATCGCCCTCCTTGAATCCTGCTGACGTTCCCTTCCGGTCATAGCGAGCCTTCATTCTGTCACTAGCTATGCTAACTTGGTTTCGAACCAATTCGTGGACATTCCTCAGCTGTTGACTAACTTCGTCTGCGTAGTCATCCACGGAAAGTGGCTTCTTATCTGGTGTACCAAACATCAAATCACATGGCAGTCTGATCTCGTGCCCAAATATTACACGAGCCGGTGTCTGTTTAGTCGTCTCATGAATGGCAGCCCTGTATGCCATTAAGAAAAATGGTATATGTCGATCCCAATCTCGCTGGTTCTTGTGAACTACCTTAGAAAGATGTTCCTTCATGGTTTTATTATGTCGTTCCACCATTCCATCTGACTGGGGATGGAGAGGGGTTGTCCGAGTCTTGTGAATGCCCAGCAACTCACAAATTTTCTGAAATACCCCCGACTCAAAGTTTCTCCCTTGATCGGAATGTAGCTCCAGGGGTACACCAAATCGGCATACAAGGTTATCCACCAGAACTCGAGCAACAGTAACTGCTTCCTGATTCGGAATGGCATAGGCTTCCGGCCATTTACTAAAATAGTCCATAGCGACCAGGATGTATTTATTCCCATCATCTGTCACTGGGAATGGGCCCGCTACATCTATAGCAATCCTCTCAAAAGGAGCTCCGACGTTATATTGCTTCATTTGGCCCCTGCTCTTCGTCTGTGGCCCTTTGGTGGCTGCACAAGCCTTGCATTTGCGGCACCAAGCCTCCACATCTTGACGGCTATTGATCCAATAAAATCGTTCCCGTACTTTAGCCAGTGTCTTATTCATACCAAAATGTCCCCCGGACACTCCGTCATGTATTTCCTGAAGTACTTTTGGGATCCGACAGCTGGGTATCACTAAACGCATGGTAACTTCCTTCCCATCTGGACTTTCCCATGCTCTCCGTAATAGGCCATCTATAACCCTAAGTGAATCCCATTGCGCCCATAAAGCCTTCAGTCCAACACTTTTACTGGAAACATCCTTCCATTCCGGGCGGATTCCTTTTTCTTTCGCCTTCAACATTAGTCCAATTTCATCGTCGTTCAGTTGTTCCTCTCTTAGAACTTTCTTTGACCAGTCCTTCGGAACCTCTATCTTAACTGCCTTCACTTCTGCTATATCCTGCTGCGTTTTTACATGCTCGGCATTCACTTCCTTAGGGCTCCTCTGGCGACAGTACCTCTTGACATGCCCCAATTTGCCGCAATTATAACAGCGGATTCCTTTTGTCAGACCTCCAGCACTTCGCTGCTGCTTCGGCTCCTGTTTCGGCGGTTGCGGTTCCTGTTTCAGCTCCGGTCGCGAACTTAATTCGTTTAGTAATTGTGCGACCATTTTTTGTATGTCTGTTAACATAACAATCAATCTCATCTTATCAGAGCGAACTTCCTCTTTCTTTGCAGTGTTTACTTCCCCAGGATTCCGTTCTCGACACTGCCGCATCATATGTCCTGGTTTGCTGCACTGATAACACCGAATCACCTTCCTTGGCTGTCCATCGCTCTGTTCTCTTTCCTGCTTCCTTGGAGCATCTGGTTTGTTCATCAACTGGCTTATCATTTTGTGCAGGTCAGCCATCAAAGATTCCATATTTGACTTTTCTAAATGGTTCTCTTCTTCTACTTTCATGGCTCGTACTCTCGGATGTAGAGTCTCTTCATAAGCGGCCTCAACTTCGAGGGCATGGATCAAGGCTTCGCTACCAGTCTTAGCTCGAGTTAATCTAAGGACTCGCCTGATCTCCTCATCTCTTATGCCATCGATGAAAGTACCAACTATTAATTGTTCCTGGAATTCTTTGGGTGCATCCGGGTAAGCCAGGTATGTCAGTCGCTCAACAGCTGCTTCAAAATCTTGTAAACTTTCCCCAGCCTTTTGTGTGCGTGATTTGAGCTGAGTCCTGTATACTTGAACGAGGTGTTGGTCGCCATATCTTAGATCTAGTGCAGCTTCCAAAACTTTAAAATCCCGTTGCTGCGTCACTGGGATACTCTGAAGCAACTCTGAGGCTTGACCTCTTAATGCTAGCACCAATGCCATAGCTTTCTCTTCGTTACTCCAATTTTTTGCGTATGCCGCTGCCTCAAATTGTCTTTTATAGGTTGACCAAGAAGTTTGACCATCAAAGGAAGGCGGTTGTAATCGAGGACCTGATGATGATAATACCAGCTGGCCTCCTTGTTCTCTTAACAGTCGCTTAAGTCGCTCTACCTCTCCTTCAACTGCACGAAATTTTCCTTCTATATCGGTAACTTTCCCTTCGACGCCAGTAACTTTCCCCTCGACACCAGTAACTTTTTCTTCAACGCCACTAACTTTTCCTTTGACTTCAGTTACTTCCTCTTCAACCTTATTTACTTTTCCTTTGACATCGCTTACTCCTTCTTCAAGTGTAGTCACTTTTCCTTCGACGCCAGTCACTTTTTGTTCAACTTTATCTACTTTTTCCTTGACTTCATTGGTGGCTGACAGGATAGCATCTTGTTGCACCTGTATAATTTTTCTCAATTCTTCTTGCCGTCTTTCTTGTTCTTCTTTCTCTTCTTGGCGTCGTTTCTCTTGCTCTTCCTTTTCTTCTTGACGTCGTTTCTCTTGTTCCTCTTTTTCCTCTAGCATCATTTTTCTAAATGCGGCGAACATGTCTTGCATTTGTTTTTCAGCAGCCATGCTTCTTGTTTCCATTCAAAAACTAACAAACAACACTAACAAGCCTTATTTAAAGTCTATGCCAGGTACAAATCAAATATTTTCTCACACTAACACAAATTAGTCTTGTCTAATGTTTATTACTTCCCAGTTCAACTCACTTCACTATCTCCTCACTTCACTATCTCCAGTGGTTTCCAAATAGAACACTATGGAACTTCGTCAAATTCTTCAGAAATTCTGTTGCAATTCCGCTTCTGACACCAATTGTTACGTGCTTACAGTTTTCAGTAAACACTTTGTGGATTCGAATAACTTGCAACAAGAATTTTCACAAACCACTGATTTATTTAATCACTAAAATTACACTAGTAAATACTTAAAGATCACACAACTAATAATAACTTAATCTAACATAAATTCACAACTTTTAAAACACTATGTACTTTACTTTTTCCCTTAAACTAGTCAACTCTTGTCTAACCTAAGAACTCTCTGTTTGTTTACTGAACTGAACTCTTCTTTATATTTCACTAAACTGTACTGTTCCCCCATCTGCTGGATTCATCTCCTTATATACACCCATAGAAATGTATCACAGTATTCTACAATTTTCTGGAATTCTACAGAATTTTCTACCATGTAATAGATGATTGTTCGTCAATTGGCTCATAGACGGCGCCACCCTACTAGTCAGGGAAGTAACTAAGCTTCTGAGGAAAACTTTGAACATGAACTTAATCACATCTTTCCTTGTTAGAGGGCAGCACATAACAATAATATACATTCGGCAGTGCATTAGTATTCAAATAATTTTTTAAGGAATGCATAACGTAAAAACGCTTGTTCTTTTCGATTTGCTGACTCCAATCCAAATGTCTATTGAGAGTTAATCCTAAGAAGGAGGCTGAGTCATTAGTCTTTATGACATGGTTGTTAAATGCGAAGTTATATGCATTTTGTATTACTCTACGCTTGCTTTTAAACCCAACACAAATAGTTTTTGCATAATTTATTATTAGGCGATTTTTGTGACCCCAGTCACGCAATTCTTCTAATATAATATGAACTTTTGTTTCAATGATCACAGGATTTGTATCAGACACTACAATCGTAGTATTGTCACCTTTCCCCTGCGTTATATAACTGGGCAAATCGTTAATGAATAAAATAAAAATTAAAGGCCCCAGTACGCTTCCTTGCGGGGTTCCAATGTCAATGTCGAATATGTCTAACTTTATATCGTTTATTTTTATGATAATTTTTCTCCCTGACGAAAAAGATTTTACCCATTTATTTATGGGTCCTCACAGGCCCATATTACTTATTTCATCATATACAAAATTTTTGTCAATAGTGTCAAATGCCTGTTGAGATCGAAGAATACAGTTACAACATATTGATTATCATCCAACTTATCATTTAAATGCTGTATAAGTTCAACAGTTCCCGTTTCTGTTGAAAGCACCGGCCTGAATCTGTGTTGGGAGTTTGTTAAAATATTATTTTCGTTTAAAAAATTTAAAATCCGATTGTAAACAACTTTTTCGTTAATTTTTGAAAATATGCTCAACAATGATATAGGGCAGTAGTTTTCAACATTAAGTTGATCGCCTTTTTTAAGTGCGGGAATAATACCAGTAATTTTTTAAAATTTCAGGAAAGTGTTCCAATGAAATTGATAAATTAATTAAATCAGCAACGATCGGCAATAATTCATTTATACATTCCTTAATTAATTTGACGGGTATTTCATCCAAAGCGGTAGATTTTTTTGGTTAGGCAAGTTTTTGATAACTAGGTCAACTTCGTTTGCATTAACTGCGGCAAAAAATATTGTTTTGGTGATGAATATGGGTGATGTACACTCAGACGACACATTACTACCTCCGCCTCCACCTATTTTCCCAGTGAAGAAGGCAATCCACCCCCAGAAGAGGTAAGAAACCTCATTAACTGGTGCAAGAGGAGGAAAAAACCCTACATAATAGGTGGCGATGCTAATGCTCACCATCATATGTGGGGAAGTACTGATACAAACGCTAGAGGTGAGTGCCTGTTTGAATATTTGTTGACAAATAATATCGACATATCAATAAGGGCAATGAATCCACCTTTATGAATGCGATTAGGAAAGAGGTTCTTGACATAACCCTTGCTGATCCATTCATAACTGACTTAATAAAAAATTGGCATGTTTCAGATGAGCCTTCCATGTCGGATCATAGACACATACAATCTGACTTGGAAGCAGCTGTAACAAGCCTCGGGGAATGTAGAACACCTATACTGACGGACTGGAGTGTTTTTAAAGAACACTTGAGGACGGAGGTTGAAGGTCTAACGCATTCCATCGACACAATAGAGGAACTAGATATAGCCTCATATCAACTACAAAACATCATGACATCATGTTATGAAAAAAGCTGTCCCATTAAACAAAGGGCAATCCAAAGAGATGTGCCCTGGTGGAACAGGGATCTCAGCAGTCTCAGGGCTGAGACTAGGAAAGCTTTTAACAGAGCCAAAGACACTGGAAACTGGGAGGACTACAAAAAAGCCCTTACGGAGTACAACAAAGGATTGAGAAGGTCTAAAAGAAGATGTTACGGACCTCTAGCGTATGCGACCCACCATACGCTTTAGCGTTTTGTGGGCCGCATTATAACAACTGCTACACGTCCGAAACACATTTCGCTATTCTCCACGGGAGGGCGACACGTGATCAGCAAAGGAAACGGAAGCAACCATTGTTTTTGGTGTGATTGTTTTTGGCATGGTTGGTGTTAATTAGTTGGTAATTCTTCCAACCTCGGTTTTATCCAAGGCATCCTCGTGGATTTTAGAATAATCAACTCAAGAAAATTTCCTCAATCTGTTGTTGTTCCGTTTAGCGGAATATTTTGTGTTTGTGAGTAAATTTTATCTGCGGAAGCAGGATATTAAATTACACAAGCTAACCTCTTCACGCCATCTTGCCCGTTCTCTACCCACGTGTTTCGCAAATTTGCAGGCTTTCTTTTGAAAATACAGTGTCAACTTAAAAGGCGGACTCGACCCCATTTATCCGACTGTGGCTTCCAGGAGTTTTGGTGGATTGTTCCCTCATCAGTGAGGTAAATTATGTTTCATTTGTAGGTTATGTCAGAATTGCTCACATTAAATTTAAATCGTGATATCTTTAGGGTTCCACGGACGGGGCTTCTACATACGTCAGTGAAGTTCCACGGATGGGGCATCCACACACAGTGGAAGGTTCCAGGGCTGGTGAGGCTACGATCAACCCCATCCTTGGGTCCATTTCTTGTGTCCCGAAGGCATCTCTGTAGGGCTTCAGTTCTTCCACGTCCGGACTCGGTATCGTACCACCCTAAATAAGTGTTGTGTTATTTGTTTTCTTACCGGGGACCACCTTCAGTGGTTCCGCTGGACATCAATTCATACTTTTGGCATTTTAACCTGTACATATTTAAATATTTTATGCACATATTTACATATATTTAAGGAGGTTCTTTAAATCAAACCTTTGTGGCAGAATTTATGACAATTCATGATCATATTGTAAACCGATGTGTAGCTACACGAGGCATTTTTATGAATGTTGTAACTGATTAATCGTGAAATTGGCCACAACTTTGAACATCGCCAGGTTACATGCTGGAGAACCAATATCTGTAAATTGAATAAAATAGTGCATTTCATTTTTTAAAGAAAGTGTCATTATTTCGTCTGCAACCACTACATATGGAAAAACTCAGTGATTTGTTAAGTAAGTAAACTAATAATTTTTCATAGTTTATGTAAGCTTGGGCTTAACGCCCTGAGATAGTCTGAGCTAGAGAAATTTTATCGTAGGCACGTACATCACTTTCCGGGTAAGTCAGTGCCTACGGTATCTGCTACGCTACAGTAGCCCAAGTGATTTCGTTACGTAATATCTGATAATCATTAAGATCCAACGTATTTATTTGTTCATGTACGTGAAACTCGTAGCAAAGATCATGGAGACGGTTCTGCGAAGGGATAGATGAACTAGCCCCAGCAGCCCCCCTACAAAAAGTCCTTGCAAAAGACCACTCAAATGGAATAGGGCTACTCAAAAAGCCCGATGGCGAATACACAGAGAGTCATCAGGAAAACATAAGAGTGCTTTTAGGTATTCATTTCCCAGGCTCTCGCATAATTCACAGTGAATTTCCACAGGACTATCTGGATGAGGATGCTCATCGTCCTACCAGAGAAGGAAGATGCCTGGTTAGAAAAATATTCACCCCCAACAAAATTAAATGGGCGGTATCTACCTTTAAGCCCTTTAAATCACCGGGCAGAGATGGCATCTTCCCTGCCCTACTTCAACATGGAATTGAGGAGCTTATCCCATGCCTGAGAAGTATAATTATAGCAAGCTATATACTTCGGTATATTCCCCGAGCTTGGAGGGAAGTCAAGGTGGTGTTTATTCCAAAAATAGGCAGACGTCCACCAGACAAGCCTAAGTCGTATCGCCCCATTAGCTTAACCTCATTTCTCCAAAGAACAATGGAGAAACTTTTAGATCAATATATTAGAAGTGAAATCTTACAGGAACACCGCTTCACGCAAAACAATTTGCCTATCAACCTGGCAAATCAACAATAAATGCTCTACATTACCTGGTTCAAGGCATTGAAATAGTCATTTGTTTAACTAGGCAGCAAAATGGCAGATTGACTGTGACTATTTTGCTGCTGAATTGAACATATAATTTTTTCGTCGATTGTTTAAATATATTCTAAAATAATGAAATTATTACAATTCTCAATCTCTCTATTTTTATTGTAATAAATGCAATAAAAATTCATTAAAAATCACAGTTGTTACTAGTTGGTTACCATGGAAACTAAGTGCTACTTTGCTAATTGATATTAGTCAGCAAAGTTAGTACTTTGCTGTTAATCGGCGAAAAAGACATTTACAGCAAAAGGAGTGGCTATGTGTGCTTTCATAGATATAGAGGGTGCTTTTGACAACACCTCCTATAAATCCATACAAAAAGCCGCGGAAAAAAGGGAAATACAGTCCCTACAATTAAATGTATACAATCCATGCTCAGAAGCAGAATTATTACCACAAGTGTAGGGATGAGTCGGCTACAGTGACTGCAGTCAGGGGTTGTCCACAAGGTGGAGTCCTATCACCCTTGCTGTGGTCAATGGTGGTCGATGATCCCCTAAATAAAATGAGTAATTCAGGCTTTAACGTCCAGGGATATGCAGATGACCTGGTCGTCACTGTGAGAGGCAAAAATGAGGTCATGATTTCCAACCTCATGCAAATTGCCTTAAATATAATATCCAAATGGTGCTCGTCAGAGGGACTCAATGTCAATCCGAGCAAAGCAACTATTGTCCCGTTCACTAAAAGGAGAAGACTCAATCTTAGAACTCCTGTACTGAATGGAACGATAATAAATCTTTCCAGTGAAGTAAAGTATCTAGAAGTAATCCTGGATCAAAAACTTACCTGGAACTCACATCTGAAACGGACTCTTACTAAAGCAACAGCGGCAATATGGACGTGCCGTAGGTTGTTTGGTAAGACTTGGGGTCTAAGACCGAAAATGACACATTGGTCTTATCTTTCTGTTGTCAGACCTATGGTAACCTACGCATCATGCGTATGGTGGCCAAAAACAGAAGAAAAAACAGCACAGGGAAAGTTGCAGAAACTGCAACGCCTTGCCTGTTTAGGGACTACAGGAGCAATGCACTTGTGTCCCACAGCAGCTATGGAGGCTATGCTTGACTTACTTCCCTTGTACTTACATGTAAGGAAGGAGGCACTTGGTGCCTTACGACTGCATCAGGCACATAAATTCAAACCAGGTGATCTGGTTGGTCACTTAAGGATTCTGAAGGTAATCCATCTGAAGTCCATGACCAAACCCACTGACTCCATGCCAGTCAAACAAGACTTTGACTGCCTGTTTAACGTGCTAATTGAAAGTCATCAGACGAGCAAGATGGAGTCACTACGATTGGAACAGGGGTTACTTATCTGGTATACAGATTGATCCAAGATGGCTGAAGGGGTGGGAGTGGGAGTAGCAGGGCCGAATTGTAGGCTATCCAAAGCCCTCGGTAACACTCCAACCATCTTTCAGGCAGAAATTTATGCCATAGATCTGTGTGCTCTGCCTAAATAAAGGCATCCGAAGGGTAAATATCTATATACTATCATATAGCCAGGCAGCACTAAAGGCTCTAAGGTCCTATACCTTTGAATCTAAAATTGCCTGGGAATGTAGACAATCTCTGAAGCAACTGGCTAATAACAACAAGATTACCTTGATGTGGGTGCCAGGGCATGAGGGAATACAAGGAAACGAACTTGCTGATAGCCTTGCAAAAAAAGGAGCTGAAGCACCGTTCATTGGACTCGAACCGTTCTGTGGCCTGGCCAAAGGACACTTAGCGGAGGAGATCCAAGAATGGGAAAAAGGACTAGAAACAGTCCTACTGGAGGAATACTCTAGGCCAAAGACAAGCGAAAAAGTTTATAAATTATTCGACAAAGAGTGCCACAAGGCTTCTCGAACTTGAAAAGTCCGAATTAAGGCTAATCACAGGCCTTCGACTGGCCACTGCCCCTTGAATATGGGCAACTGAAACTGCAGAACATATACTTTGTGAATGCAAGGTGTTAGTCTGCACTAGGCTAAAATTCCTAGAACAGGCGGAATTAACGCCGAAGACATAGGGAAATTAGCCCCCAGGAAAATTACAAGCTTTGTAAAAAGTCCTGGAATCCTGGGCAACAACTAGATGTAGGGTAAATCACAAAAGACCTTTTAGGTCGAAGTGAAGTAAGGTTGCTCGAAGCCAAACGACCCCATAAAACAATCTACTATCAAAATGGGCAGCTATTGACAACATTTGTTCAGTATTCACCAAATATATTTGCAATTTGCTTTGGGTCACTGATCTCCAGATTGTCTTGATTAATTTCTGTCATAGTTTTGTTATTGTTACCAGAATTTTATTTAAGATTTTAACTAGATTCCAAACAGTTTTTGCTTTATTATCTGAGTTGTTGATAATTGTTTCATAATATGCTATCTTTTCATTTTGTATGTCTTTTTGTATTTGTTTTTTAAATACGTTATATCTTTCAGCAATTTGGACATTTCTGAGGTTTTTTAAAGCCAATTTAATTTCTCAAATTCTACTTAATCTAAATTTAGCTTGGCTGAGAACTTAATTTTGCCAGTCGTTGGTTTATTTTTAGTTTTAGAGTTACTGTTATTTTTATTATTATTACAAACTACATTGAAACACCACATAAAATGCTGAAAAAAATCATCAAAAGTCATTATTGCATTTCAATAGAGAAAATCCTTTAAATAAATATTTAAATTCATGTGTCGATTGAGAGTTAATTGTTTTGTGTAATATAAAGGGCAATAAAGTTATATTCTCAGCAATATTAAATGGAGGATTACAATAAACCAGTTGGCCATGATGGTCGGACAAATCTGAGTCATATTAACAGAGATTACGATAAACCATAATTTAGTTTTTTGCCATTTTTCAGGAAGGCTAAAAATGGCAACTTTATTTTATTTTACAGTACATAAAATCGCAAAGGTCTTTTACAGTGAAAATTTCTGGCATCTAGGCTAAAGTGTCATTTTCTTCCTCACTTCATCATTTGTAAATTATTTATAAACATCTGATGTTTACATTATGTCATTTTTGCTTCCTAAAAGCCGCCTCAGAAATTTAATTCAGTGAGGTCTGAAGTACAGTTGATTTGTTGAACAGAGAGCAAGTAACTACTTTATCGGTAATAAATGACAATCAATGAAAACAATTCGGGAATTCACGAGGAGCATGTGAAAATTTCATGATCTTTGTTCTTATATTTTGTACCGTATTATTATTATTTGCGTATATATGTACTTTATAGGTACAGAAATTTTGTAAATTGGTTAAAATTACAAACGGAGGTTTGGCCTTATAAGTTGGTTAAGGCCACTAAATATCAAATTATCAACATTCTCTGTGCACGGTTGAGCTCAAAAAAAAACTCCAACCAGATTGGAGGTGGCACATGTGTATTAGTATTTGATACTAACACTCAATGAAAAGTGGAATCAATATAAATCTATTATGAAAATTACAAATTTTACAACTGAGAGATCATTCATAGTGAATAACTAAAGAATATCAACAAAATATTATGTTTATTAACTTAATAAACTTCTATGTTCAGTTTTAGAATTATTTAAATTAACCATCTCTCGGACAATAGATGTAACTTCAAACTTTATTTTTAAGTTCTGTAAAGAAGAAACATTATACTCATACTAAATATATAATTAAACAATAGAGGGCCATACCATGCATTTTCTCTAATATTTGAAACAAACGAAATTTATATATTTAATTATATTAAAATAAAACAAATGTAACTTGACACGTTACAATTTTAATAATGTAATTTGAGAAAATAAGAAAAATATGGGTATTGTTTTTTCTTTTCAATGAAATTTCATAATTTTGAACAAAAAAAATATTGAGGTCATCCTCAATATTTGTGTTAGGTTGGCAGTTAGTGGCGCACAAGCGCATGACAGGGAGCGGCCACCTGGGGAAAAACTGGTTGTTATCAAGAGAGTAGTTAGGATGTGCAAGTCTAGAGAGAGATACCCCGACTTTTGTATTGTATAAATGTAAATTACCCGTAATCTGTGATATTATTAAAGTTAGGGCCAAGATATTGCGTGTTTTCATAGAAACCCACCTCAATAAATATAGATAACAAATGTTACAATTTGTATTACTGATTTTCAGTACAATGTGAACTTTCAAAATAACATCAAATTATGAGAATGAAATAATTTAACTTACCCCATATCAGGTGGGCAAATTATTCTTCTTTTTCCACCAGGTTTCATTCCAAGCATGCCAACATCCCAACCTTTAATAACGTCACCGACTCCTACACGAAACCTAAATCCAGCACCTTTGTTGGTCAAATCAAATACTTTGTTATTCTGTTTTAATCTACCTACATAATATACCTGTAACAGAATAAAGCATGAATTATTATATAAGTGATGTAAATTAATAATGGCATTACAATTTCAAAAACTTTCATAATCATAATCTATGGGTTATTGGGTTAAAGAGTGCTTGTATCTTTTAGAGATTAATTTATTGTGAGAAATGATGGTGTGAAATAAACAGTACCTTATGAACTTAATTCATTTAAGAGTGCCTTTGCATGCCCCCAGTCAATCGCGGCAAGTAATCGAATTACATCGTCCTGTCGATAACACAGAAGCCCAGTAATCTAGGTGGGTACAGAACAGTAAGAATGTAATCGCGGCTTGATATTTATTTATGTATATACCAATTACAGGCAAAACCTCTGTGACACACCGAACATCTTGAAGTATTGTGGGTTGCATGTATTTAGTTGGCTTTTGAAATATTAGTAATCCACCGAATTTACCTATAATCAGGAAAACTTAATATGTTTATTTACATATGATACTGAAACTCCAAGTTGTCAAGGCCATTGTTTTTTCATTCATGTAAGTAATTTACGGTCAATTACAAATCGGCTCGACATTTACGTTTATGGTTGTGCATGTGCAATATACAGATAGTGAATCTCAAAAGTTTCTTGCATTGATAACCATTGAGGTGCGAAAATACTGGAAATATGTGTATTTATTGCCTGACGATTGATTGCACTAGATAATAATATAATACTTATTATTTAAATTTAAAATTTAGATCATGATGATTTATGAGGAATGTCAATTGTGCTTGCATATATTTCTGAGACTATAATATGTACGTTTCTTTTTGTTATCCACTGAATTTCTCAAATGAGTAGTTCCTTTGTGTATATAATAATAATTAATGAAAGGAAAGCGGCATATGCCTAAAAATTCACATGCTTGTACCGAGGTCGCAGAATGTGTTAGGTATTAGTATAGAGTAGAGAGAGAGAAAACAGACTGTTATATTCCTTTAAAAATTGTAGTTTTTGTGTGTAAAAGTGAATTTAAATTTTTGGTTTCAACATCATCAATCGGTTACAAAAACTGGCTTTATCTTGAATATTTTATTGTTGGTCCTTCATATAATATAAGTGATTAAATAAAGTTTAAATTTAGTCAATGTGTACAAATAATAACTAAATGACTATAAGATTATAAAAACCATAGACATTTTATCTAGAATTGTTCGGCTTATCATTAAGCAGCACAAAACATCTCAAGTTTACTACTATACAGGAGGGACTTATAAAATGATTACTAAATTTAAATGTTGTAAAAAGGAACTTAATAACTATTGTTGTGTTACTTGCAATAATATATTTCATAAAAGTTGCGTGAGCAGGAAAAGTGACGTTACTATAATAGAAGGACACAAGATATATTGTTCTAATATATGTGCTGAAAAAAAGATCAATGAAGAGAAATCAATTGCTGAACTCTATTTAGAAATAAATAAGTAAAGACAATGAAGAAAAAGACATACATATGAAGAAAATGAGGAGAAGAACACAGGATTTTGAAAATGATGTACTAGATTTTGAACAAAATTACATGGCTGATTGTAATGAACAAAAAGTGCTTATTAATAACTTAACAACAAAACTAAACAAATTGGCTCAAAATAATAAAGAAATGGAAACCACCATTTTCAATGACAATATAAAATTAGAAATACATAAAAGAGACATGGATGATTTACTTAATACTAACAAAAAAATGTGTGAGGAAATTAAAAAATTGACTGCAGAAAATGGACGTATTCTTTTAGAATTAAATAAATTCAAGGAAGACATAGTCATAAACATAAACAGGAACACTGGCGAAGAAAGTGTGAATATGGATAAAGGTCCAATAAGTAACAAAAATGTGGACAGGCCTAGAATCATTCAGGAAGTTAATAATGTTAGTAATATTAATGAATCGCACAAGTTAATGATTTTATGTGACGAATATGGTAGCAATCTGAACATGCTATTAAAACAGCTATTAAACAAAGATCTATTTAAAATAGAGACAATTAAAAAAACCTGGTGCCAGCTTTAGTGGTGTCATAGAAAATATCGAGGTACTGGCAAGCAATTACTCACTAGCTGACTACATTATTATATTGGCAGGAGCCAACGATTTTCTAAATGGTAAATACCCTTTATTTAATAATATACACAATAAGATAAAAAACTGCACACATACAAACATAATTTTTGCAACAGTGCCTTTTAGTTTCAATAGAAAAAACAACAGATATATTAATAAATTTAACAATAAGCTGAGTGACTATTTATTTAAGTTAAATAAATATGCCCAAGGAAATATAAGTTTAGTTGATATTAATGCCAAATTTGATGTTCGATTAAATAAAAAGGAAATAGCTAATAAAATAGTCTACCTGATTAAGAAACCTGAGGATCATAACAAAACACTTATATTTGTGAGAGTTAATGAAAAAATGGAAATGGCATGCGATGACATAACCTCGATTGTGGATAGTCCTAACCATGTTGAGGTAGACACCGAAGTCATTTTGGAAGGAGAGAAATCCATAGCTAGGGAAATTATAGAAGCGGGAACGAGGGAAGAGCATTTTTTAGAACTAAGGACAGTCCACAATATAAATGTGGTATAGATAGTAATAATATTGATGTTAGGGAAGTGAACACAACTGGTCAATGTTATATTAACCTGTTACATTTTAATATTCAGGGAATTGTTAGTAAAATAAGGAAATTGGAAATTTTATTTGATTCATGTCAACCAGATATAGTGTGTTTTAGTGAACACTGGATGAACTCTAATGAGCTTCCACTAGTTATGATAGAGAATTATATTTTAGTAAATCATTTTTGTCGCAAAACTATGACCAGAGGTGGGGTATGCATATTTGCTAATAAAAATTTACATTTGAAACCTATCACTCATGAATTTGGCATAGAAAAGCATTTTGAGGTCTCTGTGGCTGCAATGGAACTTGTAAACACTAAATCTAAATTAATAATTATTGTAGTGTATAGGACCCCGGATAGCGACTTGAGGTTGTTTCTGGATAATATGTATGGCTTGCTAAGTAATTTATATGATAATAAGGATCATTTTATAGTGTGCGGTGATATAAATGTTAACATAGCTACAAGTAATTGGGAGACAACACATGTTCTGAATTTATTCAATGAATTCAACCTAATAAGTCATATAGACCAACCAACACGTTTAACTAATACTAGTAAAAGTACAATAGATATAATATGTTCAAATTTATCAGTTAGTGATGTTCTTGTTAATGACACCCATTTATCTGACCACACTTATCAAATGTGTAGATTTAAAATTCCTTCAGAAATTAATTATGTGAATAATAGTCCGACATTAAAACGCGACATATCAGAGAGTAATTTGAATACTTTAAAAAATTTACTCAAAAATGAGAAGTGGCTTGAAATGTACAGGGGCACAAATTTTACTGAGAAATTTAATTCATTTTACTCATCATTTCTATTTCACTTCAATTCTGCCATAACTTATAAAAAAGTTAAATCAAATGTGCATAAGGAAAAATGGTTCAATGATGAATTAAAACAGCTGCACCATCTTTTGTGCGAGTTGCATAAAATTAATAAAAATTACCCAAACAACGAAGTAATTAAAAATAGGTATTTAAGATTTAAACAAATATACTCTGAGAAAATTAAACTTGCTAGGGCAAATTACAATGACGGGCGTATAAAGGGTGCCCAAAATATAATGAAAGAGAGTTGGCTCATTATAAATGAAGCAAAAAACAATCCAAAGCAATCAGTTACAGAAATTGTTATTAATGATGAAATATTTACTAATACTTATGATATTTGTAACGGTTTCAATAATTTCTTCTTGAATTTTAAGAGCCCTAAACCTGATTTTAGTAAATTAATTTTATTTGACAATGTTATACACAACTTTTTCCTAACCCCTACCACTCCAGCTGAAGTTAGTGAACTGTTGCTTAAAACAACAAGTAAATCAGCTGCAGGGATTGACGAGATAAGAGGTCAAGTACTGAGAGCAGTGGTTGATGAAATTTGTGTTCCGCTGTCTTACTTAATTAATGAATCTTTTGCTGGTGGCCAGTATCCGGATTCACTGAAAATTTCAAAATCTATACCAATATATAAAAATAAGGGATCGAAAATGGAAGCTTGTAATTATAGAAATATAAGTGTACAAAATCAGTTTGCAAAAGTTTTTGAACTTTGTTTTAATAATAAGTTATTAAACTATTTAGAATTCCATAAATTGTTAATCTCTAGCCAATACGGATTTAGAAGGAAAAAATCAACAATAAACACTATTGAAAAATTATGTGACTATGTTTATAATTCATTAAATAATAAAGAACAACCAATAGCTCTATTTTTCGATCTCAGTAGAGCTTTCGACACTGTCGATCACAATCTGCTTTTAGAGAAACTATCTAGATTGGGTGTACGTGGACCTGCTCACGACTGGATCAACTCCTATCTCACTAACAGAAAGCAAGCCGTAATAATTGATCGCTTTAAATCAGATTTCAGGCATGTGACCACTGGCGTGCCACAGGGCTCTATTCTAGGTCCTTTGCTTTTCTTAATCTTTATAAATGATATGCCACACTCTTGTACAACACCTAATGCAGCAATTGTCTATGCAGACGATACAAACTTTTTGATTTCTAGTAACTCTTCTGAGACCACAATCACCAAAGCTAATACATCTGTAAACGAGTTTTCCAAATGGTGTTCAAACAATGGTCTTGCACTGAATGTTGACAAAACCGTTTTTATGTCATTTTTGCCAAAGAACTATGTTCATAGTTCAAGCATTTTAATCAAGGCAGATCATAAATCGATTGTGCATACAGAAGTAACAAAATTCCTGGGAGTAACTTTGGATTGTAAAATGACGTGGGAAACTCATACTGAAAATCTATCGAAGAAATTGAGTAAATCTTGTTTTGTTATTAGATACCTGAAATCCTCCGTCTCCCTTAATGTGTTAAGATTAGCATACTTTGGATTAGTTCAAACTATATTGTCCTATGGTTTAATTTTTTGGGGAAACTCTTCACACATTTATAAAGTATTCATCGCACAAAAGAAAATCATCCGGTGTATGGTTGGTCTTTCTTATCAGGCACACTGTAAAGAGGCATTTATTGCACTATCTATCTTAATTCTACCTTCACTTTATATATATCTAATTGTTACAAATATAAAAAAGCAACAGACTCTGTTTTTAAGAAATAATGATGTTCACAATTACCACACACGCAGCCACACTGAACTTAGGATGCCATTTTCTAGATTAAGTGTGGGCCAAAATTCACGTTTTTCAGGGAATCTACTGTTTTAATAAATTTACCCGACGCTTTGGTCATTTTAACAATTTTAATACTTTTAAAAATACTTTGTTAAAGTACTTACTTAACAATGCTTTTTATTCCTTAGACGAGTATCTACAATCTTAGTATTTATGACTTTATTATTGGTATTATTCACTACTCTTTGTAACTGTTATTATTTTTTAGCTGTATTTATTTGTTTTTGACTAGTCTTATAAGTTTCACTATTGTGTAACTTAACATGATGAATAAAGAACTTACTTACTACTTACTTACTATTCGATTTTCTTGGTTTTGGTGAAATTTGAGCGAAATTGAAATAAATGCAAAACATCTGAAAATTAGCCTAATCACGGAATAACCCTCTCACAATTTGCGAGAAAAAAAATGCGACATGGGATATCCTTTTACTTTATGTCCAGCTTTTCATCATACCACGCTAACATGGAGCAAAAGGTTTGAGAGGACAGGGGTGATATGTTTGCTAAACATTTATAATTGACCGTCATTGAAAGTAATAAAGATGCGGCTGTGAAATGTTGGAGAGTATTTGCAATTTTTTCAAGCGAGCTATAGTATACTACTATACATACTGTTTGTTTCTAAGTAAAAATACTTAGCGATTGGACTATTATTTCAAGTTAAAAATGCAATTTTTATATTTTTCTTTTTAGGTTTACTGATAGAAGAAAGGACTTCATTATTGGTTACTGTGATCTGTGTTTGATATATTTTTAAGATAGAAGATAGGACTTCAGGACTATTTAGTTTTAGATCAATTAGTTGTATTTTATATATAATTAGCTTTTAATAATAGATTAATTTTACACGCTTACACTTTACATACAATTATTATATTTACAATAACATACTTAGTTAATTTATATACTTAACAATTATGGAACGTCGCAAGTTCATATATATTCACATAAATTCTTAATAAAAAAAGCCTACTATTCTTACAACTAATTTTTAAACGGCAATTTTACAATTAATGACTTTAGAGCGCTCCGGATATAAGCCGGAAAGACTGTGCAAATTACTCTCATATAAATCATTATTTTAAAAAACGGCTTTCACTAAAAGACATGTTACAATGTGGGACGATGAGAAAAAAAAGTATATATAAAAAAATATTTTTTTTTCTTCTATTATCGATTTGCAAAAATAATTTTTATCGTCCCGCATAGGTATCATTAAAATAAACATTTTCCCTTTTGTAGAACTAAAATAAAATTAGCCCTAATGTCCTCAAATGCACAGAGAAATTTAAAGATTAGGTATAATAAATTTGTCCAATGTCATATTCTACTACATCTCTATCTCTCGCCTTCCTAGCACACCGTACATTCAGCTGCGTCATTTTATTGACGTGAAGTCATTTACAATTAAAATTGGAAGCATGGATGACTAATACACTCCGACCAACTCTTAAATGATGACAATAAAAGTCTATTGTCTATAAAAGGAAGTCAACTAGGAAGAACACAAAATGAGGGAAAACATTGAAAGAAATTTGGTCACAAAGAAAAGAGTAAGTTCATTAGCATATCTTTTAAACAAATTGTTACAAAAATATTATAAAAAGAAGACATGTCCATAGTTCTCCACCTCAAAATATTTACGAAATTTTAAAAAATATTGCAAACAAAAATATAGTAATATGGGGAATTGTAATATTGTACCATTGTAGAATTGTTGAATTAAAAACTGAATCGAAAAGTTAGTTATTTTTAAAAAGGCTGGAATTGCCCTGAAGACCCATTATTGTGGTTACAGTAATTAAAACGTGAATCAAGTTGACTGTAATACATTTATAAATATAATTTTTTTAAATACTCAAGTGATATTCCAAAATACAGATGGGCCTGAATACCACAATGTTGAGGATATTAAGGATCAAGATAAATATATAATACTGGATTCTACCAACAACGATTCTGACAAAAGAAAAATAAGTAATACACATTGAGATATTACGAGTGCATATAGTGATATACTGCTCTATTATAGGCAAATGCATTACAAAATTTTATAAATTCATAATTTTTTATTTCAGTAATCCTCATTTTGTAAATAAAGAATTTGTACCAACAGCTGAGAATTGCAAAATTGGTGTACAAAATTCAAAAAATAATCTAGTGAATGTAAACTCAGTAAATAGTAGTCAAGAGTTACAAAATAAAAGCTGTCCGAATCTTGCTGAAATTCCTCCAAAATTTACCACCTGAAAAATTTGACCTACATGATTCTTTTATTTTCCAGGAGGAATATGACAGGTAGAATTATTCTGATTTCTTTTATTAAGTTATATAGTCCATGTCAAATCTTCCCTGCAGATAAAAAATGCAACAAAAACTTTACGAGCTCATTATTAACACCGGCGAACCAGTCGGTATCATGTCATCAAACAAGCCGACGTACGTTATTAAAAACCTATAAAGATGTGATTCTATTAGCGACTGAGATAGTACAAAGAGTAATGGTATTTTACTAAGGTCATAAAGTTTTTGTTGCGTTTTTTATTTGCACGCTAAAATTGCAAACGACTATACCTGTACTGTCGTGAGCAGAAAAAAATAGGACAACTTTTTTTTTTCTAATGTAAATCTGTCTCTATTTGAATATGTAATGAGTAGCCGAAATAAAACAGATATCACTTTCAATTAATTTTTTATTTTAATGCTGTAGTTATTGCAATAGTAAATGATGGATGGTTAATGAGACAAATTGCACTGCATTATAACATTAACAAAAATTTGGTGTGTAATATTTTAAGAAAGTGGAGAATAAACGGTACGATTAGTAGAAATCCTGGATCAAGGGACAAAGGATATCCTACTTAACAAGAAACTAACTATTAATATTTCGTTATTGCACCATTTCTATTTATAACTTCTATAAGTCTGTTTGGCATAGAATTAAATAATCTTATACAATAATCATTAGTAATAATATTTTCCCATGCATTATTTACTATTTCCAGTAATTTTTCGGCATTCTGTGGTCTCACATTTCGTTTTTGGATACTTCTTACGATTAGTCTCCATACTTCTTCCACGGGGTTAAGATCTGGACTATGACTGGGCCAGTTAAAAACATTGATGTTGTTATCTTGAAACCAGTTAGTTACGGTATGAGCAGTGTGAACGGAACAATTGTCTTGTTGAAATATGAACTCATTATTAGGGAATAATTGTGGCACAGAAGGGAGCATAATATTGTCTAAAATCCTAATATACTTTTCACTATTAAATCGTTCCTCAATATGCCACAAAACACCAGGACCACGTGCCGATAACCAAGCCCACATATTGACGGAAAATCTACCACTTTTATCATTGTTAGATATATATTTCTCATCGAATCGAGTATTTGGAGGGCGGTAAACACGAATACGGCCGCTGTGTGTTGACTGGAAAGTTTTTTCGTCTGTAAAGATTAAATTGTTCCAAAAGTTTACATCATGCGCTAAAAATTCAAGCGCAAATCCTACTCGAGTTTCTTTATATTCAGCTTTAAGTAAGTATTTCTGTGCTGCTGCATGACAGCGTAGCTCCTAATGTCTTACTCGCCGGCGTCCAGTACTACTCGATCCAGGAAAATTCGTTTCTTCGGCAGCCTGAATAACTGAGTAAAATGGATTTTCTACTAAAGCATTTACCAATTGCAAATCTTGTTGTTGAGTTGATATCTTTTGTCGCCCTGATCCAGGATTTTTACTAATCGTACCGTTTATTCTCCAATTTCTTAAAATGTTACACACCGGATTTTTGTCAATATTACAACGCAGTGCAATTTGTTTTATTGGCCATCTATCTTCTGCTTTAGCAATAACTTCAAATTTAACTAAATCGCTTATATGAGGCATATTAGTTTTTTGCAGAGTTGCAATAAATTATGACAACTAACTGACAATGTCACAAAAATTAAAGTTAGATGTACACAACTATATTTTAGCAAAATACCGTTATAAGACTTGTCCTATTTTTTTTGGCTCACGGCCGTACCTAAATCCCACACATTGCCCATTTCTCTTTCACAATTATTTATTTATTTTCAATGTAATGGGACATAAACTTTGTGTAGAAAGGGTATTTCCTGAAGAAAATAATGTATTATCAGGACAAAGAATAGTTGATCTGAACTACGTTCTGAAGTGGACCTTAAGTTTACAGGTGGAGCACTCAAAAATATGTACCACTGGAAAAATGCAACTTATTAGTGAGGAACGTAAATTTGGATTAGTTAGTCAGTTAAATCTCAAATGTAACATGTGTGACTACGAAACAACAAAATTCATTGAAGATCCAAACAGAAAACGTCAAAAATAAATTATGGTGCAGTATGGGGAACTTTGGCCACTGGATCAACATATACTCACTTGAAAGAACAGTTAAGATGTTAGATATACCTGCAATGTCATACAGACCCTTTCATAAAATTGAATTTAAACTTGGAGATCATTGGAAATCGTATTTGTGGAAATCCATTGAAGAGTTAGGCAAGGAAGAGTACAGGCTTGCATTAGAAAAGAATCAAGTTGATGAAGGTCATAATGCCTGGACAAAAGTTTATGTAGATGGTGGATGGAGGGGTACAGTAAGTATTTAATATAGTAATAAATACTGACTGCAACTTTAATTTATTTTGACTATGCATCTATGGTATTTTTATAATTGTGACATCTATAAGCAATACATTGAATCTGATATCGACATACCGACATAAAAACAATGCACCATCGAAAATTGACGAAAGTTATGTGATTTAAAATGTTATTATGAAGGGTTAAGGGTTTTGCCATGGTCGTCGAACTTCATTTGATTCTTCCAAAGATTGAAGTTGTGTTTTTAGTCTCTCTATCTTACACAGTCGATACCCATTCTCTTTGTTGGAATCTTTTCTGTTTCCCATAATTTCAAGTGATTTTATTAACCCTTGGTTAATAGCGCATACTTCTACTAGTTGATTTTGTGATAACATGTTCTGCCACTGCCGACTTATCTCTACCAAACTGAAACTCAACATATCCATTCCAATTGGTAAATACCTGTTGTTAATAGGTGGGGGTCCTTGTTAGAGGGAAGCAACTGTTACAGCTGTTCTGTTGATAATACACCGTTATTACACTTAACGTGCCAGGCTTGTAACTTGTAATTCAGCGCTCGGCGGTGCATATAGCCCGGAGAGTAGCTATTGGTTGCAGTCTGGTTACGTTCCTTATAGTAAAATAAGGATTTTACAGAGGAGTTTGCGGCTAATATTTTGTTTTAAAACTCTGCCCTCTAGAAGCACATTTGAATTATGCTAAGCCCAGTCAGGCTATTTATTGCAACAAACACTGGACCGCTAGATGGCGCCTGCTGACTATTTTGCATGTCGCTATCCTAAAGACACCGAAATGTACCAAGTAGTCAAAGGATCCTCGCGTCATTTGTCACATCCTTACGTTGCACTGACGAGAGCTAACAGCTCGAAACTGCAGTCTGCAAGTGGTGTGGGACGACTGGCACGGGGGAGCTCCTTTAAGTAGGATCAGTCTTTAGGCTAGTGTTTGTTGCAATTGAAGCATTAGCCTTCTGTTGGTAATACACAGTTATTACACTTAACATACCAGGCTTGTAACTTGTAATTCAGCTCTCGGCGGAGCACATAGCCCGGAGAGTAGTTGTTGGTTGCAATCTAGTTACGTTCCTTATAGTAAAATAAAGATTTTATACAGGAGTTTATGACTAAAATATTTTGTTTTAAAATAGCACGTCTATTTTCTTCAATAAAATCCTTTTTAACCTATCTGTGAACTCCACTAATGAAGGGCCAAGCACTTATATGTTGTAGGTTGCACCTTTTCTTTATTCGTTCTTTTTCAGTTGTTTATAAGTCATTGTATATCTTTTTGTTGTAACCATTTTTTTCTAGACCTTGTTGAACTTGCTCAAGTTCTTCGGATTTGTTTTCATCGTCACACATTGTGTTAGCTCTGTAGAACAACGTTCTTATTAACGACCTCTTTTACCGTTGATGATGGTGAGAACCAGCATGCAGCTAACGATTAATATATGTTTTCTTCTTGTAGATGTCACGGGCCAGCTCACCATTGCTTCAATATTTCACTAATACATCAAAGAAAGGCAAAACTCACTTTTTCTCGGCCTCATTGTAAACTAAATATTTAAATGTAATTGGTATAAGAAAATAAATAAATATGATGAACCTATTGTCCAAGGATAATAAACTGAAAAGGATAGCTTAATCTGGTTTAACGTTCATTAGCCACTTCGACGCAACCCTTTGTACATGTGTGACATCACTACAGATGCTGAATTCGTTTGTGTTTATGTAGCTTCCATAAGAGCCCGTGCTTTTTATCGATTCTTAGCGAATTATTGTGACTTTGTGTGTTTCTTGTCGTTGTGTGAAGTTATATTTGTGACATTTTATTTTCAAGACCATATTATAGCAATAGACTATTTGGTTTGGCCCAAAAAGCCGGCCAAGCTTTTGGTTTTTGAAAGACTATTTTAACCTCACTTTTGTGGATTTCGAACTATTTCTTTGAATTATCAGCTTTATTTCCTAGGTAAGTCATTTTAAAAATAATTTATATATCTATATTTGGTTACATGGCATGCATTTGCTTATTTTTCAGACCAGACCATGCCTGGACGAGCATGTGCTGTTGCTTCGTGCAAAAACAATCAACTGGCCCTTAAGAAGAAAGGCTCCAATTTAACATTTCATTACTTTCCAAAGGGTAATGATTTCGTATCTTCAACAATGCGGAAAGAGTGGGTGCACCGTTGTAAAAGAACAGATAAGTTTAATGCCGATATTGCAACAATTTGCTCTGACCATTTTACCGATGGTGACTATGAAAGAGATTTACAGCATGAATTGTTAAGTAAGTAGGTAAAGCTGGATTCATTTTATAATTGGTGTAAAGTAAGCAGTAAAAAATAAACTTTGATTCATAGTAAATAGTAGTAGATACCTATACCTATGCAGTTTAATTTTTCAGAGCTTATATTTAGGGCTTACATGCAAAGACTATGGCGGTGTTGATTACTGTTGATTAAATGTTTATTTTTCTTGCCTCCTATTTTTATGTTATAAGTCTTACAGCAATTATTTCATCCAACTTAATACATAAAAGCTAAGTTTTAAAAATAACAATCTTTTAATATTGTTTTATTTTTTCCAGATCTGCCTTTACGCAAATTTTTAAAGAAGACTGCAGTACCCACAATAAAATTAGGAGGTAAAGAAAAGCCAGCAGAAACAACACCTCGGGAGAAAAGATCCCAAAAAAAGAAGAACACGGAGATAGTTGATTCATTACTTGCTTCCACAAGCATCTATGATTCAAGCTTAAAGCAGCCTTTACCATCAACATCTAAAGAGGGCTCAAGTGTTGACAATTTGACCCCAGAAGTTTTGACTGCCACGTAGTAGGCATTACGTAGTAGGCATTACTTTGTAGTATCATTACCATCTATGGTGTTAACACAGTGTAAAATCTCAACTTTATTTTTGATATACCTATTTCTAATCTCTATTTTCAATATATATAGGTATAAATTATTATTATAGCAACATTATGTTTAACCTGCTGTCAATATTATTTTTGAATGAAACTTTATTTAAAATAAATACAATTTTTAAGTGTGTTATTTTTTTCTCTACAATAATCATCCTATGATTCTATGTACCCAAAAAATAAAACACAATTTCATCTAATTTTTATTTTAAAATACAATAGTTAATACTTTCTCATTTTGTGTCAATAATTTTTAAAAATGAAATGGTCGTAATTTCCCAAAATTAAAATAATGCATTATCCATATTCACTTTATAGCTCTCACAAACCGAGCATCTGTGATGACGTCACAGTAGGAGTGGCGCGCGGCTGACAGATTCGAGAAAGTAAGCAATCCTTTTCAGTTTATTATCCTTACCTATTGTCTACATAGTGTAACCTACATTTGTTTTTTTTTTGACAGCGCTTCTTTTGATGTAGCTTCTTCAAATGTTTCTATGAATACATTGGCAATTACTGACGAAGCAGGGATCCCGTAATCAGTCAATACTCCTGCACGTAGATAAATCTCCATTGCACAGAAAAGAGGTTGCCTGTCAGCAACCTGTTTTTTGTGGAAAGGACACTTCTATGAGCAGACGTATGGAGCAGTTATATGAGATCACTGCCATCACCAGTAACAGCCAGTATATCCATGCAAGCATTCAAAAGAAGGAACTATATGCTTCAGAGAGGAAACAAAAATACTGGTTGTGCTATGTGAATAATGCATTCATCATATGGTCACATGGAGAATCTTTATTTATCTGTTTTCTTCGGTCATTTAATTAGTCAACATTCAAATAATCAGTTTACGATGGAGACTAAACAAAAAGGAACTTTGCCTTTCTCAGACAGGTTAGTAAAACATTTATGCAAGCTGGCCCAATGTCTAGAAGAAGAAAGCACACTGATCTTCACCTATATGCTGCATTTCACCAGCATCTACATCAGAAGAACACTGTTTCACAGAGCCAACACAATATGTGGCGATAAAAGCAAATCTGAAGAATTTAAGCATGTCCAGCAAGCTCTATAGAGAAATAGTTAACTACGACAAAAAGATATATAAACGATATAAACGAATTACTAAAAATCAGATAAGAATGACTGAAGAACAGGAAATACTTTTTTTTTATATAATTTATTTAACGTCGGCCTATTTCCGCTACTGAGGCCTAACACCGACGCCTGTAGACGAGCTACCCCCAGCCAGGAATTTTGCTGAACCTCTTCCCTTAAGAAGAGTAGGGATCTTTTACTTGCCTAACAGTTAATAGACAAGGGACCGACGGCTTTACATCCCCTCCAAAGGATGGTATATCTCCTATACAACCCTCGCCTAAGATTTATAGCTTCCGCGCATACACTGATATACAAGCCGCTGGAAGATGTGTGAGGCGAGGACGTGGTTTCCGTTGGAATGGTCACCCATCCAACTACTAACTGCGCCTGTCATTGCTTTATATCGCATACCGAAGTATGTATATAGTAAAGACTCATCTACGATCGCTCCCACGTCGATACCTATAATAGTCTTTGGGACATTGAGTGATCTTACTTAAAATTGCGTATAAATATATAAATTTTCGCAGTTTTTCGAAATTTTGGAAAAACCAATTGATAAGTGAACTCTGTAATACTTGAACATTGTAAAAAAATATTTCATCAAAACAGGGAATAAAAGCTATTTCTGCAAAAAACGGTAAAAAAAATATAATATTCCAATACTTGTAAAAGTCTATGGAATTTTTTTTTTTTTTTAAATGTTAGTACTCAATAATAAAGATATTTAATACAATTCATATAAACCTAAGATTATTAAATATAAGATCTTTAAAACCAAATGCAAAAGACCTACTATACTCTGGATGAGTTCTACTGTGATAATAATTTTATTTTAACATAGTTTCTTGTGCCCTATTATTGTGTGTGTGTGTGTGTGTATGTTTCACTATATTTTTGGCAACTTGTGTGTACTTAAGCCTGAACTATGCCGCCTGCCGGAATTATGGTAACTTACCCTCGTTGCCATAATTTCTTTTTAGTATATTTTCTTAACTAACAGCTGTATATATTTCATTATTGCTACAGATCTTCTGTTTTTCATTTTATTTCATGATGGTAATTTAAATGGTACTATTTTCTTATTTATTATCTTTAAATTTATCAATTTGTTAAAATCTGTGTAAGTTGCCACAACAATGGATACAGTACGTTTTTTACACACGCCCATTTGCGGTAACGGGGGCGTGGCAAGACAGTGGTGCCCTCTTTAAAGAATGTGCAATGTTGCCGTTTTATTATGCTCTTAACTGGCTTGACGGTTGAAATAATCATTTGTGTTCCATTACGTTGCCAGAGTTGACAAAGTGGTGTAACGATGAGCTGTAGAACCGAGAAAATATTAAAACTGACAAAAAAAGCGGCACCTTTAGACAATAATGAGCAACATTATAGTCTATTATATTTACTAAAATATGAAACAACAAAAGGATCAATGCGTTTCGAACAAGAAACTGCCCTTGAAGGTAAGTAATATACAATTCTAGCATTGTGTAGGCTTTAAAGATTATTAAAATTTAGTTTAGGTCCGCTTTTATGAATATATAATAATATAATTTTTCGACCTAAAATACTTCTCGGAACTTTAGACTGTTAAAAATATTATTATGCTTTTTAGAGATAGAAAAGTGAAACTGTATTGTATTTTTGTAAGCACGAATTTAATAGCGACAAGTCCAACCAAATTAAGACGGAGAATAATTTTATAGTGTTAGCCTGAATAATAATCCGAACTTTTAAAAGCTTTCATTTAACTTCACTTTATGTTTGCTTGTTTGTTTGTCAGTAAAGAGCAATTTCTGAGACACTAATTTCACCTACTTCCACATATTCGATTAACTTGAAATTTGACACGCGTAAATGGTTCACATGACAATATACTTTAACACTTTTATATCAAAAAAATTCAAGATGACGTACGATTTGGTCGTTTATGATCCGATATGACTCAAAATCGGTATTTGGGGGTTTTCGGGATTGCGAATTACGAATTCTTTGTTAAACATTTAAAATTCAAGATGGCGAACGATTTTGCCGTGTATGATCCTATATGACTCGAAATAGGTATTTGAAGGTTTTAGAGATTGCGAATTACGAATTTTTTGTCAAGCATTTAAAAATCAAGATGGATGATATTGCAGTGTATGATCCGATTACTTAGAATTGGTGTTTTGGGGTATTCGGGATTGTGAATTACGAATTCTTTGACAAACAATTAAAAATCCACCCTCTATAAAATAGCAAGCCCCCGCATAATATTAAAATGTTTTTGATGAATTTCCTATTAAATTACAAAAAAAAAAGAAATTTAATAAATATGACATTTTATTTCTAAATTAAAACATCTACTGACTGTACTACAAATGAATAGTAAAAATCCAATTCCATTTATAAATTTCAATTTTGTAATCGCTCGCACTTGTAGGAAAAATTTTGTCAATGATGCTATTAAGAAAAGTGTCTCCTCCATTCCGTGTAATTTACAGAAGCTCCTAAAAATAGCTAACACTTGTTCTGTAAAACATCAAACTCATTCATGAAACACATAGGTATTTCACATTTTTACGAAAATTTCTATTTTCTCAAAATTAAATGCGTGTTGTATACCTGAAAATTAAAATCGAATATTTAGATTTATTTATTATATTTTGGCCTGTCCCATAACTACTTTGTTTTTAGAGTTTAAAAAAATTTAAAATACAAAAGTTGTACGGTTTTATTTATATTTTTTTAAAATACAACTAAAAACAATAGTCACTATGAAAATGCTATGAAAATGAAGGCAATTTTTAAAAAATAGAACACCATGTAAATTTGTACGTTGTTTTTCCCTGACTTTAAATATATAATGTTTCATAGGTCTAGTTGTAATATGGGGCATCGGGCATTAAATATGTTACAAATATACATATTACTGCAGTATAATTTAATGTCCAATAGGTATGTCAAAAAATATTATAGTTAGACCAATCAAACCCTATATATTTGAAATCTGGGAGAAATGATTAAAAGCAAATATAAACATATACTGGGTGATTCACATAAAAGTCCCCAGGCAGTTTCCGTAATAATGAAAAGAGGTATTCAATTTCTGTAAAGGCCAGTCGTTACATATTTTTGGTGGCTTTATTTTGTCGTTCAAATGTTGTCAATGACAGTGGCGTCCACGGCATCGTGACGCCGGAAAGAAAGTTTTCGATGACTGGAACTTTGAAAGTATAATATTATTAAAGTTTGTTTAATTCTAAGTACTTTTTGCAGTATACATTATTCTATTAAAACAATACAGTGGTTTTCGAGATATATCGAAAAAAAAATACTTCAGTAAAATATTTGGTAACTAGCAAAAAAATTAAAATTCGCTCAAAGGTAGTCACTACATACAATAGGTACTTAATTTAAAGTGATTTGCAATCTTTCAAATGATTGTACAAAGATGGCGTTGAAGTGCAAAATTATTTTTAGATAGCTGGAACATTGAAACAGCATACACGATAAGGAACCAAATAATAACATATAATTTTGTAATGACACATTTTTAAAAAGGCCAATGTCGTTCAACTTATCTAATATTTCCTATTTTTAAATGTGTTAAAGTATAATTTTCAATAATGTATTGTTTTGTTTATTATATAAACTAGTGGTCAAAAGGATAGGAACTATAGTCGAGGCAAGAATTCAAGCGATGCACGTCACAGATCATTTTTTTAAATAATACAATACTGCTAAGAATCATGAAGCCCCATTAAACTGTACCTATTCCTGAAAAAAGCTAATAACTGGTTGTCAAGAATTACTCTTTTTAACGTAATTAATGATTAAAAATTATGTTGGTATTAAAATTTCTTTAATGAGATCACTCGTGACGTGCATCGCTTGAATTCTTGCCTCGACTATAATGGGGTAATCAGGTGGCCAGCACGATCACCTTAACTCCATTAGATTTCTTCTTAAGGAGTCATCTAAAAAATTTAGTTTACACTGAACCAATCAATTAAATGGCAGACCAATACAACAAAATATATGCCAGTGTTGCCACAGTAACTAGAGATACCTTATTGAAAGTAACTGGGGAAGAAATAATTAAACGGTTTAACATGTGTATCCATGAAGGAGGAAACAATTTTGAACATTTGCTTTAAAAATAAATACATACATATGTACATATTTTATTTAAAAATCATAACGAATTATTAAAAAACTTATTTTACTTTATATTATTTCGATTTATCTCCAAAATCACTGGTTTTAATAGAAAAGTGTATACTGCAAAAAGTACTTAGTATTAAACAAACTTTAATAATATTATACTTTCAAAGTTCCAGTCGTCGAAAATTTTCTTTCCGGCATCGCGACGTCGCGGACGCCACTGTCATTGACAACATTTAAACAACAAAATAAAGCCACCAAAAATATGTAATGACTGGCTTTTACGGAAATTGAATACCTCTTTTCGTTATTACGAAAACTGCCTGGGCAGTCTGTATGTGAATCACCCTGTATAGTGTATTCAATTTTAGATAAATCACCTTAATTATTATATCATGTGGCCTATGCATATGCAGGCTGTTTTTTAATTGTATTTATAAAATATTAATGAAGCCCTACAATTTTTGTATTTTCAAAACAAAGCAGTTAATAGGAGGGTCAAAATATAATGAATAACCCTGTACCTAAAATTTCAAGAGGTAGGATTTTAATTTGTAAATTTTTTATAGCACATTACAATGAGGAATTTTCTGAAATCGAAAATTATAATTCCCCAAGTGAATATTTCCCTTCCGAGGTGTCAGGTACCTTTGAGTCATATGTTAGTGAAAGAAATAAGCCAATATTACAGAAACAAGCTAGCAAAAAAAGAAAATGCACAAAAAATGTAGTTAAAAAAGAAAACATTGTTGTTTTGCAGAATATAGATTTAAAAGAAAATTACCAAATGGACATTACGAAATCTAGTAACTTATCAAAAACTAATCTCGAAGTTGAAATGAAAAACGAATTTAATGGTAGTTCCAGGTTGACCAAAGAGTTCATTATCAATAAATTCTTAGAAAGTACAGCAAGTGAAAATGTTGCAAATGAACAAAATCTTTTTGTTAATCAGAGTGATGAAACTACATTAGGCAACTATCAAAAAATGGAAACGCCAGACCAAAATACTGCGATTAATCCTTCGGTTTCATCGCCAGATGATACACTAAAACGTATAAGTAATGAGACTACTAGCACAAACGAATCGTCACTGAAAATATTTCGAAAAACAAATCCCAACAACAATATTGAAATAGTTGCAGCATCTACAAAGCACGGAAAAAGAATAAGAAATAAAACTCACGCTTGTTACTATTGTAACAAAAAAAATTATAAGTATGGCTAGGCATTTTGAATCAGTTCATTTCAAAGAGGCCGAAGTAGCAAAATGTTTATCTTATCCAAAAAAATCAAGTGAACGTAAAGAGGGCTTTAAAGAGATAATAAGGATTGGTGATTTTTATTATAACTGCAATGTTTTAGCATCTAAATCTGGAGAAATAATACTTGTTAGAAGACCAACTGAAAATGAATTGAAATTTGTGAAGGACTCCGATTACGGCCCTTGTCCAAACTGCCTTGGATTTATGTTAAAAAAACATATTTGGCACCATATGAAACTTAGTTGCAAAGGGAAAGTTTTTGACAAAGAAAACACAAATGCAAAACATGTTATGTCCGAAAGCAATGCTCTTATATCTGATATCTTTGGATTGGGTTTTACAAAAGAATATCAAAAGTCTATAATTTCAGCATTTAGATCAGATGATATTGGCAATATGTGTAGAAACGACGTTCTAATTTTAAAATTTGGAGCTATGCAGTACGAAAAATACGCAGACACCCAATCAGAGTTCATACGCCAAACAATGAGGCAGTTAGCACGATTAACCTTGGCATTAAATAAGCTAGACAGTAGTTGTTCTAAAACATTGGCAGATTTTTTGATCCCTGATAAATTTGACCTTGTCATACAAGCTACAAAGGAAATAAGTATGAATCCTATATCCTCAGAGAGTATCACAAGACCAGAATTTCATACGCCAAGCTTAGCATTAAAAATTGGATATGCTCTTAAAAAATGCATTGCAATTCAAAGAGGCAGGGCACTTAGAGCAGGCAACATGAAGAAAAATGAATCGTTACTATCATTAAAGAACTTCTAGAAATGGAATGGAATATTAGAATATCGTCAAATGCCTTGTCAACGCTTTATAGAAGAAAATTTAATGCTACACAGTTGCTACCAATTACAGGTGACTTAGTAAAGCTAAGTAAATACATAGACGATGACATTGTAAAAGCTAAATCGTATGTTGAAAGCGATAACCGTGATAACCAACAATGGACTAGGTTGGCGACGTTATGTTTAGCGCGAATAATACTTTTCAACAAGAGGCGTTCAGGGGAGGTCTCCAAAATGAAAATGAGCGATTATATTTCAAGACCATCCTGGGAAGAACAAAATACAGCAGAGATAAGAGAATCACTAACACCTGTTGAAAGGAAATTGGCAGAAACTATGACGATAGTGGAAGTTGAGGGAAAGCGTGGGAGAAAAGTCCCAATAATACTTCCACTGCTCATTAAAGAATGCATTAATATATTAATAAGACACAGGGATGCATGTAAAATTTCTATGCATAATAAATATGTATTTGCCAGAGCACATGGTTCCAAACATTTTTTGCGGGGACATGATTGCCTGAAAAAAATATGTGAAGAAATACAATTAGAAAATCCAGATGCCATAACTGGAACCAAATTAAGGAAGTATGTAGCTACAGTTTGCCAATTATTCAATATGTCAGAGAACGAGTATGACTGGCTTGCCAAGCACTTGGGACACGACATAACTGTGCATAGAGAGTTCTACCGAATGCACGAAAGTGCTATAGAATTGACTAAAATAAGTCGAATCTTGATGGCGGTTGACCAAGGTGAAGTTCACAAATATGTTGGAAAACATACAGGCGAAATACGAATTGAAGGTTGGTATTTACAAACAATACAATATAAAATGAGTTTACTATGTTATTCTATTTTTAGATTTGCCGAACTTAGATGAGGAAGAAAAAATCGAAAATGAAGATAAAGATGAAGTAGATAGTGACGAAGATGATTTAGAAAAAGAAGTGCGACCAAACAATGATGAAACTAGTGCGGATACATCAAATAATAAGATAACTGAAACGTACAAAAAAGGTTAGTAATGATCTTGCTCTGTATAACATGTCATTTTTTCCGTTTTCAGCAACTTTAAAATGTTATGATTTATCTGATGTTGTAGAAAAATTGTGTGTATTCGAGGGAAAGGATCATTGGCGATTTGATAACGTGCAGCTCTAGGTTACGCGTCGCGCGCCGTAGTAGTCTTTCTCAATCGGCAAAACCTACTTTGCGCTCTTAATACACAAATAACTATATTTTGCAGCTAACAGAAATTGAAAACCAAAACCAATTTTTTACCGTTTTTACAGAAATGGCAAAATACCCAATGAAGAGTAAGAAGTTATGAATATGCCACAGATAATTAATTAGACGATATCTTTGATATAAAACTGAAAATTAAGTATTTTCCACAAATACCAAGACACTACACGCGAACACTATCACTACACGTGCGTTTTACCAACCATCATCTAGACATGATTAAAACTAACTTAAACTTAACATACAGAAAACGGTGCTATGTTAAGTTAGTTTTAATCATCTCTTGATGATGTCAAAGTAGTTGGTGAACCATACGTATTCGATTGTAGTGTTCAAGAGTTTTGATGTCTATGGAAACTAATTGATCTTGAAATCTAGTAATACATATAAAAACTCACTCCACAATTTTAAGTAGAAAGTTATATCGTAGTGTTGAAAATTCCTCCCAGAAGTATTCTAACGCACATATATTTTTTAGGTAAACAAGTAGAAAGAAAACCTAAAGCCTGGACAAATGAAGAAAAGGAAGCAGTTGTGAATTTTTTTAAAATTCATATAAAAAACAACATTATACCAACAAAAAAAGACTGCGATGACTGCATTGAAAAGTATCCTCACCTTTCATCTAGACCGTGGAGAAATATAAAATACTGCGTAAAAAATATAAGTCAGAAGAACAAGAGAATGATAAAAAAATAATCTATTTAATTTGGTCATATAGTGGATGGAGTCATATACTGAAAAATGTTCGCTGGAAATAGGCCCATATGTATGAAATAAATTAATTTTAAGCGTAATTATGAACTTCTAGGAAAAGTCCTGAAACAAATCGATTATTAACTTGAAATTGCCATTTTTGGCATAAAAATTATACCCCCGCGTTCACCCCCTCTGAATTATGGCTAGCCCCTAGAAAATTTTAAATTAGGAAGGGGCTCGTGCGGCATCTCGATCGAAAGGGATTTACATTCTCTATTCAGCAGTATAAATTTATTTAAATTTGAGGCATTAATTACTGAATCAATTTTCTCAGTAATTAATTTTATAAATTTAAAAAACTTTATACTGCTGAATAGAGAATCAAAATCCCTTTTGAACGATATGCCCGCACGACTTCCTTCCTAATTTAAAATTTTCTGAGGAGTAGTCATAATTCAGAGGGTAATATTTTTAAACTAAAAAATGGCAATTTTAAATAAAAAATTGACCTGTTTCTGGGCTTTTTCTAGTTCATAATTACGCTTAAAATTAATTTATTTCATACATATGGACCGCACTGTATATAAAGTACGGGGATCGCGATTAGGCGTATAGGGAAATTCTATATACTTATATACATATGCAATACGGTCAGAATAACGTCATCTAATGAAGTGTGAGTGTTAGTTTTTATTATTTTGAGAAAGATACTTTTATTTATTTTGGCTAATTGTTGGCCACCTTAATTAATTAATATTAGAATGACACGTGATATGTTGTAAATTCCGACCACCGACCGCAGCAAATCGACCAGCGAACTACTAGCTGTAATGCCTATACCCTCCATCCATTTCATTGCACTAGTACATAGGTATATAGGATTTCCCTATACGCCTAATCGCCATACCAGTACTATATATTGTGTCCCAATAAAAATTCCCAGGCCGAATATCTTCTAAAAGAATAGAGACATTTTAATTCTGCAAAAGCCAGTTTGTTGCGCATAATGAGGGCTTCAGATTTAAATATAAATGTTTTTTCTTTAATATATCAATACATGGTGCTGAACTCTAAAGAAATATTTTGATGGGAGAAACTTTGAAATGCAGTTTATATGAAAGAAAATGCATTTATAGGTAGATTTTGTTCTTTAAAATTAATTCGCAATTCTAACCGTTTTCTAGATATTTGAGTCCAAAAGTTGCCATTTGTCTCTACTGAGTAGTTGTAATCTTTGGAACCTTTCAGTTTTTTAGCAGGAAAATCTGTATTTTAGATCTAAATTTTAAAAGAAAATTGTATTTAAAGCATTTTTACATTTCAGAATTTTTTTTTAAATTATCAAAATTTATTTTTTCAATTTTGTAAACAATGCTTTAAATATAATTTTGTATTAAAATTTGGAAGTTAAATACAAATTTTTCCGCTTAAAAACCGAAAAGTCCCAGATATTTTAACTATTCATTAGGGACAAATGGCAACCTTTGGACTCAAATATCTAGAAAACGGTTAGATTTGCGAATTCTTTCTAAGAACAAAATCTACCTATAAATGCATTTTCTTTCACACAAATCGCATTTCGAAGTTTCGCTCATGGAAATATTGCTTTAGAGTCCAGCGCCATCTACATATTGATATATTAAAAACCATTTATATTTAAAACTGAAGCCCTCTATATGCGCTACAAACTGGCTTTTACAAAATGAAAATGTCTCTGTTCGTATAGATAGAAGATATGCGGCCTGAGAGTTTTTATTGGGATTGTATATATTATACTTAAGAGTGTATCAAACGTATATACTTTTAAGTGCGACACATTGTATACAGAGGAGTGTTCGAGAAGGTGTTTCATGACGGACTATATATACTTCTAAAGGTGATAGAGGACACCTGCTAACCTACTTACGAACGGCTATAGAACTTTATCTGTAGCCCTTAATTACTGAAATACAGGCCAACATTTTTATAGATTTTGTTTAAATTTTGAGCAATTTCTGTGCTTATCATAGTTGATATACCAATAGTTACATTTAAAAATGTCAGGACCAAACTTCTCTAATTTGATTTTTTTAGAATTCTGTGAGAAGGATCATCCTGTATATACATTTTTCAATATTCACCGGGAAATATTAGTTAAACAGCAGTACGTCAATACTTATATTGATTTTTTGGCAGAGGTGATTGAATTTGGCAAAATGTGGAAATGAAAGATAGAACATTATAATTTTCTTAAATAATTGATCTAAATAAGAAATTAATAGTCAATATAACATCAGTAATTATGATCTTATAATCTAAAATAAATCTATTAATTTTTTTTTGGAATTTTAAAAAATTATCAGAAATTAAAAAAACTAAAAAAATTTGCACAATAAAAGAAACATAAAAACACTAAGGTTATATTTTAATTTTTAGTTTTTAATAAATTTACTTTAGATAATAAAAACATAATTATTGACGTTATATTGATTATTATATCTTATGTAGGTAATTTATTTATACAAATTATAATTTCTTTCCTTTCATTTCCTTGTTTTGCCAAATCAGTCTCTTGTAAGAAAATCAATAAAGATGTAACAATATATCTACTTACATACTATTATTTACTGACGTATGGATTTGTATAATTCCCCAATTGATGTTGAAAACAATATACAGTGTGTCCACGGATGAATTTAACTATACTTGTAAAAAAAATTATTTTCAGTTTTTCGAAAATAAGTCATAATTCGTAATTTGTTATGTTTGTTATATAAAAAAGATTCACGTTGAAAACCATTGATTTTGTTGTACAGGGTGCGCAAGAAATATAAAAATGCAGATTTGCAAACTTAAAAATTTCTAAATAAAATATTTTTGTTCTTCCATTGCCACTAAGATATTTGATATTAAAAATTAAATAGATTTTTTTTTTGTTTCATGTTGAATAAAACTACCTACTATATGTCATTTACCTCATTGTATTAAGCTATCAGCTAAATAAATACATAGATTTAATTTAAAAAAATCCATTTAAATTTTTTTTAAAACTAAATATCTTAGCAATAAGTCCCATAGAAAAACTTTATTGGGTTTTTTTTGATATTTTTATATTTTTTGCGCACCCTGTACATGACAATTGAAGTTCCTCAAAGTGAATTGCATTTATATAACACGCAAAAGAAATTATGAAAATTTCTCGAAAAACTGAAAAAAAAATTTACAACTATAATTAAGTCCATACAGGAACACACTGAATACAGGGTAATCTTTTTTACAGAATAACGAAAATAATATTAAAAAGTCCGGTTCCGAAATTTTTAAATATTAATATAGGCAGTATTTCAACTACAAGCACAGAAATTGTACTAAATTTAAATTATATTTTGATGAGCAGTAAGGAAGTTCTGACCAAGAGAAATATTGGCCCAAAGTAGTTTACCACTTTGTGTCCCTGGAATTAAGGGCTACAGATAATTCTATAGCCGCTTGTGAGAAAACTACGGGACCTCTATCAACCTTAGAAGAATTTAGAGTTAAATTAAAAATTAATTAAATATACGACCCTGTTAAGTTTATTTATTTTATATTTGTTTTTTATTGAATTCTGTATTATACTTGTTATTATTCATTGTTCCTTCTTGAGTCTATCTCTAAAAAATCCCTCCCCCCAACACTCTTTAAATAGAATTTGGCTTTTTGTGAAACATTTTGAATTTTTGAGATTGCACTTATAATGTTCTTGAAAAATCTAAATGGATCAGACCTTCAAAAAATTAATAATTTTTGAGATATAACTTATTAAAACTAGATAATCTTCGTCATTTGAGACATTCTTGAACTATTCACTTTAGGGAAAACGTATGAAATAAAAATAAACATTTACGTTTAATAAATCTGAGAGAATAAAAAAAAATGTATCAGTATCATATATATTAATAATTGTTACAAAAAAATCAAAACAAAATCCTGAAGATTTATGGGGTTTAAATAAAAAAAATCTCTTGCATTTTTTCCTTGAAGTTAGTAGTTTAAGAGCAAACATTTCTTTGATGTCTAAAATAACGGAAATTATCTAGTTGGTAAGCTGTACCTCAAAAATTAATAGTAAAAAAACATTTTTAAAAATAAGCTTTTATTTAAATGCTCTAAAAAGAAGAAAATAAACTTTAAATTAAATGAAACCCATCAATTGATTACATTACACAATTTATATGATAGATATATATGACAATCTTTTATATCGTGTAAATTGTGTAATGTAATTCATTGATGGGTTTGATTTAATTTAAAGTTTATTTTCTTCTTTTTAGAGCATTTAAATAAAAGCTTGATTTTAAAAATATTTTTTTATTTTTTAGTTATTGCTGTTACCTTAAAATTCAGTTGCAAGATTTGACCCGAACATACATCCTTGCATACAAAAAACATTGCAAGTTAAAAAAGCTTGTAAAAGAAAATAACTAGTCCTCCATCTTGGGCCGTCCGCCATATTGGATTTAGAATGACATCACTTAGCTAACCATGCATCGTCATCCAAACTAAACGTGTATGCAAAATTTCATCTCAATCGGTTGAGGATAACTGCTTTAAAATTCAGTTGCAAGATTTGACCCGAACATACATACATACAAACATTGCAAGTTAAATAAAAGCTTTTAACTTTTAAAAACTGTCAATTTTTAAGAGGTCTTGCCCATTGAGACATTTCATCAGAAATATATAAGCACAACAATATATACAAATTTCACGAAAACCAAATACCATTTAAAGTGTGCAGGGTCATTCTTTATTAATTAGTTGATTATATTGTTTGTTTTTGAAAATATTTTATGTTTTTATTGATACAGATTATTGTTTAAAATATGAATAAATATCTTTAGAATATCTATTATTTAGTTTATTTTTAGTACACCAGATATTGGTTGATTTTTAATTAAAGATTGTTGGAGATTTTATTGAAAAGTAGGTTATTGCCCACAGCTTCACCAGCGTTCGACTTTTTTTAGTCCCTTGGAGATAGAATTTTGAAAAATCCATTCTTAGCGTATATGCTTGCAGAAAGATCCATAAATAAAGCAAATATTTCATACAGTGCCACAATTAAAGATATTAAATGGGTTACCATAAATATTTGAGACTCGGAACTACACGCTAAAGCCTTTACCAATAGTATAATATGTAATTATACAGGGTGGGGCAATAGTGCGTCGGAGTTCTATATCTCGAGTTCTACGATAGCTGAAAATTTAAGAAAAATGCAAGTAAACTAGATAAAAAGTCTATAAATATAAATTATTTTCGAATATACAGGGCGAACCAAGACGAAATTACAGGATCAAGTGCCTTTTTTTTAAATGGAATGCTATGTATGTCAGTACATTTTCTGAAGCCTCTTTCTAGACTCGATTTATTCCTATATTATTATTGACTATCTTTCAACCATTTCGTAACTAGTATTCACATAAGTTTTTCTTAAAACCCATAATTGTGACTTTGGTGATTTTTTCAATATGCATCTGTGGATGGCATTATTTCAACAAAAAAATTCATTACAGCCAAGCGGTTGAGAGATAGTCAATGATAATATCGGAATAAATAGAGTCTAGAAAGAGGCTTCAGAAAATGTACTAATATACATAGCATTCCATTTAAAAAAAAGGCACTTAATCCTGTAATTTCATTTTGGCTCGCCCTGTATATTCTAAAATTTCTGGTTATAGACTTTTTTTATCTAGTTTACTTGTATTTTTTTAAAATTTTCAGCTACCGTAGAACTCGAGATATCGAACTTCGACGCACTATCGC
Source organism: Leptura quadrifasciata (assembly GCA_963675555.1). NCBI lineage: Eukaryota > Metazoa > Arthropoda > Insecta > Coleoptera > Cerambycidae > Leptura > Leptura quadrifasciata. The sequence continues at coordinate 53,689,601 of OY776681.1, read as the reverse complement.
CCCACCCTGTATATTGATTATTCAAACCTCTGTGTCGCAATTTTCACAACTCGCATGATAAATAACTTCATTACTAATTTTTTTTGATCACTCGAAAAGAGAGGCATTTCTCTGGTAATGACTCAGTGACATAGAAGTTTCACACAAGAGAAAAATATGTAGAAAATTATCTTTACTAATAAAAAAAATATATTAAGATGAAGTTCTACCAGGCCAAATTATAATTAATTTACAAATAGAAAAAATAACATGCAACCATAAACTGGAAAATATATTGCTCGAAACTCATGATTTCATTTTACAAACTTCGTTTTTAAAAACTTTAGGTAGGTATACTTAATGATAGGAAAAGAGTTTGCCAGAAAATCAGCAACATATTTGATACAGGAACTTATAATCTATTAAAAAAACGTCGAATCCAGTAGTCTACTCAGATTGAAATAAGAAAATCACTAATAAGAGTTTATCATTTTCTGCTCGGAATAAAAAAGTAAGTCGAATTTTTTGCATTATAAAATTTAGTGCACCACAAGGATGCAATTTTCTAAGATCTATATTCTAAAAACTGAACTAACTCCCACCGAAAATAAACTGTTTATGGGGGTGGTTTCCAGCAAAATGGAACACGCTGTATAGACATCATACAATGTTTTTGAACGTCACGACGCTGAACCAACCTCTGAACCGCTGTTAAAGAAAATACAGTTCTTCGAGAATCCTCAGAGTCTTGATTTTTAAGAAAATTTCAAACAATCAGAAATTAAAGTTAGAAATGTATAAAAATCATGCACATTATTTTAATATTAACACAAGGTGACATACTAATAATTATGGCAACTTATTAATCTGGCAACAACGCAATATACACACTCTTTGTAAAGCTATGATAATGGCTTCCTGCTTACACATGTTCTGGAATCTACATATTTATAGCAACTTATTTACCAAGACCCAATATAGGTGACCGTTACCATAAATAATTTCAAATCTATGGAGCGTATAAATAAAATACCCAGATTTACACACTCCTTACAAAAGCAGTCATAAGTATAGCAAATATCTCACAAAGTGCCACAATTGAGGATATTGCATGCGTTACCATAAACATCTAGAAACGTGTAATGGTGTGTGTGTGTGTCTGTTGCATAATATTTATGGCAACTTGTGTGAGGAATATCCTGTACTGTGGCAACTTCCAAAACTATGGCAACTTACACCCGTTGCCATAGTTTTTTTTTTAACAATGTAGACGTATTATGCGGTTCTCCTAAACGTCGTTTATAGAGGGACGCTTCAGAACATATTTTCCTTATTTTTTTTGCCCATTTTTTCATTCTATGCACAGAATTCGCCTAATTCTGAAAAGTGTGTAAGTAGCCACAATAGACGTTAAAGCATGTTGGTTACACATGCCAAATTGTGGAATCGTGGGCGTGATCATTTAGTGGCGCCCTCTATAATGAATTTACAGTGTTGCCATTTTAAGACGTTAAATAAAACATTATTATATTATTTACCATTTCTCAGTGTTTGTGTGTTAAGGAGCCATTATTAGGTAAGTGCAATATGAACAGGAAGTTGCAGAGATTGGTGTCATTAGAAAGAAAGCAAATAATATTAGATAGTAGAAATGAATAATTTCCATAGAGAAATTTTATATTTTTATCAAAGTATGAGTCTAGCCAAGAAATGAAAGAAAACATTTTTAGTATAAAACATAAACGCTAAAAAATAGCTGTTTAGGTAGAAAGTATCATATCTAGATTTTTATTTGCTTCAAACGTTTTCTTATATTACTTTATATTTTCATGTTTTCCCAAATCTAATGCCAAAATAAATTTTAGAGGCCCTTGGTACTCGTACACACATTAAATCTCAATTTAATTTTTTACTCCCTTTAATAATAGGGTGGGGGTGGTAGACGAGTGACTAATGCCAAAATAATTTTAGAGTCCCTTGGTTCTCGTATACACACTAAATCCCAATTTAATTTTTGAATCCCTTTAATAATAGGGTGGGGGTGGCAATGGGAGTGGTAGAGGTAGTAGCTAATGCCAAAATAAATTTTAGAGGCCCTTGGTTCACATACACACATTAAATCCCAATTTAATTTTTTACTCCCTTCAATAATAGGGTGGGGGTGGTAGACGGGGTGGCTAATGCAAAAAATTTTTAGAGTCCCTTGGTTCTCGTATACACACTAAATCTCAATTTAATTTTTCACTCCCTTTAATAATAGGGTGGAGGTGGTAGACGGGTGTCTAATGCCAAAATAATTTTAGAGTCCCTTGGTTCTCGTATATACACTAAATCCCAATTTAATTTTTTACCCCTTTAATAATAGGGTGGGGGTGGCAATGGGGGTGGTAGAGCTAGTAGCTAATGCCAAAATAAATTTTAGAGGCCCTTGGTTCACGTACACACATTAAATCCCAATTTAATTTTTTAATCCCTTCAATAATGGGGTGGGGGTGGTAGCCGGGTGGCTAATGCCAAACTAATTTTAGATTTAGAGTCTCTTGGTTCTCTTATATACACTGAATCCCAATTTAATTTTTCACTCCCTTTAATAATAGGGTGGGGGTGGCAATGGGAATGGTAGAGGTAGTAGCTAATGCCAAAATAAATTTTAGAGGCCCTTGGTTCACGTACACACATTAAATCCCAATTTAATTTTTTAATCCCTTTAATAATAGGGTGGGGGTGGTAGACGGGGTGGCTAATGCAAAAAAATTTTAGAGTCTTGATTCTCGTATACACGCTAAATCCCAATTTAATTTTTCACTCCCTTTAATAATAGGGTGGGGGTGGTAGACGGGTGGCTAATGCCAAAATAATTTTAGAGTCCCTTGGTTCTCGTATATACACTAAATCCCAATTTATTTTTTTACCCCCTTTAATAATAGGGTGGGGGGTGGCAATGGGGGCGGTAGAGGTAGTAGCTAATGCCAAAATAAATTTTAGAGGCCCTTGGCTCTCGTACACCCACTAAATCCGAATTTAATTTTTTACTCCCTTTAATAATAGGTTATGGATGGCAATGGGTGTGGTAGAGGGGGTAGCTAACACCAAAAAATTTTTTTGAGACGTTCTTGTATATACACTAAACCACATTTTATTTTTTTTTACTCCCTTTCATAATAGTGTGGGGTGGCTGATGCTATTGACTTTTTGTACATGCCCTAAATTGCAATTTTATGGATTCTTACCTGCTTGCTTTGCCTATTTACCCTGTTTACCCCGAACCCTTCAACGGAATTAGATAAAAAAATAACCTAGTTCCAGATCTCGTTATAATACATACCACTTATTTCAAGTCAATATCATAAATGGTTCCAGAGTAAACGTGAGTACAAAAAAAAGTTACAGACAGACAGACAGAAATTTTTTTCGCTCAGATTTCAAATCTCGACGTTTCAGGACATTTTAAGCCTATTTAAAAAAAAAATTGCGTTACTATACTTTCACTGGACGTGGAAGTAAAACAACGTGTATTTACAACATTTTATTAATAAATTCTTTTACACATGAAAAATGCTTTAAAATATTATTTTGACATTTCTGTTATTTATTAAACATTGATTTTTTTTTCAAATAATTGTTTATATTATTTAAACATGGGTGATTACACGTTCTCTGAATTAACAGACGTAGTTTTGACTTTGGGAGAATGTTTTGGTAAAGCTAATGCAGCTCTGAAATGTTATAAAGATAAATTGCTGAACAGAGATATTCCTGATGCCAAAACTTTTTTAAGTACAGAACAGAGAAACAGAGTCCCTGGCCATCCAAGAAACGCAAGAGCTGTTGAATTTGAAGAAGAGATATTAGATATTTTAGTGGAAGATCCCACAATAAGTACCAGAAGTTTAGGTTTAAGAATGGATATATCTCACCAAAGCGTTTTAAGACTGCTACATGAACAACAATTGCACCAGTTTCATTACCGAAAAATTCATGAAGACAATCTGAGGATATGCCAATAAGAGTTGATTTTTATGAGTTGTTGCTTGAACGAACGAAAAATGGTCCAGATTTTTAAGAAAAATATTTTTGCTGACGAGGCTACATTCATGCGACAAGGCATGTTTTTTTTCCAACATTTATTTAACATCAGTCTATTTCCGCTACTGAGGCTTAACACCGATTCTTGTAGGATCAGCTAGCCCCAACCAGGATTTTGCCGAATCTCTTCTCTTTCGAAGAATAGGGATCTTTTGCTTTCCTAACATTTAATAGATAAGGGATCGATGGCTTTACATCCCCTCCGAAGGATGGTATATCCACTACACAATCCTCGCCTAAGATTGCATAGCTTCCGCGCACTCACTGATGTACAAGCCGCTGGAAGATGTGAGGCGAGGGCACGGTCTTTCTCAAACGGTCACCCATACAAAGTATGTTTAATTCTAGGAATATGCAATTCTGGGCTGAGGAAAATCCTAATGCAACAGTATAAACCCATTTTCAACATACCTTTAAAATGTATGGGCAGCAACTCTAGGGAATCAGTTAGTTGGATACCACATATTTGCTGGAAATTTAATAGCAATATGTATTATGATTTTTTAGAAAACGACTTGCATGAAATATTAGGTAATATTTCATTGCGAACGAGAACAAATATATTTTGTATGCATGACGGCGCAACACCACATTATACCAGAACATGTAGAACATGGTTACACAACCACTATCCCAATAGATGGATTGACCGGGGTGCAGATGCACAGATCAAGTGGCCTGCTCGGTCTCCTGACTTAACTCCTCTTGATTTCACTGTGTGAAGTTATCTAAAATCACGAGTTTATAATACCTACTCAAACCTATCTACCCTTATCTACACCATTGCATAGTTGAAAGAAAAAGAAACGAACAAGCGTTTAGAATGCTTAGAATGTTTATTAATAAAATGTTATAAATGCATGTTGTATCTTAAACATAAATTACTCGAGAACGGCGTGTATCGAAATGCAATAATTTTTAGAAACATGAAAAAAATTTAAAATACTGACAGTCACCCCATAAAACTACTTCTTAAGCAGAAGAGAGAGTTTGACTGATACCATGTTAACTGGTCTCCAGATGTCCTATGACTGAGTTTAAAATATGAATTTGATATTTTAAGTGAGCCGGAAAATATTACAGAAAAACTGAAATTTATTATCTCCATTTTACAAGGTATATCTCCTTTCTTACTTATTTTCGGAAATAAGTTTACATAAACATTTTGGATGTACTATCAGCCGCAGAAATATCATGAGACAGTTTTGAACCACCTTGTATATAACTGTACTATAAATTGCAGTATAATTTCATGAACAATAAACGTTAATGTTCAAAATAAATCAAATTGGTTAATAAATTGTTGTTAAAATTTTAGTAATTCTATATTTTCTTTGCAAATGTAACGTATTGTTACGTGCTTACAATTTTCAGTAAACACTCCGTGGATTCGAATAACTTGCAACAAGAATTTTCACAAACCACTGATTTATTTAATCACTAAAATTACACTAGCAAATACTTAAAAATCACACAACTAATAATAACTTAATCTAATATAATTTCACTACTTTTAAAACACTAAGCACTTTACTTTCCTTCTTAAACTTGTCAACTCTTGTCTAACCTAAAAACTCTCTTGTCTGTTTACTTCACTAAACTGCATACTTCACTCAACTGAACCGTTCCTTAACTTCACTAAACTGTACTGTACTCTTCCCCTATCTGCTGGCTTCACCTCTTTATATACCCACTTGGAATGTCCAGAATATCATTGTAGAACTTTCCACAAATATACTGGAATTCTCTAGAATTTTCTTAGGCACTACTAAATGGTGGTTCGCCAGTTGGCCCACAGATGGCGCCACCCTTCTGGCCAGGGAGTAATTACAACTCTCCTCTCTGTTAGAGGGCAGCACATAACACTGCCCCCTCCTTAAGCCTGAACGTCCCGGTCAGGCATTTCAGATACCCCAGTATACTTTGCCAACCTGTCCAGGTGCACGATCTTCATCTTGGACTTCTTTCTACGTTGAATCCTATAAACAACGTCGTTGATCCGAGTGATGACAGAATACGGTCCTTCCCAAGGTGAGCGAGGCTTCGAGAATCCTTCTTCACTCCGCTGTGGGTTATACAGCCAAACCGAGTCCCCCACCTTGAATCCTGCTGAACTGGCATTGCGGTCATATCTAGCCTTCATTCGATCACCACTCCCTGTAGGTGACCTCTTGGCAGCCACATTTGCACAAACCTTGCAACTGCGACACCAAGCCTCTACATCCTGACAGCTATTTACCCAGTAAAATCGCTCCCGTACTCTAGCCAAAGTCTTATTTCTGCTAAAGTGCTCTCTGGATATTCCCTCGTGCACTTCCCGAAGTACTTTTGGTACTCGGCACCTGGGTATCAGCAACCGCATGGTAACTTTTTTTCCATCCGGGCTCTCCCATGCTCTCCGTAATAGGCCATCTATAACCCTAAGTGAATCCCATTGCGCCCATAAAGCCTTCAGTCCAACACTTTTACTGGAAACGTCTTTCCATTCCGGGCGGATTCCTTTTTCTTTCGCCTTCAACATTGGTCCAATTTCATCGTCATTCAGTTGTTCCTCTCTTAGAACTTCCTTTGTCCAATCCTTCGGAACCTCTATCTTAACTGCCTTCACTTCTGCTATATCCTGCTGCGTTTTTACACTCTCGGCATTCACTTCATTAGGGCTCCTCTGGCGACAGTACCTCTTGACATGCCCCAATTTGCCGCAATTATAACAGCGGATTACTTTTGTCGGACCTCCAGCACTTCGCTGCTGCTTCGGCTCCTGTTTCGGCGGTTGCGGTTCCTGTTTCAGCTCCGGTCGCGAACTTAATTCGTTTAGTAATTGTGCGACCATTTTCTGTATGTCTGTTAACATAACAATCAATCTCATCTTATCAGAGCGAACTTCCTCTTTCTTTGCAGTGTTTACTTCCCCAGGATTCCGTTCTCGACACTGCCGCATCATATGTCCTGGTTTGCTGCACTGATAACACCGAATCACCTTCCTTGGCTGTCCATCGCTCTGTTCTCTTTCCTGCTTCCTTGGAGCATCTGGTTTGTTCATCAACTGGCTTATCATTTTGTGCAGGTCAGCCATCAAAGATTCCATATTTGACTTTTCTAAATGGTTCTCTTCTTCTACTTTCATGGCTCGTACTCTCGGATGTAGAGTCTCTTCATAAGCGGCCTCAACTTCGAGGGCATGGATCAAGGCTTCGCTACCAGTCTTAGCTCGAGTTAATCTAAGGACTCGCCTGATCTCCTCATCTCTTATGCCATCGATGAAAGTACCAACTATTAATTGTTCCTGGAATTCTTTGGGTGCATCCGGGTAAGCCAGGTATGTCAGTCGCTCAACAGCTGCTTCAAAATCTTGTAAACTTTCCCCAGCCTTTTGTGTGCGTGATTTGAGCTGAGTCCTGTATACTTGGGCGAGGTGTTGGTCGCCATATCTTAGATCTAGTGCAGCCTCCAAAACTTTAAAATCCCGTTGCTGCGTCACTGGGATACTCTGGAGCAACTCTGAGGCTTGGCCCCTTAATGCTAGCACCAATGCCATAGCTTTGTCTTCATTACTCCAATTGTTTGCGTATGCCGCTGCCTCAAATTGTCTTTTATAGGTTGACCAAGAAGTTTGACCATCAAAGGAAGGCGGTTGTAATCGAGGACCTGATGATGATAATACCAGCTGGCCTCCTTGTTCTCTTAACAGTCGCTTAAGTCGCTCTACCTCTCCTTCAACTGCACGAAATTTTCCTTCTATATCGGTAACTTTCCCTTCGACGCCAGTAACTTTTCCTTTGACTTCAGTTACTTCCTCTTCAACCTTATTTACTTTTCCTTTGACATCACTCACTTCTTCTTCGACAGCAGTCACTTTTCCTTCGACGCCAGTCACTTTTCGTTCAACTTTATCTACTTTTTCCTTGACCTCATTAGTGGCTGACAGGATAGCATCTTGTTGCCCTTGTATAATTTTCCTTAATTCTTCTTTCTCTTCTAGACGTCGTTTTTCTTGTTCTTCTTTTTCTTCCCGACGTTGTCTTTCTTGTTCTTCTTTTTCTTCCAGACGTCGTCTTTCTTGTTCTTCTTTTTCCTCCTGACGGCGTCTTTCTTGTTCTTCTTTCTCCTCTTGGCGTCGTTTCTCTTGCTCTTCCTTTTCTTCTTGACGTCGTTTCTCTTGTTCCTCTTTTTCCTCTAGCATCATTTTTCTAAATGCGGCGAACATGTCTTGCATTTGTTTTTCAGCAGCCATGCTTCTTGTTTCCATTCAAAAACTAACAAACAACACTAACAAGCCTTATTTAAAATCAATGCCAGGTACAAGTCAAATATTTTCTCACACTAACACAAATTAGTCTTGTCTAATTACTTCCCAGTTCAACTCACTTCACTATCTCCAGTGGTTTCCAAATAGAACACTATGGAACTTCGTCAAATTCTTCAGAAATTCTGTTGCAATTCCGCTTCTGACACCAATTGTTACGTGCTTACAATTTTCAGTAAACACTCCGTGGATTCGAATAACTTGCAACAAGAATTTTCACAAACCACTGATTTATTTAATCACTAAAATTACACTAGCAAATACTTAAAAATCACACAACTAATAATAACTTAATCTAATATAATTTCACTACTTTTAAAACACTAAGCACTTTACTTTCCTTCTTAAACTTGTCAACTCTTGTCTAACCTAAAAACTCTCTTGTCTGTTTACTTCACTAAACTGCATACTTCACTCAACTGAACCGTTCCTTAACTTCACTAAACTGTACTGTACTCTTCCCCTATCTGCTGGCTTCACCTCTTTATATACCCACTTGGAATGTCCAGAATATCATTGTAGAACTTTCCACAAATATACTGGAATTCTCTAGAATTTTCTTAGGCACTACTAAATGGTGGTTCGCCAGTTGGCCCACAGATGGCGCCACCCTTCTGGCCAGGGAGTAATTACAACTCTCCTCTCTGTTAGAGGGCAGCACATAACAGTATGTTAATTTATCATTTTCATTTTTTGTTAATGCAATGTTTAATATATTAAGTACTTGTTTATAAATATTTATTTTTAATAAAAGTTCTAATATATGTCATCCTTATAATCTATTTGTCCAACCAGTAATAAACTATAAATAACCATTATAATATATGATTTGCAGGAAACAACATACCCCGACCTGCATTGAATTTTACACCTTACAAATCATGAAAGAATGGTAGCCAATATCATTTGTCAATTCCCTGACCACAGATAGACCGGTTTCGAACTTATTAGTTCTCATCAGTATGTCATAGGTCATGGAACAGACAAATGATAGTGGCCAACCTGCTAGTTTTATACAAACTATACTTAATTGAGTAGTGGTGAGAGGTAAGTGAATCCTTTCACATGGTCAATTGCTACTATACACCATAGATATCTTCATGAGCGTATAGCGACCTGTGATCTGCAAGTATCTGAGAGCGGCGACCTTTCAGTCCCAGGTGGACTTAACCTACTGTTATAATATATGATTTGCAGAAAACAACTAATCAGCGGGAAAATACCCCGACCTGCATTGAATTACACCTTACAAATCATGAAAGAATGGTAGCCAATATCATTTGTCAATTCCCTGACCAGACATAGACCGGTTTCGAACTTATTAGTTCTCAGCAGTATGTCATAGGTCATGGAACAGACAAATGATAGTGGCCAACCTGCTAGTTTCATACAAACTATAGTTAATTGAGTAGTGGTGAGAGGTAAGTGAATCCTCTCATATGGTCAACTGCTACTATACACCATCGATGTCTCCATGGGCGTATAGCGACTTGCGATTCTGCAAGTACCTGAGAGCGGCGAACTTTCAGTCCTAGGTGGACTTAACCTACTGTTATAATATATGATTTGCAGGAAACAACTACCCAGCGGGCAAATACCCCGACCTGCATTGAATTACACCTTATAAATCATGAAAGAATGGTAGCCAATATCATTGTCAATTCCCTGGCCAGAGATAGACCGGTTTCGAACTTATTAGTTCTCATCAGTATGCCATAGGTCATAGAACAGACAAATGATAGTGGCCAACCTGCTAGTTTTATACAAACTATAGTTAATTGAGTAGTGGTGAGAGGTAAGTGAATCCTCTCATATGGTCAATTGCTACTATACACCATAGATGTCTTCATGAGCGTATGGCGACTTGTGATCTGCAAGTATCTGACAGCGGTGACCTTTCAGTCCTAGGTGGACTTAACCTACTGTTATAATATATGATTTGCAGGAAACAACTAATCAGCGGGAAAATACCCCGACCTGCATTGAATTACACCTTACAAATCATGAAAGAATGGTAGCCAATATCATTTGTCAATTCCCTGACCAGACATAGACCGGTTTCGAACTTATTAGTTCTCATCAGTATGTCATAGGTCATGGAACAGACAAATGATAGTGGCCAACCTGCTAATTTTATTCAAACTCATATGGTCAATTGCTACTATACACCATAGTTGTCTCCAATCAATTTTCTGTTCATAATGCATAACAAATTGACAACACCGCATTTTACACATTTCTTGTCAAAGGATAATTGTACAGCCATATATATGGCAACATTTTCACACACTTCAGGAGAATATATAATTATGGCTTCCGATGCCATAAACATCTTTTTTAAATAACTTAAGTTCTAGCGTGTGTAAACCAATACTTTCTATATCCACACACTTATTAGAAAAGCAGCTATTAAATTAGGGAGTTTCACTAGTTATGCCACAATTGAGAATAATGCATGCGTTGCCATTAACATTGCCGGACGTGTAATTGTGTGTTGGTTTCTCATAACATGTGACCTCTTGTGTGTGAATGAGGGTGTACTATGACCTCTCCAAATATTATGACCTCATACATTCGATGCCACAATATTTTATTGTAAATTCTTGTTATTTACGTCATTTTATGACGTTTAAACTTTATTTTTAAAATTCTTGTGTATGATGTTGAAATTGATGATCATTCACATGGCTCACACACGATAAGTTGTGACGTCATTTCTACAGCAGGATAGTGGCGCCCTCTACTTTACACACTCTACGCATATAGTCGCGTGACCTTCAAGTTTTACGAGCAGTAAGGAATAAATAATATGATAATATCTAGTTTAAATTTGGCAGTTGACACGGCATTCAGTGTTCAATTAGTGACAGTAGTGACACGTTGTATGGGAATATTTATAGTAGGTAGTGGAATACATTATAAAGGTAAGTACCCGGTACAATAATATTTTTCTCTGCTATCACATGTGGTTATATTAAAATTATTTACATGAAAGTATCTATAATATATAAGAATTTCAATGAACAGCTACTTTATATGAAGTTGTAGATTACTAGTCCATTTAACGAGGTACAAAAAGGCCAAAAGATCAAAAGTTTGTAAGATCTTTTGCAATACATTTCCTCCCCTGTTTTCGGGGGTGAGAAAAATGATCGTGATGGTTTCGAGTTTTGAAACCCTTGCGTACTACCCCTATCAAGGACAAACCACCCCTGTTTCCGGCTTCTTGGTCTTGGGCTCGCGAGGGATCGACGGGTCTGGTTTTTTTGGGGGAATAATTACAAACTAAGTTAATTTACATTAGAGTACCCCGAAGCGACCCTCGGGGGTTGAACCTACCCCCGACCGTAATAGCAATATCTCAAAAACAAGACAATACGGACTCGACAAGGTTTTTTATGGGTTTTCGAGGGCAGGGATCATAATAAAGGTGCTATTTTTCACCCTACCTTCCCGCAACTACCCCCAACGTATAAAATCACCCCGTCTTCTATGCTGTCGATCCTAGGCAAGCGAAAATTCGTCGGATCGGAGTTTTTATGGGAATATTAGGGAAGCTAACCATTACTAAACCGCAGTTGACCTAAGCAGCCCCCGGGGGTTGAAACAACCCTGCTTGCAAAATCAAAATCACTCGAAAAACTTGAAAACGGGTTTCTCACAGGTTTTCGAGGGTGATAAACATGATGGTGGTATTTTTTTCATTGTAGCCTCTCGAAACTACCCCCTACGTATAAAAACCACCCCCTCTTCGGGGGTAGGTTCAAACCTCGGGGTTCGGTCCGGGGTTCTCTAATGTAAATTAACTAAATTTATTGTTATTCCTCAAAAAAAAAAAAACAGATCTGACGATCCCTCGCAGCAAGCACGAAATTGGGGTTTTTCCTTGATAGAGGTAGTACGCAAGGATTTCAGAACTCGAAACCATCACCATCGTTTTTCTCACCCTCGAAAACAGAGGGGGAAATGTATTGCAAAAGATTCTACAAACTTTTGATGTTCGGGACCTCGTTAAATGGACTATACAGTACGTAATCTAGAATCATGTTTTTTGGGGTTGTTGCAAATGCCTTGACGAATATATTCATTGGAAATAAGTTTTAATAGATATATCTCGAAAAGTAATAAGCAAAAGAAAGTAACATGAGTCTGCTTGGTACATTGGGGAACATGATTAACGGTGAAGATACTTCGCACGGTTTCACCTTTAACTCCACCTCAACTTCAAAATTTTAAATAACATTGTATGTTTGTTTGTTTAACATACGCTTTATAATAGCACTAATTTAATGCGATATAAAAAATAAATACGCTCAATTTGTTTTTAATTAAATAGTTTGAAACAAAAATATTAGATTATTTTTATAGCTACTGATGGGTGTTTAAAATAAGATGGTGCCATTTGAAAAGTTGACAATTATAAATTAGTGATTTCGGAAATTTTGATTAAACCAATTCAAAAAAACTCACATTTACATTTTTCTCTTATTGTTTTGATCCATTTCATTGATTTGAGTGCATTCACTGTACTCTAGATGCAAAAATAAAAATAGCCCTAAAAAAATCTACCAAAACAACTTTTAAAACTAGGCACTCATACTTAAAATCGTCTTCGGGATCCAAAATGTAAAAATATACAGGGTGTTCCATTTAAAATTTCAAAGTTGGGGTGATTTCTGGGGAAAACGGAAGTGATGAAAAAGTATCAAATTATGAAAAATTTTGTCATTTTTGGTACATATTATCCCTGCAAAATTTAAGACATATCTTGAAGACTCTGGAAACTATGGCTTGTCTAATGATCATGGTAGACCCCCCTTTTTCCTTATTTTTAAGAATATCAGAATGAAACTTGGTTGATTATATTATATTACCAAGAACCCACCCAACTTTTGATTTTTAAATTCAACGCCCTGTATATTATTATATTTTTGGAGTCCTTGAAAAATCCTGAGTGACATTTCGACTCCATGAAAAAAAAATTAACTCGAAATCTGTTGATACAGAGTGCCATATGACCAGAAAAAATTGATTGTAATGGACCGGTGTTATGCCAGAAAAATCAAATCGAGCATAAAAAACTGGGGAACGTGCATTTTGTGGGCCATCAAATTTGGCCTGAACAGTTTTTTTACCAAAACTTATTTTTTTCAAATGAAACTATAATGTAAAGTAGTACCATAAAATAGCAGATGCTCTAAGGAATCGGTGGATATGACCAAAAGCAATTTTTTCTTATTATTTTTTTTTTTATTTTAAGCAAATTTTTTAATATCATATATACAGGATATTCTATTTAAAAATCAAAAGTTGGGGTCATTTCCGGTGAAACTGGAAGTGGGAAAAAGTAACAGTTATACTACGCAGTGTCTTCTTGATCATATAATACATCCAAGTTTCATTCCGATATTCTCAAAAATAAGGGAAAAAAGGGGGTCTACCATGATCCGTTGACACCCGGTCTATATAAACACTGGTATTTCATCATTTTATTTTTAACAAGATACTGTACGTTCTGTTTAAATATGTTTTTTGTTGAATACAAAAATGAGATTTCTTGCAATAACAGAAAAAAATACTTTTGTTTAGGCAGTTTATTTTTTGTCTATTTTATTTTAAGGCTATTCTGCCGCCGAGGGCTAATGCGGATCAACAATTTTGAATTCCCCTCTATTCGAAATTCTTGATCCGGATTAGCTTAAACAAAGGCGAGTTGCAGGTTTCAGAAATCCGCTTTAAGCTTAGTTCTCACAGTTCCGAAATGCGAATTTTTTGTATGAAATTTGTGTAAAATTTCTTTCAAAACAGTTCCCAATTTTCTTGCAAAGGCAACAAAATATTCGCAGAGTGATTCATTGAGTTCTAATTTGAAGTTAAATCAGCAAATTAAGTTCACTAGGGATGAATATTTTAAATGTTGAAATAAATTTGCACCGAAAAATTCTCATTTTGGGAGAATGCGAATTAACGTTTACTGTTAAATATTTTTTTATTACTATTACTAACCAATCACAGGGCGCAAGGTAATCATGTGGCGGCAATACCCTATCCCGACGTTTCCCGGTACAAATCAATTGTGTCATTTATTTTTATCACCAGACGCAGTGTTCTAGTCTTTTCATTTTCATTATAACAATAAAAAGAACTATTAATTTTCTTCATTATTTTCTCTTTAGAGACAAAAAAGGTAGACTATATTCTATAATTTGAGTTAAATCCATTTAATTTAACACTCTGAATTTGCCTCTATATTTTAGGGGCACCCACATATAATATATCGAAAATGAGTTGTTTTATTTTTGTCAGGTACCAAGGAAGCCACTAAATCCAAAAGAAACACTAAAGTCCCTTGGAGCAGTGAAGAGTTTATATGACCTAACCTAAGGACAGTGATAACTGTTGCGACTTTGACATTACTATTAGCTCTAAGGATAAATAAATTACCTCAATTTTTTAACAAACCATTTTACTTACCTATTTAAATTACAACTTATTTGTTATTATTATTATTACAAACCTGTTTAAAATAAATTAATCATTATACGGTTCAAACAGTTGTGGAGATAATTCACATTACATTTAAAAAAATATATTATATAAGTATTTAGTTTGTTCTGGACTAACAAAAAATGATATAATTATTATTGAAGTACCACAAACATTTCTTATTATTTCATTTGATAGTCCAAGCACTTATTTTTCTTTTGAAAATAGGTCAAGTTTCTGACCAATATTAGTTCATAATTTTGCCTATTGCAAGGCCTGACAATCGTATCTTGTGAGACATGCTAAGTAAGTAAACCATATATTTACAGGATTATTCAAAAATAGCGAAACAATGTGCTCAGTACCTATTCACTTTACAAAAAAATGTTACAAATAAAAATAGATGCTTAGAATATCACATGAAATAATAAGAAATGTCTGTGGTTCTTTAATAATAATTATATCATTTGTTAGTCCAGAACAAACTAAATACTTATACAATATTAAAAACAAAATTGTAATATGAATTTTATAAAGTGAATAGGTACTAACCCTGAATAACCCTGTATATGGTTTGCTTACTTAGCATGTTTCACAAATTATGATTATCAGGCCTTGCAATAGGCAACGTTAAGAACAAATATTGCTCAGAACCTTGACCTATTTTCAAAAATAGCTTACATATCTAATACGAAATTTAATGGTTTACAAAATTGTTTCATTGCTTCTCCCGTCGTTTTCGAGTTATCAATGAAAGCATAAAATAATCAAATTTTCAATTTTTTTAAATTTATTTATTTTTAATTGGTGCTCCAGAGTTGTTGATGAATCATTTTTGTTTTATGTATTAATTGTTTATTTTTATTGATTCGTGAAAGTTTCAACCGTATTAAATGAATTCGTTTTATTCGTTATATTATTTTATTGCCATAGCTGCTGACCCCTACTAGATTCGCGCGCCCTCGGTGGCAGGTTTGTGAGTGTGTCAAACTGACCTGAATCTGCCTTCAAAATTAGTGGGAGAAATCGGCCCATTCACACTACCGTATTCGGCGACGGATGGGGTATTTTTTTATTTTTACCCAAGATGCTGTATGTAGGTTTTCCATAAGCTGTAACCTCCTGTGTGTGAATGAAGACGTATCGTGACATCTCCAAATATTGTGAGCTCATACACTTCGGCCATATTTTAATGCAATATCTTTTTCTCTACGTCATATAACATTACATTTAATTTTTTGTTTGTATTTTTACTAAGCTTATTATGGTAATGATCATTTATAATATAATATAATAAATAAACTGATAATAGTATCCAATAAAATGTAGATAACTATACATTTTCTGGAATGAAAGTAAAGTAAATTTTTTTAAAGGTTTCGCTTCAACCAATTCAAATTATTTTTACTGCAAATTTATAGGATTATAACTTTACTTTCCTCCTATTTTGAATGTATAAACTAAAATAAAATTATTTCTTACTTTCCCAAGATTGTGTATGTATGTAGGTTTTCCATAAGTTGTGACCTCTTGTGTGTGAATGAGTATATGCTGCAGCCTCTCCAAATATTATACCTTATGCACCCGATGTTACAATATTTTATTGCAATTTCTTGTTCTCTCCAGCATAAATGGGAATTATCATAAATAAACATACAGCATCTTGGGTAAAAATAAAAAACACCCCATCCATCGCCGAACACGGTAGTGCGAATAGGCCGATTTCTTCCGCTAATTTTGAAGGCAGATTTGGGCCAGTTTGACAGACTCATAAATCTACCACTAAGGGCGCGAGAATCTAGTAGGGTCAGCAGCTATGGTAATAAAATTAGGCAACAAAAGGAATCCATTTATTACAGGTTGAAACTTTCATGAATAAAAAAAAATTGAAAATTTGATTCTTTTATGTTTTCTTCTTATGCTTTATAACTCGAAAACGACATGGAGAAACGATGAAACAATTTTGTAAACCATTACATTTCGTATTAGACATGTAAGTTGTTTTTGAAAATAGATCAAGTTTCTGACCAATATTAGTTCATAACATTGCCTATTGCAAGGCCTGACAATCGTATTTTGTGAGACATGTTAAGTAAGCAAACCATATACAGGGTTATTCAAAAATAGCGAAACAATGTTTCAATTGAGCTTAGTTCCTATTCACTACAAAATTCTTATTACAATTTTTTTTAAATATATAAATATTTAGTTTGTTCTGGACTGACAAATGATAAATTATTACTGAAGAACCACAGACATTTTTTATTATTTCATTTGATAGTCCAAGCATCTATTTTTTATTTGTAATATTTTGCTGACCCCGATGACTGGAAAGGAACTAGGAATGGAATTTGTTTTCCTTCAGCTTATAAAAGATCGTACTAGAATATGGCATCTCTCATCGAACAAGAAATTCAGCAATTAATAATTAAAAACCATTTCGGATTTATTGCTGGCCGTTTATAATTTCCGTGCCGCCCCCGACGCCCGGAAAAACGAATCTGCGAATATGATTTGTTTTCAGTAGGTGAAAGGAACGCCATACTAAAATATGAAATATGCACGATTTTCAATAAAAAAGTTAGATTTTCTTTGCCGCCCCTGACGCACGAGAAAAAAAAAATCTGCGAATGGCATTTGTTTTCAATAAGTGAAAGGAACGCCATACAAAAATATGAAATATGCACGATTTTCAATAAAGTTAGATTTTCCGTGCCGCCCCCGATGCCCGGAAAAACGAATCTGCAAATGGCATTTGTTTTCAGTAGGTGAAAGGAACGCCATAATAAAATATTAAATATGCACGATTTTCAATAAAAAAGTTAGATTTTCTTTGCCGCCCCTGACGCACGAGAAAAAAAAATCTGCGAATGGCATTTGTTTTCAATAAGTGAAAGGAACGCCATACAAAAATATGAAATATGCACGATTTTCAATAAAAAAGTTAGATTTGCCGTGCCGCCCCCGACGCCCGGAAAAACGAATCTGCGAATAGGATTTGTTTTCAGTAGGTGAAAGGAACGCCATAATAAAATATTAAATATGCACGATTTTCAATAAAAAAGTTAGATTTTCCGTACCGCCCCTGACGCCCGAAAAATTGAATCTGCGAATAGAATTTGTTTTCAGTAGGTGAAAGGAACGTCATACTAAAATATGAAGTATGCACGATTTTCAATAAAAAAGTTAAGTTTTCCGTGCCGCCCCTGACGCCCGAAAAAACGAATCTGCGAATAGAATTTGTTTTCAGTAGGTGAAAGGAACGCCATAATAAAATATGAAATATGCACGATTTTCAATAAAAAAGTTAGATTTCTCGTGCCACCCCCGACGCCTGGAAAAACGAATCTGCGAATGGCATTTGTTTTCAGTAGGTGAAAGGAGCGCCATAATAAAATATGAAATATGCACGATTTTCAATAAAAAAGTTAAGTTTTCCGTGCCGCCCCCGAGGTACGGAAAACGTAATAACCTGCTACATCATTTTCACATATTTATATTTACACATATTCATGTTCTCTTATGATTGCGGCAACATTGACACATATTATCATGTTCTGTTATTATTGCGACAACGTTTATACACATTAACATGTTCCTCTATGATTATAACATCTGAGGTCACGATATACAACAAGAGGTCACAGTATAAAAGTTTCTGTAAAATATTTATCATGGAGTGTATTCGTGTGAAACCTTGTTTGACGTATCTGGGCTATTTTTTGCTATCTCTCTCACCACAAAATTCCCTTGTGGTAACAATCGATCCTAGAGATGGTGAGGTTGCAATAATAGCAAAACTTGTATGTGTGTGTGTGTGTGTGTGTACAATGAGTACATATACCGGGTTACTGGTAATTCGATACATTCCTTTGGAGATGTGATGGGGCATGAGCTAAGGAATAAATTTAGCCCTAACATACATTATGGAAAACTCAATAGTTTTTGAGATATTTAATTTTTTTGTTTTTCTCAAAAAGTAGATCTTAATGTCCTAAAAGTTAATTTTCGAAAAATCTATTTGACATTTTTAAATTTTTTTTACTCGATTACTTGTCCAATATTATAGATATCCGTTTGGAATGAAAAATATCTGGAAACATTTCGATCATGTGAACATTTAAAATAAAAACTTAAAAATTTTTTTTTTTTTAATCAGCTATGAAATTTACCTATTAGGTTTTTTCAAAAAAATATTAATGTAGCACACGTACAAATTATTATAAAACCTTCCTTATTTCAATAGCTATCTAACAAGGTACAAATGTTCAATGTACCCTTAATAGTTCTAACAAAAAACTAGTAAAAATAACACAAGTAGTACGAATTTTATTTTTAGATAAACAGTAAAAAACGTTTTAAAAGTAGAGTTTAATTCTTCATTAATTTCAAAGTTGTACTTTATTTTTTATATGTCTTGCTCAAAATGGGAGCCCCTATTCCGTATACAGACACGGCAACGTCTTCTTATTTCCGTCCTTGTTACTCTGGTTGTCAGATTATGCCTTATGTGTTGGGCAGCATCGACTATCCTTTGTCTAAGGTTTTCTATAGTATTGACTGGTGTGGCATAGACCATCTCCTTCATATGACCCCATACGTAATAATCAAGGGGTGTTAAGTCAGGGCTTCGCGCTGGCCAAGGTATTGGGCCTGCTCTTCCAATCCAACGGTTAGGGAAACGTTGATCAAGTAACTGTCGTACTGTCAGCCGATAATGTGCTGGACAACCGTCGTTCTGAAACATCATTCGCTGTCTGACGGCGAGAGGAACATCTTCTAAAATCACCGCCAGATCATTTCTTAAAAAATTTTCATAGATTTCCCCGTTTAAATTTTGAGGAAGAAAGTGTGGCCCTATTAAATAGTGGCCAATGACTCCCATCCACACATTAATAGAAAACTTCATTTGGAAACTAGTTTCACGTGTTAACTTGGGATTTTCCTCTGCCCAATAATGTAGGTTGTGGAAATTTGTTATACCCTAACTTCGACTCGTCCGTCCATAAAATACTTGTTAAAAAATTTGCACTTTCTGCATCTGAATTTAACATAAAGCGGCAGAATTCCACTCTCCTTCCAGGATCACCTTCCTCCAAGCCTTGGACAGGGGTATAGTGGTAAGGATGACATCCAACTCTACGTATCGTAGACCAAACTTTCCATTGTGACGCTCCGGTTAGTCTTGCGACTTTATTAGTTGAAATAGTTGGGTCTTCCTTAAAATACCTCAATATTTCTTCCTCATCATCTGGTTCATAAACGGGAGGAGCACCAGCGTCACTTCTTCTACATTTCACGGAGCCAGTTTCAGCGATATTTCGATATGCCGTATTGAATACACGTGCATTTGGTAAGCGGCGGTTAGGGTACCAAAGACCATATTCTCGGCGAGCTTCAGCAGCGTTGCCGCCACAGTATCCATAGACAAACAAGATATCAGCGTATTCTGCTTGGCATACGCGGCCATGGCACAGAAAATACCATAACAACTAATAACAACTACGAGCAAAATCAAAATCTTCGATAACTAATTTAAGAAGACCAACAAACTTAAGGGACACGGAGATCAGAATGTCAGTTAATCACATATATGCACGAACGTCAAAGTCAAGGACTGACTGACAAATGAAAATGAACGATTAATAAATTCCGCCACCAGCATTATCTTTACTAATTTTCTATTAGAACTATCAAGGGTACATTAAACATTTCTACCTAGTTAGATAGCTATTGAAATAAGGAAGTTTTTATAATAATTTGTACGCGTGCTACATTAATATTTTTTTGAAAAAACCTAATAGGTAAATTTGATAACGGATTAAAAAAAAAAATTTATACAAGTTTTTAATAATAATAATAATAATGATGATCTTTATTGATTATTAATCAAAGGGCAAATGACCGAGGTCCTTCAGCCCGTTACATAAATCATACATAGTATAAGCTTATATAAATGTATATAATTACAGAATTATTTTGTGGATATTAATTTACAAAAAAAAAACTCATTTTAACTTAAACTATATAAAATTGCTTCAATATGTTTGAATTTTTTCCCAAATAGTATGTTCTGGGTACTTGTACCCGTTTCTTGCAAGAGGGTCTCTTCTAATACAAAAAGGTGCAATTAATTCTTTGTTTTCTGGTCTTTGGCAAAATTTGTGTGATAAATATTCCAATCTGTCTTCAATAGGTTCTATGTGTGTAGTTTCATATAGTAGATTATTTGGGGGGTGGTGAATGGGATTATTAGGGTGGCGGATTTTGGTGATGGAACGTAAAGAATTAGTTTCAGCTACTTTCAAATTTTGTAAAGCAGGTTTTTTCAGGTTAAGGAGTATTATATGTCCGTACTCTATGATGGGTCTACAAATCAATTTGTAGATCTGACACTTTGTTACTAGATTTATGCCATTGCTTTTCCATGAAAAACATCTAAAATATTTAGCTCTCGATATTGTGCTTTTTTTAATATTTTTGGTATGGTAATTGAAATTGATTTTATAGTCGATACTTATCCCAAGATACCTAACACAGGTTTCAGGTCTAATAATATGATTATACATTCTTAGCGTTGGTGAAGTTTCAGATGGAGTGTGGAAAAATATTGTTAAATGAGACTTCTCGGGGTTTGGTTTAAGTCTCCATTTGTTGAACCATGAGATTGTCTTATTTGTAAGATCTTGGAGTTTCTCGATTGCATTAACGAAAGTTTTTCCATGGCATATTAGTGCGGTGTCATCTGCATATTGTAACATGTAATTATCTTGCAAGAAGTACTGAAAATCGTTGTTATATATATCAGAGCAATATAAGTTATATAGAAGCGGCGATAGTGGAGACCCCTGCAGTAGTCCTTGTTCTGGCGTAAATTCTTTAGAATACGATGTTTGAATTTTAACTTTTAATTTGCGGTTTTATAGTAGGTTGTTGATGAGTAGCACCAGGTATTTAGGGCATGCTTTTTGGTGTAGTTTAAAAATTAGTCCTCTATGCCACAAGTTGTCAAATGCCTTGTTAATATCCATAAAATGTGGCAACATAGCAGTAGAATTGTTTACATTTTGTGTCCCGAAAAACGAGTTTATATATAGTACTTCAAGCTACAACACTTTTTTAAAAAAGGTATAGGCAGGTACCTAAAGTCCTTATCCTTCGAATATTTAAATTTGTTTCATCAAATTTATTGAAAAAACAACGAAAATCACGAACATTCCATCTACCCAAGCAGAGTTGAACTTTGGACTCTGATAATTTTGGCTTATTTGGAAGCAATAAATTAGGCAGTGTTGCGAGTTTTGTCCAGATTTCCGAAGATTATGGATGAAAATGAATGTGCTAAATGCAAAGTGGTTATTCAAAGTGATGAGCAATTTGTTGTTTGTGACGCTTGTAGAGCGCCCTTTCACAATACAAATAGCTGTAGTATATTATCTACCACAGAATATCGAGCAGTAGCACTTAAACAAAGATTGATTATTTTCTTTTGCAAAAACTGTCGTGACATTTTTAAGCAAACTCCATTGGTATTAAGTAAAATAACAACTTTACAAAGTGAGGTACTGAATCTCAAAGATGAAGTTAAAGATCTTAATCGGGAAGTTAAAAATCTCAAACAAGAAGTTACAAACCTTAATGAAGAAAACAGAATTATTAAAGCTCAACTTGAAAATTCTAATAATGCAGCAGATATCGGCAATAACGGAAATAGCCTTAGTATGATTGTACAGGAAATACATCAAAGACAAACTAGGGCATCTAATCTTATAGTTTGTAATATTCAAGAATCTAAAGAAAAAAACGGACTTGATAGGGCTAGCGAGGATACTGAAAATGTGAAAAAGGTTCTTGGGAAGTTAGTTGAACATGTGACTATTAAGAAAACTTTTCGGTTGGGTAAATACACAGGCAAATCATGACCAACTTATAAATGATGTTATGTGTTACAAACCTTCAATATTGTTACTAAGTGAAGCTCGGACAACATCTAATATGGAAAACTTTGAAATCAACATTGATGGTTACAAACTGATTTGATGTGATTCAACCAGTCGTCACACTGGAGGTGTGGTGATTTATTTAAAAAATGAACTTAAGTTTTAAAGTTTATAAAGAAATTGTAATAGATAAGTGTTGCTGGTGTTTAATAATTAAAGTAAATTTTCAGGGTGAAATTTTTTTACTGGGCTCATTGTATAGGTCACCTAACAGTGATTTTAATTTGTTTTTTAATAATTTTAAAGATTGGGCAGATGACTTTTTCACTCGGAATCATAAATGTATTATTATTGGTGACTCTAACTTGGATTTTAGTAATAGTAATAGAAATGTAGTTAATTTTAAAAATTACATCTTGAGCATTGGGGTCGAACAAATTGTTCAAGAACTCACAAGAATCACTGATACAAGCGAAACATTGATTGATTATTTATTAACTAATAGCGAAAATATTACACATAAAGTTCATTCAATCCCTAAAATAACTGATCATTGTATAATTTCAGCATATCTAAAAACCCAAACTACTAATAATCACAAAATTGTAAAGCTTACAGAGATTTTAGTCAAAATAAACTTAATTTATTAAATGAGAAATTAATGTTATGTGAATGGGATTTAAATACAGTAGATATTAATTCAATTTACGATGAAATTGAGCGCAATATCAGTCAATTGGTTAATAATATTTCACCTATAAAATATTATACAAGTCATAGAAATCAAGTACCATGGTACGACAATGAAATTGCAGTGGTAACTCGTAATAGGGATATGGCATAGATAGATAGATAGATTTTATTCAGTTAAAACAATATTCAAATTGTATAGTCGTCAAAACACATTTAAAAAAAAATTACATATTTAAAAATAAACATTTACAGTAACGAAAACATTTAAAACCCTAAAATATTAAAGCATTAAAGCAATCGTCATTCAAGAAATCAATCATATCATAGTATGCTTTTTTTACTAAAATTTGTTTCACTTTGTACTTGAAACTTTTCAAATCTAACAGTCTGATTTCATCAGGTAACTTATTGAAGAATGTTGCTCCAAAATAGTTTACCCTATTCATTGATTTCGAAAGTTTATATATACTTTTTGATATATTAGTTTTATTTCGGGTATCATAAGAGTGTATGTCTGTATGGCATTTATATTTGTGGTGATTTGTTTTCACATAAACAAGACATTCGTAAATATACATACAAGGTAAGGTGAGTATTTGATATTTAATAAAATAAGGTCGGCAGTGAGTTCTCATACTTACACCCGTAATGACTCTCACAGCCGATTTTTGCATTCTAAAAATATTTCCCTTATTAGCAAAATGACCCCAGATTAATAAGCCATATTGTAGGTGACTGTGAAAAAACGCGAAATAGGCTGTGCGAACCATCTCGGGAGAGACACAACAGCTCAATTTCCGCAGTAGATAAAGATTGGAGGCAAGTTTCTTGGATAGGCTTGAGGTATGAGTACCCCATGTAAGTTTGCTGCCAATATGGTAGCCAAGGAGTTTCACTGGTTCTGTGATTATGTTGTTTGGTTTCAGGCTTATAGTGATTCTTTGGGTTTTGTCAGTGTTCATTTTAAGTTTTATGGAGGAAAAATATTCCTCTGCTTGAGTTTCAGCCTCACTTGATATGCTCTCGGCTAAGCTTATATCCTTGTTGCAGTTTATTAATGTGGCGTCATCCGCATAGAGGACTAGACGCGTGTCCATGATAGCGCTAGCAAGATCGTTGATATAAATGATAAACAGTATTGGTCCTAACACGGATCCTTGTGGCACCCCGTAAGTAATTTCCTTAAGGGATGACTTTCCCTCGGTCACTTCAACGAACTGCGTTCTGTTGGATAAATATGTGCGAATTATATTTAAAGGACTCCCTGAGATATTATAATGTTTGAGTTTATCCAACAGTACCTCATGAACGACACAGTCAAATGCCTTGCTCAGGTCACATAAAGTGAAGCAAGACACCCCTCCTCCAATGGGGACAGCACCACATCAACAAACTCCACCATTGCAGATGTTGTTGATTTATCTTCACGAAAACCATGTTGTTCCTGTGAAAACAAATCATTTACTTCAAAGTAAATCAAAAACCTTTTTTTGATTACTGCTTCTAATATTTTCGAAAATATCGGAACTATTGATATTGGACGATAATTTGAGGTATTGTCTAAATTGCCTTTTTTATGCAAAGGAATCACTTTCGAACATTTAAGACACTCTGGAAAAATACCACTGTGTAGGCATTGGTTTATCAGATATACTAATGGATCCAAAATGGCTTCCATAATATATTTGACCAGACTATTATTTAAACCATGCATATCTTTTGCGTGCGAGTTGCTTAAGTTTTTGATAATGTCCCTTATTTCAGCATGTGCTACTGGTTCTAGGCTATAAAGTGAAAAATTTTCTGGGATTTTATGTTTATTTAAGTAATCTAGCGGTTCTTTGTCTCCTGAAGCAATTGTGTTAACAATGTTTCCAGCAATACTTGAAAAAAATGTATTAAAGTCATCAGCAGATATAATGTGTTTGGTTTGCATAGGTTCAATTGGCCTATGTTTTATAATTTGCCAGGCTGACTTACATTTGTTGCTAGAATTTTGAAGAAAATGATTGTTAGCCAGTATTTTTGCCTTCTTAGTTTCCCGTTTATATAAGGAGCGAGTGGATGTGATTTGTTGTTTAATATCATTTGTGTTGTTTACTTTTGCCAGATCTCTCAGGAAATGTAGGGTTTCTCTAATTTTACGTAAATCATCATTATATCAATTTATTTTCACGGTTTGATTGTCTACCATTTTTACGTTCTTTTCTGGAAATGCATACAGATAACAATCATTAAGTTGTTGGATGAAAATTTCAAAATTTTGTTCAACATTGTCATACGTAAATATGCCATTCCAGTCAAATCCATATAAACTGTCCAGGAAATAAGCTTTACCTTTTTGTGTTATAGGCCTACTTTTCCTATAGACTGGCAATTGTTTATTTATTATCCGTTTACACGAAAATATTTGGCCATTGTGATCCGATACGTTTAAGTGACTAACCTTTGCAGTGTAAGGAGCACTTATATTGCTCAAAACATTGTCAACACAAGTTTGACTGAAATCTGTAACTCTAGTGGGCTGTTTTATGGTTATGGTATAACCAAAAGATACCGCCAAATTTTGAAAATCTAGAACCTTGTTGTCACAGTCATTCAAAAAATCTATATTAAAATCACCACAAATAATTGTATCCTTTTTCATATTAGTTAAAAGTTCCATTAGATTTGTAAAAGTATTGTAAAAGATATTAAAATCCCCTAACGGGGTCCTGTAAATACATACTATGATAATATTTGAATCTAGAAGTTCTATTGCAGAGATTTCACATTGTTGTTCTACTGACATTTCAATTATTTTATTTAAATTTTTTGATTTTAGATTTTGTTTAACAAAAATTGTTGTCCCCCCATGTTGGGATAAATTACGACAGAAAGTACTTGCAACATAAAACTTTTCGAATTGATATAGATCAATTTCTTCCAGTTTCGTCCATGTTTCTGATAAACACAGAACATCAAAATGTTGATTGTCATTTAAGAATATTTGAAAATCGTCATGTTTAGACTTTAGTCCTTGTATATTCAGATGGAATAATTCTAGTTTATTATTGTTGTTGTAATGCTTCTTTGACCCAATGTTTTTCTTAGAGAGGCTAAATGGATCTTCTGGAAAATTAATATGTATACTTTTTTTGTTAGATGATTCTGCTTTTTTGTTTGTACTTAAAAATCCTTCTCCTTGTCATCTTCGGCATGAGTTTTTGCATTGAAATTAAACCTTCTATATGCAATTTTTTTTGGCCAAAAGTTTTCCTCATAAACTACATCCTTTTTGTCAAAATTTATTCCAATTTTGAAACATTGGCAGTCTTTCCTACTGTCATCATATTTGGTTTTTATATGCTCAACAACTATGTCATTTTCTTCTTGAAGGTCAGTTTTATCCTTTATGTATTTTTTTATCTTTTCTTTTGTGACATGATCTTTTACTCGGGATATGAAGAGCCATACTTTTTTATTAACTTCTTTACCCATAAAGTCATTCTCTCCATCAGCAGTTTCTGCCGTTCCGATATTTATCTCTCTTTTTTTAGATTTCTTTATGTTTTTTGTGACTCGTTCAACATTTTTATTCTGTGTGTTACCGTCGATTAGGGCTTGTTTATATGTATAGTTATCTTGCACGTTTTTTTCGGGAGATTTTTTTCCTGGTCCAGATATCTCCAGTTCAGACTCAATCGAACAAACACTTTGATTTTCAATATATTGTCTACTTATGGTAGGTAGTTCTAAATTTATAGAATCCTGCATAATTTTCATTTGTTTGTTTTGCTTTATGCTTACGTTACTGTTTTGTTGCAATGTTTTTTGGTTCATAAAGGTTTTACTTAGATTTATATCCTCTGATAACTTTTTAGGATTTTGTTCTTCAGATAGTACTTTTTTATATGCACCTTTTTTTACTTCACTTTTTGTTTCCATCACAGTATTTGTATTTATATTTACCATTTCTTTATTTAAGTATGCAATTTTATCTTTTAATAAAATATTATTTTCCTTAAAAATAGTGATTTTACCTTCCATCTCTTCTAACAATTTTTTTAAATACTTAATTTCGAGATCCATTTTTTGTTCTTTAGTTGATTTAAATATATCATGTTCAACAATTTTTTGTGTTGTTTCATCTTTTTCACAGCAGATAACCCTATTTAAGTCTACCACTTTTAGAGTAGTGATCCTGTCAGCACAACTTCCATGATACATTGAAAAACAATTTACACATACTTTCACTGCACACTCTTTTGTTACACAACATTTGAATTTTCCTTGACTTATAGCACTATCTTTGCTCTGACTTTCATCACCAACCACACTTGCGGCGGCCATGTTAATATATAAGTCTTTTAAAAACTCTGTTATTAATGAAGAGAAAATCGTTATGTGGGAAAGATATAAAAACTGCAGAAATGAAGTTGTTAATTTATTAAAAAAGAAAAAAAACGAATATTTTGAAAACGCCATTGATCGCTGTTTAGATTAAAAAAAAATGTGGAAGACTCTAAAAAAATTGGTTAAGCCCTCTAATGAAACATTACCCGATGAAATTGTTTTCAAAATACAAGATATCGATACTATAGCTAAATTAGATACAGTGAAAGTGGATTTGTTTAACTCGTTTTTTGTCAACAGTATAAATGAAATTAAAGCCAGCATACCCCTTGCGAATGATTGGACACAAATAAATCTTCCACCAATTGAACATAGAATGAGTGAATTCCATACTTTAACATTAAATGAGTTAAGAGTGTTCGTTAATGATCTGGATAATAAATGTAGTCAAGATATAATTAATAATAAAATTATAAAATCTGTGTTCCCAGTCATTGGTCATGTAATATTAAATTTCGTAAATTCTTCCCTTGTTACTGGCGTATTTCCTGATGAACTTAAATTAAGTGCTGTTATACCAATACCAATAAATATCAAAATAAAACATAAAAAGTGCACAGCTGTTTTATTGTTGTTAAGTCTGGAGGTTTCCACGTTGTTTGTAAGTATCGCCAATGGATGTGTCGAACATTTGGATCTGAAACCAAACTGGTAGTTGGGTATAGTGTGACCTATGCTTTCTTGGATTCTAAGTTTAATTATTTTTTCTAGAATTTTTCCTAATACTGGCAGTAACGTGATAGGTTTGTAATTATTGGGCTTAGTGTGGTCTGTATTAGGTTTTGCAATGGTTACGATTGTGCCCACTTTCCACTCTTCAGGAAAGTAGCAGTGGTTTATACAGTATTCATAAATTTTGACTATATATAAATGAATTCTATAATCTAGTTGCGTTACTATATTTTTTGTGATGTAATCATGTCCTGGAGCAGTATTCTTTCCCTGGTTAACTATTTCAAAGTATTCCGTTTCATCTATTATATGATCTGTTGGCGTCGGATTTTCGGCCATATATGTATCATACCAGTTATTTGCAAATATATAGTGATGGTTATTGAAATTAGCCTCCTGCGATTCCCTGTATGTTTCTTTAAATTGTTTAGCAAATAAACACGCTTTCTCTTCATTGGTCTCAAAAACGTTTCCATGTTCTTTTAAAGATACATTACTTTTACTTTTGTTTTTGTATTTAGAAAGTTTTCTTATATCGGACCAGTAAGTTTTACCTTTTTTATGATTTATCGCTTCACATGTGCTAATCCATTGATGCTGTCTGTATTCCTGAATAAGTTGCTGAATTTTTTTGTTGTATTTGTTCAGTTGAGCCTTAATTTCGTGATTACCATCCTTTCTGTAGTCCCTATACATTTTGCATTTTATTTTGATTAGACGGATTATAAATGGGGGTAGTTCTTGCGGGTAGTGATTGACTTCTGTTTTAGGTGTATTTTGCAATACTGCTTGAGATATCCTTAAATTAAAATTGGAAATTTGCTGTTGGTCTAGGTCTTGTCCCTCAATTTCTTGTACATAATCGACTATGGTTTTATTGACTTCATTGATGTTCGTTTTGTTAAAATTGGACCCGACAGTTTTCGTAAAGCTGATTGGTTTCTGCATATCAATGGTGATCAGGAAACTTAGATGGTCAGAGCACAAGTCGGGCACAACTTCGACGCTTAACAAGTTATTTTTTAAATTCGTTGAGTAGAGAAGTTTATCTGGCGTAGAGTCATTATTTAGTGGCATTAAAAAGGTGGGTGGGGTGTCATATTTGCTAAAATTTGTATTCTTAATGAAATTGTTCAGTTGCTTCTTTTTTATTCTGCTATTTATATTAAAATCTCCTACAATTAGGGAATATTTATATAACGTACTTTTAATGAAGATATTTTCCTCAATTCTAGAGTGGGGATGTATGTAAACAAGAAAAATGTGAAGTTTATCATCTAAAAATGGAATGGTAAAGTGTATGCATTCATTCATTGGGTTATTGATTATTGGAGCATTGGCTCTCCCCATCTTTAGTTCTGGTTGCATTTGGACTAAGCTTCCACCTCTGGTACGGTTGTGTAATTGGTTCCCATTATATTGTATTATTTTCCAATCTCTATAAACTGTATTACTGTTTTCGTTAGTTTTAGATTCTACGAACATCACACCATTTATATTGTTATTTTCTATATAATTATGTATTAGATGTTTTTTTCGTGTGTAACTGTTAATGTTTGAGTAAACTAAATTAATGTGACATGTTCATATTGAAAGTTAACAGACTGGTTTGTTATCTCTGTGGGAGATGTGATCCTGAAGTTCCATATCAAAAATAAGCATATATACTCTGTTTCCAGAGAAAACTGTTGTCGTATCTACTCTAAAGTTGTGCATAAATCTTTTTCGCAATTGAGTCAGTAATTCATCTCTATTAGTGTTTGCTGGGTTGTTTAACTCGTTAATGTAAGTATTGATAATTGTATCATCATGGTGATGGGTTGATGTATTCTGCTTTTTTTCTTTTTGTCAGAAATATCATGGGATTTTTTGTTAAGGCTTTTGATTTGAATATTTGGTACACCTTGTATTGGAGCTTTCGGTCTATTTGGGCATTTATAAGACCAAACTTGGTGATCGTCGGAATGGCATTTGGGAGGTAGTGTAGAGGTACACTTGTTTGACAAGTGGTTCCCAAAACATTTTGAGCATTTAACTGGTGTCTTACAGTTTTCTGTGGCATGTTCAAATGAAAGGCATTTGCTGCATGGTTTAGGAGATGGTGGCGGTGGTTTACTAGGATAAACCGGGTAGTGTTGATATTTAAAAAAGAGGCCGTCTGTGAGGATACAAGTTTTTATTTTAAATGTTCACATGATCGAAATGTTTCCGGATATTTTTCATTCCAAACGGATATCTATAATATTGGACAAGTAATCCAGTAAAAAAATTTTTTAAAATGTCAAGTAGATTTTTCGGAAATTAACTTTTAAGACATTAAGATCTACTTTTTTGAGAAAAACAAAAACATTGAAATATCTCAAAAACTATTGAGTTTTGCATAATGTATGTTAGGGCTAGATTTACTCCTTAGCTCATGCCCGATCACATCTCCAAAGGAATGTATCGAATTACCAGTAACCCTGTATAATTTTCCAATACTCCCAACACACGAACTTTAATGTTAATATAGGAGAAATATATAGAAATGTGTAAGTGTATATATATATTCAAACATAATATTTCAGTCGCAGGCTCCTCTATAAAATCCTTATTTTACTATAAGGAATGTAACCAGATTGCCAACAAAACGCTAATGCTTCGATTGCAACAAACACCAGCCGAAAGACTGATCCTACTTAAAGGAACTCTCGTGCCAATCGTCCCATACCACTTGCAGGCTGCAGTTTCGAGCTGTTGGCTCTCATCAGTGCAAGGTAAGTATGTGACGAACGACACGAGGATCTCTTGACTATTTGGTACATCTCGGTATCTTTACGATAGCGACATGTAAAATAATAAGCAGGCGCCATCTAGTGGTCCAGTTTCTGTTGCAATCGAAAAATAAATAGCCTGACTAGGCTTAGCATAGTTCAAGTGTGCCTCTAGAGGACAGAAATATTAAAACATAATATTTCAGTCACAAGCTCCTGTATAAAATCCTTATTTTACTATAAGGAATGTAACCAGACTGCAACCAACAGCTTCTCTCTCGGTGTTATTCACCGACTTTTGAGAAAAATCGGTCATTTCTTCCTCCTCTGTATGTAGGTGAGGTCTTCTTCTCAGAAGGGTGTTGATTCTCTTTAGCATCTCATTAGGGGTTGTATCTTCGCATTTCTTGCACCAATAGCATCTTTTCTTACATTTCCAAGCAATGTAGGAAGTGAGAAGCCAAATTGCGCTGCCAATGGTTATGTACACACTTACAGAAAAATGTTTGGTTATAAAGGGCTCGTTAATTAGTTTGTCCAAGTCTCTGGAGTATTGTTCGAGTTTGTGGTTGGCTATGTCTAAATTTTCTACATTTGGATGGTCGAACTGGAGGGGTTCTAACTTGGGTAGTTGGAATTTTTCAGGGATATCACTACAACAGTCATAGGGTTTAACCACTGGATGCGAATTGTCTGTAATATTAATAGTGTTACGCCCTTCTGCTTGCACTTTTGTTATACCGACAAACGCGTAACAGTCCGGGTGGAGTTTTAATATTGCGTTCCTATTAACACTAGTAATTTTTATGTCCATTTGATTACAGTTTATAGTGATATGGATAGGTTCAGAGACAAGAAATAGCCACACATTGTCTTATAGTTTCTGAACGTTATATCCTTGTCCGTAGACGAGGGAACATTCACAATTTTCGGGAATTATCCTGAAGTTCTTGAGTAACTGGGCTTCGCATGCTGCACTGCTGTCGATCGGGTAGGCGTAGAGGTCTGAACATAATTTCTTGCGAGCATCTAGTTGTTTGCATGTGCTCAGATCTTTGACAGGGATGTACATTAACGAATCATCGTTTCGCGCAATGAATTTTTGAGAAAATGACAAAACGTGGTATAGGCCAGTTCTATTGTCTAGAATCGGAACAGGGTATAAATAATACAAAGTATAGAGTTGTTGTTCTACTAATGGCATTATTAAAATGAAGACAAGATCTGATTTTGACTGAAAGGCTTCTAATTCAATAATTTCTAAATATTGGGGAATTTTTTAGTATTTTACTGGAAAGGGTAAATTATTTTTAACTAGATTTTGAGAGAATTTCTGAAGTGTGGTAATCAATAATAATAATAATAATAATAATATAGCAAATAATAAATAAGCAGGAGGGGCTAACTTTCATCTATTAAGCCTTTGGTGAGTAGCGCCACCACTTACTCCAGCTAGGGGTGCAAAACCGAACCGGCAGCCCTAGTGCACCCGGGAGGGGAAAGCATTTTCCCCTCTGGTGTCGGTCGTGGGCCTGCTGGGCTAACCACCCAGGCTCTAACCTTTGGTTCCGGCAGGCCGAAGAGAGGGCCCCCACGATCGACCCCGTTCGGATAGGGGTCAAGGGCAAGGTGGTGGGGCCCAACCGGATAGACCGCCCGTTGACGACTTACGCAATGTTCATGGACGCTTTGAGTGGACGGATGAACTGAGGGATGAGCTTCTGCAGTGTTATGAAAGCAGTGAGCCCGCGCGAAGGGGGTACATGGCGCGGATGCATGCTCTGTGGTGTGAGAGGCTTTCAGAGCATAGCGCCTTCACGCCACAAAATCTGTGTGACTATGTATCCCACCTTCGTAGTAGGGGCTACGTGAGGGCTGCTCCTGGACCGGTGAATGAGGTGGCGGAAGAGCCGCCACATTCACCGGTTGAGGACGTAGCTCTCCTCGTTCCGCCAATACCAGAGGGCCTCAGTACCAGAAGGGGGTTACACCATCTGAAAACCCCCGGGCCACAAGACCTGGCCAGAGTGGACGCTGAACTTCGTACAGCGCTACCGGAAGAGGCTGACATCTGGCACATAAATTGTGCCGTGTATGCCGCTGCTCAACGCTCGTCTCAGGTGGAGAGGCGAAATACCTCTTCCCCACAGGAGAGAGCGCAGCGGCGCATACAAAAGATGGAGGCCAAAATCCGGTCGGCGAGACAACACGCATCCCGTGTCCAATGTGTGATGGACTACATGGCGGCCAATAGGCCTTTCACGCCTAAAGTTCGACGTATAGCCGCCAATTTAAGACGCGCCCATCACACACTCAACGGGGCAGTGCTACAAACCACCAAACAGCACTGCCTCGATAGGATACGGATGCTAGTGGCTTGCAAAAAGTCACTAGTGAGGCGGGCGAGGGGGCTGGCGGAAAATAACCTTTTTCGCCAAAAGCCTTCGCGCCTATTCGAACCGCCTCAGCGTGTTGCCGACAATCCACCGACCGTCGATCAGGTGGAAACTTTCTGGAAAACGTTGTACGAACAGAGGCTTCCGCTCAACAGAGACTCTCCGGCCCTGGCACACTTTGAAGCCTTTTGCCAAAGGCTTCATCTACAACAGGAGGTGTGCCAACCAATAACCCCAGAAGAGGTTCGAAGAGCTCTTGAAGGCTCTAAGAATGTTGCTGCTCCAGGTCCAGATGGGATTAATAACTTTTGGTGGAAAAAGTTAACCAGTACCCACCACCATTTGGCCAGAATTTTTAATTCTTGACTAAATGGGGAGCAGCAAATTCCTTCTTGGGTTGTTGAGGGGCGGACAGTGCTGATCCCCAAGAACGGAGATTTGTCCAACCCAAAGAACTATAGGCCGATAACCTGTTTAAACGCATGTTACAAGGTGTTCACACGCATCTTGTACATGCGGGTACTCCAAGCAGTTAACCCAGTTTACGAACGGATATATGAGCAACGAGGGTCGAAGAGAGATGTCGCTGGCTGCAAGAAGAACCTGTTGATTGACAGATGTGTCACGCAGGACTCCGTGCAGTATAAGCGGAATCTCTCCATGGCCTGGATCGATTACCGCAAGGCATTTGACATGACATCTCATGAGCTTATTGTACACTTGCTCCGATGTCTTGCGGTCGCCGGTCCCGTAGTGAGATGCATTGAAGATCTGATGCCGCTCTGGAGGACTCGCTTTACCATAACATCTGGTAATGATAGAGTCCAAACAGAGCTGGTAACGTTCAAAAGGGGAGTATTTCAGGGAGATTCCCTCAGCCCCCTTTTGTTTTGCATCTCGCTACTGCCATTATCCGTCTCGCTCCGGAAAACCCGCGGTTACAACTGTGGTACCCCCGGCGACAGGAGGCATAAGGTCACCCATTTGTTTTATATGGATGACCTTAAACTTTATGCCTCCGGAGAAAGGGATCTCCAACAATCCCTTAGGGTGGTACAGGAGTACACGCAGGCTGTCGGTATGCAGTTCGGATTGGACAAATGTGCACTGGTCCATCTCAAGAGAGGACGATGTGGGGACTACGGCGAGGAAGCGCAGCTCGTAGACGGAAGCATCCTACACCACCTAGATGCCGGAGAGTCGTACACTTACTTGGGTGTCGAGCAACGCTCCACCCAAGAAGTGGGTGTAGTGAAAAACGCTCTCCGCGGCAAGTATCAGCACCGACTCCGACAGATCTGGTCTTCAGAACTGTCGGGGAAGAACAAGGTGTCTGCTACTAATATGCTTGCCGTTCCGATCCTTCTCTACTCCTTTGGAGTAGTGAAGTGGACTCGAGAGGAGCTGCGTCAACTCGATGTAGGAACCCGGAGAAAGATGAACCTCAATAGGAGCCTGCATCCTAAATCGTCCGTTCCACGGTTATATCTCCCACGCCATCGGGGAGGCCGTGGACTCTTGAGCTTGGAGAGTCTACACAGCAGGATGGTGCTGGATGGAGCCTGTAAGGTCGTCAGGAGTTCGGATCCCCTCCTCTGCATGGTCCGAGACCATGAAAATGCAGGGGTAGGAGCTTTTCTGTTTAAGGCAGCACGCAGAGCAGCCGATGAACTCGGTCTCATCTTCGACGTTGAGCGGGATAATCCCGACTCTGTCACCGAGTTGGAACCTGCTCGGCGGAAAGCCCAAATAAAAGCTGCAGAACAAACCATCTTTCTGCAGCTCCATTCGGATAAGCCACTGCATGGTGTCTTCTATAGAAATATAGAAGAACTTGGCTTATCCGAAAGGCTGACCTTCGCCTTCTTAAGGTCAGCCGGGCTGAAGTCTGAGACCGAGGGATTTATATTGGCTTGCCAGGACGGTGTATTCAACACCCTCGTCTATCGAAGTCGTGTCATGGGTGTGGAGGTCGCTGACGTCAGCTGCAGGGCCTGCCGCAGAGCGCCGGAGACGTTTATGCACTTGTTGTCGGCCTGCCCGACATATGCAGTCTCCGCCTATATCCAAAGGCACGACGGAGCACTACGAGTGCTTTACTACCATCTGAGGCACTCGTATGAGATAGACGAGACACCAGTGCTGCCTTATGCTCCGGGGGATATTGAGTCCGTTGTGGGGAATGAGAGGTGTCTAATTTATTGGAACTACTCGTTTCCCACGGTCAGGCAAATACAGGCAAACAAGCCTGACATAGTCCTCATAGACCACCAACTCAAGACAATGTTCGTCATAGAGTTCTCGGCTCCCGCGGAGAACAACATTGTCTTGAAGGAGGAAGAAAAGCGGACAAAATATCGAGACCTACTCTTCGAACCCCGCAGACTGTATCCAGACCATACTGTCAAGCTGGTGGTACTGATTATAGGAGCTCTTGGTGGAACGAGACACACGCTGCTTTCAGAATTGAACATCATACCGGCATGCCGACAATCGGCAGAAGTCCTAGCCGGGAGAATGCAGAAGGCTGTCATTCTTGGTTCATTGCGTCTGCTCAGGGCACACGAGTCACGGAACCAGTGATCACTGACTCTACGGTGTAGAGAGTGGTTACTGGCGCTCCCAGCGTACCCTCTCTGGTATCGGAGGCAGGGAGAAGGACGACTGGTTTTACTTAAAAAAAAAAAAAATAATAATAATAATAATAATAGTTAAGCAGGAGGGGCTGACTTCCTTCTATCAAGCCTTTGGTGAGTAGCGCCACCACTTACTCCAGCTGGGGTGCAAAACCGAACCGGCAGCCCTAGTGCACCCGGGAGGGGAAAGCGTCTTCCCCTCTGGTGTCGGTCGTGGGCCTGCTGGGCTAACCACCCACAGGCCCTAAACTTTGGTTCCGGCAGGCCGAACACAGGGCCCCATGATCGACCCCGTGCGGATAGGGGTCAAGGGCAAGGTGGTGGGGCCCAACCGGACGGACCGCCCGTTGACGAAATTGGCAATGTCCAAGGACGCTTTGAGTGGACAGATGAACTTCTTCTTCTTTTACGATTTTGGCCTTAGCTGCATGGCTATTTAGCCAGTTTCTAGTTTTACTTCTTGATTTTACTTTTGTGCTTCACTATGGTATTTATTTAAATAATCTTCTGTTTCTACACCGAGTAACTTAATGAATAAATGGGGGAATATTAACGCAAGGTAACATAGAAACAAACAAACAACGGAAAAGGAGAAAACTCTTCTGTCTCTGGAGCATCGGCAGAGCCATTAACACAAACCGAAAATGACGTCTCGGAACAAGCACCCTAGGGTTTAAGAAAGCGGGAATTGGAAATATAGCTGGGATCATAGTGAAGAAGGGCGATCCGTTTTAGATTCTAATTAATCACAGAATATAATGTCCTAAATTTTGAGATGAATGGAATCCAGGAATTTTGAGACACTTTTAGCATTATGTTCTGTAGGATTTGCTAAAACTGAGTTGATACTCATTGGAGTTTCATTATTTTGGCTTAATAAAGTATATAGCCTATTAGAATTTTGGTAGGATACTTGGCATTCGAATATAACATGATTTAGTGACCCTAATTCTCCACAATCACACTTAGGACTCTCCTTTATTCCAATTTTATGCAGATGAGTCGGGATTAAACAGTGTCCAATTCTCATTCTTGAGAATGTTGTGATTTCTTTTCTGGTGAGATTCAAGTCATGAAACCATGTTTTTTTTTTAATTCCTCCAGAAATACTGGCATAATAAGACCCTTTATTTATCGATATATTTGTCCATTCGATCTTCCAGTCTTTGTGTATTTTCTCTTTAATGTGTGGTAAAATATCTCTAAAATCTACTTTAGTTAGGTTAATGCTGGTGAGGTCTCTACCTGTTTTCGCTATGAGGTCTGCTGTACCATTGCCCAGAATATTTGTGTGACTAGGAATCCAGACTAGTTGCACTTTCCTGTTTAGAGCTTTAGCTAAAAAATATGCTTTTCTGGTGCTTAACGTAATCCAGTCATTGTCTGTTATTAGACCATTTCTTGATAGTCTATCTAGAGCACTTTTAGACTCCGAAAAAATTACAAAGTTTTTTATTTCTAAAAGGAGAGCTTTTTTAATAGCAATTTGGATCGCCATGACTTCTGCAGAGCAGATTGAATAATAATCTTGAGCTCTTAATGCAAGAGAAACATTTTTTTCTGGAATATATACTCCTATGCCTACCTTTTTTTGGACTAAATCCAGTGACCCGTCTGTAAATATGTATGTCGAGGATGGCCATTTGTCTTTCACCATTCGGATAAAATCGGGATGGTTATTTAAGCACGATTTATCGAGTCCTGAGTCTACATATGATATTTTTTCTCCTGTTTGTAGATGATGCCCATATCTATAGCATGGGATTATATTTTGTTTCTGTATTATATCTTTGAAATATATAAACAGATCCGTTGCTTCTATGATAGGAGAAGGAATTGGTAGTACTTCTTTCAGATTGTAATTGGCGAATTGGGTATAGATCAATGACGTCAAAGGGCTGTTCTCAAATGAAAGTGATTTGAAGATGTATTTGCATGCCAACCAGGTTCTTCTGTACTTCAAAGGCCATTCACACGTTTCCGCGAGAAGAGCATTAGTTGGGGTTGACTTCATTGCCCCGATAATGATTCGTAAGGCTTGAAATTGTATTTTATCTAATTTTTCCAATAATTTTTTACTACAATTTCCCATTATGATACTTGCATAGTCTAAGTGTGACCTTACGATTCCCTTGTATATCATACTTAGTGTAGAGGGGTGAGCCCCCCACCAAACTCGAGATATAGCCCTCATGGCATTAATTCCCCCTATAGCCCTTTTGGCTAAGAAGTCTATATGCGATTTCCATTTCAGATTTGAGTCTAATACCACACCTAGTTATTTAATGTTCATTGTCCATTGCATAGCATTAGTTCCCCAATAAATATTTGGAAGATCCTGGCGAATGTTACGTTTTTGAAATAAAATCCATCTTGATTTGCTAAGAGATAGAGTAAATCCTAGCTTTGAGAAAGCAGAAAAGAGATTGGTTAGAGAAACATTTATTTGTCTGATTAGGTTGTTAACGTTGTTGCCAGAGCTAATAATAACAAAATCATCTGCATATCCCATATACGTTAAAAAGTAAAGGACTCAGTGGTGATCCTTGGGGCAAGCCTACATTCGTTAATTGCGGGCCTGTGAGATTTCTGCTTGTGGGGTCCCTGATGTATATACTTCTGTTTGATAAGAATTGCTGAATAAGATTAACTGTGTTCTCTGGAATTGAGAGGTTTTGTAACTTTTCTATAAGGATGGATGGAATAACATTGTCATAAGCAGAGGATATATCTAAGAATACTGCCACTGCTTTATGATTATTATCAAAGCAGTTATTAATTTTAACCGTGAGATATGTAATATTGTCCATTACTCCTCTACCTCTACGGAAGCCTGATTGAACTTTAGAGAGCATGTCTTTACTTTCTAAATGGTATTCAAGTCTATTTTTTATTACTATTTCCAACAGCTTACCCAGGCAAGACGATAGGATGATAGGCCGATAACTGGAGAATAAAGTGGGGTCTTTCCCTGGCTTAGGTACCGGACAGGCTATTTGTATTTTCCATTCTTTTGGAACTTCTTGTCCTATAATTAATCTATTAAAAAAAGGTAACAAGATATATTCTAGTGCACAAGCCGGAAGGTTTCTAATCATAGAATAAGTAATTTCGTCTAAACCTGGAGCTGAGTCTTTTTTTTTCTGAAGTAATGCTGTTTCGATTTCTTCTATTGAAAAAGGATTTACTTCTTCTAGAGGTTCGCCTACTATAATTGGTAGATTTTCTGATGCATAAGGGGGAGTAAGGGAGTCAAGAAACTCATATATCCAGTTTGAATCATTTGGAGTTGCAGCTTGAGGAGGAACTTTGTTGTTATTGTAGCATCTGACAGCTCTCCATACTATTTTAGTGGGTGTTTCCCTGTTTAACGTTTCACAGAACTTCTTGAATCCTTCTTTTTTCTTTGATCTGAGTATTTTTCTTGTTTTGGCTATGATTTTTTTTGCCTGTACGAAGTTAACCAGTGATGCATCTCTAATAAATAATTTTATGGCATCCCTGCGATTTTGGATAGCCTCATCGCATTCTTGGTTCCACCAAGGGGTGGGAGGTTTAGTATGAGGAAAAACTTTTTTTCTGGGAATAGACACATTCGCAGAATGAGTAATTATGTTCGTGAACTCTCCATAACTTAATTCTCTGTTAGTATCCATGTATGTACTAATAAAATCCCTGTACTTTAACCAGTCGGCTTTATCACAGTTATAAGGTTTATAATTAGTTTTCCTGATTGTATCACCTGGATCCATGCCAAAATGAAGTGTGATGTTAATTGGATAATGATCGCTCATTCCTGGATCTTTAATGATATTCCATGTACTACATGGAGCAAACTGAGGGGAACACAAAGTTAGATCTGGTGCGCTTTTGTTTTGATGTGGAGGAGTAATACGTGTGTTCCATTGTTAAGAATGATTAAATCCAAATCTTCAATGATGTCCCACATTAATTTTCCATTGCGATTTTCCATGCCAGACCCCCATATTGGATTTTGAGTGTTAAAATCTCCGGTTATAAAAAGATTATTATATTTAGCTAAAATATTCTTAATATGGAACACTGGGAACTGGATATTCGGTGGAATGTAAATGTTGAAAAATGTAAATTTTTTTGTTTCTATTGCTTGAATTTGAATGTTCCCTGGGAAGTCTCTGGGAGTATTGATAGTTAAAACTTTGTGTGGTATGTCTTTTTTAATGATTATTGCTATGCCTCCTTTACCATCTACTCTATCGTTACGGATGA
The DNA here is from genome assembly GCA_963675555.1 of Leptura quadrifasciata. Classification (NCBI taxonomy): domain Eukaryota; kingdom Metazoa; phylum Arthropoda; class Insecta; order Coleoptera; family Cerambycidae; genus Leptura; species Leptura quadrifasciata. Next base: position 53,649,011 of record OY776681.1, on the reverse strand, counting down.
TTCTGTATCCATGAATTTTAAAATTTATTTCGTCTCTCAACCATGTTTCTGAGAGAGATATTATATCAGGGTTTTGTTCTTTTATTAATATTAGAAGATTTTCTTTATTTGAATTTATACTTCTTATATTGCATTGTATAATTTTGTATGAGTTTAATAATATTCCTGTGATAGCTGTGAAGATGTTTCCATATTGTCAGACGATTGGTCTATATTATAATTTGTGCATTTAGCAGTAAAGCTAGGGAAAAATGAATACAAATTTGGAGTTTTTCCTAGAAGAATTTTTACTAATTTTATTACTTCTAGTTCAGTAAGTGGTTCGTTGGTCAAGACTTCTGCAAGCTTTTTGCTTGTCTCTTTATTGTTGCTGGTTATTGACACTTCTTGTCTATTAGAAGTACTAGGCAAGTTACATTGAGTATAATTAGGAGTTCGATTTATAGGTTGTGGCAGCTGAAGAGAGTCATTAATTGGTTCAACATTTGATTTATTAGTAGAGCTAAGCCGAGAGCAATTTGGGATTCGAGAACTGGAGGGGAAAAGACACTGAGAATGGGCACCAACATCATAGCCTGGAGAAGTAGGGATTGTTTTTCTTTTTTTCCCTCGAGCAACTGTAGAATATTTCTGTTGCCTTTGCGATTCTGAGGACCGATAGATGTTATTACGCCTTTCTCTGATTGGAATTCCTTCCTCTAATTCATGCTGTTTCTCTTTGGTTCTTAGAGCAGGAAAGTTTTTTAATCTTAGAGATTCTTCATTTTGCATGTTTGATCTTTCCTTATCTGAGTTTTCTTTAGGGTATCTTTTAGCGGCTTCAAAAAAGGATAAATTATCACATGCCATTAATTCATTTATTCTCTTTTGTCTAGAGTACTCTGGGCAACTTCTATCTGTGACTAAATGATCATTGTTGCACTGTATACATGATGGTCTGTCCTTATCGCAATTAGTCATTTCATGGTCTTTGTTTCCGCATTTTCCACACCTTGGTGTTCCTCGACATTGAGTTTTTGTGTGTCCATATCGAAAGCATTTATAACACAAAACTACCGGTTTAACGTAGGTATAAATTTCCTGCTTATTATGAAATATATATATACGAGCAGGGAGAATTTTCCCTTCAAAAGTTAATAAGACTGTGCCTGTTGGTATGTACTTAACTTCATTTCCTTCTTCGTATCGTCTATTTAAGCGTCTTACTGAAACAACTTTGTATTTCGAGTCTATATTACTTAACATATCTTCCTCTGTTACAGTTTTACCCACTCCTCTAATCAGCCCTCTGCAAGTAATGAGACTGACGGGAATAAATACTTCATAACCCATCTCCGTAATTTCTTTGTTTTTGGCAAATTCATTAGCTGCTGCAGCTGTATGGAATAATACACCTACTCTGTTTGATCCCTTGCGTTTGATTTCTTTGATATTTTTGATTTTTAAATTCACTAAAATTTTACCAAAGTCCATGGGATGTAAGTTCCCTAGATGTTTTCCTGAGTCTTCAATGCTTTGTACTATGACTTCAAATGGGCCAATATCCGTTTCTGTATAAAATACTGCCTTTCTTACGCGATTTTTTTCCGGGGAGGGAATTCCTTCCCCCCCACCCGACGAGTCGCCCATGGGCGAGTTAAAAGGTTAGGTTAGGAATGTTTGATTTATCAGTAAATCAATTAAACAAACAATAATTTGACAAAATAAACAGGGTATTCTTAGCAATATAGGAAGGAAACTAGTTACCAATGATAACAACAATAGTTACCGGTATAGAAACACTTTCACAAGGCTATTTAATCACTAAAAAAAATGGTCCACTATAAGTAACTTGGCTAGTTTTACTGAATATACCGTTAAAATATTGGACACTAGAGGCCAGGTTGATGTTATTTACACTGACATTCAGAAAGCGTTTGACCAAATCGATCACTATATCTTGTTAGAAAAACTGGATAGAATTGGTTTTAGCTTAAATCTTTTGATGTTATTCGAATCATATCTACTGGACAGAGAGCAATATGTTTATTACAACGGTTTTAAATCAAATATGTTTATATCAACATCTGGAGTTCCGCAAGGTTCCAACCTTGGCCCATTGCTATTTCTTATATTTATTGATGATTTACTTAAGTTGTTAGATTGTAATAGACTAATGTTTGCTGACGATTTGAAAATTTATTCCTCGATTTGCACTGTAGATGATTGCCGAAACCTGCAACTTAATTTAGATAAAATTAATCAATGGTGTGACTCAAATAAACTGATTTTAAACGTCTCAAAATGTAAAATAGTAACTTTCACTCGTAAAAGTATGTCACTGTTATACAACTATGCAATTAACAACGTTTCTCTTATAAGATGCACAGAGGTTAAGGATCTGGGCATATACTTTGATTCATCACTGTCATTCTGTACACATATTGATCAGATATGTAATTCCGCGTCGAGAATGCTGGGATTTATCATACGTAACTCTCAGTCTTTTATTACCATAGAGTGCCTAAAAACACTATACTTCGCTTATGTTCGATCTAAGTTGGAATATGGCTCACTAATCTGGAATCCAATTTATGACTGTTACATAAATAGAGTTGAATCGATTCAACGTAAATTTGTCAAGTTTCTGGCCTATAGAGTGGATCGGACATACCCGCCTCAAGGTGCAGACCATATTTCTCTGTTGGATAGATTTGACCTATTATCTCTTAGTACTAGAAGGGTTAATACATCTCTAACTTTCCTATATAATTTAATTCACTATCATATTGACTGCCCCAACTTGTTAAGTGAAATCAAATTTAATATACCAAGAATATCTACAAGGCATCCCACTACATTTCAACCAAATCTATGTTTAACAAATATGATGTTAAAGTCTCCAATTAATACCATGTGCACAAACTATAATAATTTAAGCAATAACTGTGATATAAATTTTTCAAGTCTCAAATCTATATTATATTGTGATAATATTAATACGTAACGATATCCTGTTTTAAATATCCTTATCAACTTGTAAATTTGATTTATTCTCTACTCTCTTTTATCTTTTGTCTTATGTTATATACACTATTTGTTTTACCCTGTAATTGGTTTTACTGTTGGGTAATAAATAAATAAATAAACAAAATTCGCGCGTCCACACAGTTTGACAGCTTGGTCGCGAAAAAAGAGGGATGAACTTCTGCATTGCTATGAAAGCAGTGAGCCCGCGCGGAGGGGATACATGGCGCGGATGCATGCTCTGTGGTGTGAGCGGCTACCAGAGCATAGCGCCTTCACGCCACAAAATCTGCGTGACTATGTATCCCACCTTCGTAGTAGGGGCTACGTGAGGGCTGCTCCTAGACCAGTGAATGAGGTGGCCGAAGAGCCGCCACAATCACCGGTTGAGGACGTGGCTCTCCTCGTTCCGCCAATACCAGAGGGCCTCAGTACCAGAAGGGGGTTACACCATCTGAAAGCCCCCGGGCCACAAGACCTGGCCAAAGTGGACGCTGAACTTCGTACAGCGCTACCAGAAGAGGCTCACATCTGGCACATAAATTGTGCCGTGAATGCCGCTGCTCAACGCTCATCTCAGGTGGAGAGGCGAAATACCTCTTCCCCACAACAGGCCGTTCACGCCTAAAATGCGTCGGTTAGCCGCCAACTTAAGACGCGTCCATCACACACTCAATGAGGCAGTGCTGCGAACCACCAAACAGCACTGTCTCGACAGGATACGGATGCTAGTGACTTGCAAAAAGTCACTAGTGAGGCGGGCGAGAGGGCTTGCGGAAAATAAACTGTTCCGCGAGAAGCCCTCGCGCCTTTTCCAACCGCCTCCGCGTGTTGTAGACAATCCACCGACTGCAGATCAGGTGGAGAACTTCTGGAAAACGCTGTACGAGGAGAGGCTTCCACTCAACCGAGATTCTCCTGCCCTTGCACAAGGGCCTTTTGTCAAAGGCTTCAGCAACCACAGGAAGTGTGCGAACCAATAACCCCAGAAGAGGTTCGTAGGGCTCTTGAGGGCTCTAAGAACTTTGCTGCTCCAGGTCCCGATGGGATAAATAACTTTTGGTGGAAAAAATTATCGAGCACCCACCACCATTTGGCCAGAATTTTAAATTCCTGGTTAAATGGGGAGCAGCAAATCCCTTCTTGGGTTGTTGAGGGGCGGACAGTGCTGATCCCCAAGAAAGGAGATTTGTCCAACCCAAAGAATTACAGACCGATAACCTGTCTAAACGCATGTTACAAGGTGTTTACACGCATTTTGTACATGCGGGTGCTCCACGCAGTTGAACCGGTTTACGAACGGATATATGAGCAACGAGGGTCGAAGAGAGGTGTCGCTGGCTACAAGGAGAACCTGTTCATCGACAGATGTGTCACGCAGGACTCCATGCAGTATAAGCGGAACCTCTCTATGGCCTGGATCGTCTACCGCAAGGCATTTGACATGACATCGCATGAGCTCATTGTTCACTTGCTCCGATGTCTTGTGGTACCCGGTCCTGTAGTGAGATGTATTGAAGAACTGATGCCGCTCCGGAGGACTCGCTTTACCATAACAACGGGTAACGATAGAGTCCAAACAGAGTCGGTGACATTCAGAAGAGGAGTATTTCAGGGAGATTCCCTCAGCCCCCTTCGGTTTTGCATCTCACTACTGTCATTATCTGTCTCGCTCTGGAAAACCCTTGGCTACAACTGCGGTACCCCCGGCGACAGGAGGCATAAGGTCACCCATCTATTTTATATGGATGACCTTAAACTTTATGCCTCTGGAGAGAGGGATCTCCAACAGTCCCTTAGGGTGGTACAGGAGTACACGCAGGCTGTCGGGATGCAGTTCGGGTTGGACAAATGCGCACTGATCCATCTCAAGAGAGGACGATGCGGTGACTATGGAGAGGACGCGCAGCTCGTGGACGGAAGCATCTTACACCATCTAGATGCCGGAGAGTCGTACACTTACTTGGGTGTCGAGCAACGCTCCACCCAAGAAGTGAGTATAGTGAAAAATGCTCTCCGCGGCAAGTATCAGCACCTACTCCGATAGATCTGGTCTTCAGAACTGTCGGGGAAGAACAAGGTGTCTGCTACAAATATGCTTGCCGTTCCGATCCTTCTCTACTCTTTCGGAGTAGTGAAGTGGACTAGAGAAGGGCTGCGTCAACTCGATGTAGTAACCCGCAAGAAGATGCATCTCAATAAAAGCTTGCATCCTAAATCGTCCGTTCCACGGTTATATCTCCCACGACATCGGGGAGGCCGTGGACTCTTGAGCTTGGAGAGTCTCCATAGCAGGATGGTTCTGGATGGAGCATGTAAGGTCATCGGGAGTTCGGATCCCCTCCTCTGCATGGTCCGAGACCATGAAAATGCAGAGGTAGGAGCTTTTCTCTTTAAGGCAGCACGGAGAGCAGCCGATGAACTTGGTCTCATCTTCGACGTCGAGCAGGTAAATCCCGACTCTGTCACTGAGTTGGAACCCGTTCGACTAAAAGCCCACATTAGAGCTGCAGAACAGAACATCCTTCTGCAGCTCCATAAGGATAAGCCATTGCATGGGGCCTTCTATAAAAATATAGAAGACCTCGTCTTATCCGAAAGGCTGACCTTTGCCTTCTTAAGGTCAGCTGGGCTGAAGTCTGAGACCGAGGGATTCATAATGGCTTGCCAGGATGGTCTATTTAACACCCTCGTCTATCGACGTCGTGTCATGGGTATGGAGGTCCCTGATATCAGCTGCAGGGCCTGCCGCAGGGCGCCGGAGACTGTAATGCACTTACTGTCGGCTTGCCCGACACGACGCAGCATTACGAGTGCTTTACTATCATCTAAGGCACTCGTATGGGATAGACGAAACACCAGTGCTGCCTTACGTTCCGGGGGATATTGAGTCCATTGTGGGGAATGAGAAGTGCCTAATTTAACCCTTACCTTTTGTGTAACTTTCAACACAATAAATTTTTATTCTATTCTATTCTATTTATTGGAACTACTCGTTTCCCACCGTCAGGCAAATACAAGCCAACAAGCCTGACATAGTACTCCTCGACCACCAACTCAAGACAATGTATGTCATGGAATTCTCAGCTCCCGCTGAGAGCAACATTGTCTTGAAAGAGGAGGAAAAACGGACAAAATATCGAGATTTGCTCTTCGAACTCCGCAGGCTTTATCCAGGCCATTCTGTTAAAATAGTGGTACTGATTATAGGAGCCCTCGGTGGAATGAGACAGACGCTACTTTCAGAACTAAAGATCATACCGGCATGCCGAGATTCGGCAGAGATCTTAGCCGGCAGAATGCAGAAGGCTGTCATCCTCGGTTCATTGCGTCTACTCAGGGCACACGATTCGCGGACCCGGTAGTCACTCACCCCACGGGAGTGGGGAGTGGTGGCTATTGGTATTACCAGCTCCCCTCTGTGAAGGTCGGACCCACAGAGTAGGGTGACTGGTTTTTTACAAAAAAATAATAATAATAATTTATTGCACTTATTACAAAACAGACATAACAGTTGCATAAGCCAGTCAACAGAGAGATATACAGAGTATATAAATAAAATTGAATAAAGAAAAACATGTATCTATAATCTATATGCTAAAAGTTAAAATAAAAAAAAATAAAAATACATCGTTAAAAATCACAACTAATAAAAACACATAAATGTAAAGAGACTATATCACTATTACTGAACAATTCTATTATTTAAGAACTCATTAACAGTGTAAGGTTCTAATTGACAGAGAAATGATAAAAGAAGTTTTTTTACTTTAATGAATGGTTCGTTGACTTTTAGATAATTTGGAAAATGGTTGTAGAGTTTTATACAGGCATATAATGGATTAGATTCGGTTAAAAAGAGCCTATTAGGGTAGGTGTACCACTCCCCATGTCTAGTGTTATGCATCGGGTTCATTAAGTGCATGTTTGTGTTATTTGCTGAATCAAGGTTTGAATTTGTTTATTTCCTTTAGATCGTTTTCAAAATTTATTTAAATTAGCTAAAGATCCGAAAGATATGTGTTTTAGAATGTTAATACTTATTTAGAGTTGTTTTAATAGTTTTAAAGTTTTCATTTGATGTCAACAGTAAGTTTGATACTGACATCTATGTTAGTAGTTATTAAGTTATTGTTGAAATAATTTCTGACATTTAAGTCATTATGACATTTCTTTTAAGTAGTAAATTTTATTTTTATAGTTGGTAAATGTTTTCCTGAGTTATTAAGTTGTTGTTGAAATAATTTCTGACATTTAAGTCATTATGACATTTCTTTTAAGTAGGAAATTTTATTTTATAGTCGGTAAATCTTTTCCTGGAGAAAGACAAGGGGGTTTAAGTTAGGTTATGTTTGGAATGAAATTAATCAAAATTCATATGGTGTTTTGTTTTGTTTATTTTGATATTTAGTGAGATAGAACAATAAACAACAGATAAAAGAGAGGTTGTAAAATTGGAAAAACAAATTTAAGAAAAAAAGAACAAGTGAAAATTAGGGAGTGAAGAAGAAAAATAATAAACAAGGATTAAGAATTTTGAAATTGAATTGAAAGTCAGAAATTGCGGAGATCAACGAAGAAGACAAAAATAGACTGTAAATAAGAAGGTAGAGGTGTTATTGTGGTTTGGAGTTGCAGAGGAGATAAGGACGAGATAAGGTGAAGAATTAATGAAAGGAGAATTGTTGGATTTGGAAAGAGAAGTGTGTAGCTACGAAGAAGGAAGATTTTTGTGTGTTTAATTTTGGACAAGGTCGTATATTAAAATTTAAATAGTGTACTTATTAGACTTTCGAACCTGTTATAAAGCTAAATTATCTAAATATCAAAGAAAATAAATTATTTATATCAGATTAAAAATTTTACTTTAATAAAAATTTCATTTTAAATAGGAACTGAATTTGAACCTGCTCCTGAAGGGAAAGATAAGCTAGCCGGCCCATTAAATATTTTGACATACTTTCGGATCAAAAGGTAAGAGATTTTAATTTGATTTTTTGGTTTTAAAGTTTTTTTTTTATCTATTGGAAATAAGCAAGTTAAGGTTTGATTAGTATATAAAGAACAGTCTTTTGAGATCCGAATGAAAGGGCATGTATATAGCATTTTAAGCTGTGTATATCGATTTATCAAGTTCTCATTGGTGGAGAGAGCGGTTCAGAATTCTGTTTTATGAAATTTTAAATTTTCATTTCTTTTTCACAAAACAGCTTCCCGACGTCCGTATGTTTTGCATGTAATAGAACATTCATATATACGTTTTTATGCTGTTTGCATGTAAACCTGCGTCACTGCTACGTTGCCATATTTATTAGACAAAGAAAACATTTATAGAACTTGTCTTCTCTTTCCAAAAACTATTTGTCATGAATACTTGCTTTGATTTAGTTATGAAAATCACTTTACAGTACATTAATAATTATTATTTTCCATTATTAAGTGAATACAAAGATAAGGTAATTATCATTTAAAATGATCCAATTAATGGGAAAATGCCGAATATCAGATGGTAGTACGTGACACTACCCCTAACTAGAGATTTTAATTTAGAAAGATGGCCATATTATGAATTTAATATCTTTTTACTGTTCAGCGGCACTAGGAGTTGGATATTTTTATGGATTTTTAGTCTATATCGTTCCCAGATACTGAAAGCAATTTTTTTAGCCCGAAAAAACCTACAAATTCTCCAGAGTTGATATAGAATGTAAAATTCAATAATTGTCGTAAATGACTGAATTTCAATAAATGCTTTAAAATGCAAGGAATTCTATCAATAATTCAATACTTCTTCAGTATTAGCTAGAGGAGCAGTTGTTTTGATTGGTTCTCCCATAATGAGTATTTTAGCGTGCCCACTGCCCAGATTAGGGCAACAATAGAAAACCAGAAAATAGGTAATTTTATAGTAAATAAAAAATTGTTTAAGTTATGATTTGCTTAATATATAAATAATAATGTCGTTGAAAGCAATGTTTAGGAAAAATGCGTGTATAGGTGTGTGTATATATGTGACCGTCCTAGCGCTGAAATCAATTCAGCGATCTCGGTTAAATTCGATATCTTGAATCTTTTACAGACTTTCCTATGAGTTCATTTTATTATTCACATACTCTTAAAATTCAGGGTCGTTTAATGATGCTAAAATACCGAAAATTTCGATATTTTCAAAACGGCTGTACCGACTTGGCTTACACTAACACACAAACCTAACCACATGCCGTCAGTTATTTTTACTGAAAAATTCACGAGGGCAGTTTACTGATGCGAATAGAAAATCTCCAATTTCGTCGAAAATCGCCTGACTATTTTGTTTTCATTTTGTGCCTTATTAGTATATTACAAACCTAACTATATTATTCGCCGTTTTCTTAGAAAATTCACATAAGGGTAGTTTACTCATGACAAAATATCGAAAATTTCGGTTTTTTCGAAAACAGCTCAAACGACTTTACTAGAAACTTCATAAGTTAATAGTACATTATAAGTCTAATAATATGGCGTAGTTTTTTTCCTGAAAAAAAAAAAAACACAGAAAGGTAGTATATTATCACGCGAACAGCGTGGCGGTACCATTAATCAGTTTTTTTTAAATTTAATTGACATGCACCGATAACCGTTTCTATATTATGAGAGGACTTGCCATTTTATAGGGGTGGATGCTACCCCTCAGGGATGGCAGAAAACCCAGAAGATCAAGCTGAGGAGTATATTCTTTATAAAATTTTGTATATAAATTTATAGTTATACAAATTCACTGTTAAATAATATTGATGGAAATCATACTGTTTGTGGAGTACATAAAAGATTAGTTAAGTAGAAGAAAAATAAATACATATTTTTTGACAATGCTTTATTTAAACTGAAAAGCTTCTCTAAAAAGACAAAAAAAAATATAAATCTGTTTATACAGGTAACAAAACTAAAAACGTCTTATGTTCCGAGATTTAAGTGAAACATACGGGGTGTCCCCGGATGAGGTTACCTATACCACAAACATGGACCTAAATTTCAATTTTTAGACAAAAAGGTACTTAAAAAAAATTGCTTGTTAGAAAAATAAAATTTGTGTGATGATCAACGTAGAAAACTACCCCCTCTTCCTTGCTGTCTGTCCTAGGCATGCGGGGATTCATCTAAGGTCAAAATTAAAAAATCAAAATAGCCAATATGTTAGTTGGAATTTTATCTGAAGCAATAAGTACCTACTAGGAAATGGCGAAACAAATTGAGCATTTCGTTAATGCTGTATATTAACGAAAAACAGTAAAGTATTTATGAATATTTTTTTTATTACTAGTTAATTGCAATAATATTAGCAACGTTTTTATTTTAAAAAATGTGAGGGCACATTGTTTCATTCATAACTTTTCTTTTTATGCTACAGAAACATTTGAAAGCTTATCCTTATTAATAATCATTCATTTTGGTCGTTTTATAACAGCATTGTTGTTTACACAGTTTTATTTATTAATTTTTGTTTTGGCTATATTGAAAGTTAAACATTGTCCTAAAAATATTATTTTATTAATCTGCGGCGCACATCTTTTCCTTAAAAACCTTTCTTTTATTAGACGCGACTGTGTCTAGTAAGTAAATAATATCGACTTTCGAACGCTTAGTAGCCTGCTTATGTCCGATTATCAGAGGAATATCCACGGCATTTATTTTTACTTCCACGTCCAGTGGAAGAAGTATAATAACGCAAAAAATATGTTTTTTTTTATTATTGAAATGGGCTTAAAATGTCATGAAACATCAAGATTTCAAATTTGAGCGAAAAAAATTTCTGTCGGTCTGTAACTTTTTGTAAATTTGGTACACTTATGTATTATAACGAGATCTGGAACTAGATTATGTTTTGATCTAATTCCGTTGAAGGGTTCGGGGGTAAATAAGGATAAATAGGCAAAGCAAGCAAGTAAGATAAAATTACAATTTAGGGCACATACGAAAAGTCAAGGTCTATACATTTTTTCTAGCATCAGCCACCTCTCACTATCACCCCCAATACCATCCCCCATACTGTTATGAAAGGGAGTAACAAAAATTAAAATGTGATTTAGTGCATAAAAGAACGAAACAACTCAAAATTTTTTTTTGGGGTTAGCTACCCCCTCTACCACACCCATTGCCACCCCCACCCTATTATTGAAGGGACTAAAAAGTTAAATTGGGATTTAGTATGTTTACGAGAACCAATGAGGGGCTCTAAAATTCATTTTGGCATTAGCTACTCCCTCTACCACCTCCATTGCCACCTCCACCCTATTGCTTAAGGCAGCAAAAAATTAAATTGGGATTTAGTGTGTGTATGAGAACAAATAAGGGCCTCTAAAAATTTTTTGACATTAGCCACCCCCTTTACCACCCCACCCTATTATTAAAGGGAGTAAAATGTTACATTGGGATTTAATGTATATAAGACTTATTGACTGAAATGGATAATTCATTTTTGTTATCAGTTTTATTTGTGCTCGAGCATATATATGTACCGGGTGTAATAGGATCATGGTACAACTCCTTTTTCCTTTTGTTTTGAGGATAAATAATTAAAATTTGGAACATCCTGTATACTTAATAAACGTAATTTTTTGACATAAATGATATTTTTTCACATCTGGTCTCAAATGGGAACACTATATATTATTGCATTATTGAATTCTACATAATTTTCTGAATCCAATGGTACCACATAAGTGATATTTCAAACGTCAATATTTATTTTAATTTAATTTTTAGTTATCTATTTAAGTGTGCTATACCTATTCCGATTTATTCTAATTGGTCAGTGTAATGCTAGAAAAATCCAAATCCTGTCTAAAGTACTAAATTATGTGATTTATGATTAAATAAAATTCATCCAAATGGACAAAACACATTTTATTCAAATGGAACCATATTGGTACCGTAGTACCATTTATTACTATTATTAATAAGGAATTCATTCATATACTTTCTTAAAATGTGCGATAAATACAGTAAAACCGCTGCCCAAGGAATCACTACTTCCACATCCAGATTTTGTATCCAAGTCGTATGCACAATAAATCCCAATGTAATATTTTATTCCCTTTAATAATAGAGTGGGGGTGGTAGAGGGGGGGGGTGGCTATGTAAAAAAAAAATTAGAAGCCCTTGGTTCTCGTATACACATTAAATCCCAATTTAATTTTTTATTCCCTTAAACAATAGGGTGGGGGTGGCAATGGAGGTGGTAAAGGAGGTAACTAATGCCAAAATAAATTTTAGAGACCCTTGGTTCTCGTACACACATTAAATCCCAATTTAATTTTTTACTCCCTTTAATAATAGGGTGAGGGTGGCCATGGGGGGTGGTAGACTGTTTAGCTAACGCCAACAAATTTTTTTTAGACGTTTCGCTCTTATATACACGCTAAATCACATTTTATTTCTTTTACCTATTTTAATAATAGGGTGGGGGTGACAATGGGGCTGATGGAGGGGGTAACGCCAAAAAAATTTTTTTAGACGTTTCGTTCTTGTATACCCACTAAATCACATTTTTATTTTTTTTAACCCTTTCAATAATAGGGTGGGAGTGGCAATGGGGGTAGTAGAGGGAGTAACTAATGCCAAAATAAATTTTAAAGGCCCTTGATTCTTGTACACACACTAAACCCCAATTTAATTTTTTTTTCGCTTTAGTAATAGCGTGGGGATGGTAGAGGGGGTAGCTAACGCCAAAAAAATTTTTTTAAGACGTTTCGTTTTTGTATACACACTAAATCACATTTAATTTTTTTCGCTCCCTTTCATAATAGTGTGGGGGTGGTATTGGGGGTGATAGTAGGGGGAGGGGTGGCTGATGTCAAAAAAAATTTTGAGACATTGACTTTTCGTACATGCCCTAAATTTCAATTTTATGGACTCTTACCTGCTTGTTTTGTCTATTTACCCTTATTTATTCCATTTACCCCCCAGCCCATCAACGGAATTAGATGGGGGCAGTAGTACCAATTTTCAAATTTCTAAACTCGACAGATCCCAAGAAACGTCTAATACCCGCTTTCCGTAAATAATCTTGTAGGTATTATAAGGCCTTACAGTTACAGATGATTGATGTTTTCCCTGTATTGTTGAAATTTATTAATTGTTTTCGAAAGAAAAATAATTTTATAATAACTGCAGTTAATTCTAGTTTATGCACATTTGTTCAACTCATAACGAACATTTCCCTATTTTTGTTGGTTCTCATAGGAGAAACAGCAGTGTAGCATCCTAATTCCATTTATCTACTCTCTATTGTTAACCTATATGCGGCGTTGTCAGATTTGCGGTCGTCTGATGAAAGCAAATTATCAAGTCCGCGTATAGCAACATGATATACTCCAGAACGCCGAGAGCGCCACGGTCGTAGGAAGTTCGAACTATAAATGTATATAAATTTTGATTTGGGTGTAATATGACGCCAGTCTAAATTAAAGGTCACGGCACCGTTATGAGCCACAGATGCCAGAAAAAATTTCTTGCAGTGTTGTAATCCGGCGTCCGAATATCGGATGTGCAATAACTACCGGACGTCAAATTAAATGTAAATGCATAATGTATGGACGTCTGATTGACGGTGGGATATAAATATATTGTACTGTTCTACTTTTTATTGTACTTAATAATTTGCAGTACTAATCAAACCTTAACTTGCTTATTTCCAATAGATAAAAAAAAAAAAAACTTTAAAACCAAAAGATCAAATTAAAATCTCTTACCTTTTGATCCGAAAGTATGTCAAAATATTTAATGGGCCGGCTAGCTTATCTTTCCCTTCAGGAGCAGGTTCAAATTCAGTTCCTATTTAAAATGAAATTTTTATTAAAGTAAAATGTTTAACCTGATATAAATAATTTATTTTCTTTGATATTTAGATAATTTAGCTTTATAACAGGTTCGAAAGTCTAATAAGTACACTATTTAAATTTTAATATACGACCTTGTCCAAAATTAAACACACAAAAACCTTCCTTCTTCGTAGCTACACACTTCTCTTTCCAAATCCAACAATTCTCCTTTCATTAATTCTTCACCTTATCTCCTCTGCAACTCCAAACTACAATAACACCTCTACCTTCTTATTTACAGTCTATTTTTCTCTTCTTCGCTGATCTCCGCAATTTCTGACTTTCAATTCAATTTCAAAATTCTTAATCCTTGTTTATTATTTTTCTTCTTCACTCCCTAATTTTCACTTGTTTTTTTTTCTTAAATTTGTTTTTCCAATTTTACAACCTCTCTTTTATCTGTTGTTTATTGTTCTATCTCACTAAATATCAAAGTATCCAAAATAAACAAAACAAAACACCATATGAATTTTGATTAATTTCATTCCAAACATAACCTAACTTAAACCTCCTTGTCTTTCTCCAGGAAAAGATTTACCAACTATAAAATAAAATTTCCTACTTAAAAGAAATGTCATAATGACTTAAATGTCAGAAATTATTTCAACAACAACTTAATAACTCAGGAAAACATTTACCAACTATAAAAATAAAATTTACTACTTAAAAGAAATGTCATAATGACTTAAATGTCAGAAATTATTTCAACAATAACTTAATAACTACTAACATAGATGTCAGTATCAAACTTACTGTTGACATCAAATGAAAACTTTAAAACTATTAAAACAACTCTAAATAAGTATTAACATTCTAAAACACATATCTTTCGGATCTTTAGCTAATTTAAATAAATTTTGAAAACCATCTAAAGGAAATAAACAAATTCAAACCTTGATTCAGCAAATAACACAAACATGCAATCTTCGTAATCGTCCAATATGCAAATACATAGCATTTTCCCTCCCCAAATTATAAGCTTTTACTTTTGTAAAACTGTTTAATTTTATTCAATTATGCCGTATTTGCAAAATACTGTATTTATCATCAGTTTTGTTGTGTTTTCTTTGTGTGTTTTAATTTGTCAATGTGTATGGATAAATCATTTCTATGTGAAATTTACCTCTTATGTTTTCATTATTCATGTTTTTTAGTTCATACGTATTTTCATTTAAAACCCTGTTTATCATATATGGTCCTTCATATGGATATTGAAATTTAGCACATATATTCCTGTCAATCTTTGATACCTTCAGACTTTTAATAATTATTACTACATCACCTTGTTTGTAAACTATCTGTCTTTTAATTCTCTTATTTTCTCTATCTTGATACTTCTTTGCATTTCTTTCTAATCTGGCCCTTACTTGATTTCTAACTTGTTCTAAATTTATTCTTGTCTCAAACTCCCATGGCCTGACAGGTGTAACGCCATACATTACCGTTATTGGTGATACTTGAGTGATCGTACTTGGTACACTATTTATGAAATGTTCTACATATGAGAGAAATGATACCCAATCAGTATGATCATGTTGTACAGTTAATCTTAAAATTTTTATTACTTCTTGAATATAACGTTCTGCAGGGTTTGCTTGTGGATGTCTAATTGTCGTAAAAATTATTTGTATTTGTTTGTCTGTCAAAAATTTCTTTAATCTGTCGTTGTCAAAATATGTCGCATTGTCAGCTAAAATTTTTCTAGGAGTGCCTACAGTTTTAAAATATTTAGAAAGTATTCTACAAACCGTATTTGTATTACATCTTTTTGTGGGATATACCTTTGTAAATTTTGAAAAAACATCAACCACAACCAGTATGTGTTTATAACCACCTTTATCCTTTATTAGATTGCTTATAAAATCAATAGCTATAATTTCTAGAGGTTGTTTTGTCAAAATACTATTTACTTTATTTCTATTTTTATGGTTTTTAATTTTTCCCAAACAACAATTGTGACATAATGAGATTATTCTTTTCGTTAATGGTAAATCGTTCTTACAAAAAAACGTTTCTCTAAAAATCATCCAAGTTTTTCTCACCCCAATATGCCCAAAATGAATATGCAAATCATTTAAAATATCTAAAGCTAATTTATCATGTATCACGTATTTCTCTTCATCCATAACTGTCTTAATGAGTATATTGTTTTTAATACTATATCCTCTATGTGAACATACACGTACTGTATTTTTAAGTTCATTCAAATATTCTTGACTTTCAATAATTTTCTCATTTGTATATAACGAATTTTCACCCAACAGAATATTTAAACCTACTATAAAATTATTTCTTTTATCAATATCAACTTGTTTATTTCGAGTAAGTGCATCTGCTGTTATATTTTCTTTACCCGGTCTATGTTTAATAGTAAACGAGTACTCTTGAATTAAAAGAGACCATCTATAAATTCGATTGTTTGCAAACCTATTTTTCATGAGTGAACATAAAGCTGAGTGATCTGTTTCAATTGTAAAATGGTTTGATGTTAAAATATAAGATAATTTAGATATAGCGTGTATTATTGACAACATCTCGAGTTCTGATGTGGAATACCTAGTTTCATACGGTTTTAAAATCCTAGATACAAAACATATTGGCGTTTCAATTCCATTTATAATTTGAATAAGTTCTGCCGCAACTATTTGTTCTGAAGCGTCTGTACGTAAAATAAAAGGTAAATTAAAATCTGGACTATATAAAAGTAAATTATCATGAAAATTAATTTTTAATTTGTTAAATGCTTTTTCACGTCTTCTATTCCATTCCCATTTTGTGTCTTTCCTAAGTAATTCTATTACTTCTAACTCTGAAAGTCGAGGTACAAACTTCTTATAATAATTTAATATACCTAAAAACCCTCTTAACATCTTTAAATTTTTTGGAGCTGGATATTCTTTGATTTCTTTAATACGTTCTTTACCTATCGATATTCCTTGTTGATTTATAATATACCCTAAATATTTTACCGAGGTATTATAAAATTCACATTTCTCTATGTTTAATTTTAAACCTGCCTCATCTAAAGCATTTAATATTATGTTTAAATGTTCAAAATGTTCTTCCTCTGTATCTGAAAATACAAGAATGTCATCTATGTAATGAAGACAAAAATTTTCGTATCTATCTAAAATTGATTGCATAGCTCTAACTAAAGCAGATGACGCTGATTGTAAACCAAATGGAACTACCTTAAATTGATAGATATGTCCATCTACACTAAAACCAGTATATTTACGAGAATCTACATGTAAAGGAATAAGCCCAAATGAATTTTTTAAATCTAATTTAGAAAATATGGTATTCTTTCCAATTCTATAAAGCATAGTATCTATGGTTTGAGGTGCATCAAATTGAGACTTAGTAATTTGGTTTAAATTTCTAGCATCGAGACATATTCTTATGGAATCATCCTTTTTACTCACTATTACTAAAGGATTTATAAAGTCTGTCTTTGCTGGTTCTATAATATTAGATTTTATCATATTTCCGATTTCTTCTTGTACTTTATTTCGACGTTTGAAGGGTATAGGATAAGTTTTACATTTAAACGGTTTGCTTTCATCTACTATTAACTTGTGTACATAACTTTTAGCTATTCTCGGTTTGTAATTTATTAACGATATATAATTTTGTAACACTTTTCTTACTAGATTTTCATATTTAGTAGGACAATTTATCTCCAATCTTTTAGGCATTTTATAATTATTCATTTCAAATGTGGGCTTATATTTTTCATCATTTAAATCATTTAAATTATTATTATTACAATTACCTATATAACCCACTATGTTTAACTCATTTCTATTAAATATTTTCACCGCAGTACCTTTTAAAACTAGGGACTTTTCCCCAAAATCTATTTTTGCCTTAAGTCGTGATAAAATTGTCGTAATTGTCAACAATTACAAACTCGCCTCTAAAACGTATCTCTTTTACTTCAAAATCTAAATTTATAATTTTATTGCATTCTGTGAATTTCTTACCATTTGCATTTAATAATTTAATTTTTGAAATCTTAGTACAATTTTTTTGATATAACTCTTTTTTACTATCTATTATCTTTCCATTTATTAAACTGACTTCTGATCCCGTATCAATCAATGCTTTTAAATTTATTTCATTAACTTTAATGTTGATGATTGGTAAATTACTAATTCTATTATTATCTAAATTTGATTCATTCTCAATATCTATAAATTCTCGCATATGTCCGTATGTCGTCATCTCAATTAAAACTTCCCTATCTAAAAATTTTCCCTTGGAAAATGTGAATTTACCTCTGCTATCGTCTTAATTTTATTCATGTCATTCTGTTGATCAGATCTGACATTTGTATTGTTTACCTGTGCATATCTTACTGAATCACGTTTAGTATCATGCCTATTCTGTTCTTTATCATAATTATCATTACCGTTGTACCTCCTATTTTCGTCATAATCTCTACCTTTATTTTGATTATTAAAATTTTTACTGTCATAATTTTTTTGATAATTATTATTATACCCATTTTGTTGTCTATTTGCATAATAATTTTGTCTGTTGAAATTTTGGTCATTACCATCTGTTTGGTTGTATGTTTTTCTATTAAATGCTTTATGATTTTTATTCCATCCCATATGTAGATCATCGATCACTCTCAAGTACTCATTCAAACCATCTAATGTCGTAATGCGTTGTGTAATGATTACTTGGTGGATGTCATCAGAAAAATGTCTTGCTAGATATTTAATCATTTAATTTTCTGTCAAATTTGGCTCTAAGAATTTAATATTATACATTTTACACGACATAATTTTCCCTAGACATACCACTATTTTCTGAATATTTTTCATTAAATAAATTGAAACGAATTTTTTCCTGACAATGTTCAGACCAATACTTTTTTAATAATAACTTTTCAAATTCTTCTAAAATTTCAAATTCAGATTCTACAATTTGATACCAAATTTCGGCTTCACCTTTTAATGAATTTTGAATTTCATGTTTTAAATTAAAATTTAATTATAGATTTTAGATATTGCCTTAAACGTTCTAAAAATACTTTTAGGTGGATTCTGGAATCACCATAGAATTGATTTACCAGTGTTTGATGTTGTGTAGCACATGTGTTAAATATAGGTGTGCATGTGTCCTTCAATATCTTCGTATTCTGTTCGATCTTACCATCCTGTTCTTTTAATTGTGTTTTGATTATATCTTCTTGTTTTTTCATGCGTATATCTATTTCATTCATACCATCTACTATAACATGTTCTACTTCTACTCTTACTTCTTTTTTAAATTCACTTATCTCTTCATAAACCTTTTCTACCTTTTCTTCTACTTTCTTAATTTTCTCGTCCACTTTATTGTGTAACTCTACTATACTCGTTTCCAATTTCCTATTGTTCTCATCCATTTTTTTATTCATATCTTGTTTGCTTTCTTCAAATTTATTGTCCATTTTGTTGTTGATTTCATCAAATTTATTATTCATGTCTTGTTTGCTTTCTTCAAATTTATAATTCATGTCTTGTTTGTTCTCGTCCATTTTTTTATTATTTTCATCAAATTTATTATTCATGTCTTGTTTGCTTTCTTCAAATTTATTATTCATGTCTTGTTTGCTTTCTTCAAATTCATTATTCATGTCTTGTTTGTTTTCGTCAAATCTGTTCGCTATCATGTTCATTAATTGTATAAATTTATCATCATTTTGTGTTTGTTGGGATGTATCACCTTGTTGAGAAGTTTCTGGTGTTTGATTTTTATTCTCCATTTTTGTTTGTTTTCCTGATCTTAATTTCATACAAATACCACACAATTAAGAATTAATACTTTATATACCCTTAATAAATGAAATTGTTATTGAATTTTAAAACTATGTACCACAATCAACAGTTCACAAACTTTCACCAAGACTGCACACTTTATCAAATCGACAATTTTACAATCGTCACGCGTTGGGCGCCAAATGTACTGTTCTACTTTTTATTGTACTTAATAATTTGCAGTACTAATCAAACCTTAACTTGCTTATTTCCAATAGATAAAAAAAAAAAAAAAACTTTAAAACCAAAAGATCAAATTAAAATCTCTTACCTTTTGATCCGAAAGTATGTCAAAATATTTAATGGGCCGGCTAGCTTATCTTTCCCTTCAGGAGCAGGTTCAAATTCAGTTCCTATTTAAAATGAAATTTTTATTAAAGTAAAATTTTTAATCTGATATAAATAATTTATTTTCTTTGATATTTAGATAATTTAGCTTTATAACAGGTTCGAAAGTCTAATAAGTACACTATTTAAATTTTAATATACGACCTTGTCCAAAATTAAACACACAAAAACCTTCCTTCTTCGTAGCTACACACTTCTCTTTCCAAATCCAACAATTCTCCTTTCATTAATTCTTCACCTTATCTCGTCCTTATCTCCTCTGCAACTCCAAACTACAATAACACCTCTACCTTCTTATTTACAGTCTATTTTTCTCTTCTTCGCTGATCTCCGCAATTTCTGACTTTCAATTCAATTTCAAAATTCTTAATCCTTGTTTATTATTTTTCTTCTTCACTCCCTAATTTTCACTTGTTTTTTTTTTTTAAATTTGTTTTTCCAATTTTACAACCTCTCTTTTATCTGTTGTTTATTGTTCTATCTCACTAAATATCAAAGTATCCAAAATAAACAAAACAAAACACCATATGAATTTTGATTAATTTCATTCCAAACATAACCTAACTTAAACCTCCTTGTCTTTCTCCAGGAAAAGATTTACCAACTATAAAATAAAATTTCCTACTTAAAAGAAATGTCATAATGACTTAAATGTCAGAAATTATTTCAACAACAACTTAATAACTCAGGAAAACATTTACCAACTATAAAAATAAAATTTACTACTTAAAAGAAATGTCATAACGACTTAAATGTCAGAAATTATTTCAACAATAACTTAATAACTACTAACATAGATGTCAGTATCAAACTTACTGTTGACATCAAATGAAAACTTTAAAACTATTAAAACAACTCTAAATAAGTATTAACATTCTAAAACACATATCTTTCGGATCTTTAGCTAATTTAAATAAATTTTGAAAACCATCTAAAGGAAATAAACAAATTCAAACCTTGATTCAGCAAATAACACAAACATGCAATCTTCGTAATCGTCCAATATGCAAATACATAGCATTTTATATATATCATATATATATCTCACCACTATACCATTTACATTAGTCTGTATAAGACTAGCAGGTTGGCCACTGTCATTTGTCTGCTCCATGACCTATGGCATACTGAGGAGAACTAATAAGTTTGAAACCGGTCTATGTCTGGTCAGGGTGTTGACAAATGACATTGGTTACCAATTTTTCATGATTTGTAAGGTGTAATTCAATGCAGGTCGGGGTATTTGCCCGCTGAGTAGTTGTTTCCTGCAAATCATGTATAATAACAGTATATAGATTAAGTCCACCAAGGGCTAAAGGTCGCCGCTCTCGGTACTTGCAAAATGGCAAGTCGCTATGCACCACGGAGACATCTATGATGTCTGGTGTATAGTAGCATTAGACCACATGAGAGGATTCAATTACCTCTCACCACTATGCCATTTACATTAGTCTGTATAAGACTAGCAGGTTGGCCACTGTCATTTGTCTGCTCCATGACCTATGGCATACTGAGGAGAACTAATAAGTTCGAAACTGGTCTATGTCTGGTCAGGGTGTTGACAAATGACATTGGTTACAAATTTTTCATGATTTGTAAGGTGTAATTCAATGCAGGTCGGGGTATTTGCCCGCTGAGTAGTTGTTTCCTGCAAATCATGTATAATAACAATACATATATATATATATATTATACTTGCAAAATGGCAAGTCGCTATGCGCCATGGAGACATCCATGATGTCTGGTGTATAGTAGCATTAGACCATATGAGAGGATTCACTTACCTCTCACCACTACACCATTTACATTAGTCTGTATAAGACTGGCAGGTTGGCCACTGTCATTTGTCTGCTCCATGACCTATGACATACTGAGGAGAACTAATAAGTTCGAAACCGGTCTATGTCTGGTCAGGGAGTTGACAAATGACATTGGCTACCAATTTTTCATGATTTGTAAGGTATAATTCAATGCAGGTCGGGGTATTTGCCCGCTGAGTAGTTGTTTCCTGCAAATCATGTATAATAACAATACATATATGTTAGATAATGGATTGTAGAAATCACTTTTTAAAAACTTTATTTACTTGGGAGTCAAGCTTGACTCTAGGTACAATAATGAACAATAATAAATTTAGAATGTATTAGGTCGAAAATGAGTATATGACTGAAGGTACAAATGTCTGTTGGTTGTATTTATAACATAAGAGAACAAAGAACATTAAATTGGCAATTCAGCATGATAAGGGATTACCAAGAAAGAAACATTAAGCTCAGCCAACGTGAGCGGTTATTAGAGAAGAGCTGTTGCGCAATTTGTAACATGATATGTTTGAGAAGGTTAAGCCTGTCTCGGTGATATTATATATCATAGTATATTTCTAATATAACAGCTTCCCCCTTATAAAAAAAGTTGGTGTTTTATGCAGCAACTTTTGAAATGAATATAAAATGTATATAAAAGGTAATGGTACAATTTGGAAAAATATAAAGAGTACAAAAATTTTAAGTCGTAAAGTTTAAAATACAGAGTATAACCTTAGTGTCTAAAATATGAAATGCAAGCACAATAAGCTTGATTCATAAAGTAAAATAACATAAAAATGTTAGAGTTAAAGTATAGCTTTAGCAAGAAAGCATAAAATACAAACATAATAAGTTTGTCTTAAAATGGGGTAAAATATTCCCAAGGTTAAAATATAGCTTTAATATAAAAGCTTAAAATATGAGTATGATAAGTTTAAATGAAAATAACGTAAAAATGTTAATAAAATTGAAATTAACAAAGGATAGAAAAATAATGAAGTATAATGATTAAACAAATGAAATGAAATTCACTGAAGAGTCTAGCACTAAAAGTCAGTAAAAAGGCACAAAACAGTTTGTATTTAGTTAAGTTCTATGTCTTCGGCTTCGTTGTCTTCTCTTCTTAAGGTAGGTCGTCTTCGTTGATGAAACAGGCTAGTGATTGTCCTGAGGGGTTCACTAGGCCTTGGTGGAGATGGAGGAGTCGTGGAAACGTTGATGGCTAGTCTTCGTCTTCTTGCTTTACACTTACAGAATAGATACAAGAATAAGAGTCCGAAAATTAGCACTATGGTAAGATAGGTAAACCAAGAAATGTGTCTCGTGATGAAAGGTTCCTTGATTAGGTCGTCTAAGTCTTTTGAATATTGGTCTAGTTGGTGTCTGGCGACATCGAGGTCTTCGGTGTTCAGATCACTTAGTTTCAGTGGTTTCAGGTTGGGCACTCGAACTTTGTCCGGAACCTGGTTGCAACACTCGAACGGGATTTGTATAGGGTGAGCGTCGTTCTTCACGTCTGTCGTTTCGCCTGAGCTGGCTTGGATCTTCGTGATACCTAAGAAGGCGAGGCAATTTGGTTGTAATTTAATTATACAATTTTTGAGGATGGTGTCGGTTTTTGGGGTCTCTTTCGGGCAATTGATAGTCATCTTTAGTGGCTCTGTATTGACGATCATCCACACGTTCTCGTCTAGTTCTTGGATGTTGTATTCTTGGCCGATGATAGTTGACGTTTGACAGTTTTCTGGTAGAGTTTGTAGATCCTTGAAAAGGCGGGCTTCGCATATGGCGTTGTTGTCAATTGGATATGCAAACAAATTTGGACATAATTTAGTATTGATCAAATGTGCTTTTAGAGGGCGGAATATTAAACATAATATTTTTAGTCGCAAACTCCTCTATAAATCCTTATTTTACTATAAGGAACCTAACCAGACTGCAACCAACAGCTACTCTCCGGGCTATGTGCCCCGCCGAGCGCTGAATTACAAGTTACAAACCTGGCGCGTTAAGTGTAATAATTGCATATTACCATCAAAACGCTAATGCTTCGATTGCCTGCTGGCTGTTTTACATGTCGCTATTGTAAAAATACCGGGATGCACTATAGTCAAAGGATTCTCATGTCGGTCGTCGCATACCTACCTTGCACTGACGAGAGCCAACAGCTCGAAACTGCAGTCTGCAAGTGGTGTGTGACGACTGGCAAGGGAGCTCCTTTAAGTAGGATCAGTCTTTCGGCTGGTGTTTGTTGCAATCGAAGCATTAGCGTTTTGATGGTAATATGCAATTATTACACTTAACGCGCCAGGTTTGTAACTTGTAATTCAGCGCTCGGCGGGGCACATAGCCCGGAGAGTAGCTGTTGGTTGCAGTCTGGTTAGGTTCCTTATAGTAAAATAAGGATTTATAGAAGAGTTTGCGACTAAAAATATTATGTTTAATATTCCGCCCTCTAAAAGCACATTTGATCTATGCTAAGCCAAGTCAGGCTATTTATTTTTCGATTGCAACAGACACTGGACCGCTGGATGGCGCCTGCTGGCTGTTTTACATGTCGCTATTGTAAAAATACCGGGATGCACTATAGTCAAAGGATTCTCATGTCGGTCGTCGCATACCTACCTTGCACTGACGAGAGCCAACAGCTCGAAACTGCAGTCTGCAAGTGGTGTGTGACGACTGGCAAGGGAGCTCCTTTAAGTAGGATCAGTCTTTCGGCTGGTGTTTGTTGCAATCGAAGCATTAGCGTTTTGATGGTAATATGCAATTATTACACTTAACGCGCCAGGTTTGTAACTTGTAATTCAGCGCTCGGCGGGGCACATAGCCCGGAGAGTAGCTGTTGGTTGCAGTCTGGTTAGGTTCCTTATAGTAAAATAAGGATTTATAGAGGAGTTTGCGACTAAAAATATTATGTTTAATATTCCGCCCTCTAAAAGCACATTTGATCTATGCTAAGCCAAGTCAGGCTATTTATTTTTCGATTGCAACAGACACTGGACCGCTGGATGGCGCCTGCTGGCTGTTTTACATGTCGCTATTGTAAAAATACCGGGATGCACTATAGTCAAAGGATTCTCATGTCGGTCGTCGCATACCTACCTTGCACTGACGAGA
This sequence comes from Leptura quadrifasciata, assembly GCA_963675555.1. Lineage (NCBI taxonomy): Eukaryota > Metazoa > Arthropoda > Insecta > Coleoptera > Cerambycidae > Leptura > Leptura quadrifasciata. The sequence continues at coordinate 53,624,060 of OY776681.1, read as the reverse complement.
GCCAACAGCTCGAAACTGCAGTCTGCAAGTGGTGTGTGACGACTGGCAAGGGAGCTCCTTTAAGTAGGATCAGTCTTTCGGCTGGTGTTTGTTGCAATCGAAGCATTAGCGTTTTGATGGTAATATGCAATTATTACACTTAACGCGCCAGGTTTGTAACTTGTAATTCAGCGCTCGGCGGGGCACATAGCCCGGAGAGTAGCTGTTGGTTGCAGTCTGGTTAGGTTCCTTATAGTAAAATAAGGATTTATAGAGGAGTTTGCGACTAAAAATATTATGTTTAATAATTTAGTATTGGTATGGAGTGGCTTGCATTCTCTGAGGTCAGCAATGGGTATGTACATCAAAGAATCATCATCTCTCGCGATATATTTTTGAGAAGTTGACAAAATATGATACAGACCAGTTCTACTATCTAAGATAGGAATGGGGTATAATTGGAAAACAGAGTACGTTTGAGGGTCTACTAGGGGTATATCTAATACAAATACTAATTCCGAGTTCATTTGGAAAGCTTTTAATTCAATAATATCTAAATACTGTGCAATTTTTGAAAGTTTAATTGGGAGTGGCAAATTGTTCTTTTGTAGGTTTTGTGAAATTTCCTGCAATGAGTTTACCAAATCTTGGGGGTTAATGATAGACGTATGAATTACTTTGAGTCTCGCGAAAGTGATCGAATTTAAAATATCGTTGAGGTTGTCCTCTATAAATAGGTAGCTCGCCATGAGTTGTTCACAAATTTCCAAGAATTTTAATTTTGTTTCAACTGCTCGTATGTTATACGTAATGTCTAAGATTGCGTATTCGATTTCTTTTATGTCTTTGTTGAATGTCTCCTCGTCTATTAGTAGTTTTTGAATTGTCGTGTTAAAATTTTTAATAACTGAATTTGTAACTGATATTTGATTTTTCATCAAATTTTCTATCTGATGTTCGTCTTGGTTTAATTTATTGATACAGTCAGAGTAGTATTTACCGTCTTCTGCGTCTAAATTTCCGGTAATTGCTTTGAATATTGAACCAATTCCGTTTATGATTCCGCGTTTGTAGCGTTTCGTGTCGAGATGTATTTCGTCAAATTTAGTTTGTATGGATTTTGAGATTTGTCCTAGGAGGCTTAAATGCGTTTTAACCTCACTCGCGAATTCGTTCATGTTTTTGTATGCTGGGTCAAGGGTGGTAAGGATTGTCTGTAAGATTTTGTCGTTTCTGTCAAGAGCTGTCTTAAAGGTTGATATATTTTTATGTACGAGTAACGTCCATTTCTTGTGTGAGATGACAATGTCCGTGTCTTTGTGATAGTAAACACCGATAGTATTGTTTATTGGTGTTATTTCGTATTGAGAAAATGCTGATCCGAACAGCAGTAGAAACCTGAAAATAAATTTTAATCTTCAGTATATGGTTTCATTCTATCAAAATTTACTTTACTTGTTTGATTTGTCTCGGGATTTAACAAAGTGGCAGAATTTTGGAAGATTTCTTTGATCTCGAAAGGGCCGTTGAATTTATTTTGTGACTTACTTTTGATTTGGGATTCCTTTACATATACTTCGTCTCCAACGTTATACGTGGGTCGATTTTCTGGGATATTTCTGTCGAATCTGACTTTAGCTTTTTGTTTTTGCGCTTCAGTCCGACTGCGTGCAATTTGGTAATAGTGGGATATCCTATTATTTAAGTCCCTAACATATTTAGTTATTAGGTCTTTTTGGTTGTACAGGGTCTCTGGTGGTCTATTAGCTGTGTGTCCAAAGATCAGTTCGTATGGCGTAAAACCGTGCGTTTTATTAACCGAATTATTATAGCATATTACTGCATACGGCAATATGGTAAAAGGATGTTCATTTGGGTTTTCAGTTTTGTGAATTCTGATCATTTCGGCTAAGGTAGCATGAAAGCGTTCTATAGAACCGTTAGATTGGGGATGTCCTACGCTAGAATATGTCAGTTTTATATCGTAGAGGGTACAGAGGTCTTTTAGTAAGTTGTTGTCGAATTCACCGCCGTAATCACAGTGAATCCTCAGTGGGGTATCGTAATGTTGAAAATATAACAATAGGGTATTTACCACAGATTTTGCGCTTTTATCCGGTACTGCATAGGCTTGTGTGAATTTTGTAAGTTCGTCACGGATAGTTAGAGCGTAATTTCGTGTAGGAAATTCGAATAGGTCGATGTTAATTCTTTCGAAAGGCGTTCTTGGAGTTTCAGTGATTACTAGAGGGTTGTTAAGGTTTTTACGGCAAACTTTAGTCCGTTGACAAATTTCGCAATTTTTTATGAAATTTTCAACATCTTTGGTTAGTCCTTGCCAATTGTATTTATTTTTGATCCTACGCATAGTCTCATTTATTCCGCGATGCAGGTTGTTTTTGCCGGTATGGTTTTGGTCAAGAATTATCGGTCTTTGGTCTTCGTCAGGTGTTTGTACTAGGTTTTGACAGATAATGAGTTTTAGGTCCTTTTCTGCGAAGATAAATGACAGAATTTCGAGTATCGGGAGGTCTAAGTTATTTTCGACATGGTAAGTATTAGAAAGATCTAATTCATTTTGATTTTTGAATATTGCTAAGAACAAATGTTCTACTACAGATTCAGGGTCAAAGGGTAGAGGAATGATATAGTATTTCCTATGTCTAACCGATCTACTGGAAAGGATATTTATTTTGTCGTCGTAAAATTCGGGGTTTTCCTCGAAAATGTCATCAATAATTTGGTGATGAAGATCTCTTAGGTTATTTTGTTGAAAGAAAGTTATGATGTGTTTGTTTTCTCGGTCCAAGAGTTGTTTATTTGAAGTTTGAATTTTAGAGTAGTCAATTAAGGATTTGGTCTTGTATAGTCGGGAGAAAGTATTAAATTCTTGAATTAGTTGTTCGTTTGTGATTTCATCGTCATTGTCTGGATTCCCGTCATCGTCTGTGTCCTCATTCGCGGCTAAGATTTTGGAATGGAATTTAGAACATTTGGAAAAATGGTTTATTTTGATTCTAGAGAGGGCATCGGCATTTTTATTGATTTTTCCGGGCTTGTAAACGATTTCGTAGTCGTATTCCTCCAGTTTAAGTCGCCAGCGGGCAAGTCTACTTCCTGGGTCTTTTATTGAGAATAACCAGGTAAGTGGTCGGTGACTAGTTTGAACTTTCTACCGAATAAATATGGTCTAAAGTGTTTTACCGACCATACTATGGCCAATAATTCCCTTTCAATGGTGGAATACTTTGTTTCCGCACCGCATAAAGTTCGGGAAGCGTATGCAATTGGTAGATCTTTGCCTATATTTCCCTGAGAGAGTACCGATCCGATGGCGAATGCGCTCGCGTCGGTAGTTAGGATGAAAGGCTCATCAAAATTAGGATATATTAATATCGGAGTCGTCGTCAATGTTTGCTTTAAGTTGTCGAACGAATTCATACAATCATTGTCAAAGTTAAAGGGCGTGTCTTTTTGTAGTAGCTTGGTCAGGGGCTTTGAAATCTTAGAGAAATTTGGAATAAAGCGTCTATAATAGCCCGCTAAACCTAAGAAAGATTTAATGTCCTTTTGATTTTTCGGATGAGGAAAGTTTAAAATGGCATCTACTTTACTGGGATTTGGCTTAACACCGTCTTTTGTTATAAGATGTCCTAGATAAGCGACTTCTTTGCGTAGAAATTCGCACTTGTCGGGTTGAATTTTGAGGTTAGCTTTCCTTAAGCGTTTGAATACTTCTGTCAGTCGGGAAATATGATCGTGAATAGTAGGGGAGTAAATGATAATGTCGTCCATGTAAACAAGGCAGCGTTCATTCTGGATTCCTAACAAGATGTTATCCATCACTCTTTGAAACGTTGATGGAGCATTCTTTAAACCGAATGGCATTCTAACGAATTCGAAATGACCGTTTTCGACTGTGAAAGCAGTCTTTTGAATGTCTTTCGCGTCAATTTCTATTTGGTGGAATCCGGAAGCTAAGTCTAATGTGGTAAAATATTGGCATTTGCCTAGTTGGTCCAAAAGGTCAGAAATATTTGGGAGAGGGTATTTATCGTCAATAGTCAATTCGTTTAATTTCCTGTAATCTACTACGACTCGCCATTTTTGTTTGCCAGAGGCATCGAGTTTTTTGGGTACAACCCAAACAGGAGATGACCAGGGAGAAATTGAAGGTCTGATTATGCCTTGGTCCAGCATTTTAGAAACTTGTGTTTTGACTTCTTGTTTATGGCATTGAGGGTAGCGATACGATTTTGTAAATACAGGTTTAGAATTATTAGTGTCGATTGAATGTTTAATCTCGTTAGTGAAAGTCAAGTTGTCTCCTTCCAGGTAAAATATTTCAGAAAAGTCTAGGCAAAGTTGTGTAATTAGTTCACTTTCCTCGTAGTTTAGATGATCTAAACGTAACTGGTTAATAATTTCAGATGATCTGTCGGTCTGCATGTGTGAGTCGGAATTTTGAACATTTAAATTAAAAATCGATTTAAATTTTTGCAATGGTTCTAATTTTAGATTAGAAAAATTTATAATTTTCGGAATGGCGTTTGCATTAATTACGGTTGTCAAAAATTCTCCATTTTCGTTTACCCTAACAAGAGCATTAGGCAAACGAACTTTTTCGTTTTCCTGCGCTGACAGTACAGCGTCAGTGTTTTTAAGATTGCATTTTAGTTTGTAAACCTTTTCCGTGCGACCGTCAATTTGGATAGTATTTTGGCTAGAATTATAATTTTGTCGGATTTTGTTGATTTCGGGTGTTGGGGAATCGTCAGTTACTTTAAAGATGGGCAATGTTTTAAAATTTGTAATTAGTTGCCTGGTTTTGAAATCTATTCTACATTCGTAGTGTTCCATGAAGTCGGCACCTAATAATCCGTCAAAGTCTATGTCCAAGTCGTGAATATAGACTCTGTGCGGGTCGCGTGCGTTAAATGGTATAAGAACAGATTCGCTAATTTTAATTTTTTCGTCGGTTATGCCTTGTATAATCGCGTTTTCTGGAGATCTATTTTTAAAATTTTCCGCTGTCTTATGCTTAAAAATCGAAATACCTGCGCCAGTATCGATTAAGAGTTTAAATTTGTTCGAAATGTCATTTATGAAATAAAGATTACTAGAATTCACGGTCAATAGTGTGTGTGTAGGCCAATATAAGCGAAGTTCTGGTCTGAGAAATTCAGTAGGGGGTTGTAATTGTCGTTCAGGTTTAATGTTTGGATTTGGTTGGACATTTGGTCCACTTCGAAATTTATTTCTTGGGTTGGAGTATTCATGGAATACTCCGGGCCTAATGGAAAATCCTGAGGATTAGCAGTATAATCCTGCGACATCTGAGAATTAGCTGTATAATTCTCATCTTGGTATGGCATGTTATCGTCGTTATTTTGCGGAAAATGGGGGTAATCTTCATAATTTATTTGTGGCATGTTTGCCATATTATGAAGGCTAGAATTAGTTTGATAGTTTCCGAAGTTATGGAATTGCGGGTCACTGAAATTATCAGTTTCATTGTAAAAATTAGTATCATAATTTTGAGAGTCGAAATGATTGTCAAAATTAACGTGATGTGTTCTCTGCGGGTTTTGTCTGTTAAAGTTAGGATTGAAATTTGAATTTTGTTGATTTGGGGATCTCTGAAAGTTCGGATTAGGTCTTATTACAGAAGGCCTATTCTGTTGAAAATCTTGTTGCAGCGTGAAATTTCTTTGATATTGCTGGTTGGGAGAATTTTGGAAATTCGGTCTAGAAAATTGTGGAGGACTGGCAAAATTGTTTTGTCTAAAGTTCTGATTTTGTTGTGAGAATTGTAGTCTTGTACGGCACTCATTAAAATTGTGCCCGTTACGTTTGCAAAAATTACAGAATTGTTGGGAGTTGGGACGCCTCTGTTGGTTCTGGATGGGGTTTTTGTTGATAGTTTGTTTTGGGAATTTTTGTGACTCGAAGTAGGACAGTTGGAGTTCGCGTTTGATTCTATTGATTGCTTCTAGCATGTCGCTGGGATTTCCGGCACGGATTATTTGTCCAAGTTTGGGTTCTAGTCCGGTAAGTAGTGTTGTTAGAGTCATGGTTTCAATTAGGGATGATTGGGCTGTCTTTTCTTCCAACGTCAAAGTCTGTTTTTGCACAGCAGCGTGCATTTTGGCATTATGTGTTTGTAAACGAGATACGAATGTCAGGGCAGTTTCATTAGGTAGTTGGTGAATCCGTTGTAAGTCTTGTATAAGGGCTGTCAAGTCGCGTGAACCACCGAAATGCGCCTCAAGTAGGCTTTTAATTTCTGCCCAAGTGGCAGGGTTCCTCGAATTTATTAATTCGGCAGCTTTTCCGCGAAGTTTGTTTTTAATATGCAGGGTGAGTAAAATACGCTGGTCTTCTATGGACATACCGTATGCGTAAATACACGCGGAAATAAAAGTTTGTAAGAAAATGGGGTTCCCGTCGAACTCTGGAACTATTGAGAAAATCTCACTTAACCTGTAGGGTTCGATGGTAAGGGTTTCATCAGCGTTATTTGAACTATTGGTATTATTTGCTGTAGTATTATTTGGTTGGTTCGCCATTTTGTATTATTAGGATTTGTATATAAATTTCAGATAAACAAACAAAAATTAATTTGGTACACACAAAAAATAATAAAAATTAATTGTAAAAGGTGCAAGAGTACGCCACTGGCAATAATAATGAATAAAAGGAAATGCGATTGTATTCTTTTCTTTATAAAGTATGTAACAAATTATTTTTGCAATGGTATTTGCACTTATTCAGATATTATAGTCATATGGTATAAAGGTTGATGTATAGTAGTATTAAATTCCAATAAAAAACGTTACAAGATAAAGATTAAACTTGATATAGAACTAAACTTTATATAGAAGTTAACTTGACCTATATTAAGTTGCAATGAAAATATTTATGTGTTAAAATAAAATAAAATATCGGTTAAAGTAATACGATATTTAGATAATATATTCAACTAAATTAGATTGCAGAACTGTCGTGGGTTTAATGCAAATGTGAATGCAATATACGAATGATAAAATATAATTGTTTAGTGCAGTTTTAAAATAGAAATTAAATCGAGATGATTCTTAAATTACTTACATTACTATCTTCATGCCTGGGGTCCAGATGGAAGGTCGAATGCGGTTTCGTAAGCGTTGCTACACTGGGATGTACCGTCAGGGGTATCACTAGGTGTTCCTATCCACGGTGACGTGTTCCAAGTGCCGAAGACACCGACTTTCAGGGGCCAGGAATGTTTCTTACTTGCTAATTATTTCTCGATGTGTATATGATGCTTCTTGTGAGCTTGTTGAGACGTTGCTTGTCTGCTTGAAATTGTATTTTTCTTGTTTCTCGTAGATTCTTTGCTGATTGAAGGATTGAAATCCACCACCTCTGGGTTACAGGGTGTTTTTCAGATCCGTACGACTGCGCCAATGTTAGATAATGGATTGTAGAAATCACTTTTTAAAAACTTTATTTACTTGGGAGTCAAGCTTGACTCTAGGTACAATAATGAACAATAATAAATTTAGAATGTATTAGGTCGAAAATGAGTATATGACTGAAGGTACAAATGTCTGTTGGTTGTATTTATAACATAAGAGAACAAAGAACATTAAATTGGCAATTCAGCATGATAAGGGATTACCAAGAAAGAAACATTAAGCTCAGCCAACGTGAGCGGTTATTAGAGAAGAGCTGTTGCGCAATTTGTAACATGATATGTTTGAGAAGGTTAAGCCTGTCTCGGTGATATTATATATCATAGTATATTTCTAATATAACATATATATATATATATATATATAAACAAAAAATTTTAATTTCCACCAGGGATACAGTCACGGGCTCAAAAAAGAAAACTCTTTTTTAAATTCAAGCTTTCGAAACTTTATTGTTTCTTCCTCAGGAATTCTACAAAAATTTATTATAATCAAAAATATTTAATACAAGTGAAAGGTACTTACTAAATTGAGGTTAAAAAATGAAATTGACAAGTCATAAAGACAGAACCAACACAACTATTACAAAATAAATCACACTTGTGGACTACATTTTAATTTAATTTAAGTTAAAACCAAAAATCTTTAATCTAAAATAGTTTCAGCCACCTCGAAAACTGAACAAGAAGCAGTCAACTACGTTATTTCTTATTCCTCCGAAAAAAATCGGAATGTGAGATTAAAAAACTGTCAAAAACAAATCTGAAGCAGAGAGAGAGGGGTCATGTCAACCCCCCCTCTCTCTCTGCCTCAGGTCCGTTGCCAACAAAACACCAAACCCAACCGATCAAAACTCACTAATTTTCAAAAGTATTGTACAGGGTGTTATTTCTGTGACTACCATTGGCATGTAAATGCAACAAATAAGTGTATAATATACTGAGGCCATCAATGTCATTTCTATATTATACACTTATTTGTTGCATTTACATGCCAATGGTAGTCACAGAAATAACACCCTGTACAATACTTTTGAAAATTAGTGAGTTTTGATCGGTTGGGTTTGGTGTTTTGTTGGCAACGGACCTGAGGCAGAGAGAGAGGGGGGGTTGACATGACCCCTCTCTCTCTGCTTCAGATTTGTTTTTGACAGTTTTTTAATCTCACATTCCGATGTTTTTCGGAGGAATAAGAAATAACGTAGTTGACTGCTTCTTGTTCAGTTTTCGAGGTGGCTGAAACTATTTTAGATTAAAGATTTTTGGTTTTAACTTAAATTAAATTAAAATGTAGTCCACAAGCGTGATTTATTTTGTAATAGTTGTGTTGGTTCTGTCTTTATGACTTGTCAATTTCATTTTTTAACCTCAATTTAGTAAGTACCTTTCACTTGTATTAAATATTTTTGATTATAATAAATTTTTGTAGAATTCCTGAGGAAGAAACAATAAAGTTTCGAAAGCTTGAATTTAAAAAAGAGTTTTCTTTTTTGAGCCCGTGACTGTATCCCTGGTGGAAATTAAAAATTTTTGTTTTTAACTTAGACAGTCGTCTAATATTCGTCTCTGTATATATATATATATATATATATATATTATACTTGCAAAATGGCAAGTCGCTATGCGCCATGGAGACATCCATGATGTCTGGTGTATAGTAGCATTAGACCATATGAGAGGATTCACTTACCTCTCACCACTACACCATTTACATTAGTCTGTATAAGACTAGCAGGTTGGCCACTGTCATTTGTCTGCTCCATGACCTATGGCATACTGAGGAGAACTAATAAGTTCGAAACCGGTCTATGTCTGGTCAGGGAGTTGACAAATGACATTGGCTACCAATTTTTCATGATTTGTAAGGTATAATTCAATGCAGGTCGGGGTATTTGCCCGCTGAGTAGTTGTTTCCTGCAAATCATGTATAATAACAGTATATGGGTTAAGTCCACCAAGGGCTGAAGGTCACCGCTCTCGGTACTTGCAAAATGGCAAGTCGCTATGCGCCATGGAGACATCCATGATGTCTGGTGTATAGTAGCATTAGACCATATGAGAGGATTCACTTACCTCTCACCACTACACCATTTACATTAGTCTGTATAAGACTAGCAGGTTGGCCACTGTCATTTGTCTGCTCCATGACCTATGGCATACTGAGGAGAACTAATAAGTTCGAAACCGGTCTATGTCTGGTCAGGGAGTTGACAAATGACCTTGGCTACCAATTTTTCATGATTTGTAAGGTATAATTCAATGCAGGTCGGGGTATTTGCCCGCTGAGTAGTTGTTTCCTGCAAATTATGTATAATAACACCATATATATATATATATATATTTATACATAAACCACTAAGGGTCAGTAAACCTGCAGCCCTAAAATGCCCTCGGCATGACTCTCTAGGCGGCAATTTTCTTACAATTCGAATTGCTCTTTTTTGTATTTTGAATGTGCTATCACTATTAGTGCTGTTGCCGCAGAGTATTATCCCATAGCGATTACGAGAATAAAAATTTGAGTAATAAAATGTTTTAGCTATATTATCGTTAGCATATTTAGCTAGTATTCTCAATCCATAGCAGGTTCTACTTAATTTTGCATTTATATATTGGATATGTTCTTTATAGCATAGTGTTTCGTCTAAGTATACACCTAGGCACTTCATCTGCTTTGAGAAGACAATTTTATGAGTGTTTAGTACAATATTAGACGGGGTATCAAGCCGCTGAGTAGTTTTGAAAAATATGGCATTAGTTTTATTCTGATTTAAAATTTGCTCATTTGTATTGCACCAAGTTTCTATACCATGCATAATGCGCGTACCGTGATTAACTAAGTCAATGAATGTTTCCTGATTTTTTAAGATAATATTCGTGTCATATGCATAGTTAATTAAGGAAATGTTTTCATTGCTAAGTGTGTGAATGTCATTAATAAATATTAAAAAGAGTAGTGGTCCTAACGTGCTGCCCTGGGGAACTCCCCTGGTCATATTCAGTGCTTATGAACACACATAATTGCCATTATTAGTATCAAGCATTTTAACTGCATGTTTCCTATCTGATAGGTAAGATTTAATCAAAGTTAAGAGCTGTAATGGGAAAGTTTAGTAAGTAATATAGTGTGGTCAATGAGGTCAAAAGCCTTAGACAGGTCTAGAAAAATACCACAAGTAACACAGCCCTCCTCTAAGGCCGAGTAAATATAATTAGTAAATTCAAAAAGAGCAGTTTCGATGCTTTTGCCTCTTAGAAAGCCATGCCGGGCCTTGCTAATTAATTTATGATAGTTTAAGAAATTTATAACTATTATAAATGACTATTTCAAAAAATTTGGAAAATCCACGAAGTAAGCTCAGAGGGCGATAATTCTCATACATACTTGGGTCATCTTTTTTGAACACTGGTTTGATAATTGCATATTTTAGGTTTGAGGGGAAAATCCCTGTTTGCAATGATTTATTAATGACATCACACAATGGAGCCACAATATGTTTAAAACATTTCTTAAGTATAAATACAGATATTTCATCATAACCTGAACTCTTTTTAGTTTCCATTTTATTCAGTATTTCCCACAATTCACTTATAGTGACCGGTTCAAATTCTAGTGAGGAAGGGTTAAAAGGTATATTACATATGTAATTTGCTGGTGCTTGATCATTAGATAAGTTTAATGCTACATTATTGAAATAGATATTCATGTCATTAACACATTCCTTAATGTCGCGGTATACAGGTTGATGGTCCGTTTGAACATTTCCTACTATATCCGATATGATTTCCCAACTTGCTTTAGATTTATTTCTAGATTTCCTAAGCCTGTTTTCGTAGTGTTTTATTTTTTCATCCCTTATTAAGTCTTTATACCTCCGTTTATAGTTATCAAGCACATTTTTAAATTCAGGTGTATCATACAACAAATTTTGATAATGTAATATAGCTTTTTTGCATTCCAATATACTGGGGTTATTATTTAAGTTGAGTTTATGTCTTTTATTATTAACAGTTCTGAGCAGAAAGTGTTTGTTGAAATATAGCAGAAGAGTATTAATAAAATTGCTGTATTTGGTGTCAACATCTGCCGCTTGAAAGACTACTGTGAAGTACTCCCCTTCAAGATCATTGCAGAAATCTTGAATAGCGCTTTCAGTGAATATTCTTCTCTTATTTGTCTGAATTGTTTTTTTAGCAATACTAGTGGTTAGAATTTGTGCAGAGTGGTCAGATATAGCAGTAACAAGGTTTTCAGGTGTAATAATTGAAGTGTGTATTATTTTCAACCGGGCAAAGGTGATTGAATTTAAAATGTGGTCTAGGTTACTCTGAAGGTACAGGTAACTTTCAGTTTGTTTTTCACATGTTTCTACAAATTTTAGTTCTGCTTGAACCAGTGCGACTCTATCATTTACTTTGTGAAATGCGGCTTGAATCTTTTTCATGTCCTCGTTAAAGGTTCTTATGTTAATTTGCATATGCTGAACTGATCGTTAAAGGTCTTTATGAGGGTAGAAGTAACAGATATTTGGTTTTTTAAGAGGTTTTCAATTTGGTGTTGGTCGTTATTTAGTTTATTGATACTGTCTGTGAAGAATTGTCCCTCTTCGGCATCTAGATTGCCAGTAATTGCTTTGAATATGCTACCTACTCCATTTATTAAACCGCGTTTGAATCGTTTAGTGTTAATGAACACTTCTTCAAACTTTACCTTAAGGAAATTTGGTTAAGAAGCGTTATGTGCGTTTTAACTTTGACCAGAAATTCTTTTGTTTCACGTGTGTCGCAGTTGAATATATTAAAGATTGATTCTAAAATTTTGTTATTATTGGTGAAGGCTTCTTCGAGGCTTGATAGATTTTTGTGGACTAATAGAGTCCATCTGTCGTTGGAAATTACTATCCTTGTTTCGTCGTGGTAGTAGACTCCGACGGTGTTATTGATGGGTGTTATTTGGTACTGGGACATGGCTGTTCCGATCAGCAGGCTGAACCCGTAATGGTAATTTAGGCTTCAAAATATGGTTTTAGTCTGTCAAAGTTAGCTTTAGCTTTTTGATTTGTTTTTTGTGTTAAGGAGGGTGACTGAGTTTTTGTGGAGTTCCAAGATTTCAAATGGCCCGTTAAATTTATTGCGTAACTTATCGGTGATCTGGGACTCTTTTAGATATACCTTTTGACCAATTTGATATTCGGGGGTTTCCTTTGAAACATGGGCATCAAATCGAACCTTCGCTTTTTGTTTCTGTGTTTCGGTTCTTGCGCGTGCGACTTTAAAATAATAAGAGAGGCGATTATTTAAGTCGTGACAAGTTCTTCCTGGTTGTCTAATGTCTCGGGGGTCTGCTAGACGTGTGTCCGAAGACTAACTCATAGGGTGTAAATCCATGAGTTTTATTGGTGGAGTTGTTATAACATATTACTGCGTAAGGTAATATATTGAAGGGGTGTTCTGTCATGTGTATTATGATCATCTCTAACAAGGTAGAGTGAAACCTTTCTAAGGAACCATTTGATTGGGGGTGTCCACCAGGCGGAGTTGGTTTTTTATTTCGTTGTCTGTCCACATAACTTTGAGAGTTTTCTTCGACTATTTTGTTTATCGAGAAATTCTGGATTGGTTCTAATTTTATCTCTGAAAGATTGACAGTTTTGGGTATTGCATTTCCATTTAATATAGAGGTAAAAAAATTCACCTTTGTCGTTTACTCGCACTATTGCGTTAAGGAGTCTTACTTTGTCTATTTCAGTAGCTAGCAGTATAGCTTCCGTGTTAGTTAGATGGCATTTAAGTTTAGTAATTTGTTCAGTTCGTGGTTCGACTGAAATTATATTTGAAATGTCACGAGTAACGTCTTGAGTGTCTGGGTTTGGGTAAGTTTGTATGTCTGGTAGACCTTGGTCTGTGACTTTCTGAATTGGAATTGTTTTGAAATTTGTTATAAGATTTTTGCTTTTTATATCCACTATGTAATCATAGTGTTCCAAGAAATCGACACCTAGGAGTCCATCGAACTCTATGTCGAGATCGCATATGTGAATTTTGAATCGCTCATTGTCATCAAATGGGATAAAAATGGCTTCATTAATAGCTACTTTTTGATTGGTTATGCCCTGGATCGTAACATTTTCCGGGCATCTCCTATTATAATTTTTCCAAATTCTAGGTTTAAATATGGATAATCCTGCGCCTGAGTCGATTAATATTTTATGCGTGTTAGTAGCATCATAAATATAATATAAGTTTTTAGATCTAACAGATAATAAGTGACTTAGAGGAACTGTTGTTCTGGGAAGTTCGTCCAGGTTCATTTGGCCAAATTGGGTTTGTAATACTGTCATGTTGGAGTCTCTGGTTTTGTAATCTGGTAGCTCCGACTGGGCATGTGGGCCTGGTCAAAAATCCCGATTGTACACAAGGGTTGTATCGAAAAGTCGGTTCCTCTGTATAATAATTTTCAGAGGGGCTATTAGCAGTATAATAGTCCTCGTTAGTATTGTCATGTTCCGAAGTATTAACTGTATAATAATTCGGACTCGCGTAAGGGTCGTTATCAGTATAGTATCCTTCGTTGATATTTTCGTGGGGGTTGTCAGAAGCGTAATAATTTTGATTTTGTTCTAGATTTTCAGGTTCGACATTTGGGTACAAATGAAGCGTCCTTCTATTTACATTTGGTTTATAATAATTAGGATTTGGTTGAATCGTGGGGGGTCTTACATTGTTAAAATTTGGGTTTGGTGTAATAACCGGTAGTCTTTGCTGTTGGAAGTTTTGTGAATGTCCGGGGTTTTGGTTGTAATAGTTGGGTCTTTGTTGTTGACAATTTTGCGAATTTCCAGGATTTCGGTTATAGTAGTTAGGTCTAGGATAATTTTGGGGGGGTACCAAAATTTGGAGGTCGAAGATTTTGTTCCTTTTGACGGCATTCACTAGCAATATGTCCTGTGCGTTTGCAGAATGAACATTGATGAAGTAGATTCTTCCGAGTCTTGCCGTGGTCGTCGAACTTGACTTGACGTTTCGCTGATCATCCTGTCAGCTTCTTCAGAAGGATTCTAAAGACTGAATCTGTTGTGTTACACTCCTCGTTATATACCTAGGCGCCGTTTCGCTTCGCTGGTCATTGGTCGCGCTTGGTTCGCTTCGCTGCTCATTCGTCGTGTTTGGTTGACCGTGACTTACTACGGTGCTGGTACTTGGCAATACCAGTCTCCACGTGTTACTAAGTCGATACCCATCCTCTCTGTTAAAGTTGTTCACGTTTTTCATAATTTCCAGTAATTCTCTAATGATTCGTGGATAATAGCGCGTATTTCTGTCTAATATATTGACGTCCTCGTAGTCGATTTTATGGTTCTCGTTATTATGGACATGTTCTGCTATCGCCGACCTATCCGTGTATCCAAATCTGGTATTTCTCTGGTGTTCTTTGATTCTGCACTGGATACTCCGTCCTGTTTGTCCGATGTAGCTCTTACCACATGTGTACTTCAACTGGTAAACACCTTTTGATAACAGTTTGGGGATAGGGTCTTTAACTGAGGGAAGCATCTGCTGTATTTTCTTCACTGTTCGAAACCGTACACCTACTTTCTTTTTGAATAAAATCTTCTTCAGCCTATCTGTGACTCCCGCGACGTAGGGTAGGCATGCATACGTTGTTGGTTGTTGCTGTTCTTCTTCTGTAGTTCTCCTCTGGTTATTTACTACTCGTATATTGCTTTGACTATATCCGTTCATCTCTAAAGCTTGTTGGACATTCTGTAGTTCTCGTCGTCGCATATTGTGTTGGCTCTGTGGACCAAGGTTCTAATTAACGCTCTCTTCTGTTGTGGATGGTGGTGAGATGTCGCATGTAGGTAACGATCGGTGTGGGTTTTCTTTCTGTAGACACCATGGGCCAGCTTGCCATTGTGTGACCTTTTCACTAATACATCTAAGAAAGGTAAAGCTCCATCTTGTTCGGTCTCCATTGTAAATTTGATACTTGGATGCTGTTTATTCAACTGGTCGAAGAAAACAGATAAAGATGATTCTCCATGTGGCCATATGATGAACGTATCGTCTACGTAGCGTAGCCAGCACTTTGGTTTATTCTCACTACAGCGTATGGCTTCCTCTTCGAAAGCTTCCATGAATAGGTTGGCTATCACAGGTGAAAGTGGTGATCCCATGGCTGCTCCTTGTTTCTGCTCGTAGAAGTCTCCATTCCATAGAAAGTATGTTGCAGACAGGCACAATCGGGCCAGATCAGGTATGTCTTCTCTTAATCCTTTAGGTACAAGTTGTTGACGAATCAGGTTAACTGTTTCCGCAATTGGTACATTGGTAAACAAAGATTCGACGTCAAAACTAACCATGATATCATTACTCGTTATTTCCAAGTTTTCCAAAATTTCTACGAAGTGTCCGGAGTTCTTTACGTGGCTACTAGTCTTACCTATATAGGGTTGCAGTGTGTCTGCGATGTATCTGGCCAACTCATAAGTTGGTGATCCACGTGTGCTGACGATTGGTCTTAAAGGGTTACCTGGTTTATGAATCTTAGAGAGGCCGTAGAGTCATGGTGGTAAGGTTTCACTTGGCAGCAGGCGGCGTTGTTCTTCTACTGGGATTAATAATAATAATATATTTATTCATGTAAGCCCTATTACAGGATATGAACAGTCATTGTTAGAGAATAAATTTTAAAATATATGATACATACACTTTAGACATATTAGTAAGACAAAATATACATAAAATTATAATACATTAATAAAGATAAAACATTACACAAATTGAATTAGGCAGCGTTCGCTCATTATGTGACATGCATTAATCGTGATGGCACGTCAAAAGTTGTTCGAGACCATTTACAAACCGATGAATTTTAACAAGGGAACTTCAACGTCAACAGGAATTCGTACGTCAATGCAATAAATGTGAGAGGTAATGAAAGTAATGAAGCAGCACCAAGACCGTTTCGGGAAAACATTTTCCAGGGATTCTAATTCTCGAGATCGGTGAATAGCGTGGGCGGGATTCTCTTGAAATGTGTTAAACCGTAATAACGAACACAAAGGATCATTCACATAGTATATGAATAGAGTTCGCACAACATTTCTAGTGTTTCCATTAGGACAAAGACACACGAGGCTCATTTTAGACGAGCGGCGCCCACTCGACAGAAAAGCACAAATATTTTGCTCTTAGGCGACATGCTTCGGTACATCGCCTGGACCATAGGCCGCTCGTTGGCTGGCGTTGACGCTCGTCCTTTCGCCTATTGGTATTACGTGTAACTGCACAGACGAGGTTGTGTGTTTATGTTGTATGGTTGGTGCGTGCTTGGCAAATCTGTTTACAAAAGAATACTTTGCGATTTGCGTGAAAAGAAACTTGATGATAGCGGCAATTTTGATTTGGAAGATTTAATATCAGAAGTTCAGAAGAGACTGGCAATATGGGACATGACAGCATTAGAATATTCTCTTCTAAAAAATATTTAGTTAGGAAGAAATTATAAATTTATTTTCAAAAGAAAATTACTGTGTTTTATGTCACTTTTTATGTAACTAAGTAAATCATTTAATAATTTTTTGGATATTCTGACAAAATTAAAAACCTTCGTCATCATATTTCATTGTACAATAAATAAATTATAGAATACTCTTTTCAGAACCTTCTTTTTTTGTTGGGTGAACCCACATACGTCGATTTTCCTTTTTCTTCCATTTGCAATACAATAAGCCAATTAGAATTAAAAATTATTTTTCCGAATTTCTATCCATAGTTGCAACATCTAATAAAACAGTTAAATTTGATATGCTAGGTTTCATGAGACGATGTGCGGTAATAGGCGGCCACCGAGCGTCCGCCGCTCGTCTAAAATGAGCCTCGTGTGTCTGTCCTAAAACAGAGAAATGAAAAGCGGAATTCTGCCATCGAAACATAGGTTCTTTTCAACAACCACTACAAATTAAAAAAAGACTTTTACTTTAAAAAGTATCTGGGAATATTGCATCGTCTGTTCCATTGACGGAATGCATCATCTGCGCTCGAGGATATCGATTTCAGAGTGTAGGAGAGCCGGGGATAAGAATGGTCATTTCTGTGATGTGGACGTTCTCGTTTTTCACGATTGAGGATGAAGAGCTCTGGCTAATTTTACTTCCTTATGAAGTTACCAGTTGTATGCGACCTTAAAGCGGATGCGAAGATTGGAAACTATTTTTTCGAAAACTGTTCTTCGAGGCGCTCAGGCATGCATCGGAATGATAGTGCAACATCATTAACACAAGCATTTCAACTTTTTTCCTGTTATTACGTCTTAGCTTTTCGAGGCCACGCAGCTAATATTCATATCAATAGAATCGCCGCAAGAAATTAGATTGAATTTATTAATATAAATTTTACTACATCCTCTTGTGTCGTGATCATGCACACTATCGTGTTGAGGAAAGTGTGATAAGTTAAGTTTAACAAAAAGAGCTGCCTCATAGATTAACAGGCATGGTAGGGAGAAAATTTTATTATGAATAAAAGTTTGACGACATGATTGCAAAGGATTTAATGAAAATATTAACCTAATAATTTTTTTTTTGATGAATAAATATGCGTTGAAATTCACAGCTAGTTCCCCAGTATATTATTAAGTATTTCATATGCGAGTATGCCAAAGCAAAATATATGTTCAACAAATATTTTTTGTCCATAACGCTCCTTAGATTTCTAATAGCAAAATAGGCAGAATTTAGTTTTTTTGCAACATGTTCAATATGGTTTGACCAGGTGAGTTGTTCATCTAAAAATAGACCTAAAAATTTCACACTTTGGACTTTAACAATTGTCGTGTTATTTAGTTTCACCACAATATGTGGATTTTCCCGTCTCTTGTGGAACATTATATATTTTGTTTTTGTAGCATTAATTATGAGCCTGTTATTAAAGCACCAGGTATAAAATTGTTGTAGAATGCAGTTTACTTTACTTTGGAGTTCCTCAGGGGATAGAGCAGTAATGCAGATTGTTGTATCGTCAGCATATAACACTACAGTTACGTTGTTTGCAATATGGTGTTCAAGATCATTGATAAACAATAAGAATAATAATGGAGATAACACACTCCCCTGAGGAACACCTAAGTTGATCTGAGAGGGTTGAGATATGTGTTCACCGATTTTAACTCTGATTTTTCTATCAGACAGAAAAGAATATATCCATTCGCTTAAAGGCTCTCTTATGCCTAAGTACTTTAATTTTTTAATTATGAAATTTTTGTTAACACAGTCGAAGGCACGTGTTAAGTCAAAAAACAGTGTCAAAACATATTCACCCTTGTCTAGCGCATTGTAAATAGGATCAATTAATGAGAAAATGAATTCTTGATAGCTGTCCTCGTTTGTCTTTCAACTCTTGATGTCGGATCCTTTTTTAATTTTGTGTACTGCTCTGGAGCTAATAATGATTGTAATTTTTCCTCATATTCTTCTTTCTTCATTACCATTGTGGCATTGCCTTTATCTGCTCTTAAAACGATGATGTCTTTATTATTCCGAATATCTCCGAGAGCTCCACTTTCCTCTCTAGTAATGTTCCTCCTAGGTGGTTTTGATTTGCGCAGTATTCGGCATGTTTCGTGTCTCACTTCCTCAGCTTCTTCAACTGGCAACCCTCTAATGGCGTTCTCAACTTCAGTGATAATGTCTTCCTTAGGTACTTTATTCGGCGCAACAGCGAAGTTCATTCCTTTGGCTAATACAGTTGTCCATTCTTCTGGTAGTGGTTGGTCCGTTAAATTAATTACGGTCTTCCCGACGTCCAGTTTGGGTGTAGTTGATGTATATTTGGCTTGAAGTTTCTCAAATTTCTTAATCTGCTTCTTAGTGGCAGTATCTTGTTGAACTTCTGCGTGCTCATAAGTAATGCGATCGACTGTACTCCAAAGATCTTCACTTAATGTGGTGGCCAACTCCAAGTGTAAATTATATAACAGCAAAGAGACTATATGTAGTTGATGATAAGTGTATCTTACCCTCTCCCTGGATAATACTTCTTCCGTTCTGTTGATGATCCTCCGGGCAGCAGGTGTTTCTAGGTGGTGTTTAATCTTGACGAATGTTGGTGTGACCTTCTTGTCTCTACAGCGTCGTAGGAATGCTAACGATGAAAGTAACTTATTCTTCTTACTCCTTAGTTTGCCCAATCTCCTGGACACCTGCATTCTACTATAGAATGAACATTGTTTTGCATTTGAGAATAAATTTGGGTTGCGCATAGTAGTAGTAGCACTATTGCCGCGATTGACCTTTTGTGTTTCGAAATAGTTTAATTGGAGCTCTCTGCAGACTCTTGTTATTGCCGTTAGCATATCTGGAGGATCGCTTGCCCTAACGACCTGCGCGATTTTGGGTTCTAGTCCTGTAAGTAAAGTGTTCAGGACCATACCTTCGGTTAATTGTGTCTGAGCTTGTTTTTGCGCTACTGTTAGTCGTTGTTAATTTACAGAAACATGCATTTTCGCTTCATGCTTTTGTAAGCGCACAATAAAGGTAAGCGGAGGTTAGGTCTCTACTATCTCCGAAATGATTTTCTAAAAGTTTTAATTTCTTCCCATGAAGTGGGATTTCTAGAGTTCACTAGTTCAGCTGCACGACCTTTTAATTTGTTTTTGATTTGAACGGTTAAGAGTACTGTTTGATTACCAATTGACATTTCATAAGCAGATTTGCATGAATTTAAAAATGTGTTTAAAATTTATTTGATTCCCGTCGTAATCAGGAACGATTGAAAATATTTTACTCAGTTTGTATGGTTCAACAACTTTTGGTTCTGGTTGATGTTGCTGTTGTTGAGCCATATTTCTAGTGGTTACTGGCATAAACTAATTTGAATTTGAAAAGCTTAGGTTTATTTTACTTTAATCGTATAGACAACAGAACTGTTTTTTCCACGATACGTGCAAAATACGGCACGATTATTAATTTAATTTGCACTTAAATAACGAGATGATTCTATAAGTACTTAAATATAAATCTTCATTTGCAGACGTTGGTCGTTTTTCTGATTAAGGGATTTGAATCCGCCACCTGTTGTTAAAGTTCTCCTTATTCCGGCGATCCTTTTCCTGAAGTTAGGCCCTTTTTTGGGGGTGCTCCTTGTTCTTCGGGGGCTTTTCGTCAGTTAGGCTTTTCTTCTAGATCCTACAGCGACTGCGCCAATTTTATATCACTGACAACTATTTTCACTTTTTAAAAACATTTATTATAACTTTTATAATTATTATTACATATGTGGTTTAATACACTTAGTACAATGTTAGTATATAACTTGATGCAAGAAATGAGTATGATAACTAACTCTGCCATCAGCCTTGGCCATATTTATAACATTTGGTGCAGACGCTGACATAGGCATTCTAGGAATTAACGCTATGTCAGCGATTTACATATGCATATTTGTTGTTCGAGGAAGTTGTTGTCTTGATGAGGGTATCATATATGAAAGATAGAGGGTATAGTATTACCTGATAATTTAGTCCGAATGGTTATTACGATGTTTTAATATTAATTTAAATTATAACAAAAATTTAGCATATAACATATATATTGTTTGTGCATCTATATGTTTGTTAGTTTCTAATTTTTCTTTTTTTTAATGTTACTGTTTCTTTTATTATTCTTTTAAATACATATTATAGGATTTAGAAAATATGAATACTTATGCAGCCAACACTGGTACGTAAAATTTTTTAGGGGAACTAGACATGTCTCACACCCTCTGGGTAATGTAACTGTGTTACTATATTTAGACCAATAAAGACTATCTATCTATCTTTATAAAAGACCAGTCACTTTTGGCTCCGGCCCTCACAGAGGGGAACTGGTAATAAATACCAATAGCCACTCCCCACGCCCGTGGGGTGAGTGACCACCGGATCCGTGAATCGTGTACCCTGAGTAGACGCAATGAACCGAGGATGACAGCCTTCTGCATTCTGCCGGCTAAGATTTCTGCCGAATCTTGTTGCTTGTATTTGCCTGACGGTGGGAAACGAGTAGTTCCTATTAATTAGATATTTCTCATTCCCCACAACGGACTCAATGTCTCTCTGAGCGTAAGGCAGCACTGATGTTTCGTCTACCCCATACGAGTGCTTTATGACAGTAAAGCACTCGTAATGCTGCGTCATGTCTGTGGATATAGGCCGAGATTGTGTATGTCGGGCAAGCCGACAGTAAGTGCATTACAGTCTACGGCGCCCTGTGGCAGGCCCTGCAGCTGACATCAGGGACCTCCATATTCATGACACGACTTCGATAGATGAGGGTGTTAAATAGTTAAATACACCATCCTGGCAAGCCATTATGAATCCCTCGGTCTCGAACTTCAGCCCGGCTCACCTTAAAAAGGCGAAGGTCAGCCTTTCGGATAAGCCGAGATCTCCTATATTTTGATAGAAGACACCGTGCAATGGCTTATACTTATGGAGCTGCAGAAGGATGTGTTCTGCAGCTCTAATGTGGGCTTTTATGTAAATGATTTTCAGAATCTATTGATAAATACGGAATGGGATAATAACTCAACGGACATTAATATTTTGGTTGAAAATCTGATGAATAATATCACAAATTGTTTTGACACACTTTGCCCCATGAGAGAAATTATAATACCGCCCAAATATGCCGACAAAAAATGGATTACTGAAGAAATTATACAGGCCATGAAAGAGCGAGACACAAAATATGAGACAACTAGGATCACATGCAATAAAGAGGATTGGAAGAAAACAAACAAACATTTTATGTAAATGATTTTCTGAATCTATTGATAAATACGGAATGGGATAATAACTCAACGGACATTAATATTTTGGTTGAAAATCTGATGAATAATATTACAAATTGTTTTGACACACTTTGCCCCATGAGAGAAATTATAATACCGCCCAAATATGCTGACAAAAAATGGATTACTGAAGAAATTATACAGGCCATGAAAGAGCGAGACATAAAATATGAGACAGCTAGGATCACATGCAATGAAGAGGATTGGAATACATTTAAGGAAAAAAGAAACAAAGTAACTTCAATGATAAGAAAACAAAAACAAAACTATTATGAAAGAAAGATAGATAATTGCAAAAGTGACACAAAACTGATGTGGAAGACACTTAAACTAATTATTAAGACAAAAACTCAAAAGTTTCTCAGTTTATTAAATTTGATGAAGATGAAATTCATGACGAGATGGAGATAGCGGAAAAATTCAATGTTTACTTTATAGAGAGCATCATGGATATTATCCAAAATATACCTAAATTCAACATCTATGGCATACATGAGAATAGAGTAAGAAACAGATTTACTGAATTTAAACATATAGAAATGAATCATCTTAGAAAAATTATCACTGCATTACCTAATAAATCGGGGAGTGATGGAATTCCCGCACGTTATAAAATCTTCATTCGAAGTGATTGGTAATCGGTTTTTAGACACAATAAATTGCTCACTACAGACAGGAGCTTTTCCACGAAAATGAAAGAGTTCACTTGTCACACCAATATCAAAAGTGATTAATACTGCACTAAGTGAACAGCATCGCCCTATCAACTCGTTACCTATCTGTGAGAAAATTTTGGAATTGACCATTAAAGAGCAACTGTTACAGTTCAATTTAACATTTATACATTATTTAAAAAGAATCTCTAAATCATTACTTTATCTCTTACATTTAATGTCTAACGAATTCGTGTTATCCGTCGTCACGCGTAATATTTATTATTTAGTTGTCTATATGAATCCACATTTCTAAGGAATCTGTTGCAATTAAGTGTAGGCATGACATTATACATTTTGTTGTGTAGCGTGTTGCATATACTTAGGCTCTCTATTTCTGTAATTCTTAAGCTAGGCAACCAATAACTTTTAATTAGTTTATAGGTAGATTCCTATAACCTACTGACGATCGGTAACACAGATTTATTTCTTCACAATAGTTTTTGGCTTCCGGTAGGCTGTCACTTTTCACGTGTAGTTCGCTCGAACGCTTGGCAATTTATTAAGTGGTATTTTTACGTGCTCGTTGCGATTTTTGAAACAAGTAATTTCACCATTTTGGGATATATTCTCAACGTTATATTTTCGATTTTCCATTTATGTTTGGATGAGTGCATATTTTTATGGTATTGGAAATCGATTGTCTTCATTGGAAGGATCTATACGTAAAAGCCATTTTTGCCAAATTTACACGAGGCCAAGGACATCCAAGATCAACAACATTTTTCTAAGAAAACCCTCCGAAACGAGGTAATTATTTTATTTTTATATTCAAACTAGCAAAATATCACTTGTAGTAAATTGTTCAATGGTAAAAATTTATTTTTAGGGTTCTTTTTTTCCACCTACGGTTTCGCCTGGTATTTCGTAGTTTTTCCTACATTTTTTTGTCTCCCCTGATACGAATAACTTTTTTTCCACTGGTCTACACGTACTTATGTTACTTCTCCTTGCTGGACTGGAATTTCTTTTTTGTGGAGGAGCCATCCATTTTCTGGGTTAATTGGTAGGCGGGAAGTAGCCCATTCCTGAAATTTGAGCCGAAGCTGAAGCCCTGCTGCCTGCAAGTTGTATCCTTCTTGTACCATATATATATTGATTTTTTTTTAATATATTGTAAATTTTACTTAAAAAAAAATTTCACCGCTGTACCTATATATATACATATTTTAAATTTTGCTAAACATCATATGAAAATAATCTGTTAACGAATTAAAACATCTATGATATTTGTTGGGGGTTAAGCACTTACATAAGACGCGTATACCCAGTTAGATAAAAAAATTTTTAGTGTTGAATTTGTCTGTCATGCCATACTCTACGTTATTGTACTGTTGAATGTTTTAAAGTTAACCTACTTCGTTTATTGTTATTAAAAGATAAAACTGAATTTGAATTTTTCATTATCGTCTCGCTAAGTAATTTATTTAGTAAATTTAAGGTTACATTGCACTTGAGCTGGTATTTGGAGAAAAATTTACTTGGCGCCCTGATACATCAAAGAAATTTAGAACCACGACCATCTCCACTGTCAGTTGGCCGGCAAATACTGTTAGTCAACAGACGACGACCAACTAGTTACGTCAGATTGTAGTTTTAAAATTTGACGTAGCACAACTAATAAATTATCTTGAAGAAAATAACACAATTATCTCGATGCAATCAGGGTTTAGAGGTGCACATTAATAATAATAATAATAATAATAATAATATTTCTTTATTTCAAGGAATGTTTTACAATTTATATTTACAATAAAAGATAGAAACATAAAAAGAAATGATGTCATGATTTAATTAATAGTGATATCCCTATATTAATTAGAGAAATACTCTCCAATGGTATATGGTTCTAAATTAATCAAAAAATTCTTAATGGATTTTTTAAACTTTTTTTATGTTTTGAATCATTTTTAAATTTTGTGGTAAACTATTATATAATTTAATACCCATATAATATGGGCTTCTCTCTGTTAAACTTAACCTATGCACAGGATAATTAATATTAAGTGTCCTAGTTGGATAATGATGATTTATATTTGTTATTTCAAATATTTCTTTATTTTTGAATACAAACATTCATGTGAAAGTGCACTATAGTGTATATTAGATGACTGGGTGAAAGAAATTGATAAGGACAACATTATTGTGGCAGTATTCTTAGACTTCAAACGGGCTTTTGAGACAGTAGACCGAGAACTACTTCTCTCAAAGTTAGAAAACATTGGCATCAGTGGTTTGGTGTTAGAATGGTTTACATCCTATCTAACTACAAAAAGTCAGAGAACAAAGTATAGTGGAAAAGAAACAGAATTTGGTGTACCTCAAGGTTCAGTCTTGAGTCCTATATTATTTACAATTTTCATTAATGGTATTGTTAAGTCAATAACAAATTGTAAAATACATCTCTTTGCAGATGACACTATGTTCTACATATCGGGTGAAAATGTAAACAAAATTATAAATATCATAAATACTGAGCTAACTAATATATATATGTGGTTATGTGACAATAATCTTAAAGTAGATATTGATAAATGTAAATGGATGTGTATCGGGTAAAATTATTAAAATATGTCGCCGCTGAAATAGCTGCTCCACTTAGTTTTACAGGGTTACTGGTAATTCGATACATTCCTTTGGAGATGTGATGGGGGCATGAGCTAAGGAGTAAATCTAGCCCTAACTTACATTATGCAAAACTCAATAGTTTTTGAGATATTTCAATTTTTTTGTTTTTCTCAAAAAAGTAGATCTTAATGTCTTAAAAGTTAATTTCCGAAAAATCTAGACATTTTAAAATTTTTTTTTACTGGATTACTTGTCCAATATTATAGATATCCGTTTGGAATGAAAAATATCCGGAAACATTTCGATCATGTGAACATTTAAAATAAAAACTTGCATAAATTTTTTTTTAAAATCAGTTATGAAATTTACCTATTAGGTTTTTTCAAAAAAATATTAATGTAGCACGCGTACAAATTATTATAAAAACTTCCTTATTTCAATAGCTATCTAAGTAGGTAGAAATGTTTAATGTACCCTTGATAGTTCTAATAAAAAATTAGTAAAGATAATGCTGGTGGCGGAATTTATTAAACGACTAATCGTTCATTTTCATTTAAGTCAGTCAGTCCTTGACTTTGACGTTTGTGCATATATGTCATTAACTGACATTCTTATCTCCGTGTCCCTTAAGTTTGTTGGTCTTGTTAAATTAGTTATCGAAGATTTTGATTTTGCTCGCAGTTGTTGTTATTGTATTTTCTGTGCCACGGCCGCGTATGCCAATGCAGAATACGCTGATATCTTGTTTGTCTATGGATACTGTGGCGGCAACGCTGCTGAAGCTCGCCGAGAATATGGTCTTTGGTACCCTAACCGCCGTTTACCAAATGCACGTGTATTCAGTACGACATATCGAAATATCGCTGAAACTGGCTCCGTGAAATGTAGAAGAAGTGACGCTGGTGCTCCTCCCGTTTATGAACCAGATGATGAGGAAGAAATATTGAGGTATTTTGAGGAAGACCCAACTATTTCAACTAATAAAGTCGCAAGACTAACCGGAGCGTCACAATGGAAAGTTTGGTCTACGATACGTAGAGTTGGATGTCATCCTTACCACTATACCCCTGTCCAAGGCTTGGAGGAAGGTGATCCTGGAAGGAGAGTGGAATTCTGCCGCTTTATGTTAAATTCAGATACAGAAAGTGCAAATTTTTTAACAAGTATTTTATGGACGGACGAGTCGAAATTAGGGTATAACAAATTTCCACAACCTACATTATTGGGCAGAGGAAAATCCCAAGTTAACACGTGAAACTAGTTTCCAAATGAAGTTTTCTATTAATGTGTGGATGGGAGTCATTGGCCACTATTTAATAGGGCCACACTGTCTTCCTCAAAATTTAAACGGGGAAAATTATGAAAATTTTTTAAGAAATGATCTGGCGGTGATTTTAGAAGATGTTCCCCTCGCCGTCAGACAACGAATGAACGACGGTTGTCCAGCACATTATCGGCTGACAGTACGACAGTTACTTGATCAACGTTTCCCTAACCGTTGGATTGGAAGAGCGGGCCCAATACCTTGGCCAGCGTGAAGCCCTGACTTTCATATGAAGGAGATGGTCTATGCCACACCAGTCAATACTATAGAAAACCTTAGACAAAGGATAGTCGATGCTGCCCAACACATAAGGCATAATCTGACAACCAGAGTAACAAGGGCGGAAATAAGAAGACGCTGCCGTGTCTGTATACGGAATAGGGGCTCCCATTTTGAGCAAGACATATAAAACATAAAGTACAACTTTGAAATTAATGAAGGATTAAACTCTACATTTAAAATGGTTTTTACTGTTTATCTAAAAATAAAATTCGTACTACTTGTGTTATTTTTACTAGTATCTTCTTAGAACTATTAAGGGTACATTGAACATTTGTACCTTGTTAGATAGCTATTGAAATAAGGAAGTTTTTATAATAATTTGTACGCGTGCTACATTAATATTTTTTTTAAAAAACCTAATAGGTAAATTTCATAGCTGATTTAAAAAAAAAAATTTTTTAAAGTTTTTATTTTAAATGTTCACATGATCGAAATGTTTCCAGATATTTTTCATTCCAAACGGATATCTATAATATTGGACAAGTAATCCAGTAAAAAAAAATTTTAAAATGTCAAATAGATTTTTCGAAAATTAACTTTTAGGACATTAAGATCTACTTTTTGAGAAAAACAAAAAAAATTAAATATCTCAAAAACTATTGAGTTTTGCATAATATATGTTAGGGCTAAATTTACTTCTTAGATCATGCCCCATCACATCTCCAAAGGAATGTATCGAATTACCAGTAACCCTGTATAATAAATTTGTTTTTCTACTCCCTTATGTAAATTTGCTGTTTTCCGTACAGTCTGTAGAATGGATAAGTGGGCCATTCTAGTTAACTGAACGGATATATTTCATATATGTTCTAGGATGGATATGAAATCGACCAATCACAGTTCGTGTATTAAGTACATAGGCAACTATTCGTTTAAAAAAATTCAAGTTGGTGCATAAGCTGTCAAAGTAATTGTCAGTAGTTGTCAGTGTGTATATTCATGCAGTTTGGGCTAGAAAATAATTTAAAATGAGTGATTCCAGTGAAGAATCGATAAACGGTATACCACCTAAAATTTTATTGAAATTATTATATAGACAAAATTTTAGAGATACATTATGACAAAAAAAAGTAGCTATATTGGGGGATTGAACCTATGATCTATTGCTTTTCGAAGCGTAGATATAACCACTAGGCTACTGCCGCTTTTATAAAATGTTTTCACCTAGAGCATAAGATTAAGCAGTAGCTAAGTTTGTATATTAAAATTTGGTTAAAACTATTATTTGTAGTTTTTTCTTAATCCGGTCGTAGAAAAAGTATACTGTATAACTCGAGTGAATTATCCATATCGCACTCGAAAGATTGAGGCACTCCGCCTACGGCGTTTTGCTCAATTTTCTTTCTCGTGCGATATGGCTATCATATCCACTCTTGTTCCACAAACTACTATTTACTACTGGTATATATCCTGAAAACCTTAAAATTACTTATATAAAGGCAGTATATATAAAAAAGGTGATAAAAATGTGATAAACAACTACAGGCCCATAGCGTTACTCTCTAACATCAGTAAAATTTTTGAGAAAATAATATATACTAGAATAATAAATTATCTTGAAAATTATTGGATATTACATAACACACAAAACGGATTTAGAAAAAAGAAATCTGCAATTAGAGCAGGTTACCAAACACTTTGTGAAATAATCCATTCATTGAATAATGAAGAACACACAGTTGCTGTAAGCTTAGACCTATCAAAAGCTTTTGATAGTGTGGACCATGATGTTTTAATAGATAAGCTCGAAAATTATAGAATTAGAGGTAACACGTTGCAACTAATAAAATCTTATCTAAATAATAGAACGCAATATGTTGTAGAAACAGATAGTAATGGAGAGTTATTAAAATCACAAAGTATGATAATAAAGAGAGGAGTACCACAGGGATCAATGTTGAGACCATTATTGTATATTTTATACACCAACGACCTACCCATGGCCCTTGATGAATACACAGTTCAATATGCAGATAATTGTTCGTTAATTATTCGCTCACCAGATCCAATAGTCTTGGAGCAAAAGGTTTTCTCGGCACTAGACATGCTAGAAAAATATTATACCCCATTTAATCTAAAATTAAACAAAGCTAAAACACAAGCTATAAAATTTTCAAATAGCAAGCCTAATGATAATAAAACTTTTACAAATGGTATCACTACCTTGAATACTGTGTCTCAAATATGCTTTCTGGGTATTACGATAGACTCTAGGCTTGATTGGAAGTCCCATACTGTATTGTTATGCCTTAAAAGTAATATCTCAAAATATTAATGTGGAGGCAGCATATATGGCATACTATGCCTATGTGGAATCGAGATTTAGATATGGTTTAGTCTTTTGGGGAAGCACGAATCATATCTACAAAATATTTGTATTGCAGAAAAGATGTCTCAGGAACATACTGAATATCAAACAAATGGTTAGCTGTAAACCTATATTTAAAGAACAACAGATACTTACCTTAATAAGCCTATATATTTATGAGGCTATAATATTTGTAGTAAAAAATATGTCTTTGTTTTCAGACCATGATAGAGTTCATTTATATAACACTAGAAATAAAGACGATTTGCTAAATATTAAAGCAAACTTTACATATGTACAAAGAAACATACCGTTTTCCATAATAAAAGTCTATAATAAACTTCCAGACACTGGTAAAAGCATACTATAATATGCTAGATGAGTATTTTGGTGATACACTTTAAATCCTTTTTAAGTATTTATAATAATTTTAATTGTTATTTTTTAATATATAATTAATGTTCCTGTGTCTTTGTTATACTTTATACATTATTTTAACTATTTGTTATTACTATTTTTTTTATATAAACGACCATTTATACATGATTAATATTTGTATTTATCTTTTTTTTCATTTTGTGACATGTTCTACACCCTCTGGGTTTTTCTTGTAATTTTTTTACACGAACTAATTAATAAAGACATATCTATCTCTATCTATCTATAAACTAAATAAAAGTGTACTAACAGATTGTGTTAAACTAAATAATCAGGCATTAACAGTTTTAAACAAAATATTGTTAAAAAAGTGGCAAAAAAAATCAATTACTTAAGGAGAAAATCCAAGAATCTATCGATGTTTTCTAGGTTAACAGTCTACAAAACTATAATCCCACCACACTTTGAATATTGCTCAACTATTTTGCTCTTCTTAAATAACAATGAACTTCAAATGTTGCAAAAAATGCAAAATAAGGCAATGAGGGTAATATTAAAATGCAATAGGTATACTCCAATACATAATATGTTAGAGGCATTAGGATTTATGACTGTAAGACAAAGAATTCTGCTGAGAACCCTCCAATTTATCCATAAAGTAAAAAACGGATTATTACCGAACTATTTGTATGATAAATTAACATATGTTGGAGACATGCACGATTATAACACTCGTCAAATAAATGATTTTTATGTAAATAGGCATTATTCATCAGTAACCAATAAATCGTTGCTTTGTAAAGGTATTAAAGAATATAATAAGTTAACAAATCACATAAAACATTCCAACGGATCTATTAACCGTTTTTCATATCTGTGTGTTAAATATAAAAGAGCGTTACCTGTATGAAACAGATAAGGTGTAGGTGTGTATATAAATCATGTAAGAGTATATTTGTATTTTATTATGTATTGTATGTATTTTTATTATATTGTATTGTACAGTACTTAGTACTTTATTATATTCTATGTAAATGGCACTAAGATTTTGCCTCTTAATAATTTATATTTTCTATTTGTTTGTTTTCCGTCATGAATTTCATCCATTCTATTTCATCTACTTTATTATATTTTATTTATTTTATCTATTTTGTTTATGTATCTACTATATATATAAATAAGATGCAAGAATGATGTATGTGGAATTGTATAGCTTTCATTAGCTAAATAAAGAAATTATTATTTATTATTTTAGTCGAACAGGTTCCAACTCGGTGGCAGAGTCGGGATTTACCCGCTTGACGTCGAAGATGAGACCAAGTTCATCGGCTGCTCTCCGTGCTGCCTTAAAAAGAAAAGCTCCTACCTCTGCATTTTCATGGTCTCGGACCATGCAGAGGAGGGAATCCGAACGCCTGATGACTTTACATGCTCCATCCAGATCCATCCTGCTATGGACACTCTCCAAGCTTAAAAGTCCCCAGCCTCCCCGATGTCGTGGGAGATATAACCATGGAATGGACGGTTTAGGATCGAAGCTATTATTGAGATGCATCTTCTTGCGGGTTACTACATCGAGTTGACGCAGCTCTTCTTTAGTCCATTTCACTACTCCGAAAGAGTAGAGAAGAATCGGAACGGCAAGCATATTTGTAGTAGACACCTTGTTCTTCCCCGACAGTTCTGAAGACCAGATCTGAAGGAGTAGGTGCTGATACTTGCAGCGGAGAGTGTTTTTCACTACACTCACTTCTTGGGTGGAGGGTTACTCGACACCCAAATAAGTGTACGACTCTCCAGCATCTAGATGGTGTAAGATGCTTCCGTCCATGAGCTGCGCTTCCTCTTCATAGTCACCGTATCGTCCTCTCTTGAGACAGATCAATGCGCATTTGTCCAACCCGAACTGCATACCGACAGCCTGCGTGTACTCCTGTACCACCCTAAGGGACTGTTGGAGATCCTTCTCTCCAGAGGCATAAAGTTTTAAGGTCATCCATATAAAATAGATGGGTGACCTTATGCCTCCTGTCATCGGGGGTACCACAGTAGTAGTCAAACGTTTTCCGGAGCGAGACGGTTAATGGCACTAATGAGATGCAAAACAGAAGGGGGCTGAGGGAATCTCCCTGAATGTTACCAACTCTGTTTGCACTCTATCATTACCTGATGTTATGGCAATGCGAGTCCTCCAAAGCGGCATCAGTTCTTCAATACATCTCACTACGGGACCAGGTATCACAAGACATCGGAGCAAGTGAACAATGAGCTCAAGCGATGTCATGTTAAATGCCTTGCGGTAGTCGATCCAGGCCATGGAGAGGTTCCGCTTATACTGCATGGAGTCCTGCGTGACACATCTGTCGATCAGCAGGTTCTTCCTGCAGCCAGCGACACCTCTCTTCGACCCTCGTTGCTCATATATCCGTTCGTAAACCGATTCAACTGCGTGGCGCACCCGCATGTATAACATACATGTAAACACCTTGTAACATGCGTTTAGACAGATTATCGGTCTGTAGTTCTTTGGGTTGGACAAATTTCCATTCTTGGGAATTAGCACTGTCCGCCCCTTAACAACCCAAGAAGGAATTTGCGGCCCCCATTCAACCAGGAATTACAAATTCTGGCCAAATGGTGGTGGGTGCTCAACAACTTTTTCCACCAAAAGTTACTTATCCCATCGGTACCTGGAGCAGCAAAGTTCTTAGAGCCCTCAAGAGCCCTACGAACCTCTTCTGGGGTTAGAATAGAATAGAAATTTATTAATTACATTACATACAGAATACATTTGTAGCAGGTCAATAAAACAGTACAGTATATAAAAATACACGATACACCGCAATATTACATACAAACAAAAAATAAAAAAGAAGAAAACAATTTTTTGAGATTAAAATATGAGTAAAAAATATGCAAGCAGAAACAAGTAAAATAGAACAAATACGTTAAAAATAGGCATATAAACATAGGTGTTAAATACAGAAGAGGTGAACTTCACATTAATCAATAAAATTGTTTGAATTTAAATATTCGCTCGTTATTGGTTGGCAGACTCCCTGTGGTTGCTGAAACTTTTGACAAAAGGCTTCAAAGTGTGTCAGAGCCGGAGAATCTTAGTTGAGAGAAAGCCTCTCTTCCTACAGCGTTTTCCGGAAATTCTCCACGTGATCTGCAGTCGGTGGAT
The DNA here is from genome assembly GCA_963675555.1 of Leptura quadrifasciata. Classification (NCBI taxonomy): domain Eukaryota; kingdom Metazoa; phylum Arthropoda; class Insecta; order Coleoptera; family Cerambycidae; genus Leptura; species Leptura quadrifasciata. The sequence goes on along the minus strand of OY776681.1, from coordinate 53,591,033 downwards.
TGTCTAAAACACGCGGCAGCGGTTAAAAAAGGCGTGAGGGCTTTCGGCGGAACAGTTTATTTTCCGCAAGCCCTCTCGCCCGCCTCAATAGTGACTTTTTGCAAGTCACTAGCATCCGTATCCTGTCGAGACAGTGCTGTTTGGTGGTTCGCAGCACTGCCTCATTGAGTGTGTGATGAGCACATCTTAACTTGGCAGCTAATCGACGCAATTTAGGCGTGAACGCCTTATTGGCCGCCATATATTCAATTCAATTCTTTGTTCATGCTACTACATTATTAAAATGTTTACATATGTCAAAGGTTATTAGTAAAATATAGTAAAAATATACAAGATAATAATAAAAACAATTGTGGATATAAAACCATGAAAATTATTAATACAATTAAAGGAAGTCTAAATAAAAATATAATAAAAATGCACACAAAAGACAATATAAAAACATTTGTAAATAAAAAATTATAAAAGTGACTAGTATAATTACAAGAAGTCTAACAGAATTCCTTGAGAGTAAAAACATTTTTTGATCAAGTAGTTTTTTTACTTAATATTTAAAAGTCTTTGGTTGTAGGTTTTTTATATGACTTGGGAGATTATAAAAACTTTGGTCCAAAATATGATATACCTAATCGCGATTTATATGGTATTCGAGATAAATATTGTTGTTATTTCTAGTACTGTAGTTATGAATATTGTTGTGCGTTTCATAACCCATGCTATTATTTTTTACATATATTAGGCATTCCAATATGAATAAACATGGAAAAGTTGGAATATTTAACTCAATGACCATCAATTACCCGTATTACTCTACGCTTCAGTCTGAGTATTCTTTTCGCAGAAGATGCATGCCCCCAGGCTAATATGGCATAGTTTAGTTTTGATTGAATCAGTGCATAATAGATTTGATTACTGATTTAGATACAGCTCCCAACAAGTTTCTTATATAGTCCATCACACATTGGATGCGGGATGCGTGTTGCCTCTCTGACTGGATCTTGGCTTCCATCTTTTGTATGCACCTCTCAGCCTTCTCCTGTGGGGAAGCAGTGTTTCGCCTCTCCACCCGAGAAAAGCGTTGAACAGCGGCATACACGGCACAGTTTATGTGCCAGAGGTCAGCCCGTTCTGGTAGCACTGCACGAAGTTCTTCACCCACTCTGGCCAGGTCTTGTGGCCCGGGGGTTTTTATGAGGTGTAACCCCCGTCTGGTACTGAGGCCCTTTGGTCTTGGCAGAACGAGGAGAACCATATCCTCAACCGGTGAATGCGGCGGCCCTTCGGCCACCTCATTCACCGGTCCAGGAGCAGTCCTCACGTAGCCCCTACTACGAAGGTGGGATACATAGTCACGCAGATTTTGTGGCGTGAAAGCGCTATGCTCTGGTAACCTCTCACATCACAGAGCATGCATCCGCGCCATGTATCCCCCCTCCGCACGGGCTCACTGCTTTCATAGCAATGCAGAAGTTCATCTGTCCACTCAAAGTGTCCTTGGTCATTGCCAATGTTGTCAACAGGCATATATAAAGGTATTATTATTATTATTATTATTCGCCAAAAAAGAAAGCACTTTTTGGCATTTTCTGTAACTATATTATACCATTTGATATCCCCAGCTACTTTAGGAAATTTCCATCTTTATCTGGGATTTTTACCGGTTGCACTAAATTCCTGTCTTCTTCCCGGCTTTCCCTGTTTTTCCGATTCATAGACACTGTATTTTTTGTGTAGGGATAGTTGATACTTTAAAAATAGGGCTAGATGCAATACGATTTATACTTACACTGACAGTCTGTCCCTTTTTAGCAGGATCACCTTGACCTTCCTTTAGATCCTCGATAATTACACCTCCTTGAAGAGTTTTCTTTCGAGATACTTGATTATCTTTATTTGGAGTTTTTATTTCCTTCTTCTGTTCACTTTTAGGAGATTTTTTATTTTGATCAACTTGTTTTTCTTTTATCTTATCTTTTTTCTTATTTTCTGGAATTTCTCGCCCTTGCTTTATGGAAACACCATTAATTTTTTTAGAAATTGTATCATTTTCGTCATCATCACTTTCACCTTCACTTAAGGAAGAGTCCTCCTCCTCTTCATCTACCTCGTCCTCATCATCCTGAAGAAAAAAATAAATGGTTACACATTAAAATACTTAAATTTTATCCTATATGAAATTATCAGGAATTGGGGATTTTATTAATGAAATGAATAGTTGGAAAAATATGTTGTAGAACGTTAATCCTTTGGAACATTTCTTTAAAACAATTTATTTTTTGAACCACGTTTTTTTCTCCTTTGTCGTATACTTCCAGTTGTACGTAATCTTCAAAAAATAATAATATGGGATTCTTGACAATTAAATTTAGAATGGCTGCTTCAAACTTGGTATGATATTTTGATTTAATAAGAGGCATAATAATAATAAAGTACTTTATTGGCGAAAACCAAATGGCTATGGACTGAGGTTCTTCCCCCAGTTGTACATTAATTTTTTATATTATGTATATTATTTTGTTTAATACTTGTAATACAGGCAAAAAAATATATATTTTATATTCCTTCCTATTATTTGGGATTTCTACCACATGTAGAATCCAGATGTTCAGCCAACAAAAATGTTAAAGGCAAAATTTATTTGAAAAACTCAAGTATATACATTTTGGAATAAGCATATAAAGAAACAGAAATTGTACAAAGAGAAAGATATGAGTTAAGGGGGGGGGGGGATCTTATAATATAATTTTGACCTATTTACACATCCAATCGATTTATACTGATTATGCATATGTAATTCCAATGACAATTTTATGAAGTTCTGATAACACAGATCGGCGCCACTCTAATTGTAATGTAATGTAATCTTTATTAACCATTGTGAGATACATAACATGTATATATGGTAAGTCAAAATATGGTACTTAATATAAAAAAAATATAGGTATAATATATTGTAAATATAAAAGTCATATACATTAAATAAAATAAAAAAGAAATAGAATAGACAATAAAAGATATAAAAGAGAAAAATATATATGTATGTATAGGTACATATATTTACACAGTAAACACAATAACAGTTAAGTTATTGAGTCAAAAACTCATATATACTAAAAAAAAACCATTTCTATTAAATAATTTTTTATAGCTACCTTGAATTTGTTGTAGCTTGTTATAGTTTTTAGGTTAACTGGAAGTTTATTAAATAAATTGATGGCGTTGTAATTTGGTGAGTGTTTATAAAGAGTAGTAGAGTGATGTGGGACTGTTAATACATTATTATTTCGAGTATTATAAGAGCGTGTATCTCCTAGTCTATTAAGATTAGCAATGTTTTTATATTAAACATAATATTTTTAGTCGCAAACTCCTCTATAAATCCTTATTTTACTATAAGGAAAGTAACCAGACTGCAACCAAAGTTACAAATCTGGCGCGTTAAGTGTAATAATTGCATATTACCATCAAAACGCTAATGTTTCGATTGCAACAAACACCAGCCGAAAGACTGATCCTACTTAAAGGAGCTCCCTTGCCAGTCGTCACACACCACTTGCAGACTGCAGTTTCGAGCTGTTGGCTCTCGTCAGTGCAAGGTAGGTATGCGACGACCGACATGAGAATCCTTTGACTATAGTACATCCGGGTATTTTTACAATAGCGACATGTAAAACAGCCAGCAGGCGCCATCCAGCGGTCCAGTGTTTGTTGCAATCGAAGCATTAGCGTTTTGATGGTAATATGCAATTATTACACTTAACGCGCCAGATTTGTAACTTTGGTTGCAGTCTGGTTACTTTCCTTATAGTAAAATAAGGATTTATAGAGGAGTTTGCGACTAAAAATATTATGTTTAATATTCCGCCCTCTAAAAGCACATTTGAACAATGTTTTATATGTATAGCACACACATTTTAAAATAAAAATACATGCAACTGTTAAAATCTTATTTTTCTTGAAAACATACCTGCAGCTTTCTAATGGTTTTAAATTAAAAATAAGTCTAATAATTCTCTTTTGTGAAATTAACACTGTTTATATTTCTGCCTACACCCCATGTAATTATGTTCAACGACAAATGGCTGTAGGCTACGGCATAGTAAATATTTAGCAAGCCATCTGTATCAAGTACAGTTTTCATTTGTAATATTGCAAAATATGCAGAGCTTAATTTATTGCAAACAAAGTCTATGTGGTCATTCCAAGAAAGTTTATTATCGAACCAAGTTCCTAAAAATCTTACCTTTTGTACCACATTAATATTGTTATCAATTAGAAAAATCGGATTAAGTCCTTTTCTAGAATGGAAATTTATATAGACAGTTTTTTATCATTTAATATTAATTGATTACGCTGACACTAGGTATCAAGTTCATTGAAGGAAAGAGTAACTTTTTCAGCTAGCTCCTCAGGGGTCTGTGCTGAAACTGTAATGGTAGTGTCATCAGTGTATATTGTGACTTTACCGTTGCTCCCATGTGTACATCCTTCGTATCTGACATAGCGTTGTTAGATAGATAGACATTTGCTCAAAATAACTGTCTGTACAAATATCACAGATTATTAACCTATGTTTCATGCAAGGTGTTTTTCCCGATGAATTAAAAAAGACCATTATTAAACCAATCCACAAAAAAGGAAGCAAAGAAGATATATCTAATTATAGACCCATAACACTAATATCAATAATAGCCAAAATATTTGAGAAAGTACTATTAAATAGAATAATTGATTTCACAGAGAAATATAATCTGATAACAGAAATGCAAAGTGCCTACGTTAAAGGAAGATCTACAACAAGAGCCATCTATTTAGCCTTATGCGAAATCTTAGAAGGGATCAGTCACAAAGACTATGTGGTTGGTTTATTGATGGACTTGTCAAAAGCATTTGACAGTGTTGATCACGAAATCCTATTAGAAAAAATGGCAACAATGGGATTCAGAGGGAAAATACTTGATATTTTAAAGTCATATCTACACAATAGACAACAATGCGTAATGTCAATCAAAGCAGGAAAAGAGATCAAATCAAATTGGGTAACATCTAAGAAAGGTGTACCACAAGGATCAATACTCGGGCCAATATTATTTCTACTCTACACAAATGATTTACCCAAGATAACGAATCACCTGTTAAATCTATTTGCAGATGATAATTCACTAATAATAAGAACAGAATCAAAAGAAGAATTAGCGGTAGAAATAACTACCACCATTGATAGAACAGAAGAGTGGTACACACAGAACAATTTAAAATTGAATATAGAGAAAACCAACCTAATAAAATTTAGCCTGAGGCAGGAAAACGCTCTGATAATACCATACAGAAACCAGAATCTCATATTCACAAATCACGTAAAATTCCTGGGTGTAGAAATTGACTCACAATTAAATTGGAAATGCCACATACAATATCTTGCTGGCAAAATAAGTTCATTCATCTATGCTCTGCGTACCATATCTAATCAGGTCAATGAAGATGCTGCATTAAGTGCTTACTATGCAAATGTGAATTCAAGAATAAAATATGGGATCATCTTTTGGGGAAATTCATCCGAGGCTACTAGAATCCTCAGACTCCAAAAGTCTTGCTTGAGAAGCATATTCCATCTAAAAAAGAGAGAAACATGCCGCAAAATATTTAAACAGAAAAAAATTCTGACCTTACCATGTCTATATATATATATGAATGTGTGTGTTTTGTGAAAGACAATTACAGTGGTCTGATTACCAGGTATGAAACGGTTCATCCATATACTACAAGAGGTCAGACTAACCTAGTGCTACGTCCACCTCAAACCTCTTTCACTCTAGTACAAAGAAATGTAGTCATTCAACTATTGAAAAATATAATCATCTACCTCAAAATCTTAAAAATCTACCAAATAGAAGATTCAAATCAGAATTCAAGCAATGTCTTATAAACCATAACTTTTACAATATATCAGAATTTTTCCAGTCTACTCTTTAAAACTACTTATAAATTGTGTACTTTATACTTCAAAACCTTTTAATTATGGACTTTGTTTTAATGTGTAACAGTATATTGTTGTATTTTAATGATATTTTAATATGTAAAACCTCTTTTATTATTACCATTATACTATTATAAATTATTAATTATACACTATTTGTAATCTGTGACTTGTTCTATGCCTGTTTGGTATTATGGAATACAGTTTATTATTATTATTATTATTATTTATTCACCAATAATAGATACATTTTGTACATTTGGCATGTCAATATAAACAACAAACAAGAGAGTAATGTATATACATATAAAAAAAAACAAACACACACATATAAATGTATAAATAAATAATAATACCATAAGTACATAAAAGAGAAGAACAGCGACAATATTATATTTATGAAATGTCCATTATAGGAGCAATGTCAGAAGTAATTAGAAAATTAACATAGTCAGTGAAATAAATATATGAAATACAATGTGTACGAAATGAGTCCTAATCAGTTATACATATCCTTAAATAAGGAAGAGGGGAAATCAGAAAAACCACTTAATAAAAACAAGTCTAGCGATTGTTTTGCTTGTCTAAAAATTCTTTCATTGAATAGAAACCATTTCTTAGTAAGATTTCCCTTATTTCCTTCTTAAATATGTTTGGTGGGAGGTCCCGTATGCTATGTGGCAGACTATTGAATAATATTATGCAGTTGTAATAAGGGGAATCTTTAAACGTTGTCGTTTTATGGCTAGGGATCAGCAGTGTGTTACCTTGTCTTGTATTATACAAGTGTCCACTATTTAGACTAGTGAAATTTTGGGGATTATTTTTAACAAATAACAAGCATTTATATATATAAATACAAGGGGTGGTGAGAATCTCCTTTTTAATGAAAATATTTCGACAGCTCTCTCTATAGTTCATGTTAAATAATAACCGCAGTATTCTTTTTTGTATAATATACTTAACCAACAGTTTTCTGTTGGACATAAAGGATTTTATCCACTCTAATAAGGTTCCTCGTATTCCAGTGCTATATAATTTGGTAACTAAAAACTCAATATTAACGGTATCAAACGCGCGAGAGGTCAAACATTAGTGACATTACATACATTCCTCTATCAAGGTCTTTATAAACAGGATCTAATTGATAATAGGAAGCAGTTTCGATAGACTTTGTGAATATAAAACCATGTTGACAGGGTGAAATAATATTATGCAAATTTAAAAATTTAACTATAATGATATGAACAAGTCTCTCAATTAGTTTTGAAAACACAATAGTAGAAGATATATTATCAAAACAAAATAACAAATTCTGATAACCAACCACATGCAACCTGGAATGTGATTAGGGAGTTATCTAATAAAAATAAAATAAAAAGCAATATAATTCTTGAGAAGGATAAAACTGTAATTGAAAACCCCGAGGCAGTTGCGGAAGCTTTCAACGTTTCTTTATCGATGCCCCAAAAACCATTGTTGAAAAAATATCTTCTTCTAATTAGGTACCTTCAAATGAATGGCATACAGGTATAAAAAAGTTGATCATTGATTCTTGCTCCTTACTCTGAGGCAGGAACTACTGGGTATTTTAAAAAATAAAAAATCTGTTGGGCCAGATGATATTCCACCATTTCTAATGGACTCAATTAGTGTTGCGTTACATATTAGGCAACCCAATATACTACTGTCATACCGTTAATAGCGCGAAATTAATGCACTGGAACTTGACTCTTAATGCTCTAGTTAATAAAGACTATTATCAAGGGGGTTAAAACATAGCTCAGAATTTCATTTTATTTCTGCCTCACAGAAAATATTTAAGACCTTTCAGTATCTAATTGACATTCACAAAGTATGTGAAAGTAAAAGTAAAGTAAAATACATTAGAAGAAATTAACTTTTAATTAAATAAATTGATATTACATATGAATTATAGTATCCTCCAATAGGAATTGAGAATACAAAAACGTCATTGCTGCTAACTTCAAGTTAGTTTTACATTTTGCTCTGTCAGTTTATAACCTCGTACAGCTAACAGATATGTCTCAAAACTTTTGAATTTCTAATTTAATATTTTATAAATAAGTATTTTGGTATATGTAAGTACACCTAAGAAATTTCTAAAAAAACAGTTGTAAGTATGAGTACAATATTTGACTTCTACAAAGAAACTGAAATCATTCGAAAAGGAGTAAATTCTGTAGCTTCAGGATGTTAAAAAAATGCAGTATGATAATGAGCTGCATACTATACGTGGTTCAAGTAAGTATGAAGACAAAATGTATAAAACTGAGGTAGGTATAGGCGAATTCGTCTTTCTGAAGGTGAATATGTAAACATTTTTCCAACATTCCGTTTAAATATCGCTGGTAAAAAGTAATTTCTGTCACCATCTTCAAAGTGCCAATGAAAACTTATTAGATTTCCTATCGTCTCTTCAGAAAATAGAACAAATAAAATTAACTAGGTACACAGTTTATAATAAATATTGTATAGAATTGATGTAAATAGTAAAATTGACATAATTTTTTGTATGAAAATCGGCACGGGGATAATATTACAAAAAGAAAATTGTTTCATAAATTTTAATAACTTGTATGCTGTACTCTTAACTGTAAATCAACATTTTACTGGCAGAAAACTCTATAATAAAGTAAAATATAAATAACCCTAACCTAACTCATAAGTAGCTTCCACTTTTCTTTTAACTTGCCATCCTATGGAAAATTAAACATTTTACATCCACTATTATTAATATGATCATAGTTCAAACAATTTAAAAAGAATATAAAATTTGATTACAGAAAGAAAGATTAGGTTATGAACCGTAAATGTGAATAATTCAAACAATAGTATTGAAATTAGCTGCAATTGCATTGCATTCTGCCCACTGAACTCTATTACAGTAAATGGAACGCCATTATAGGCATATGCGCGTGAACAAAATGTGATAATCATGCGATTCAAAATGCATAGACATGCGCCGACGCAGTAGGAAATCTAAGGTTAAAAGTATGCCGGAACTTGACTCAAACAGCTGTGTACGGAAGTTATGCGCTGACGCAAGTTTGTGTTTTATTTGTTTCTAAAGCGTAGATCTTAAATTGAACGCGAATTACAGAGTCGGTCTTCGTGATTTTATCCTCTCGTTTGCAAAAAGTTGTGAGATATTGGTTATTTTGTATATAATTTTGTGACTTATAAACAGTGTGTATCTTAATGAAGACAATATGGTGCGCACTTGTATGGTACTGTTTTGTAAGAACCGGGGCGAAATCCCGGGTTTGTTATATTTTAAGTAAGTATACCTACTCAACTTTTGTCTGTTATATTAAAATAAGCTACCATCTAAATATTGGCAAGACAGTCCGATTTTGGATTTTTTTTCTTTTAAAATGAGTACTCTTGCCTACTTAAACACGAATTTTTATTAAAAATAGGCTATATATACTTCCCGAGATATCAGGATGCAAAATATTCTAACCTCACATTTTTTCAATGCTGCAATGTTTAAGTTTATTATTTGTGAATTGTTACCTAAATAGTATTAATATAAATATGTATCCAACATATTCGGAATAATAATACTGATTCCAAGATCTTTTTGAAAACACATAACGTTATCATACTTTTTATAAATTAATATTACAATTTTATGAAACGAGCAAGTTCAAACTGTGCAATGTGAGTCCAGTCAGCCAACATGGTAAATTTGACAATGGAACACTTAAGTACATTTATTAGTAAGTTTAATAGAGTGCGGCGGCAAGGCAGCTCAAGTATTTTTGTATTATGCGAAATAAATAAGAAACGCATTACCCTCCTTTGCTTAGCGCAGCCGGTTAAAAATAATGCAAATATGTGCCAAATGTTTATGGAAATACAAACAGAATGGCAATGTTTGACATATAACAAAGCGTTTTGTGAATAAAAAAAGAATTTCCTGCAAATTTTATGACTGTGTTAATTTATATTTTTAATTATGTAATAATTTATTTAAAAATTTTGTTTTAATTTATATATTTTACTAGCGAGACATTTTGTAATATTCAAAAACCAAGTTCTGCTATTTTTAAGCAGAGGTTTCATTCATTAAAATTTTTAAATATTTTTTGCACACCATGGCAAGATACCATTGAAATCTATTATAGCAAAACAGTTAAGGACGAGCGCAGCTCTGTCTTTATGGCATTGTACTGCGATACTAAATATAAAGCAAAAGGAGCCGCAGTTAGTGTTTGAATGGGTGACTTTCAGAGAAACGCAGCAATCTTGACTCACCTTCTATAGCGGCTTGTATTTCAGTGTATTAACAAATGCTATTTAATTCTAGATGGGGATTGTGTAGTGGATATACCATCTTTGGGAGGGTATGTAAAACAGTTAATCCCCTGTCCATTAAATACTAGGCAAGTAAAAAAAATCCCTACTCTTTGATAGAGGTTGGCAAAATTTCCAGTTTGAGGGTAGCTTGTCTCCTGGTATTGGTTCTTGCCCTTGGTAGCGGAAATAGATCGATGTTAAATAAATCAAGGAAAATAAAGCAATAGAGTTCAGTGCAAAATACTTAATAAAAAGTAAGAAAATTGTTGCTTCCCTTGGTTCATATTTACATTGTATTTGTCAAAAGTACAGTACAAGATTTTATCAGATTTTCCACGTTTCAGACGAAGTATATTACGAATTTTAGTTATTCAGTTACTTTGTCAGAAAAATTATTTAATGTAGCAAGTAAACATTTGGTATATGTACGCTATTACCGGGGATGAAACCACATACTTTTAGTCAAAATATAAATGGACATTATACTTTAATTTTCTCTTGCAAATAGAGAAAGAAGTTTTACGTAAACACATTTACATATTCTTTTACAATTCATTGTCTCATGAGTATGTCATATTTTTATAAACAAACGAGTAAAACAATCTATCATTTATATATCAAGGCATTTGATCTTAAACAAAAAGCTAAGTTATCTTGGAATTCAAATATTAATAATACCACACCAAGTATTTGAAAATAGTTAATTATTACCTTTTCTTCATTTCATTTGTCAATTCAAACATGTGAATATAAAATGCATGATTTTAGTTTTCAATAAAAATTCACTAGTACCTACTCATATATTTACTGATTGATCGTAGAAAAAAACGTATAGGTTTTTTTCAGGCCTCAATTTTAGATTTTATTAATTTTAAAATCATATTTCGACCCCAGAGATAGAAAACATATGACTGTTTTTTGTGAACTATATATTGAACTTATGATCATTCGACATTTGCTACAAGACATTGAAAATAAAATGATTGTTTTGGGAATAACAATAACTTTTATTTTTTTTTTATAACTATCAAGGCAAATAAATTGTTATATTTATTTATGCGATTTCTAAAAAAAGTTAAAAATATGAAACACGCAATAAAAACAAGGCCGGCCCTGACGTATTTCATAGTGCGATTGCGCGCTACTATGTGGCCGCCATACTTGCGCGATATTCAATTGTACGTAGACATCTTTGTGGACATTGGCATTCCATTTACTGTAATAGAGTTCAGTGATTCTGCCACGTAATTTAAATTTTCACATTCTTCATTCCCATTGGAGGAAACTGTTGCTGTTTTATATTTGGCATTATTAAAATAAAATTAAAGATTTATTAAATCTTATATAAATACATATATTTTAACATATCTTGTGTGTATGAGATTGGCACTGGAAGTTCTTATATATTTGTTTCAACCGAGAAATTCAATAAAATGTAAAGCAATGTTTTAGCATCATAATTTATAGTCTTTATGAATAAGGTAATAAGGCTCAATTTCCAATGTCATTCGACGGGATCAAAATTTCTATGACAGTAGTATGTCTGGTTGCATAAGTTGTGACATCACAGCTAATTGAGTCCATTAAACGAGTTTTAAAACTATAATACATCCTTTAACCTATATTGTTAACTTATTTTTTCTAAATGGTGATTTTCCGGAAATGCTAAAAGAAGGAAAAGTAAAGAAATAATTGAATGTTTTTAGATAATTATAGACCAGTCACCATTCCATCCAGCTTTTCAAAGGTTTTTGAATATGCCTACTTAGATCGTATGACTACATTTTTAAATAAATATAAAATTTTATCAAATAATCAACACGGTTTCCACATGGGTATGTCCACAACAACGGCTATACATTTTTATGATTTTATGATCAAATACATTGAGGCTGGTGAATGTCTTATTGGGGTTTTTTGTGACGTCAGCAAGGCATTCAACTGTGTAAATTATGATATTTTACTTAGCAAACTCTATAATTATGGCATACGAGGTTCTCTATTAGATTGGCTAACTTCTTTTTTGAAATTTCGTAAACAGTATGTTTCCATTCAACATACTACCAACTATTCAATAAACAATATAAACTCTAATTCTCGTTTGGTTGAAATGGGTGTACCACAGGGCTCAGTTTTGGGTCCTGTTCTATTTATTTTGTATGTAAACTCAATAGCATATGTACTCAGTAAAACTTTTCATACCTCGTATGCAGATGACTTATCTATAATAATTATTTCAGATAACTCATCTACCAATTTGAATATCGACATTGGTTCAATTTTAGGAAATGTTTGTAGTTCGCTCAATCAAAATTATTTATATTTCAACGTTGATAAGACGCAGCTAATTTAGATTTCACAATAGGCAGAAACTGTGTAATGATGTAACTGTAAATATCGACGATCGTACTATTAACACTGCCACTTCAAGTACCATTAGTTTTTTGGGCATTCAGACACACGAACATCTCAATTGGAAAGCTCACTGCAATCACCTGGTGTCAAAGATGAGCTCAATTAATTTTTTATTCAGGAATATGAAAGAAGTTCTTACTGAACAACAATTAATCAATCTATACTATGCTCAAGTTAAGTCTGTCTGTTTCTGGAGTAATTCCACCCTATCATAAACTGTTTTTGTATCCCAAAAACGGATCTTATGTAATATAGCGGTCTGTCCAGTACACACACCTGCAAAAATGCTTTCATACAATTTAGAATTCTTACTGTAACTTGTTTGTTTATATTTGATATGTGTGTTCATGTTTTTAAAAATAGACATAAGTATAGGCTTGTTAAAGATATACATGACACAAATACTAGACATAAAAATGATATTCATGTGTAAAATGTTCAATAATTTGCCTGATGCATTGAAACAAAATGTTAATTTATATCGGTTAAAAAAAAAAGTGAAATTGTACTTAGTGGATAAATGTTTTTATTTGGTGTCCGAGTTTTTTCTTTAGGTTAAGTTAATTTAAGTCACACTTATTTTTTATCTCTTTTTGTTTTTATCTCTGCCTATTGCTATACAATTCGTAATTGTCCATAAGCAAAATAAACGAATTTGAATTTTTACAACATTACTACATTCTAAATTCGCGAACATTACGACTATAAGGGTAGAACTAGTACTAGTGTTTCGAGTTGGAGATGTAATAATATTGCTCATGCCAAATTCATTGAACATATTATATACCTGTCTGGAATTATTACTATGCAGGAGTAAGGCAATATTAATGTCTCCACATACAATATATTTATTTTTTGGATTATATAATTTATGTAATATTACGTACAACTTATTTAGGAAAAGTTGGATGTCATGTTCCTTAAGACTAGAGGGGCTATATATTACCATTACATAAATTTTATAATATTTAGTTTCGTACAAACTAATTGCTACTTCCATTACTTTTTCAATAATGTCGTCACATTTAACATATTTAAGATTTATATTATTCTTGGCATATATGCACACTCCCCCTCTTATATATACGTTACGACGATAACTTGTAATCAGGGAATAATAATTAAAATTTAATGATATAATGTCATTATCTCTGAGCCAGTGCTCTGAAAAACAACATATATCAATACCATTTATGTCAAAAAGTATCTCTAGATCAAGGCGTTTTTTTGATATACCTTGTATATTCATATGCATTATGTTAATTTTATCAGAATGTTTACATACCATATTTTTCTAGAATTCATATTATGTACACTATATTCAGTTATTTGGGTCACATGGTTTTCAATAATTTCTTCCGTTATGTCTTTTCCGAAAATTTGTTCTTCCGTTTGGTATGCTTCTCCGAAATAAGTATTCTCTTATTTCAATTCCACTGGGCCATAGACTTTCATTAAATATTTGATCCTTCAGATCCGCGTCAATATCTACTTTGAATGAATTAATGACATAGTTGTTCTCTAACAGGATACATACAAATTGCCTATCGTTAAATTGGTTTTTCAGGAAGAGTTCCAACTTATCCTTAGTATAACTTAAGCTATTTCTTTACTCACATAAATTCAAAACTTTTCACTAAACGATACGTTTCCACCACTTGAATTTGTTCCAACAATTTCATTTTTGGGTTTCGCTAATTTCGCTTGTTTCTCAAGGTTAATCAGGGTATCCATTTTGACCTTTGACTGTGCCTGCAGAATAGCAGAGGAAATGCTTTCTTTGGTAACAGCTTGGCTATTGTCTTTCTCATTTCGATTCACTGTATTCGTATTATTCATTCTACTATTCGAGGGTTTTTCTTTTTTATCAGTAGCACTAAGTGAATTTCCCTGTTTCTTAGATTCATTTATAGTACTGGCAACACTGCTTTGTGAAAATAATATACTGAATGAAATTACTAATTTTTTTGAGTTGGATATATAATCTGGACCACTGTGCAGACTGATTCATACATTTTGTTTGAAACCTTCATTTCTTATTAATTTACTTGGTTAATGCTAGGTTTAAAACATCTAAAGCAGCATTTTAAAGTTCAATCTTGTGCCTATAAGATGCTGTTAATAATTTTTTAATATTTACACAAATAAGTTTGTTGTGTTGCCTATAATTACAAGGATAGCTTGATTATCAACAATTATACAGGGTGGCGCAAACAATCAGGCTAAATTAACATTCTTAGGCACATTTCTAAGACTTTTAATCAAAGTTTACTAAAAATATAAGAATATGTAGAATTAGGTTTAAACCATGTTAAAAATGTCATTTCATAACATCTGCAGAAGTAAATTAAACTTTTAAAATCCATATAACTCAAAAATTAGCTTTATTTTTAAAAACGATTATGTTTAGATTTAATTACTATTAAGTGGATGGTACAATTAGAACAGCTAATTATCACACATTTCTAAAAAAAGCAATATCTATAGATCTGTTTCAGAAATGACATCATTGTTAAAAATAAATTTAATTTCCGATATAATATCAGAGTTATTGTTAGGTGCCACAAGTTCTTTAAGTACTTTCCACATGGCTTTTGGATCATTTCGGTTCATTTCTATTTTTTCTCGAAAATATTTTTGTTTCTTATATTTTAAAGCATTAACTACTTCATTTCTGCATTTTTTGTAATCATCCCAGAGATCATTTATTGATATGTTTATATTGATTCCTGATTTGAAACTTTTATCTCTTCCCCTTGCTTTATTTCTAACCTCCTCATCGTATCATTGAAGAAAATTTTATTTTAAATTGACAGTTCTAACTGGGGCAATTTTATCAATAACATTTTTACAATTTTCGTAGAAATTTTCATATATTTGATTTACATCTGACATATTTGTACACCAATCAACCTCGAATAATTTCATATTTATATTACATAAATTACTTTCACTAAAATTTCTGAAACATTTTAGAGTTTTGTTATTATTATTTGTAGCTATTGTTTAACAATATTATAGATGTCATACTGTGGTCTGTAATTTTTGGAAAATCATGCACAATGGCTTTTACATTAGGTTGATTTGTAAGAACATAATCTATTAGTGAACTGCTAATAGCCGTTGCCCTCGTTGGTTCAGTTATTATTTGTTCAATTCCAAACTTCATTATGATATTTTTCAATTTGTTTGCATAAAATATGGGCTCCAAATAGTTAATATTAAAATCAGCGACTAACAGAAAGCGCTCATTACTATTAATGCTTTCACAAATATTTTCAATGATACAATACACCTACTTGCCATAATTTCATATTTATTTTAATTGTTATAAATGAATCCAATAATTTGGTTCAACAACAAAAGCCTTCTTTTTATCAAATTCCAAATCATTTCTAATATATATTGTGACACCCCCTGTGTGACGACTTTTAGAGTGGCATCTTACAGTATTATATAGGTGTATATCAATTTCGCTATCTTCAAAATCTTCAGTTATTCTAGATTCACTAAGCATTAATATTTTGGGTTTATTACATATAATATCCTGAACAATCTCATTTTTATGTGCAAACTTTGTATATTCGAATAAATTATGTCTGTGCTGAATTTTAGAACATTCCTTTCATTATCATTTAATATCTTTAAATTTTTATCATTAGCAGGGATTACTGATCTAAAAAAATTTCTGACTGATTTCCCCCACTACATAAATCTAATACTTCAGTACAATTAATATTGTTCAAACCTTTATTATTAATACCAAAAATTAAATTGTCGTTATTTATCTTTATAAATTTAAGATTCTTGTTGCAACTTTTATTAGACCTAATATATTTAACTATTTTATCAGCTATAACATTTTTCTTATCCCTCATTATTGTTAATATTTAACCATGTTACATTGCCTTCGGCATACCTATTTAACAAAAATGCATAATTATTTAGCTTATCATTGAATTTATTGATAAACTTCATGTTCTTGTTTTTGTAATTAATAAAAGGAATTGAAGTGAGTATAATATTAGTAGGTGTGCAATATTTGATTTTGCTGTTTATTTCTTTGAAAGGAGGATATTTATTATTTTTAAAGTCATTTGCCCCTGCAACTACTATAACATAATCGTTCAATGAATAGTTTACTGTGAGGCATATTATGTCCTTTGTTACATCTGCGAACAAAGCACCTGATTTAATGATAGTTTCTGTCAAAATTTTTTAAGCGTGTCTTCAAAATTTTTCTAAATTACGTCCATTTTCGTCACACAACACCATTATTTTAGGAGCCTCCTGTTTAAAATTTTTGCATAAATTAATATTTAATTCACTACTATTGTTGTCATGAAGTTATAGTTTGTCTACATCACTATGTGAGTCAGTTATTTTACTACATGTTTTAGACTTTTCTTCTTCCTTATCTTCATTTTTATCTTTATTGTCCCTTTTACTTTCCAAATTAAATATTTCATATCTTAACTTTTTCAGTTCGTTTACATACATGTCATTTTCCTGGGTCAGAGTTTCGATAGATGTGATCATATTTTTTCTCTCACTAATAATCTCCATTGAATCATTCTTAACCTTTTTTAGGCAAATTTTAGTTTTTTCAATTTCTTCTTGTAGTATGCTATTTCTTTTTGTTAAGTTTATGATTTCCTTATTTAAGTCTGTGAATTAGTTCTCTTTGCTGTTTCATTCTGCTAACAAAATCTTGTTCTGCATCAAAAACTTCATCCTCAAAGTCTTGTGTTCTCCTTTTTTGCCACTGAATGAATATGTCTTTCTCCTTATTTTACTTATCTAGTCTACCAATTTCTCTAAGATATTGTTCTTCTTCTTTCTCCTTTTTTTCAATAATAATTTCATAGTCTTTATTCAGATTATTTATTCTGTTAAGAGTTGTTCGGAGTGTATTAGTCATCCGTGCTTCCAATTTTAATTGTAAATGACTTCACGTCGATAAAATGACGCAGCCTACGGTGAGCTTGGAAAGAGAGAGATGGAGATGTAATAGAATATGTCATTGGACAAATTTATTATACCTAATCTTTAAATTTCTCGGTACATTTGAGGACATTAGGGCTAATTTTATTTTAGTTCTACAAAAGGGAAAATGTTTATTTTAATAATACCTATGTGGGATGATAAGAATTATTTTTTCAAATCAAAAATAGAAGAAAAAAAAAGATTTTTTTTATATATACTTTTTTTTCTCTCGTCATCCCATATTGTAACATGTTTTTAATGTCTTTTAGTGAAAGCCGTTTATTAAAATAATGATTTATATGAGAGTAAATTGAACCGTCTTATATCCGGAGCGCTCTTAATTTCTTTATGTTGTTGATTGAGTTTTTCATCCTCACTTTTCTTGTCTTTTTCATATTCTTTTGAGCAAATTATTTTATAACCTCCTAGGGCCACACTATATTTTCTTCTTTCTAGGCAACTAATATAGAAAATATTTAAGCATTCAATGCAGAGAAGATTGGAAAATTCTTTTTTACAACATTTAAATTTTGCATCCATTCTTGCTAAATCCTGACCTGAGCATATATGAGTATTTTAACTTGTTTTATATTCAAACAGATAAGACTTGTTTTTGTTTTGTTAGAAAAAAAAATTGCTTTGTTAGCTATTAATATCTATTTAAAATATTAAATAATTAGAAACTCAAATTCCTTAAGTACTAATGTTTATATGCACTTCACTTCACACTTCGAAGCTTGCACTTTCAGCTGCAGATTGATATATGGCATCACAATTATTTTCACTAATAAATTGAATTGATAAAATGAATGATATGCTTATAACCACACCACATTTCTATCATGAGAGATAAATAAATAAACACCACAGAAATTAGACAACCCCCAATTCCAGAAACCAGGGGCTTGTGCGGAAGGGCAAGGGGGTTACACATTGAAAAAATGCGGACATACAACCATTTCCTCCAACAGTGTCAGTGCCGGAGCCAGGATTCGAACCTGGTGGTGCGATGCCAGTATGATTAATCGCAATTGCCACCTCGCGCCTTAAGCCATGCAGCTATCGACCAGATAGCACATATGCTTACTGCTATCAGACTTTGGAAGTGTACACAAATCAACTGCCTCTTGTATAATTAAAAATGTTTCTATATGTGTATGTATATATTCTTACCAAGTAGAGAACCGGATAAAACTCGGACAACCTGAGATCCACCTTCAAAATTGCAAATTTCGGAATATATATTTCATAAATAAGCTGGGAACAGATAACTTTAGTTTTACTGCCGCAGAGGGGAAAGAAATTATGATTTCATATTTTTTTTTTATAACAATTAAATAACATGAGATCCGGTGATAAAAGTCCACTAGTTGAGATCCTTCAATGTATAAAATGATGAATATACATAAATATATTATAACATAGTGACATAACCTAGGTCAGTACCAAGGATCTTATAATCTATAGATGAACTAAGTAATCAATGACGAATGATGAAATTTAGATTGGCCATATCTCAGTGTTGAGGCATGAAACTTGAGCCATACTTTATGACATAACTACCGAGAGCAAATAAAGCAGTTTTGCTGGACAAAAAACGTTTTGCGAAAAATATTTTCGAAAATATTTATTATTTATTTACAAAAAATTTTTTTTCACACAAAAATTTATTGGCTATTGACATTTCAAGTTTCTCTAAGAACTTTTAAAATTTTATTTTAAATAGGTTTTTGATTTATAAAAATAAAACTGTGTAACTTAAAAAAATAAAAATTGTGATGTTTGAAACTTGTTTTTCAGCAAAACTAGTTTATAAAAAAAATTCTTAACAGTATATGGATGGTCGAAAAATTTAGTGTTAATGGTATATAAGTGGGGCAAAATCAATTGGACCCCCCCCAATAAATAACCGGAAGTAGAGAGGGGCTGGGAAAAGGTGTGCTTTAATTGTTTAACCAATAGTTGTACATTAGAAAGTGCTAGAAATGACAGTTTTGTTCAAGAAAAATTTTTTTTTGCTTCAATTTGTGTCTCAACAGCCCGAACCTTAATTAAGGTGAAGATATCCACAAAATTTCATCCACAAATGCTGACGTAGAGGAAATTCTATCCCACCAGTGTAGGGCGTGTAAGACGCTACGACATACGTGCACTATCACATTATATTACGGCTTTGAAATTTTGCGCATGTGTATAAGTCTCGTGACAATACACTTTAACATCTTCATATAAGAAAAAAACAAGATGGCGGATTCAAGATGGCGGCCGACTTTACCGTTTACGATCCGATTCGACTCAAAATAGATATCTGGGACTTTTCGAGATCCCCAATAATGAATTCTTGGTCAAAATTCAGAAATATTCAAAATGGCGGCGCCAATATGGCGGATGAATTTTGTCATTTATGGTCCAAATCGATCAATATTGATATCTGGGGGTTTTCGGGTTCGCCGATTACGAATTTCCAGTAAAAAAATTTTGTTCAGGATGGCGATTTCAAGATGGCGGACGACATTATCGTTTAAGATCCGATTCAACTCAAAATCGATGTCTGGGGGTTTTATAGGTCGCGGATTATGAATTTTCGGTCAAAATAAAGAAATTCAAAATGGTGCCAATATGGCCGACGACTTTCGTCATTTACGTTCAAATAGATCAAAATCGATATCTGGGAGTTTTCGGGGTCGCGGATTACAAATTTCTAGTAAAAAATTAAGTTCAAGATGGCGGACGACTTTACCGTTTATGATCCGATTCGTCTCAAAATCGATATCTGAGGATTACAGCATATGAAAAGACTAAAAAGTAAAAAATAAAATTATGTAAAAAATATTTAAAAAAAGCTTTTATTTAAACGTTCTAAGAAGTAGAAAATAAACGTTGAAGCAAATCAAATCCATCATTTTGATCCATTATATAATTTGTTTATGATATAAAAGCTTGTCGCGAACAATCTCCTTTACACAGGAAAATCTGGCGACAAGCTTTTATATCATAAAAAAATTATATAATGTAACAAAATGATGAATTTGATTTACTTCAAAGTTTATTTTCTACTTTTTAGAGCATTTAAATAAAATGCTCTCTTAAAAAAATATTTTTTATATAATTTTTTACCATATTTCGAAGACAGCTTTATTCTAAATTCCCAATTTTACCCCTATAAAAGTTTTCCTATAGTATTACATAGTCAATATATACATTAAAAAAATTTCTTCGTGACGAACGAGGCGAACAAACCATCTATTACATTGAATTTCAAATTTATTTTACTGTCAAATAAATAAAGATTGTTTCCCAAATTCCCAACTGTATCCCACCAAATTTTTCCTACAGTTTCCTGGGACCCTTATATACATTTGCCATACAAAAACAATCCGTGACAGACGAGCCTTCATACGCGAGTAAATTGTTTATTACATTGAATTTCAAACTTATTTTTACTGTCATATAAATAAAGATATTTTCCAAATACCCAGTTGTACCCCAAAAAATTTTTCCCACGGTTTCTTAAGACCCTCATGTACATTTGCCATACAAAAGTAATCAGTGGCAAACAAGCCTTCATAGGTGAACATATCGTTTATTGCATTGAATTTCAAATTTACTGTTACAGTAATACAAATAAAGATTTTTTCCAAATTCCCATTTGCACCAACACCAAATTTTTCCCACAGTTCCTTAAGACCCTTATGTACATTTTCCATACAAAAATAATTCATGACAAACGAGCCTTCATAGGTGAACAAATCGTTTATTACATTGAATTTCAAATTTATGTTTACAGTTATACAAATAAAGATTTCTTCCAAATTCCCATCTGTACCCCCACCAAATTTTTCCCACAGTTCCTTAAGGCCCTTATGTACATTTTCCATACAAAAATAATCCGTGACAAGCGAGCCTTCATAGGTGATCAAATTGTTTATTACATTGAATTTCATATTTATTTCTACTCTCATAAAGATAAAGATTTCTTCCAGATTTCCATTTGTACCCCCACCAAATTTTTCCTACAGTTTCTTAAGACCCTTATGTACATTTGCCATGCAAAAATAATCCGTGACAAACGAGCCTTCATAGGTGAACAAATTGTTTAGTACATTGAATTTCATATTTATTTCTACTATTATAAAAACGAAGATTTTTTCCAAATTCCCATTTGTACCCCCACCAAATTTTTCCTACAGTTTCTTAAGACCCCTATGTACATTTGCATACAAAAATAATCTGTGACAAACGAGCCTTCATAGGTGAACAAATCGTTTATTACATTGAATTTCAAATAAAGATTTTTTCCAAATTCCCATTTGTACCCCCATCAAATTTTTCCCACAGTTCCTTAAGGCCCTTATGTATATTTTCCATACAAAAATAATCCGTGACAAACGAGCCTTCGTAGGTGAATAAATTGTTTATTACATTGAATTTCATATTTATTTCTACTCTCATAAAAATAAAGATTTCTTCCAGATTCCCATTTGTACCCCCACCAAATTTTTCCTACAGTTCCTTAAGACCCTTATGTACATTTGCCATACAAAAATAATCCGTGACAAACGAGCCTTCATAGGTGAACAAATCGTTTATTACATTGAATTTCAAATTTATGTTTACAGTAATACAAATAAAAATTTTTCCAAATTCCCAGTTGTACCCCAACAAATTTTTCTCAAAGTTTCCTGACGCCCTTATATACATTTGCCATAAAAAAATAATCCGTGACAAACGAGCATTCATATGTGAACAAATTGTTTACTACATTGAATTTCAAATTTATTTTTAAAGGTTCGTTTGCAACGGATTATTCTTGTATGGCAAATGTATATAAGGGCGTCAGGAAACTCTGGGAAAAATTTGTTGAGGTACAGCTGGGAATTTGGGAAACAATCTGTATTTATGTGACAGTAAAATAAATTTGAAATTCAATGTAATTAATGACTTGTTCACCTATGAAAGCTCGTTTGTCACGGATTATTTTTATATGGAAAATGTTCATATGGGTCTTAAGAAACAGTGGAAAAAGTTTGGTGGGGGTACAAATGGGAATTTGGAAATAATCTGTATTTTTATGACAGTAGAAAGAAATATGAAATTCAACGTAATAAAACAATTTGTTCACCTATGAAGGCTCGTTTGTCACGGATTATTTTTGTATGGCAAATGTACATAAGGGTCTTAAGAAACTGTAGACAAAATTTGGTGGGGGTACAAATGGGAATTAAGAAAAAATCTTTATTTGTATAACTGTAAACATAAATTTGAAATTCAATGTAATAAACGATTTGTTCACCTATAAAGGCTCGTTTGTCACGGATTATTTTTGTATGGCAAATGTACATAAGGGTCTTAAGAAACTGTAGAATAAATTTGGTGGGCGTACAAATATGAATTGGGAAAAAATCTTTATTTGTATAACTGTAAACATAAATTTGAAATTCAATGTAATAAACGATTTGTTCACCTATGAAGGCTCGTTTGTCATGAATTATTTTTGTATGGAAAATGTACATAAGGGTCTTAAGGAACTGCGGGAAAAATTTGGTGGGGGTACAAATGGGAATTTGGAAAAAATCTTCATTTTTATAACAGTAGAAATAAATATGAAATTCAATGTACTAAACAGTTTGTTCACCTATGAAGGCTCACTTGTCACGGATTATTTTTGTATGGCAAATGTACATAAGGGTCTTAAGAAACTGTAGGAAAAATTTGGTGGGGGTACAAATGGCAATTTGGAAAAAATCTTTATTTTTATGAGTAGAAATAAATATGAAATTCAATGTAATAAACAATTTGTTCACCTATGAAGGCTCGTTTGTCACGGATTATTTTTGTATGGAAAATGTACATATTATTATTATTATTAGCCGTTACTCGAGTCCGAGTATAAAAATGTTACACGATAAATTGTGTACAATAAAAAAACAAGTAACAGGTGTAGTTTATTGTAATTCCCATTCATCTACGGTGCACACGACTATGGCTATAGAGGCCAATTCGGGAGAGCACATGTCGACCGCAGTCAGGACAAACATAGACCTGGTTAGGTCTTGGATTCGGCCTTCTTGCAGCAACATTTCCTTGATAGCTGGCCACAACCCCTCGCCATTCGGTTCTGTCCGCTGCAAGTTGTTCCCATTGCTCGTCTGCAATACCGCAGGATTTTAGATTTTCATGGAGAGCGTCTTTGAACCTCTTTCGTTGACCGCCACGCCTTCTTCTACCGCTTAGCAATTCACCATAAAGTGTACATTTAGGAAGGCGGTTATCATGCATACGATGAACGTGACCTGCCCATCTTAGGCGTGCTCTTGAAATAAGCACCTCAATTGGAAGGCTGTTTGCTCTCCCGAGTACTTCCACGTTTGATATGTGATGAAACCAACGGATTTTCATCATACTTCTGAGGTGTCTTTGCTGAAAACGTTCTAATTCTTTCACATGACGACGGTAAGTGACCCAGCTTTCACATCCATATAGCAGTGTTGGAATGACAACTGCTCTGTAGACAGCCATTTTCGTTGACAAAGCAAGGTCATGGTTGTCAAATACTCTCTCTCTAAGACCCCAGAGTGCTCTAGATGCAGCGTTAATTCTATTGCGAATCTCGCTGTCCATGTTTGCTTTGTCATTAACAACGTTGCCTAAGTAATTGAACTGATCCACCACTTCAAGAGAATTTCCGTTAAGTGTAATGTCTATTTGGTTCACTTGATGAGGAGTTGACATAATCTTAGTCTTTCCAATGTTGATTTTAAGTCCCAAGGAATCATAGCTCTGGGCATACACATCTAAAAGTTCTTGAAGCTCTTCCGGCGTAGAGGCTAAAAGTGCACAGTCATCCGCGTACTGGAGATCACAAATGAATCGTGTGCGTGTCTTCGTGAAAGCTCTAAAGCGCCCTATGTTAAAGAGACCGCCATCAAAACGGTATCTGAGACCTATTCCTCTGACTGTCAGTTTGTTGTCAACAATAATTGTTAGAGCAGTGGTAAACAAATTAAAGAGTAGGGGTGCCAGGACACATCCCTGCCTAACTCCAGTGAGGGTTTGGAAAGGTTCGGTTGCCTCATTATTATACATAACCTGGGCGTTGTTGTTTGTATGTAGACTGCGACATACTTCCACAAATTTTCTAGGGATACCTAAGCGGAACATAATTTTCCAGAGCACTTCCCTGTCCACCGAGTCAAACGCCTTGGTTAAATCAATGAAGGCCATGTGAATTTCTCCTTGATGTTCGAGTGCTTTTTCTTGAAGCTGTTTAAGTGTGAAGATTAAATCCGATGTGCCTCGGTTTGGTCTAAAGCCACTCTGTGTTTCAGGAAGTAACTTTTCCATAACAGGTGTTATGGAAATGTACATAAGAGTCTTAAGGAACTGTGGGAAAAATTTGGTGGGGTTACAAATGGGAATTTGGAAAAAATCTTAATTTTTATAACAATAGAAATAAATATGAAATTCAATGTACTAAACAGTTTGTTCACCTATGAAGGCTCACTTGCCACGGATTATTTTTGTATGGAAAATACACATAAGGGCCTTAAGGAGCTGTGGCATAAACTTGGTGGGGGTACAAATGGGAATTTGGAAAAAATCTTTATTTGTATTACTGTAAAAATAAATTTGAAATTCAATGTAATAAACGATTTGTTCACCTATGAAGGCTCGTTTGTCACGGATTATTATTGTATGGCAAATATACATAAGGGTCTTAAGAAACTGTAGAATAAATTTGGTGGGGGTACAAATAGGAATTGGGAAAAAATCTTTATTTGTATAACTGTAAACATAAATTTGAAATTCAATGTAATAAACGATTTGTTCACCTATGAAGGCTCGTTTGTCACGAATTATTTTTGTATGGAAAATGTACATAAGGGTCTTAAGAAACTGTAGGAAAAATTTGGTGGGGTACAATGAGAATTTGGAAGAAATCTTTATTTTTATGAGAGTAGAAATAAATATGAAATTCAATGTAATAAACAATTTGTTCACCTATGAAGGCTCGTTTGTCACGGATTATTTTTATATGGCAGATGTACAGAGGGGTCTTAAGAAACTGTAGAAAAAATTTGGTGGGGGTACAAATGGGAATTTGGAAAAAATCTTTATTTGTATAACTGTAAACATAAATTTGAAATTCAATGTAATAAACGATTTGTTCACCTATAAAGGCTCGTTTGTCACGGATTATTTTTGTATGGCAAATATACATAAGGGTCTTAAGAAACTGTAGAATAAATTTGGTGGGGGTACAAATAGGAATTGGGAAAAAAAATTTATTTGTATAACTGTAAACATAAATTTGAAATTCAATGTAATAAACGATTTGTTCACCTATGAAGGCTCGTTTGTCACGAATTATTTTTGTATGGAAAATGTACATAAGGGTCTTAAGAAACTGTAGGAAAAATTTGGTGGGGGTACAAATGGGAATTTGGAAAAAATCTTTATTTTTATGAGAGTTGAAATAAATGTAAAATTCAATGTAATAAACAATTTGTTCACCTATGAGGGCACGTTTGTCACGGATTATTTTTGTATGGAAAATGTACATAAGGGTCTTAAGGAACTGTGGGAAAAATTTGGTGGGGGTACAAATGGGAATTTGGAAAAAATCTTCGTTTTTATAACAGCAGAAATAAATATGAAATTCAATGTACTAAACAATTTGTTCACCTATGAAGGCTTATTTGTCACGGATTATTTTTGTATGGCAAATGTACATAAGGGTCTTAAGAAACTGTAGGAAAAATTTGGTGGGGTACAATGAGAATTTGGAAGAAATCTTTATTTTTATGAGAGTAGAAATAAATATGAAATTCAATGTAATAAACAATTTGTTCACCTATGAAGGCTCGTTTGTCACGGATTATTTTTATATGGCAGATGTACAGAGGGGTCTTAAGAAACTGTAGAAAAAATTTGGTGGGGTGTATAACTGTAAACATACATTTGAAATTCAATGTAATAAACGATTTGTTCACCTATGAAGGCTCGTTTGTCACGGATTATTTTTGTATGGCAAATGTACATATGGGTCTTAAGAAACTGTAAAATAAATTTGGTGGGGGTACAAATAGGAATTTGGAAAAAATCTTTATTTGTATAACTGTAAACATAAATTTGAAATTCAATGTAATAAACAATTTGTTCACCTATGAAGGCTCGTTTGTCACGGATTATTTTTGTATGGAAAATGTACATAAGGGTCTTAAGGAACTGTGGGAAACATTTGGTGGGGGTACAAATGGGAATTTGGAAAAAATCTTCGTTTTTATAACAGTAGAAATAAATATGAAATTCAATGTACTAAACAATTTGTTCACCTATGAAGGCTCGTTTGTCGCGGATTATTTTTATATGGCAGATGTACAGAGGGGTCTTAAGAAACTGTAGAAAAAATTTGGTGGGGGTACAAATGGGAATTTGGAAAAAATCTTTATTTGTATTACTGTAAAAATAAATTTGAAATTCAATGTAATAAACGATTTGTTTACCTATGAAGGCTCATTTGTCACGGATTATTTTTGTATAGCAAATGTACATAAGGATCTTTAGAAACTGTAGAAAAAATTTGGTGGGGGTACAAATGGGAATTTGGAAAAAATCTTTATTTGTATAACTGTAAATATAAATTTGAAATTCAATGTAATAAACGATTTGTTCACCTATGAATGCTCGTTTGTCACGGATTATTTTTGTATAGCAAATATACATAAGGGTCTTAAGAAACTGTAGAAGAAATTTGGTGGGGGTACAAATAGGAATTTGGAAGAAATCTTTATTTTTATGAGAGTAGAAATAAATATGAAATTCAATGTAATAAACAATTTGTTCACATATGAAGGCTCGTTTGTCACGGATTATTTTTGTATAGCAAATTTACATAAGGGTCTTAAGAAACTGTAGGAAAAATTTGGTGGGGGTACAAATGTGAATTTGGAAAAAATCTTCGTTTTTATAACAGTAGAAATAAATACGAAATTCAATGTATTAAAAAATTTGTTCACCTATGAAGGTTCGTTTGTCACGGATTATTTTTGTATGGAAAATGTACATAAGGGCCTTAAGGAATTGTGGGAAAAATTTGGTGGGGGTACAAATGGGAATTTGGAAAAAATCTTTATTTGTATTACTGTAAAAATGAATTTGAAATTCAATGTAATAAACAATTTGTTCACATATGAAGGCTCGTTTGTCACGGATTATTTTTTTATGGCAAATGTATATAAGGGCGTCAGGAAACTCTGAGAAAAATTTGTTGGGGTACAACTGGGAATTTGGAAAAAAATTTATTTGTATTACTGTAAACATAAATTTGAAATTCAATGTAATAAACGATTTGTTCACCTATGAAGGCTCGTTTGTCACGGATTATTTTTGTATAGCAAATTTACATAAGGGTCTTAAGAAACTGTAGGAAAAATTTGATGGGGGTACAAATGTGTATTTGGAAAAAATCTTCGTTTTTATAACAATAGAAATAAATACGAAATTCAATGTACTAAAAAATTTGTTCACCTATGAAGGTTCGTTTGTCATGGATTATTTTTGTATGGAAAATGTACATAAGGGCCTTAAGGAACTGTGGGAAAAATTTGGTGGGGGTACAAATGGGAATTTGGAAAAAATCTTTATTGTATTATTGTAAAAATGAATTTGAAATTCAATGTAATAAACGATTTATTCACCTATGAAGGCTCGTTTGTCACGGATTATTTTTGCATGGCAAATGTACATAAGGGTCTTAACAAACTGTAGGAAAAATTTGGTGGGGGTACAAATGGGAATCTGGAAGAAATCTTTATTTTTATGAGAGTAGAAATAAATATGAAATTCAATGTAATAAACAATTTATTCACCTACGAAGGCTCGTTTGTCACGGATTATTTTTGTATGGAAAATATACATAAGGGCCTTAAGGAACTGTGGGAAAAATTTGATGGGGGTACAAATGGGAATTTGGAAAAAATCTTTATTTGTATTACTGTAAAAATGAATTTGAAATTCAATGTAATAAACGATTTGTTCACCTATGAAGGCTCGTTTGTCACGGATTATTTTTGTATGGCAAATGTACATAGGGGTCTTAAGAAACTGTAGGAAAAATTTGGTGGGGGTACAAATGGGAATTTGGAAAAAATCTTCGTTTTTATAACAGTAGAAATAAATATGAA
Organism: Leptura quadrifasciata; assembly: GCA_963675555.1. Classification (NCBI taxonomy): domain Eukaryota; kingdom Metazoa; phylum Arthropoda; class Insecta; order Coleoptera; family Cerambycidae; genus Leptura; species Leptura quadrifasciata. The sequence goes on along the minus strand of OY776681.1, from coordinate 53,562,143 downwards.
ATTCAATGTACTAAACAATTTGTTCACCTATGAAGGCTCGTTTGTCACGGATTATTTTTGCATGGCAAATGTACATAAGGGTCTTAAGAAACTGTAGGAAAAATTTGGTGGGGGTACAAATGGGAATCTGGAAGAAATCTTTATCTTTATGAGAGTAGAAATAAATATGAAATTCAATGTAATAAACAATTTGATCACCTATGAAGGCTCGCTTGTCACGGATTATTTTTGTATGGAAAATGTACATAAGGGCCTTAAGGAACTGTGGGAAAAATTTGGTGGGGGTACAAATGGGAATTTGGAAGAAATCTTTATTTGTATAACTGTAAACATAAATTTGAAATTCAATGTAATAAACGATTTGTTCACCTATGAAGGCTCGCTTGTCACGGATTATTTTTGTATGGCAAATGTACATAAGGGTCTTAAGGAACTGTAGGAAAAATTTGGTGGGGGTACAAATGGGAATTTGGAAAAAATCTTTATTTTTATGAGAGTAGAAATAAATATGAAATTCATTGTAATAAACAATTTGTTCACCTATGAAGGCTCGTTTGTCACGGATTATTTTTGTGTGGAAATGCACATAAGGGTCTTAAGGGACTGTGGGAAAAATTTGGTGGGGGTACAAATGGGAATTTGGAAAAAATCTTTATTTGTATTACTGTAACAGTAAATTTGAAATTCAATGCAATAAACGATATGTTCACCTATGAAGGCTTGTTTGCCACTGATTACTTTTGTATGGCAAATGTACATGAGGGTCTTAGGAAACCGTGGGAAAAATTTTTTGGGGTACAACTGGGTATTTGGAAAATATCTTTATTTATATGACAGTAAAAATAAGTTTGAAATTCAATGTAATAAACAATTTACTCGCGTATGAAGGCTCGTCTGTCACGGATTGTTTTTGTATGGCAAATGTATATAAGGGTCCCAGGAAACTGCAGGAAAAATTTGGTGGGATACAGTTGGGAATTTGGGAAACAATCTTTATTTATTTGACAGTAAAATAAATTTGAAATTCAATGTAATAGATGGTTTGTTCGCCTCGTTCGTCACGAAGAAATTTTTTTAATGTATATATTGACTATGTAATACTATAGGAAAACTTTTATAGGGGTAAAATTGGGAATTTAGAATAAAGCTGTCTTCGAAATATGGTAAAAAATTATATAAAAAATATTTTTTTAAGAGAGCTTTTATTTAAATGCTCTAAAAAGTAGAAAATAAACTTTGAAGTAAATCAAATTCATCATTTTGTTACATTATATAACTTTTTTATGATATAAAAGCTTGTCGCCAGATTTTCCTGTGTAAAGGAGATTGTTCGTGACAAGCTTTTATATCATAAACAAATTATATAATGGATCAAAATGATGGATTTGATTTGCTTCAACGTTTATTTTCTACTTCTTAGAACGTTTAAATAAAAGCTTTTTTTTAATATTTTTTACATAATTTTATTTTTAACTTTTTAGTCTTTTCATATGCTGTAATCCTCGGATATCGATTTTGAGACGAATCGGATCATAAAAGGTAAAGTCGTCCGCCATCTTGAACTAAATTTTTTTACTAGAAATTCGTAATCCACGATCCCGAAAACCCCCAGATATCGATTTTGATCTATTTGAACGTAAATGACAAAAATCGTCGGCCATATTGGCGCCGCCATTTTGAATTTCTTTATTTTGACTGAAAATTCATAATAAGCGACTTAGAAAACCCCCAGATATCGATTTTGAGTTGAATCGGATCTTAAACGATAAAGTCGTCCGCCATCTTGAAATCGCCATCCTGAACAATTTTTTTTACTGGAGATTTGTAATCGGCGAACCCGAAAACCCCCAGATATCAATACTGATCGATTTGGACCATAAATGACAAAATTCATCCGCCACATTGGCGCCGCCATTTTGAATTTCTTTATTTTGACTGAAAATTCATAATCCGCGACCTAGAAAACCCCAGATATCGATTTTGAGTTGAATCGGATCTTAAACGGTAAAGTCGTCCACCATCTTGAAATTGGCATCCTGAACAAATTTTTTTTACTGGAAATTCGTAATCGGCGAACCCGAAAAACCCAGATATCAATATTGATCGATTTGGACTATAAATGACAAAATTCATCCGCCATATTGGCGCCGCCATTTTGAATATTTCTGAATTTTGACCAAGAATTCATTATTGGGGATCTCGAAAAGTCCCAGATATCTATTTTGAGTCGAATCGGATCGTAAACGGTAAAGTCGGCCGCCATCTTGAAGCCGGCATCTTGTTTTTTTCTTATATGAAGATGTTAAAGTGTATTGTCACGAGACTTATACACATGCGCAAAATTTCAAAGCCGTAACATAATGTGATAGTGGACGTATGTCTTTGCGTCTTACACGCCCTACAGTGGTGGGATAGAATTTCCTCTACGTCAGCATTTGTGGATGAAATTTTGTGGATATCTTCACCTTAATCGAACCTTAACGGTTAATCAAAGTTCCCTTATTTGTTATTATATTGAAATTACCATTTTGTATCACTCTCAACAATTCATTTTAATAAGCAATGAATAATTTGTGACAATTACGGAAAAATCAATCTTGAAAAAATCTATGTTTTGGTTTCTCCACAATAACAGCATGATTTTTATACACCATATTAAAGTAGAGGTTTCAACGAAAAAAATTCCAACCTAAAATTTTCAAAAATCAAAATTTCGTTAATCAACTTTTTTTATTGAAAATTAGGCCTTACTTCAAATAACTTCGCATAAAATCAAAAAATAAATATTTCGCTTCAAAAAAATTACCGCTTATTTGAGACATGACAATGTTCATTTTCACAAAATTTAATTAAAACCGAATCATTTCTGTGGGAGATAGAAATAAAAAATAAAAAAATTGGTTTTTGACGTTTCTCTTCATAGTTTTGAGGTTATGTTGAAAAAATAAGAGAAATAATATAAAAACAAAAGTTGTAGATTTTTCAATTATCTACAACTTTTGCATTTAACCTTTTTCAATAGGATATCTAGGTTTGCCGGAAATTATAAAAAAACATGTTTCACCCCTAAAAGCACACCTTTTTACACCCCCACCCTACTTCCGGTTATTTGTTGGGGTCCAATCGATTTTCCCCCATTTATATACCATTAATCTTAAATTTTCCGACTATCGATATACTGTTAAGAATTTTGTCGATTTTTGGCTTTTGAAAACGGTTCGGCACTGACCTACTGCATGCCATAAAGTGATAAATACAATAAAATTATCAGGTTAACCAAGTATAGCTATACAATGCGGTCCAGACGTAACAGATAAATTCGTTTTTTGCTTTATTATCAATTTTTCAAAAACAATTCTCAAATATGTCGATTTTTGTTTTTAAAACGACATTGTCTTAATTGGTTAAATTTGGTCAATTGCAAATTAAATTCGAACATTTGAAAATGTCAGCATTTGAAGGGGCAGTTGTCATACAAATAAGGTTGAAATGGGAGAGAGTGAGATTTTTATACGGGATCGTGTTATTTCAAAAACAAAAATGATGTATTTCAGAATTTTTCGTTAAAATTATCAACATAAAAATGAATTTTTGCGTTAAATATGAACCGCACTGTATATCAAATATTTAGGAAAAGAACAATGCCCTTCATCTTTATAAAAATTAATAAAAGCTGCTTGCATTCGATTAATGAATCATTTGTGAGCACTGATTGTGTTCATAAGAGTTTAAAATAACCGCGATTTTCAACAAAAGTTTTTCACGCAATATTGTCTAACGGATTTTGTGCATTTCTTGTTGATGGACACAATTGGTCCAGTCACCTACTTTAGCTTGAACCATATGTTCGTTTTAGAATGTCTAATGAGAAAAATTTATCTGAAAATATCGAATTTCATTAAAATTGTTCTAATTTTTTCAAGTTACACCATTTTTAAAGTTTATGAATCAAAAACTAATAAAATAAATTTTCAAAATGGTGTAACGTATCGATAAAATTTCCAAAATATTTTATAAGTACCTTCGCAGATGACTTGGAGAGGCTACTCCTTTTTGCAAAACTGCTTTATTTGATTTTGGCAGTCATGGCATAAAGTATGACATGTGTCCTACGTTTCAAGACTGGGATATGGTATATCTAAATTTCACCAGTAGCTACTGCTTGTAAATTTTATTATACAAGTTGCGATAAAGATACGCACAACATTATATAATTTGAAGTGTTTGTTTCTGAAAAAATCTGAAGACATGTTTCATAAAATATCAAATTTACCTTTTGACGAGCCAAAATGTGTTTGTGTCATATTATTCAAGGTTATGACATTCAGTGGCATATATAATTTTTAATATTATACTAGTTTTTATTATGTCATTTATATTTATACTTTGTTAGCAGAGCTCTTAACAAAAATACAATACAATCTTACATAACATACATACATTACATAACCTAATATTAAAATTACACAGACAAATATTTATATATATATATATATATATATATTTAAGAGGCTTTGCGTAGAGCACATAAAGAATACCTTTTAAATATTTGTCTGTGTAATTTTAATATTAGGTTATGTAATGTATGTATGTTATGTAAGATTGTATTGTATTTTATATATATATATATATATATATATATATATATTTGTCTTTGTATCAATTTTGCGTCCCTCTGTATGCCAAAACGTATTCATATTGCGTCCGATGTAAAAATGCGTCCGTATACCGGACGCAAAATTACACTCCGCGATATTCTTTTCCACGTAAGGTTTTTTTAATCAAATAATTCATTGAGAACTTCGATATTGCGCACTCTACCTTTTCTAAAATTATTAACTGGGTATAATAATTAGTTTTTTCATAATCTAAAAAAAACTGCTCGAAAATCGGACGTAAAATAGATACAAACTTAAAAGAAGTAACGAAAGGAAGTATATTGCTAGTTCAAGCATTTACCGCTGGGAGGTCTCTGTAAATTATATACTATATACATTTCAGTTAGATAATTGTATCAATTTTGCGTCATCTCGAGTTGGCAACACTGTGAAGTTACAAAGTGCGCTAATATAGAGAGGATTTGTTCAATTCATCTACGGGAATGTGACTTGTGTGTCGTGTTTGAGATACGTACTCATATTGTTTTCAGTAATTAATACGTACCTATTACAAAAATCGTACTTCAGATCAAGAGATGTAAACAAAGAAATCATTGATGTAAATTAAATTTTATATTTGTTTTCATAATTTTTTATAAAGAGAATACACAGTATCTAGAGGTAAATAATGTGCAAAACTCAGGAATAATTTCATAATAAATGATTGTTTCTTTATATGCAATTCTTATAGAAAAAGTATCTTCTTCAGTTTCTATATAGTACCCACACTATATTATTACCCCCAATGGCTGCAAACTACCCCTAAATTGGGAAATTTAATATATTAAAAATTAATGCTTATTTATTTTTGAAATGTAGTAATTTAGTGTTTTTGGGGTCGCGCTGATTACGAATCTGAAGTCAAAATTTAAAAATTCAAAATGCTGGCTCCAATGGGGCGGATTGAAGTTGGATGCAATTTTTCCAAAAGCAAGTAATTTAAATGGTTAAAAAAATTGAGCATCTAGGTAATGGTGTCAAAATGCGTCCTTATAATGGACAAAATTACACTCAATGATATTTTCTTCCACCTCCTATGAAAAAGCAAGTCCCTGTATAATGCAGAAACTTTTTCTTGATGATATTAAAAAATAAACAAAATTCAATTCCTGTGGTATTTTTCTGAAATTAAAACCTGTAGTTACTGTACTTTAAGATAAAAGCAACATTTGAATGAAAATGTAAAAATTCAGTCTGGCACGGATAAGAAAAAAAATATTAAGATTTTATAAAAAATGCTAATATAAATCTCCCATATAAAATATAATATAGACAGTGTCAGACTGGGGCACCGGGAAAATGACCGGTAGGCCTTTCTGAAATAAAACAATGTGGACCCTTGCCTTATGTGACATTATTCTGTTTTCAATATTACCATGTTGTTACTTACTTTTTATTTTTCAGTTCTATTAGATGTTTAGTTTAAAAAGTAAATTGAGTTTCTTTCGTTTCATGCTATATTCTTTGTTAGAATTTTACAGTTTTACCTGAGATCAAAGTTCAAATTTACTTTTATTCTCTAAGAGTTCTTCTTTATATTACCATTATACCATTTTTATTTACTTTTTTACGTACTTTTTTTAATTAATAATTTCATCTTTATTTTTTTTTGCTGTTAGATATTATTCATTGGTTATTTTAGTCAACCAAACGCAAAGTATATATTTTTTGTATTTATTTTTAAATAATAAGAAAATGTTTTGTTCTGGTTTTCAAATAGAAAGTTATAATGGTTTCTAATCGACTTTCCTCCTTTTTACCCTATTAATTGGATTTTATACTAATTTGTCATGTCACAATTTACTCAATAGTATTACTTGTGATATTGGGAATTTTTCCTAATTTTTTATAAAGATATTAATAAAAGTAATGAGAATTTTGATGTCTTGAAATTTGCATTTGGCATCTAACCACCACATAACCACCTAACCCGATATGTCTAGATTCATTTTGTAAAAGTTGTTTCCTTTGTCTCAAAAGTGTCTTAAGTATCTTTCTGTTTGAAGGTATCTAAATATAATGTTCATTTGCATTTTAGGCAAAAGGCACGTGCATAGAAAAAATCGTAGTTCAGTATTAAAAATTGTTTTTCCTCATAAAGTGAATTAATCGTAAATTTTACACCATTATGTTTAATATTAACGTTGCTTTTTACAAGGCGATGTGCACTCAAAATTGTCTCCAATAAGAATCAGAGAACATTTTTTTACTGCCCGTGGCCCTTTTAAAATAATTATGCACATGTAATTCATGTGCACATATTATTAATTATATTCACATAAGTATAGGTTATTATATAGTTTAAACGATTTGCTTATTTGATGCAGTTGATTATTCAACGGATGCAGGAACAGAGCCTTTCTTTGGAAAAGTCTCAAAAATTCATTGGAAATGAATTTAGGCATCCAACAGCAATTTCTTAAGCAGCAGTTAGAAGGTTTAGAGGAAAATCAATCAGACAAAAATTTCGTTTAATGAAACCTTGGAGGCAAAAATGAAAGAACAATCCAGAAATGTCTGTGAGACAATAACTGATGTTGAAAGAAAATGTGACTCTAAAATTATTAATCTCGAAAGCGAATTAGAACAAGTGAAGAAGGAATTAGAAAAAGTAAAACATGCTAGGCTTACATACGAAGCAAATAATAGCGGCAATAGAAAACTGAAAGCTCCATTATTCGATGGCCAAGTATCCTGGGCAATTTATAAACGTCAATTTGATGCAGCAAGCAAATCTTACGGATAGAGTGACGAAGATAACTATAGCTTTAGTACTGGCACTGCGGGCAACTGCAGCAGAACTTTTGCGAACAATTCCTGAGCACATGCAACAGGATTTCAATACATTGGTTCAAGTATTTGACAGGCGTTATGGTGTTGAGCACATGCAGCAAGTGTATCGTCTGCAATTGAGGAATCGTATCCAAAAAAGAGGAGAAACACTGCAAGAACTTCAAGCCGATATCGAGCGGTTATCACATCTGTCCTATTCAGGTCAAGACTTAATAAACGAGGCTGCTGTAGATGCGTTTATTAATGCTATTTCTGACCTCGAACTTCAAAGGTATTTAAGGCTTTCAGAAAAAAAAACTACTACTGAAATTCTCGCCTGTGCCCTCGCATATGAAGCTGCTAGCCAAGCATCCAGAAGCACAACAAGAGTAAGAGAACTAACAGCTGAACCTTCTTACACAACTCAACGTCTGAATACCCAGGAAGGAACAAGTTATAGACAACGTCTAAAATGTTGGTATTGCAATATGACGGGACATCTTCAAAGAGATTGTATGAAGAGAAAGAGACATTTTGAGACAAGAGGGGTCTACGAAGAGCAACAAGATGAGAGGAATACCCACCGGGACCATACCTCTTCTCCAGCTTTTCAGGGAAACTCCTAAATGCCAATCTCGTAGGGCAGAGATTGGCTCATAGAATCATACGCCCTGAAAACATCATCGAGATTCAAGTTCAACAGATCCAGAGAGATAAAAATTGTCTTGTTATGGATGGCCGTCTTGAAGGACAAAACTGTATTCTCACCATTGATACTGGAGCTGAAAGATCAATTTTAAGAAACGATTTTGTCAAGGAACCATTGATTCATAATGCAGCAGGTTACTCTCTGCGAACTGCAACAGGACAATATGTAGCGGTCAGGGGAGAGGTAGAATTAAAAATTGAAATAGGGGGATTAACATTTGTTCATCCCTTCCTCATAGCAGATCTTATTGACGAGTGCATTCTGGGCTATGATTTCATGCGTAGACACGGAATTGTCTTAGTTATGGGGGAACGAACTCTTCTGTGCAAGAACGTAGAAATTCCAATGACAGTAAATTCTGAAGCTCAGCCTGCACTGCGAACGGTGGTATGTAAAATCACCTACCTCCCAGGCTACTCCGAGTCCGTGGTATGGACAGAATTAGAAGGCAATGCGGAAAATTTACGATTTTGCCTAGTTGAGCCAGATCAAAACGTGAAAGAAAACATCATTATTGGAAAATGTTTAGTGGACACTTCCAATGGTAAATTCCTTCCAATACGTCTAATGACTCTATCTAACAATCAAATCCAATTGAAGAGTGGGCAAGTAATCGGAAAATGTACACCAGCTGCAACTATAACAAAAATCAATTGTGAATATGATACAAATATTAATTTATCATCAATTAAAGTAGATTCAATATTAGTAGAAACTCTTCTAAAAACAAGCAATTTAGGTATTAAAGAGTCTAATGAGGCCAAGAAGTTGATTAATGTGTTTCAAGAAATCTTCGCTCTAGGAGAGAAGGATTATGGAAAAACCGACTTGGTTCAACATCGTATTGACACGGGAGATGCCAAGCCGATTAGACAACCACCAATAAGACTTCCATTGGCGAAGCAACAAGAAGCGGCAGACAACATTAACACTATGAGAAAGCAACAAATCATCGAAGAGTCTCAGAGCCCATGGTCTTCTCCTGTGGTCTTGGTAAAGAAAAAGGATGGCAGTACTCGGTTTTGTGTAGATTATAGACGACTAAACGATGTGACGAAAAAGGATAGTTATCCCCTCCCTCGAATCGATGATACCTTAGATACCTTGTCTGGAGCACGATGGTTCTCAACTTTAGATTTAAAAAGTGGATATTGGCAAGTTAAACTACATCCTGATGACAAAGATAAAACAGCATTTTCAATAGGAAATGGCCTATGGCAATTTAACGTTATGCCGTTTGGACTATGCAATGCACCAGCAACATTCGAACGACTGATGGAATGCATTTTACGGGGGCTGCATTGGAAAACCTGTCTTGTTTATTTGGATGACATCATTATTATTGGAAAAGACTTTTCAGAACATCTTCAAAATTTAAGAGAAGTATTCTTGCGTATAAAAGAAGCACGGTGAAAGCTCAATCCAAAGAAATGTGTGCTCTTCAAAGACGAAGTAAAATATTTGGGACATATTGTATCTTGGGGGTAACTACGGATCTGGAGAAAATTGTCGCTGTTCAAACTTGGCCAACACCTAAAGATAAACATGAACTACGAAGTTTCTTAGGTCTGGCAACTTACTATAGACGATTTGTAAAAAAATTCACCGACATTGCAAAATGTTTACATCAATTAACTGAAAAGGGGAGGCCCTTTATTTGGACCGAGCAATGCGATGAAGCATTTCAGAAACTTAAGAGGCGGTTGTGCGAGGCTCCAATACTGGCATACCCTGTGCCAGGTAAAACCTTCATACTCGATACAGACGTAAGCAATATGTCCGTCGGCGCAGTACTGTCACAGAAAATAAATGACCAAGAGAAAGTCATAGCTTACTTCAGTAAAGTGTTATCAAAAAGCGAAAGAAACTACTGTGTCACCAGACGAGAACTTTTGGCAATGGTGAAATCGACAAAACATTTTCACAAGTACCTTTACGGTCAAAAGTTTATATTACGTACCGACCACACAGCGCTGAAATGGTTATTACAATTTAAAAACCCTGAAGGACAGCTAGCGAGATGGATAGAAAGACTCCAGAGCTACGATTTTGAAATAATTCACCGTAAAGGAAAAATACATGGGAATGCTGATGCGCTATCTCGACGACCATGTAGCTCAGACTGTAAACACTCTATGAGAATAGAAGAGAAACAGGGAATAGTAGCTATTCAAGGAGTCACCGTGAAACCTAATGAAGGATGGAACCATCTGGAATTACAAGCTGCCCAACAAGAAGATAATGGTATATCACCAATTCTCACCTGGAAAGAACATTTAGAACGGCCACAGTGGATGGAGATAGCGGACCAAAGCGAAATTTTAAAAAAGTTACTGGGCTCAATGGAATTCACTGCATATAGAAAATAGAATACTGATGAGGAAATGGGAAGCTGTGAATGGAAATTCTCATAGGATGAAGATAATTGTGCCTCGATCAAAGGTGGTAGAGGTCTTACAAGAAATTCATGATGGACTCTCCGGAGGTCATCTAGGAATAAGTAAGACGTTATCAAAAGTCACAGAAAAATTCTATTGGATTCATATGCGCGATGACGTGGAGAACTGGTGCCATCGATGTACACTTTGTGCGGCAACCAAAGGACCACATGTGAGGAGTAAAGGCAAAATGCATCAGTACAAAGTAGGAATTCCGTTTGAAAGAATAGCAGCTGATATTGCTGGACCGTTTCCGATGACAGATAATGGGAACAAATACATGTTTGTAGTATTAGATTACTTCAGTAACTGGCCTGAGGTATATGCAATACCGAACCCTGGTTCGTCCTGAGACGAAAACTGTCGTGGAGCAAATTGTAATGAATTGGGTCAGTCGCTTTGGTGTTCCAAATGAACTTCATTCCGATGAAGGACGTAAATTCGAATCACAAGTTTTCCAAGGAGTGTGCAAATTGTTGGGAATACGCAAAACCAGAACAACGCCATTTCACCCCCAGTCCGATGGCATGGTAGAACGATTTAATAGCACTTTGAATCAACATCTGGTGAAAGTTGTGGATGACCATCAACGGGATTGGGACCAGCATATACCAATATTTCTAATGGCTTACAGGACAGCAATCCATGACTCAACAGGGCATACACCATCTCTGATTCTTTTTGGCCGAGATATTCGTCTGCCCAGTGATTTAATGTTTGGAACTCCAGTAGATAATAATAGTTCAGTAGAGGACTATGTGTCCGATCTTCGTAAGAAGTTATCTGATACTTATAAGATGACCGGGAGTAAAATAATAGTGCTGGATTTCAAGAAGGTGATACAGTATGGCTATATAATATTCGACGCAAAAAGGGAAAGTCACCAAAACTCCAAAGACACTGGGAAGGCCCTTACCGAGTGGTTACTCGAATAAATGATGTAGTGTATAGAATTCAGAGACAACGAGGACAGCGGGGAAAAACGAAAATTGTGCACATTGACCGGTTGTCCCCATACAGTGGTACTAATGAAGGAATGTCTGCTATTCGAGACGAACAGCTCTAAGAGGGGGGCAGTGTTACGACGTCAACGGGACGACACCTGTTGACAATTTTTATGCCAGTGGGGAGGAGATAGGTGGCTAAAGTGACAGTGGTGACATAATGATATTTTTGATGATTGATGTAAAATTTACACTAAAATAGTAATTGTTATCTCGAAGACAGTTGTTTATTGAAATAAATCTATTACAAGAAGACAGCGTATTTCTAAATCCCTGAACCCTTAGCTCGTAAAAATAGGAACAACATAAATATAAGATTTTAAAGGCCCTATAAATATTAATCCAGTGGATTAAGGTCTATAATCAAGGTAGTCCTCCACAACCTATCCATTGTTTGGAAGAAAGTTTCATTGAGGTACCCTCGTACTACCATGGAAACAATCTCCATTGGAAGTGGCAAATAGTCTAGAAGAAAATTGACTTAAGATTGTCAATTAATATTTTGGTGTAGAACAAATTGACCAATTTAAAAATCGTCGACATTACCACCCCAGGTACTAATTACAAAACGTTGTTGGTGCCTCGACTTAATTATTATGTGAGGATTTTCATCAGCCCATAATAGTTATTATGAAAATTTATATTGCCATCCTTATTAAAGTCAGCGTCCCCCGTAAATAATAAAGAAGAATATTTCATTCTTCTTTATAGATTATAAAGATTTCGAATAAAATGAATTTAAATAAGATACATGATTTTCCTGGGTCCCCTTTGAGTTTCACATCAAGCCGATTTTAAATGAGAAGAGTATCAAAAACTTGGCAACAACGCGGACGCAAAATTGATACAATAATGGTGGAAACTAGATAAAACTATACACTATGGACGCAATATTGATCTGTGAATATAAGTGTATACTGCTGGACGCAAAATAATTCCAATTGTGAAAGGATGTAAAATTGATACAAAAATATAAGCCCAATATACAGAAAAAAATAAAATTGAAAAACTTTAAATCTAAGAACGGATTCGCATTTAGCGGCTAGATGTTGGTCAATATACTCTGCAAGAACCTGCAAAAAGTCGTTAATTCTAGGAGACGCATTTCACACCACCTTTTGAAAGGACGCAAAATTGATACAAGAATGTGTATATATATATATATATATATATATATGTGTATATATATATATATATATCATTAAACCAAATTAGACCTTTTCCTAGCATGGTATTGGATTTTATATATTCAATTTTCACATAAAAATCATTATTTATTGTGGCCTGTGTTTTATACGAATGAAAGTCAATTACATAATCTAATTTATTGGTCAAGTAAGGTGGCATCATTCCATACTTCATTTTGAATATAAACATCAATGTATTATACATAATTCTTTGTTCGATATTCATTGAATTCAGAACACTCAGCATAGTATTAATTGGTGTATATCTACTACAACTCAGTATGGCTCTCATGCCTCTATTCTGAACTTTCTGTAATGTTTGAATTTGTTGTTTGTTGAGGAAAATAAGTGTAGTTCCACAGTAATCGATATGTGGGGAAATCATAGACTTATAAATAGTTAATTTGGCGAACAATGATATTTTATTAGATAACCGAAACAACAGGCCAATCTTTTTTGCCATTTTATTTTTTATATACTCACAGTGAGCATTAAAATTCAGTTCAGAGTCAATAATTACTCCTAAATATTTAAATTTGGTAACCTCCTCAATGACGCAGTGATTTAATGTGATATTAAGTTTTATTTTATTTAGTTTTAACTGCTTCAAATTGTGTTTGGATGCTACAATCATAAATTTAGTTTTATTCAAGTTCAGCTTAAGATTATTATCACATGTCCATTCATACACATTGTTACGGACCTCTAGCGTATGCGACCCACCATACGCTTTAGCGTTTTGTGGGCCGCATTATAACAACTGCTACACGTCCGTAACACATTTCGCTATTCTCCATGGGAGGGCGACACATTTGTGACACGTGATCAACAGGGAAAACGGAAGCAGACATTTTTGGTTGGCTTGTTGGTTAGTTGTTATTCTGTGAACCTTGATTTTATCCAAGGCATCCGCGTGGATTTTAGAATAATCAACTCAAGAAAATTTCCTCAATCCGTTGTTGTTCCGTTTAGCGGAATACTTTGTGTTTGTGAGTAAATTTTATCTGCGGAAGCAGGATATTAAATTACACAAGGTAAGCTAACCTCTTCACGCCATCTTGCCCGTTCTCTACCCACGTGTTTCGCAAATTTGCAGGCTTTCCTGTGGAAATACAGTGTCAACTTTAAAAGGCGACTCAACCCCATTTATCCGACTGTGGCTTTCAGGAGTTTTGGTGGATTGTTCCCTCATCAGTGAGGTAAATTATTTTTAATTTTTAGGTTATGTCAGAATTACTCATATTAAGCACGCTTCACGTGCATTTCTGACTGTGAATTAAATCGTGATATCTTTAGGGTTCCACGGACGGGGCTTCTACACACGTCAGTGAGAGTTCCACGGACGGGGCATCCACACACAGTGGAAGGTTCCAGGGCTGGTGAGGCTACCATCAACCCCATCCTTAGGTCCATGTCTTGTGTCCCGAAGACATCTACGTAGGGCTACAGTTCCTCCACGTCCGGACTCGGTATCGTACCACCCTGAATAAGTGTGTTTGTGTTGTGTTTATTTTTACTTACCGGGGACCACCTTCAGTGGTTCCGCTGGACATCAATTCATACCTTTGGCATTTTAACCTGTACATATTTAGAGATTTTATGCATATATTTACATATACTTAAGGAGGTTCTTTAAATCAAACCTTTGTGGCAGAATCTATGACAATTTTATGATCAAATTGTAAACCGATGTGTAGCTACACGAGGCATTTTATGAATGTGTTATAACTTTTTAAGCGTGAAATTTGTCACACCTTGTGAACATCACCAGGTTACATGCTAAAGAACTAATTTTGTAAATTGTTCAATATAGTGCATTTCATTTTTAAAGAAAGTGTCATTATTTCGTCTGCGACCACTACATATGGAAAAACTCAGTGATTTGTTAAGTAAGTAAACTAATAATTTATCATAGTTTATGTAAGCTTGGGCTTAACGCCCTGAGATAGTCTGAGCTAGAGAAATTTTATCGTAGGCACGTACATCACTTTCCGGGTAAGCCAGTGCCTACGGTATCTGCTACGCTACAGTAGCCCAAGTGATTTCGTTACGTAATATCTGATAATCATTAAGATCCAACGTATCTATTTGTTTATGTACGTTCAACTCGTAGCAGTGGCGCCCAACTTAAATAGTGAAGTTATCTCAAGGGGATAGTAGTATCGCCCCTAATTAAGTAGTTTTTTTTTTGGTGATAAATTGAGTGTTCCATTTGTTGGTGGTTTGCATATGAAATAATAGCCAGACACATAGTAAAGTTACTTGACACACATCAAAAGGGGGTTACTTTGCCTCAGCGTAATCGCTTCGCTTTTTTTTGGTAGGGGGGTGACTTCGTTTTTTTTGTCTTACTATTTCATGAGTGGATTAGTAAACAATAGTTGTTGCGTATAAACCATTGGAAAGATTCCTAAGTGCAGCCAACAGTTTTTTTGTTGTTGATACGTACCGACGCCCAGCGTCGTTTTGCTAATTTACTAGATTTTGTCGTTTTTATACATTATTGAGTACTTATTAATGTTTGTAAACTTTTTTGCGTACCGACGCCCAGCGTCGTTTTGTTAATTCACCTGTTTTTGTCGTTTTTACTCATTACTAAGTACTTGTTAGTATTGGTAAGCTTTTTTTGCGTCTAAATACGTACCGACGTCCAGCGTCGTTTTGTTAATTTACCTGATTTTGTCGTTATTTTGTGAGTTTGGTTGAAAATTCAATATGGCCAGTTCACAAATTAAGTTAGATATTAATAGATTAGTTAGGGAGGAGCTTGTTTATGAATTACAAGTACGTGGCTTAGGAGATGGTAGTGATCTTACTGTGGCAGAGTTGCGCACTGTTTTAAGAGAAGCCATACATTTAGAGAAAACTACTTTGGCTATTAAAAGTCCTCCATACCCATACCAATTCACTGTCGATTCTGAAGCTTTAACGGCATCCCTAGCAACTATTCAAAAACTTATTGATGAATTTGTAGGTAGTGAGCACGATAGTAAATACAAGGGGATTGTTTCCAAGATAGCTCATGCGTTGGGTCGTGTTAACAGGTCCATGCCCACTAATGACGAGCAAAAAGGTGTGAAGTCCAGTACTCGGCTTAAATTATTGTTAGCTTTTGATAAACTTAAGGATAAGGCTCGCGGGGATCGTAAGCTTAAAGAGTCAGCCATCCTCGATATGTCGGTGTTGCATAATGCCATGGCTCAGGTTCAGCCTGATGCGCATAGCTCTGCAATAGCCACTGATTTTAGTTCGTACCCGTACCGGTTAGAGACTGGGGCTTGAAATTTACTGGCCGCAAGGGCGACATGTCTTTTTCAACTTTCTTAGAACGTGTTGAGGAGAAACGGAGGTCTCGTGGTATTTCACGAGCACGGTTATTTAAAGATGCAGTTGACTTATTCGAGGGAGATGCCTACAATTGGTATAATCTGGTGAAAGACTGGGCCACCGATTGGCCATCCTTAGTGGAGGCAATGAGGGAACAGTTCATGCCAGAGTCTTTTCACCGCGACTTGTTTGAGGAGATTAAGCGACGTACTCAAGGTAGTCAGGAAAGTATAGGATTGTACATCGCTAGTATGATTGGGTTGTTTAAGAAGTTACACACTCCAATACCTATGGGAACCCAGCTCGAAATCATTTTGGAGCGCATAGATCCATACTACCATCCTTTCCTTGCTTTTGAAAACATAACTTCTGTCACGCAACTCCTGCAATGTTGTCGTATGCTCGACTCGAAACGACAATTGGCTAAGTCGTATGTTCCACCTAAGAGTAAATCTCTTATACCAGAGTTGGCTTATGCATCTACTAGTTCTACTACTTCTCGTTCAACCTCTCGTTCTAGTCTCGTCTTGGATGAAGTCCAACACTCTGGAATCAAATGTTTTAATTGTGGTCAAGTAGGTCATGGGCATCGGGAGTGTCAGGCTCCTAGGAAAAAATTCTGCTATAAATGTGGTAAAGCAGAGGTTACGATTAGGTCCTGTCCTAAGTGTTCGCGTTCGGAAAACTGTCCAGGGAGACGCTAATTGGTCGAACAGTTTCTCCCGGTGTAAGTGAGTCGACCAGCAATGTTGTTGACTTAAAACAACAAATTTTTCTCGATTATGTCATTTCTCATGTGGTTGGGGATCAGCGTCCTTACTTGCAACTTTCGGTGTTAGGTTTTCCTATGATGGGTTTGTTGGATTCAGGTGCTACCAGGACAATGGTAGGATCATCTGGTTTTGAGGTCTTCCAGCAGATTGGTTTAAGTTTGTAGCCTTCTGTCAATGAGTGCAGAGTGGCTAACGGGCAAGTCTGTTCCGTTATAGGTTATGTATCTGTTCCTTTCTGCTTGGGTGACAAAGTTCATGTAATAGATGTCCTAGTAGTTCCAGAAATACCGCATAAGTTAATTCTAGGGATAGATTTTTGGGTGGCGATGAATATTATACCAGATTTACGACAAGATGTTTGGCATTTTTCTGAGCAGGAACCACTCGTTGAGGTTAACAGTGTCCTTGACGAAACTTCTTTAAGTGTATCACAGAAACTAGCTCTGGATAGTTTGGTGGATGAAAACCGGAAACTGATGGGTACTTCCCTTGGTCGTACACATCTCCTTTCTCATGAGATCGAGTTACTCCCAGATACCAAACCTATCAAACAGAGATACTATCCTGTTTCGCCTGCCAGACAAAAACTGATTGATGATGAAATTAAGAAAATGCTGGAGTTAAATATAATCGAACCGTGTAAAAGTCCTTGGTCTTCTCCAATATGTTTAGTGCAGAAAAAGGATCAAACTTTGCGTTTTTGTGTAGATTACCGGCGCCTTAACGCTGTTACTAAAAAGGATGCCTATCCTCTGCCGCTGATTTCCTCCATATTAGATCAGTTGAGGGATGCCAAATATTTAAGTTCATTAGATATTAAGAGTGCATATTGTCAAGTTCCTATTGCTGAATCTTCCAAAGATTATACCGCTTTCACTGTACCTAATGGCTTGTATAGGTTTCGAGTTATGCCTTTTGGGTTGTCAAATGCGCCTGCGACTTGGCAGCGTCTTATTAATACCGTGCTTGGAGCTGATTTGCAGCCTTCGGTTTTGGTTTATTTGGATGACATCGTGATAGTGTCGAAGGATTTCGAATCTCACCTAGAAACGTTGCAGAAGGTTTTTGATCGCTTGCATTCTGCTGGACTGATAGTTAGTTTTGACAAGTGTCAATTTTGCCGTCCTGAGCTTAAGTACTTGGGATATGTTGTTGATAAGTACGGTTTACGTCCTGACCCAGCGAAAGTAGAGTCGATTTTGAGTGTACCTTCTCCGAAAAACGTTAGGGAAATTCGTAGATTTATAGGCACAGCATCTTGGTATCGAAGGTTTGTACCGCAGTTTTCTACAATAGTGGCTCCTTTGTCGAACCTCACAAAGAAGAATGTTAGTTGGTGTTGGTCGCCTGAGTGCGAGAAATCTTTTAAACTTCTTAAGGAGTGTTTGGTTACTGCACCTATTTTGACCTGCCCTGATTTTGAGCGTACCTTTTATGTGCAGACAGATTCGTCGGCATTCGATGTCGGTGCCGTGCTCACGCAACAATTTGATGATGGTGAAAAGGTAATTTGCTATTTGTCCCGTTCTTTGACTAGCCAGGAGCGCAAATATAGCTCAGTCGAAAGAGAGTGCATCGCCGTAATTTGGGCAGTGGAGAAGCTACGTCATTATCTGGAAGGTTTTCACTTCAAAATCATAACGGATTGTCATTCTTTGCTATGGTTGCAGCAGCTAAAAGATCCCCAAGGTCGATTGGCCAGATGGGCACTTCGTCTGCAACCTTAACACTTTGAACTGATTCATCGCAAGGGCTCTGAACATACCGTCCCTGATTTTCTGTCTCGTTCAGTACCAGTAATGGTGGAATCCATCGAGGTATTGTCGGTCATGGACCATGCTGATTCTCCCACCGATAAATGGTATTTGAGAACGTTGGAGCGAGTCGAACAGTCTCCTATGCGTTATCCCTTATGGCGTATACAGAATGGCCAGTTGTACAAGTATGTACGTTTGCGTTATCCCGAGTTAGCAGATCCTGCCGATACTTGGAGACTGGTTTTACCCAAAGAGAAACGTCTAGAAGTAATTAGGTCGTTGCATTGTGATGCGAGTTGTGGACACGCAGGGGTCCATAAGACTGTGGCTCGAGTGGGAAATAGGTATTATTGGCCGAAATTAAAGGCCGATGTGGCTAAGTTCGTTAGGCAATGTGAGATTTGCATAAGTACTAAACCCAAACAGAAGTCACTTAGGGGAAATTTGTTGAGTAAGACACCTACCGTTGGAAAACCTTGGCAATTAGTTAGTGCCGATCTGATGGGTCCATTACCCAGGACGGCTAAAGGTTATCAGTTTATTCTTGTCGTGTGTGACAATTTTAGTAAGTTTGCCATGGTGTTTCCGTTGAGGTCAGCTACCGCTAATAGCATATCGCAGGTCATCGAGGATAATGTAATTCTCTTATTTGGCGCTCCAAAGACTATAGTGGTAGACAATGGTCGTCAGTTTCAGAGTAACCGTTTCCAAAATCTTGCGAAAACCTACAACATCGAAATAGGGTACACCGCAAATTACCACCCTCAATGCAACCTGACTGATCAAATTGTAAACCGATGTGTAGCTACACGAGGCATTTTATGAATGTGTTATAACTTTTTAAGCGTGAAATTTGCCACACCTTGTGAACATCACCAGGTTACATGCTAAAGAACTAATTTTGTAAATTGTTCAATATAGTGCATTTCATTTTTAAAGAAAGTGTCATTATTTCGTCTGCGACCACTACATATGGAAAAACTCAGTGATTTGTTAAGTAAGTAAACTAATAATTTATCATAGTTTATGTAAGCTTGGGCTTAACGCCCTGAGATAGTCTGAGCTAGAGAAATTTTATCGTAGGCACGTACATCACTTTCCGGGTAAGCCAGTGCCTACGGTATCTGCTACGCTACAGTAGCCCAAGTGAATTTCGTTACGTAATATCTGATAATCATTAAGATCCAACGTATCTATTTGTTTATGTACGTTCAACTCGTAGCAACATTTTTTAAGTCCTCATTTAATTTACTCTCAATATCTTCTAATTTGCCTGTCACATACAACATTGTATCATCCGCAAACAGTTTGAGTTTACATTTTTTACAATAATTACTAATATCATTAATGTATAATAAAAACAGTATTGGAGCAAGTACTGACCCTTGTGGTATTCCGTGTTTTATATTCATTTTTTCTGAATAAGTCATTAAATTCAACTATCTGTTCCCTGCTGTCAAGGTATGATGTAAACCATTGTAATACTGTCCCCTCAGTTCCATACTTTTTTAGTTTTAATATGAGTAGATCTTTATTTACAGTTTCAAATGCTCTTTTGAAATCCAAAAATACTACCCCAATTATTAAGTTATTAGAGATATCCATTTTCCACTGGTTCAAAACATACTGGAGTGATGTTTCACAAGAATGGTTTTTCCTAAAGCCAGATTGTTCACTTATAATGATATCATTCTCCTGAATAAATTTCATTAGTTGGTTTTTAACGACTAATTCTAATAGTTTCTCGGGAATTGGTAGAGAATTAACTGGTCTAAACTCAGAGTAGGTGATTGCATTATTAATTTTTTCAATTGGTATGATTGTCGACAGCTTCCATAGGTTTGGGAAAACACCTGATTAAAGTGACACATTAATGACATCTACAAATCTATTACCAATTGACAGCATATTTTTCTACGGATAACGACATATCACAATAATAATAGGATTAAATAACAAACTTTTTGAGAAAATTAATATTAAACACAACCAATCTGGGTTTAAATCATGAACATTAAAATAATTATTTAATAAATAAAGTAACTGTTCTAACTGCTGACCATTAACTTCCTGGCAAAAACCTATTTTGCGATAGACGTGATTAATACATGCTGTACGTCCAGAAAAACGAAAGAGCATTGGAATTTTCCTCTCTTTGTTTGGCATCGAAAAAATTAAAATTTGGCACACTTCCCTTGTTAATAGGAAATAATCAAACCCTTAAAATTTTAATTGGTAAGTAAAATATAGAGGTCACAGAATTTCTTTCCAGATTCAAATAACATTAGATCATTCAATTAGTAATAAGTACAAAATAGAATAGATACCTCATCCTCTTCTTCTTCTACATCTTCTTCAATAACGGCATCTGAATCATCATCACTATCATCCAAAGACTTATCCAACAAAAATTTAACATCGCTCCCAAAATCACTCTCATCTGAATCGGAATTTTTGTTTTCATTTTGGCTACTGCTGACTTTTGCACTTTTTAATTTTTTATTAGGCGCTGAAAATATATTTATTTATTCAAACAATCGCATTTACTACAGTTAAAATAAAGATAATGAAAAATAAATATTTTTATAAAGATTAAAATGAGAACAACCCATAAGGGGTCGTCCACAAATTACGTAATGCAATTTAGGGGGAGGGGGGGTAAGTGTAAGTAGTGAAAATGAATTGAAATTAGATTGTGTTACCACATTATTGACAGGAACCCCTGTGTGTGTAACTGGGATGGATTGTATTATTTCAAGTATGCTTTCAATAAAGTATTTATTAAAATTGGTTGCAATTTTCTCATCAGAATTTGATACAATTACTGAGTCATTTACTTCAAAACGAATATTATTTGCAATAAACGGAACTTATTTAGGCTTAATCAAAGATTTTTAAGTTTTCCATATTAATTTCGAATTATTACTACAACCATCAATTTTTTGTGCAAAATATTGGTACTTTTTTACCTTTAATAGATTAACAACTTCATTTCTTTTTATTTTAAAATTCAACCATAAATTTTGCTTTTCGATTGTGTCACATTTTTTATATTTCTTATATGCTGTCTCTTCCTTTTATCTTGCTTTGTATTTCCATATCAAACCATGGCAAAAAGTTAATTCTTAGCTTCAAAATTTTGAATTGGAGATTTTGTGTTAACAATATTCTCACATTTATCTAATATAATATTATAAATTTCATCAACATCACTAGAACTTTATAGCCAATCTTGTTGAATTAGTTCTAAGCAAATATTGGTTATTTTAATCTCATTAAAATTTCTTCTGACTAATTTTTTGATATCGTTATCATTTTGGGCATGGTATTTCAGCGCAACAGTAATTACAGAATGATCAATCTTAGGAATATCATGTACTGTACATTTAACATTATTACAATTTGTTATGACCAAATCTATAGTACATTTATTTTCATCAACATATCTTGTACAATCGTTAACCATTTGTTCAAAGCCATATATAGTTAATATGTTTTTTAATGCATTACAATAATATGAATCGTTCTTAAAATTTATATTAAAATCGCCTACTATAATAAATTTTTGATTTTTACTACTTAAGGTTTCAAGGTCTATAAAGTCATCTAGAAAGTCACGAATACTTCCACTTGAAGATCTATAAAAACCACCCAACTTCCACTTACCATTGTTAACATAATGTTTACAAACATACACCATAGTTTCCAAGTTTTACAAGGTGTTTCATACCAGAGTATTCCATTCTGTGTTTAATGTATATTACAACACCCCCAGTGTGACGGCTATTTGAATCACATCTCAAAATGTGATAATTACTTATATCAATTTCACATGTCAGAACGTCACTTGTAGTTCTAGCTTCACTTAATACGATAATAGATGGATGCAGTTTTGTTATATCATTTTCTATTTGATCTTTGGGTGCAATTTCATTTTCATTTTCTTACTAGTTTAGTTATTTATGATGAAAAGAAAATTATAGAACAAAAGCAAAACACATTCAATTATAAAATAAATGAAAATACATTAGCACAACTCTTAGAAAATGAAAATTGGAAAGTAGTTACAGATTTTAAAGATCCTGAAATTTCAACAAATAATTTTATTAACACCTTAAAAAGGTATATTAAGCAAGCAACCGAAAAATATGATATAAAAAACAAATATAGAAAACTAAAACCTTGGATTAGTCACGGCATAATTCATTCTATAAAAGTAAGAGATAAATTAAAAAAGAAAGTTATGAACCATAATAATAATTTACCAGCATTGGAAAGATATAAAAAATATAGAAATAAACTAAATAAAATAATTCAGAATGCTAAAAACGATTATTATAAAAAAAAATAGAATATGCGGGAAAAAATAATAAACAAATATGGGACACTATCAAAGAAGCTACAAATATAAGTTGTAAAGATAAAAAATTAATAAATTTGAAGAATGAAAATAATAAAATAATTGAGGACGATTTAGAAAAAGCCAACATATTTAATACATATTTTACTACAATAGGACAAAATATGGCAAATGAAATAGATAACATTAATAATAATTTTAATGATGTAGAACCAAATGTACCACACTCGATATTTTTAAAGCCTGTAGATGATAAAGAATTAATAAGCATTATAAATACTTTAAAAAATAAATGCAGTCCAGGCCTTGATGAAATCTCAAGTAAGTTAATTAAAACAAATCATCTACATATCTTACTACCATTAAAACATATTATTAATGCAATTTTTTTAACTGGAATAGTACCAAAAAATTTCAAAGAATCTGTTATTACCCCAATTTATAAATCAGGCGACTCATTAAATGTAAGTAACTATAGGCCAATTACACTAATTAGTAATATCGCAAAAATTTTTGAAAAAGTATTGAAACTAAGAATTGTGGATTACCTGGATAAATTTGATATACTTTCACACAATCAGTATGGTTTTAGAAATAATAAAAATACAGAGTCTGCTATCTATGGCGTTATTAATTTTGTAAATAACCAGTTAAATGAGAACAAAAAATGTGTAGCTGTGTTTTTGGACCTTGCCAAGGCCTTTGATACGGTTTCACATAAGAGATTGATTGAAAAAGTGGAGAAAATAGGAATAAGAGGCATTGCATTAAATATAATAAAAAATTACTTAAAAGACCGACAACAATATGTAAGAATTAATAACAAGTTAAGTAATTCATTAATTACAAAAAACTGGAGTTCCACAGGGTACTGTACTGGGACCAATACTATTCCTAATTTACATCAACAGCCTGTTCAAAATAAATTCAGAAATTAAAATAGTATCATATGCTGATGATACAGTATTATTGTTTCATGGAGATAATTGGGAAAGTACAGTTCAAAAGGCATCGATTGGTCTCAGCACAGTGAGAATGTGGCTAGATAAAAATCTTTTAACTCTCAACTATCAAAAAACTAAATTCATTGGCTTTTCCATCTCAAGTGCTAACTGCAATATATAAATAATGTAACTTTACATAGCAATAGCTGCATGCTAAATGAACTCCAAAACTGTGCATGTGATAGAAACATTAATGCAGTAAAAGAAATAAAATACCTAGGAGTCATAGTAGATCAGCATTTGAGATGGAAGAGTCACATAGAATTAATTTCAAAAAAAATAAGAACTCTTATCCCTATCTTCTACCAGCTTAGAAATATACTACATCAAAAACAATTAATTTCTGTCTATAAGGCCTTGGCAGAATCCATAATTAGATACGCTATAATATGCTGGGGTGGTTTATATGATAACGTACTTAATATGCTACAGGTGACTCAAAATTACATCATCAAAGTAATGTTAAAAAAACCTAAAATGTACTCTACACAGCGGCTATAGGATGAAAAAATGCTACTAAATATTAGACTTATTTATGTTTTACAATCAATAACATTTATTCACACTAAATTTCAGAAACAATTATTACAACACACTGCCAACACTCGGACAATAACAAACAACCATATAAAGCAACAATTTTTTACAAAAACAACCTGTCAGAAATTTGTATCGTCTTTAGGAACTAAATTTTATAATATAATACCAAATAATATAAGAAAAATACATAATCTAAAAACATTTAACTACAAAACAAAACTATATGTCATTGAAAATAAACACAGATTTATGCAATTTTTTTAAATAATCTTACTATTAAATTATTAAGTATTTATTTTCTGCATCATCCAGTAAACGCGTTTTAATCCTTCGTAATTTTAAAACCCTAATGCTACACTATATTTATCTTATTACTATATATGTACACTCGCTTAAACTAGGTATATTATTGTATAAAGTTTGAAGCACAGTACAAATTTCCTAATTTAGGTGCTTCTTTAAATTGATAATTACAAACTGTAAAATTGTTGTTGATTAATTAATTAAATAAAATAAAATAAATAAAAATAAAAATTAAACTTTGAGCATTTAAATAAATAAGATCTTCATATGACAGTATATAGAAGGTTCAGTTGACATGTTCTTTGTATCAGATGATCTCTTATCAACAATTGTAGGAACATTATTAATATATTTGATAGTTTTATTTCCACAATTTTTATTAATTTAATTTAGTTTTTCTTTAACTTGTTTGTAGTAATTTTGTTGCAATTTCGTTTTATCAGAAAAAATTAGCACATTGCCTGTAAACCACTCTTGGGCTCATTTTACACATTCTTTCGATGTGTCTTTTAAATCATTAAAATTATTATCTGAACAAATTAACGTTATGTTATCTACAAATAGAACACAATTACTAGGTAAAAGAAAGTTACATATATAATTGATATAGAATACTTAATGTCAGTTAGGCAATAGTCAGATCACGCTAACAAGAATTAATTTTATTTCCACGTCTAGTGGAAGTATAGTAACGCTTAGAATGTTACGAAACGTCGAGACTTTTAATTTAAGTGGAAAAAAATCGTGTCTGTCTGTAATTTTTTATAGTGTGCATTTTGTACTCTGGAACCGTTTATGATATTGACTTTAAATTTGATACACTTATGTTATTATAACAAGTCTGGAACTAGATTATATCTTGATCTAATTCCGTTGAAGAGTTTGGGGGTAATTGGGCTAAAAACGCAAAAATATATATAATTTTTATTGAAATAGGCTTAGAATGTCATGAAGCGTCGAGATTTTAAATTTGAGCGAAAAAAAAATTCTGTCGGTTTGTAACTTATTTTGTGTGCACGTTTACACTGGAACCATCTAAGCTATTGACTTGAAATTTGGTACACTTAAGTACTATAACAAGGTCTGGAAATAGATTATATTTTGATCTAATTCCGTTGAAGGGTTCGGGGTAAATGGGGTAGAAACGAAAAAAAATATATTCTTTTTGTTGAAATAGGCTTAGAATGTCATGAAACGTTGAGGTTTTAAATTTGAACCGATTTTTTTGCCTTTGGGCATATCCATAGATTTCTTAGAATATCCACAATTTTATGGTAGTACTCTGCCAAATTAAGTTTCGTTAAAATTTTCTGGTCATGGCACTGTCACTTATGGGGCATCACCGTACTCAAAATTTTTCCAGGATCCCAAAAATATAATAATATACGAGGTGCTCCATTTAAAAACCAAAAGTTGGGACCATTTCTGGTGAAACCAGAAGGGGAAAAAATTACAGTTATGTCACATAGTAATCATCCTGGCCGTATAATATATCTACCATATTTTATTCTGATATTCTAAAAAATAAGGACAAAAGGGGGTCTACCATGATCCGCTGACATCCAGTATAGTAAATAAAAAATATAGAAATACATTGAAAACTTAAAATTTTTATTTATTTTTTATTTTAATGCCTTGTTTATATTTACGTCCTGGCAGAGTTTTAGCTACAGCTACCCTTCCACTCAACCAGGACGGCGAAATGAGATGCCGTTCACCCATCCAAGTGACGGACTCGACCAACACTGCTTGATTTCGCCAATCGAGGTCTCAGCGCTTAAATCGATGACGGTACCTCAATTCTGATCTTTGCTTTGTAAAAAAATATTGTTACGTGTTTACAGTCTTCAGTAAACACTCGGTGGGTTTAAATAACTTGCAACAAGAATCTTCACAAACCACTGATTTTATTAATCACTAAATTACACTAGTAAATACTTAAAAATCACACAACTAATAATAACTTAATCTAATATAAATTCACTACTTTTAAAACACTATGTACTTTACTTTTCTTCTTAAAATTGTCAACTCTTGTCTAACTTAAAAACTCTCTCAACTGAACTGTTTACTTCACTGAACTGAACTCTTCTTTATACTTCACTAAACTGTACTGTTGCCCCATCTGCTGGATTCACCTCTTTATATACACACTTGGAATCTTCCAGAATTCTATTCTGGAATTCTCCATAGTTTTCTACTATGTACTAGATGATTGTTCAAACATAATATTTTTAGTCGCAAACTCCTCTATAAATCCTTATTTTACTATAAGGAAAGTAACCAGACTGCAACCAAAGTTACAAATCTGGGGCGTTAAGTGTAATAATTGCATATTACCATCAAAACGCTAATGCTTCGATTGCAACAAACACCAGCCGAAAGACTGATCCTACTTAAAGGAGCTCCCTTGCCAGTCGTCACACACCACTTGCAGACTGCAGTTTCGAGCTGTTGGCTCCCGTCAGTGCAAGGTAGGTATGCAACGACCGACATGAGAATCCTTTGACTATAGTACATCCCGGTATTTTTACAATAGCGATATGTAAAACAGCCAGCAGGCGCCATCCAGCGGTCCAGTGTCTGTTGCAATCGAAAAATAAATAGCCTGACTTGGCTTAGCATAGTTCAAATGTGTTTTTAGAGGGCGGAATATTAAACATAATATTTTTAGTCGCAAACTCCTCTATAAATCCTTATTTTACTATAAGGAAAGTAACCAGACTGCAACCAAAGTTACAAATCTGGCGCGTTAAGTGTAATAATTGCATATTACCATCAAAACGCTAATGCTTCGATTGCAACAAACACCAGCCGAAAGACTGATCCTACTTAAAGGAGCTCCCTTGCCAGTCGTCACACACCACTTGCAGACTGCAGTTTCGAGCTGTTGGCTCTCGTCAGTGCAAGGAAGGTATGCAACGACCGACATGAGAATCCTTTGACTATAGTACTGGCAAGGGAGCTCTTTTAAGTAGGATCAGTCTTTCGGCTGGTGTTTGTTGCAATCGAAGCATTAGCGTTTTGATGGTAATATGCAATTATTACACTTAACGCGCCAGATTTGTAACTTTGGTTGCAGTCTGGTTACTTTCCTTATAGTAAAATAAGGATTTATAGAGGAGTTTGTGACTAAAAATATTATGTTTAATATTCCGCCCTCTAAAAGCACATTTGAACTATGCTAAGCCAAGTCAGGCTATTTATTTTTCGATTGCAACAGACACTGGACCACTGGATGGCGCCTGCTGGCTGTTTTACATGTCGCTATTGTAAAAATACCGGGATGTACTATAGTCAAAGGATTCTCATGTCGGTCGTTGCATACCTACCTTGCACTGACGAGAGCCAACAGCTCGAAACTGCAGTCTGCAAGTGGTGTGTGACGACTGGCAAGGGAGCTCCTTTAAGTAGGATCAGTCTTTCGGCTGGTGTTTGTTGCAATCGAAGCATTAGCGTTTTGATGGTAATATGCAATTATTACACTTAACGCGCCAGATTTGTAACTAGATGATTGTTCGTCAATTGGCTCATAGACGGCGCCACCCTACTAGTCAGGGAGTAACAGAATAACAGGTTTCCCTTCACTTTGGCCAGGAACTTAATCACATCTCTCTCCGTTAGAGGGCAGCACATAACAATATTAATACTAGGGAATAAAACGTTCTTTGAAATATGTCTATTTTTTAACTCATTGGTTATAAAATACACTACTTTACAACACTACACTACAATGCGCCTCACTCTGAAACACTACCAAATCTAATGAGACGGTAGACGAACTTACCTCCCACTGCCTCGAAAAAAAAATGCAAAATACACACAGAAAACTTTAATATTTATCATAGAGGGCTGGGTGCCTGTGTAATGCATGGAGGTGTGACGTTTCAGCGAGGCCGCTTGTCGGGTTGCTGAGGTGCCCGCTATGCCTACCACAGGTGGTGGGGGACCGGTAACACATAGCCAAATGCGCAGGCGCGCCCTAGATGGCAGCATATATAAGAAGCCGCACAACGCGGGAAATGTCAGTTCAGTTCGAGCAACGAGGAGCAGCAATAGGCAGCTTTCAGTGAGAACCTGAATATGGCAGATGAGATTCTGCCGAAACGTCGTTTAGACAACCGTGACTCCTGGAGGAGTCGACCATCGACGCAAGAGAGCACCCGGAATGTATGTATATGTAACATTTATCTATTTTGATGGCAAACCACAAATCGTACGCATATTTATATTATTATGTATAATTACTATTATTATTATTATTTATTTCGTATCCTTAGGGTTTTATTGGATTTTCCTTGTCAGTGTAGGATGTATTATTACTATTATTTAAACAATCATAATTTTTTTCTGTATTCATCTATGGGAAATTATAAGCTTTACAATTACAAATATTTTTGCCAATAAAAAATATTCAGAATATTCATACAAATTGAAGACTGAGAATAAACCCAGCTTTTAAATCAAAATTATTAAATTACAGAATATTCGAAAACTGAAAATTTACTTTTCTGATTCTCATAGCAAAAGGGTTAAATCTTGAAATTATATTATTAATGAATGAAGCCACATTGAAAAGATTAAATAAATAATTTAAATAGAAATTGTTATATTTTATACAAAAGCATTTATTTATATTAGTAAGTAAATGTAATACATACGCCCATTTTCCAAAATTTTTTTACTTCTTTTTTTACTTTTGGCAACGACGTTGTTAACCTCTTCTTCTTCCTCTTCTTCAGCTTCTTCCAGATCTGGTAAATCTACTTGGTCTGTTAAGTATCCTGTTAGGTGTACGTGGCATTTTCCATTTGCAGCAAATGACACTTCACTTCCAATCTAAAAAATGAAAGTTTGTAAAAAATTAGATGTAAAAGTTATGCATGTAGTTATTTTATTGAAATTTTTATCTAATTGTTGAATATTCTACACGATTCTAGGCAGTTTTTTTTTTAACTTGAATATATCAAATGTTAATTATCTCCCGAGGGATGAGCATAGGTGGATCTTTACTACACACATATTTCAGTATTGTAAAGCAACGTTAGGCGCAGTTAAAACTTAGATCGGTCCCTATCAAGGAATAGTGTCCTCGCTCCATCTTCTAGTGGCTTGTATATCAGTGTATATGCAGAAGCTATGCAATCTTAGGCCAACGCCTGGAGACGACCTACCCCCAACCAGGAATTTTGTTAAATTTCTTCTCCGTCGAAGAGTAAGGATCCTTTACTTACCTAACATTTAATAGACAAAGAACGGACAGTTTTACATCCCCTCCGAAGGATGGTATATCCACTACGCAAACTGCGCCTAAGATTGCATAATTTTTACGTATACATTGATACATAAGCAGCTAGTAAGTGAGGCAAGGATACTGTATTTCTTGAAAAGAGGAACCCATCCAAGTACTAACCACACGTAACGTTTTACTTTACACATCACAATATGTGTGTAGAAAAGATGCACATACGCTGGCCCTTCACATGTAAGTGAGATCAAAGAGTGCCAGTCCTTCAATATGGAGTATTTTTTAAATCTTGTGCACACAAAAACGAATTCTAAAGATTCTGGTTACATATAGTTTTCGTGACCTAGCACCTTATTCTTCTGGACACATCACAGACACTGGCAGTCTTCGTACACTGGGCTATGCTGGGTTTTCAGCTAGTATAAATTAAAATTACTTTGTTAAAAGTTTTGTTTTATTTAAACAATAGAGCAGCAAACTTTTCTAATTTTGTTTGTGTTAGTTTTTGTTTTTTTTTTTATACATTTATTTAACGTCGGCCTATTTCCGCTACTGAGGCCTAACACCGACGCCTGTAGACGAACTACCCCCAACCAGGAATTTTGCCGAACCTCTTCCCTTAAGAAGAGTAGGGATCTTTTACTTGCCTAACATTTAATAGACAAGGGACCGACGGCTTTACATCCCCTCCGAAGGATGGTATATCTCCTATACAACCCTCGCCTAAGGTTGTATAGCTTCCGCGCATACACTGATATACAAGCCGCTGGAAGATGTGTGAGGCGAGGACGCAGTTTCCGTTGGAATGGTCACCCATCCAAGTACTAACTGCGCCTGTCGTTGCTTTACATCGCATACCGAAGTATGTACATAGTAAAGACGCACCTACGCTCGCCCCCTAGTTTTTGTTTTCTCTCAGCATATTGCTTTTATATTGAATTTCCTATAATTGACAGCGCTGAAATATGCAACCAATAATACAAAAAATGCGAGGTAGTCGCGTATGGCAATTGAGTAGCAAATGGCTGGCAAATAAAGAAACATATACTTAATAATAATAATAAATAGACTTTATTTAGTGAACAATTCTACATTGTTAATAAAAATAATATTATTTAGTGGACAAAGTTCAGGAAATAACCCTCTCATACCACTTGGGTTAGTAAGATTAAACTTTGTGGAAAATGGGTAAACAAAATTCAAAAACTTCATTTTTTTTTTTTAATACACGTATAATTTAAACATGATATATCTTCTTAAAGACTCAAAATGCATCAATTCTGTTTAAAATAGGATGTTAAATAATGACTATAGACCATTTTGAAATGCATAGTCAAATAAGACAGTTTGGGATTTTCTTCTTAAATATAAAACTAGTGGACATTTAAAAGGGTTGGTCGGAATCTAGATTGGTTACCACCTTTCTCTCAAAAGAAAAATTGATTGTGGAGAAATTCCTAAAAATGTAGCTACTAGAGTGTCCTTCGTTTGCTGTATTTCATATACATTTAGTATATCTGTAGGTATATACTGTCAATATTCCTCTTAAATTTGTTCGAACACATTAAGCCGCCGAGGTTTCTTAACACTAATTTTATTATAGAGTTTGAAGATATCTTAAATGTTGTTGTACCTCAGAGTGATCACATTATTCTGACAGGTGATTTAAATACTGGTCTCAATTCTGTTGACAGGCCTGAAGTAGAAAGATTTTATAATATTTTGGAGAGTTATGAGTTACAACAGGTAATAAATAAACCAATGCGATATTGCCCCACTGGCTGTACTTTATTAGATTTAATAATCTGCTCGGCCGATCTTAATGTTTTAAATACTACAGTTTCCGATGCGCCGTTCATATCCTGTGAAATTGGCAATTTAAACTTACCTAGGGAACCATTTTTCTTAACATATCGGGATTTTAAAAACTTCAATTATCCGAATTTCCTTACAGACCTACATAATGCTCCATTTCAGCAGATTTATGAGATGCATGATATCAATGATAACCATTGACCATTTCTCGTCTCTGATTTTACGTTTACTTGATATTCATGCTCCTCTTAAAACTGCTAAAATAACTAAGAAGAAAGCTCCTTAGCTCACCGAAAATGTGAAGTTTATGTGTAAACTGAGAGACAGAGCACTCATAAGATTTAAAAGTCTAAAAACCCTGCTCATTGGGATTATTAAAAAAATCTGCTACAAAACTGCTATTATTAATGAAAAAAGGCCTATTTAAATTATTCTTTGCAACAGAATAAAAAAAATTGTTGGAAATCGTTTCATGATTTAAATATTTATAATTGCCAAATTTCTAGAAATATACCTTCGTCTTTAGGGAGTGTTGACAATGTAAATAAATATTTCGTTTCGTCTAGTCAAGTTACAGACAACGCTGATGAACCCACTGTTTCATTTCTTAGAAATAATGTAAAGCCCAATGTAATAGATTTTCATTTTTCGATGGTTACTGAGGAGAAAGTTTATAAACCGCTCCATTCGATAACATCGAAAGCATGCGGGTAATCAGACCCGCATACTTTCGATCTGCATGCATCTCTTTAACCATGCTTGTATATTGTTGTCCAACCATTTTACCATTTATAACTCTTTTGATAAATTATTGCATTGAAACTAGTGTCTTCTCTTTTAAATGGAAAATAGCATATACTGCCTTTTCCAAAAATAAGTAAAAATAGTAACCTTGGAGATCTCAGGGAGTATTTTACCTGTGATATCTAAAATCCTAGAAAAAATACTAAATATTCAAATAAAAAATCACTTAAAAGCTTATGATCTATTGCCTCAGGATTTAGAGTAAATCACAGTTGCACTACAACTTTGCTGAAGGTTATTGATGATATTTTATTGTAGTGCGATAAAAGTAACTTAACTATATTGGTCTTGCTTGATTTCTCCAAAGCCTTCGATAGGATTAATCATGAGACTCTATTATCAGTGCTTAATTACTTGGGATTTGATGGAAACGCAATTTTACTCATTAAAAATTATTTGTTAAATAGGCAACAGATGGTCAAATTAGGTAACAATATTTCAAATCCATGAAACACATTCTCCGGAGTTCCTCAGGGCTCCATATTAGGTCCTCTACTGTTTACTTTGTACATATCGACTTTCCAAGATAGTTTACAGTATTGTTCTAGTCACTTCTATGCAGATGATAACCAAATTTATTATTCGTTTCGAAAAAATGACTGTCTTGAGGCATGTGTACGAGTAAATCAGGATTTACGGGCACTAGTAATGTGTGTGAAGTTAGAAACGTTTCTACGGCAGCAACGTTTTTATAGTAATGGTGTCCGAAATAAATATAGTAGGTGGCAAATGAAGAAATGCTCAACCAACGCCTTTGCACCAGTGATCAGCGATTATTTATTTATATTTGCTCTTGTGTCCCTATACCCCTATACATTACTACACGTCATCGACCAGATAAGAGTAGAAAACGATTAAAAATTTTTGCAGTAGTAGCACAATATGCAACTACAGGGTGCATATAAATTTAAAAAATTTGAAAATTATATGCCATCAGGATTAGATACGTAAAAAAGCAAATACTTGAACTTCTCTCAGATTATATTTTTGCACAATATGCTAAGAATGTGGTGTTCTTTTTATCCTTGTTAGCAGTTTTTACAAGAATTCCTGAGAAATGCCCCAAAATGCAATGTTATTTGTACGGCAGCTTTCTTACAATATTTTTTTCCTCGAAAACCACAGAGTGTGCCACCGTGGTGTTTTCAGAATATATTAAGAAGATAGTGTTCTAGTTCACTTCTTTTTAGTTTTCTCGAAAATCTCGTAGGAGCGCAAAATGTGAATAACTGCGAAACAACCTGCCTGACCAACTGCAGGCTATGCTATTTTTCCAAAAACTGAGAAGTGTGCCACCGTAATTTTTTCACAGTATGTTTAGAATATAGTGTTATTTTTACCACTGGTGACAGTTTTTTCAAAAATCCCGCAATTATGACTCAAAATGGAAATAATTGCAATGTTGCTTTACGACTGCTTTCAGATAATATTATTTTCTCGAAAACTACAGTGTGCCACCGTGATTTTCTCAGGAAATATTGACAAGATTGTGTTCAAGTCAACCGGACTCGTAGTTTTCTTGAAAATCTCGGAAAAGTGACGTAAAATGCGAATAATTGCAAAAAACCTAAATGGACAACTTTAGATCATGCTATTTTCTCGAAAACTTGGAATGTGCCACCGTGATTTTTTCACAATATGTTAAGAATGTGGTCTTCTTTTTACCCTTGTTGAAGGTTTTTACGAGAATCCCGGAAAGTGGCCCAAAATGCAAATAATTGCAATGTTGCTCGTGCGACAGCTTTCTTACAATATTTTTTTTCTCGAAAATCACAGAGTGTGCCACCGTGATGTTTTCAAAATATATTAAGAAAACCGTGTTCAAGGTCACTTCTTTTTAGTTTTCTCGAAAATCCCGTAGAAGGAGCTCAAAATGTGAATAACTGAGAAACAACCTGCCTGGCCAACTGCAGGCTATGCTATTTTCCCAAAAATTGAGAAGTGTACCACCGTAATTTTTTCACAGTATGTTTAGAATGTAGTGTTATGTTTACCACTGGTGACAGTTTTTTCAAAAATCCCGCAAATATGACTCAAAATGGAAATAATTGCAATGTTGCTTTACGACTGCTTTCAGATAATATTTTTTTTCTCGAAAACTACAGAGTGTGCCACCGTGTTTTTCTCAGGAAATATTGACAAGATTGTGTTCTAGTCAAGCGGTCTCATAGTTTTCTCGAAAATCCTGGAAAAGTGACGTAATATGCGAATAATTGCAAAAAACCTAAATGGACAACTTTAGATTAAGATATTTTCTCGAAAATTTGGACGTGTGCCACCGTAATATTTTCATAATATGTTAAGAATCACGGTTGCACACTTTGTAGTTTCCGAGAAAAAAAAATTATCTGAAAACTGTCGTACAAGTAATATTGCAATTATTTGCATTTTGAGTCATTTCTACGGGAGTTTAGAAAAAAAAATGTCAACAGTGATAGAAAAAACTATTAAAAACATACTGTGAAAAAATTACGGAGGCACACTTCCAAGTTGTCGGAAAAATAGCATAACCTGAAGTTGGGCAGGCAGGTTGTTTTGCAATTATTTACATTTTAGAGCACTTTTCCGGGATTCTTGTAAAAACTGTCAATAAGGGTAAAAAAAAGAACACCACATTCTTAACATATTGTGAAAAAGTTACCAAGTTAAACTACCAAGTTTTCGAGAAAATAACAATCTAAAATTGACCATTCAGGTTTTTTGCAATTATCGCATTTTACGTCACGTTTCCGGGGTTTCCGAGAAAACTACGAGACCACTATCTTATCAATATATCCTGAAAAAAAACACGGTGACACACTCTGTAGTTTTCGAGAGAAAATATAATCTGAAAGCTGTTGTACAAGTAACATTGCAATTATTTCCATTTTGAGTAATGTTTGCGGGATTTTTGAAAAAACTGTCACCAGTGGTAAAAATAACACTACATTCTAAACATACTGTGAAAAAATTACGGCGCCATATTCCAAGTTTTCGAGAAAATAGCATAATCTAAAGTTGTTCATTTAGGTTTTTTGCAATTATTTGCATTTTACGTCACTTTTCCGGGATTTTCAAGAAAACTACGAGATCGGTTGAATAGAACACAATCTTGTCAATATTTCCTGAGAAAAAACGATGGCACACTCTGTAGTTTTCGAGAAAAAAAATTATCTGAAAGCAGTCGTAAAGCAACATTACAATTATTTCCATTTTGAGTCATATTTGCGGGATTTTTGAAAAAACTGTCACCAGTGGTAAAAATAACACTATATTCTAAACATACTGTGAAAAAAGTACGGTGGCACACTTCTCAGTTTTTGGGAAAATAGCATAGCCTGCAGTTGGTCAGGCAGGTTGTTTCGCAGTTATTCACTTTTGCGCTCCTTCTACGGGGTTTCGAGAAAACTAAAAAGAAGTGAACTAGAACACTGTCTTCTTAATATATTCTGAAAACACCACGGTGGCACACTGTGATTTTCGAGAAAAAAAATATTGTAAGAAAGCTGTCGCACAAGTAACATTGCAATCATTTGCATTTTGGGCCACTTCTCCGGGATTCTCGTAAAATCTTTCAAATTCGAACATGTCACTCCTAATGAATTAAGAGATATAATTGATAAAATAAAACTTAAAAGTAGTTTCGATCATTTTGGTATGTCAATTAGTATAATAAAATATATAAAACATATTATTTTAAAACCGTTGACTAAATTTATAAATGAATGTATCGACAATGGTGTTTTCCCTGATATTTTGAAAATTCCTAAAGTTATAACTATTCATAAAGGTGGACCTATAACATCAAATAATTTCAGACCCATATCACTAACACCTATTATATCGAAGATATTTGAGACGGTATTAAAAATTCAAATTACCAAGCATTTTGAAAATAATAATTTATTCTATTGCTATCAGTTTGGGTTCAGATCACATAAATCCACAAATGACGCCATTATTCACCTTATCAATAATATAATTGATAAACAAGAAATTGGAGAGTATGCCGGAGTAACTTTTTGTGATTTACAAAAGGCGTTTGACTGTGTGTCGCATTATATTCTACTGGATAAATTTAAGTATTACAAATTTAATAATACCAGTTGTCAACTAATATCTTCATATCTTTCCAGCAGACAACAATATACATTTAAGGATGGAATCTGTTCTAACTTACGTAATGTTAAACACGGTGTCCCTCAAGGGTCGGTTCTGGGACCTATCCTTTTCTTGGTCTATATAAATGACCTAAGAAAAAGTGTTCCCAGTGCTGAGCTTATAACGTTTGCCGATGACACCACACTATTAACAGGGCACAAGGAGTTGAGCAAGGTTAGAGAGCTCATGTCTGTTACACAATCTGCTGCCCAGGACTGGTTTATTGCTAACAGGCTAAATTTAAATGATAGTAAAACTTTTCATGTATTTTTCTCACATAGATCCACTTATGAGATTAGTAATCCGATTACTGTAAAGTTTTTAGGTGTTATGTTAGATCCGAAGTTGAATTGGGGACAGCATATTGAATTTTTATTCAAAAAGTTGTCAAAGAATATATTTGTAATAAGAAGCCTCTCGAAATTAGTTCCCAGACAGGTACTATTAACTGCCTATCATAGTTTGATAGTGTCTCAGATATCTTATGGTCTGATAAGTTGGGGTCATGCCCCTTGTACCTGTAGAATTTTTGGTCTCCAACGAAGGGTCATCCGTATTATTACCAATATGGATTATCAAGCAGATGTTAGACAGGCATTTGTCGACCTACAATTATTTACTTTTCCTTGTTTGTATATATACACCTGTCTCATGCATGTCAAAAAAGTTCATGAACAATATACTATTCAAAAATCGCTACACGACCGTAATAATTGTAACGGAAATGATATTAGAATGAGCTATTTAAGATTAAAATCTAGTAGGTATGGTCCTAATTATTACGGCCCCAAGTTTTTCAATAAATTACCTAATTCAATTAGATCTCTACCAGTTAATGTTTTTAAGAACTGCATTAAAAAATTCTTATTATCACAAGCCTTCTACACTATTAATGAATTTTTAGACTGCAATGTACCTGATACCATTTAACTTTAATATTTTAATATGTTTTTATTTATTTATTTTATTTATTGTGTTTTCTGTTTAATATTTATATTTAGTTTTAATTGTACATTATTCCGATAGAATGTATATTATTATTTACATCGTATATCTGACGTGTGTAAAACATTCTTGTTACAAACACCAATAAATTATCTATCTATCTATCTATCTATCAACAAGGGTAAAAAGAAGACCACATTCTTAACACATTGTGAAAAAATTACGGTGGCACACTTCCAAGTTTTCGAGAAAATAGATAATCTTAAGTTGTCCATTTAGGTCTTTTGCAATTATTCGCATTTTACGTCACTTTTCCGGGATTTTCGAGAAAACTGAGACCGGTTGACTAGAACATAATCTTGTCAATATTTCCTGAGAAAAGCACGGTGGCACACTCTGTAGTTTTCGAGAAAAAAAATATTATCTGAAAGCAGTCGTAAAGCAACATTGTAATTATTTCCATTTTGAGTCATATTTGCGGAATTTTTGAAAAAACTGTCACCAGTGGTAAAAATAATACTACATTCTAAACATACTGTGAAAAAATTACGGTGGCACACTTCTCAGTTTCGGGAAAATAGCATAGCCTGCAGTTGGTCAGGCAGGTTGTTTCGCAGTTATTCACTTTTGCGCTCCTTCTACGGGGTTTTCGAGAAAACTAAAAAGAAGTGAACTAGAACACTGTCTTCTTAATATATTCTGAAAACACCACGGTGGCACACTGCGATTTTCGAGAGAAAAAATATTGTAAGAAAGCTGTCGCACAAGTAACATTGCAATCATTTGCATTTTGGGCCACTTCTCCGGGATTCTCGTAAAATGTTTCAACAAGGGTAAAAAGAAGACCACATTCTTAACACATTGTGAAAAAATTACGGTGGCACACTTCCAAGTTTTCGAGAAAATAGATAATCTTAAGTTGTCCATTTAGGTCTTTTGCAATTATTCGCATTTTACGTCACTTTTCCTGGATTTTCGAGAAAACTATGAGACCGGTTGACTAGAACATAATCTTGTCAATATTTCCTGAGAAAAGCACGGTGGCACACTCTGTAGTTTTCGAGAAAAAAAATATTATCTGAAAGCAGTCGTAAAGCAACATTGTAATTATTTCCATTTTGAGTCATATTTGCGGGATTTTTGAAAAACTGTCACCGGTGGTAAAAATAATACTACATTCTAAACATACTGTGAAAAAATTACGGTGGCACACTTCTCAGTTTTTGGGAAAATAGCATAGCCTGCAGTTGGTCAGGCAGGTTGTTTCGCAGTTATTCACTTTTGCGCTCCTTCTACGGGGTTTTCGAGAAAACTAAAAAGAAGTGAACTAGAACACTGTCTTCTTAATATATTCTGAAAACACCACGGTAGCACACTCTGTGATTTTCGAGAAAAAAAATATTGTAAGAAAGCTGTCGCGCAAGTAACATTGCAATTATTTGCATTTTGGGCCACTTCTCCGGGATTCTCGTAAAATCTTTCAACAAGGGTAAAAAGAAGACCACATTCTTAACACATTGTGAAAAAATTACGGTGGCACACTTCCAAGTTTTCGAGAAAATAGAAAATCTAAAGTTGTCCATTTAGGTCTTTTGCAATTATTCGCATTTTACGTCACTTTTCCGGGATTTTCGAGAAAACTATGAGACCGGTTGACTAGAACACAATCTTGTCAATATTTCCTGAGAAAAGCACGGTGGCACACTCTGTAGTTTTCGAGAAAAAAAATATTATCTGAAAGCAGTCGTAAAGCAACATTGTAATTATTTCCATTTTGAGTCATATTTGCGGGATTTTTGAAAAAACTGTCACCAGTGTTAAAATAATACTACATTCTAAACATACTGTGAAAAAATTACGGTGGCACACTTCTTAGTTTTTGGGAAAATAGCATAGCCTGCAGTTGGCCAGGCAGGTTGTTTCCCAGTTATTCACATTTTGAGCTTCTTCTACGGAATTTACGAGAAAACTAAAAAGAAGTGAACTAGAACACGGTCTTCTTAATATATTCTGAAAACACCACGGTGGCACACTGTGATTTTCGAGAAAAAAAATATTGTACGAAAGCTGTCGCACTAGTAACATTGCAATTATTTACATTTTGGGCCACTTTTCCGGGATTCTCGTAAAATCTTTCAACAAGGGTAAAAAGAAGACCACATTCTTAACATATTATGAAAAAATTATGGTGGAACACTTCCAAGTTTTCGAGAAAATAGATAATCTAAAGTTGTCCATTTAGGTTTTTTGCAATTATTCGCATTTTACGTCACTCTCCGGGATTTTCGAGAAAACTATGAGACTGGTTGACTAGAACACAATCTTGTCAATATTTCCTGAAAAAAGCACGGTAGCACACTCTGTAGTTTTCGAGAAAAAAAATATTATCTGAAAGCAGTCGTAAAGCAACATTGTAATTATTTCCATTTTGAGTCATATTTGCGGGATTTTTGAAAGAACTGTCACCAGTGGCAAAAATAATACTACATTCTAAACATACTGTGAAAAAATTATGGTGGCACACTTCTCAGTTTTTGGGAAAATAGCATAGCCTGCAGTTGGTCAGGCAGGTTGTTTCGCAGTTATTCACTTTTGCGCTCCTTCTACGGGGTTTTCGAGAAAACT
The DNA here is from genome assembly GCA_963675555.1 of Leptura quadrifasciata. Classification (NCBI taxonomy): domain Eukaryota; kingdom Metazoa; phylum Arthropoda; class Insecta; order Coleoptera; family Cerambycidae; genus Leptura; species Leptura quadrifasciata. The sequence goes on along the minus strand of OY776681.1, from coordinate 53,521,734 downwards.
AAAAAGAAGTGAACTAGAACACGGTCTTCTTAATATATTCTGAAAATACCAGGGTGGCACACTCTGTGATTTTCGAGAAAGAAAATATTGTAAGAAAGCTGTCGCCAAGTAACATTGCAATTATTTACATTTTGGGCCACTTTTCCGGGATTTTCGTAAAAACTTTCAACAAGGGTAAAAAGAACACCACATTCTTAACATATTGTGAAAATATTACGGTAGCACACTTCCAAATTTTCGAGAAAATAGCATAATTTAAAGTTGTCCATTTAGGTTTTTTGCAATTATTCGCATATTACGTCACTTTTCCGAGATTTTCGAGAAAACTATGAGACCGCTTGACTAGAACACGATCTTGTCAATATTTTCTGAGAAAAACACGGTGGCACACTCTGTAGTTTTCGAGAAAAAAAATATTATCTGAAAGCAGTCGTAAAGCAACATTGCAATTAATTCCATTTTGAGTCATATTTGCGGGATTTTTTAAAAACTGTCACCAGTGGTAAAAATAACACTATATTCTAAACATACTGTGAAAAAATTACAGTGGCACACTTCTCAGTTTTTGGGAAAATAGCATAGCCTGCAGTTGGTCAGGCAGGTTGTTTCGCAGTTATTCACATTTTGCTCTCCTTCTACGAGATTTTTGAGAAAACTAAAAAGAAGTGAACTAGAACACTATCTTCTTAATATATTCTGAAAACACCACAGACCACGGTGGCACACTCTGTGGTTTTCAAGAAAAAAAATATTGTAAGAAAGCTGCCGTACAAGTAACATTGCATTTATTTGCATTTTGGGGCATTTCTCCGGGATTCTTGTAAAAACTGCCAACAAGGATAAAAAGAACACCACATTCTTAGCATATTGTGAAAAAATATAATCTGAGAGATGTTCAAGTATTTGCTTATTTACGTACCTAATCCTGATGACATATAATTTTCAGATTTTAAAAATTTATATGCACCCCTGTAGTTTCATATTGTACTACTACTGCAAACATTTTTAATCGTTTTCTACTCTTATCCTATGATCGATGGCGTGCAGTAATTTATAGGGGTATAGGGACACGAGAGCAAATATAAATAATCGCTGATCACTGGCGCAAAGGCGTTGGTTGAGCATTTCTTCATTTGCCGCCTACTATATTTATTTCGGACACCGTTACTATAAAAACGTTTCTGCGGTAGAAACGTTTCTAACTTCACACACATGCACTAGTATCTATGTCGGAAAAATATTGTCTAACTATTAATCGCACCAAATCCAAAGTAATTCTATTTGGATGCAGAAACATCAAGCGGTTTGTATACTGATAGTATTCATATTAATATAAATGATCAGGACTTGGAACTTTGCGAGGTTCCTAAAAATCTTGGTCTCTTTATAGATTCTAAGTTGCAATTTTCGCAGCATGTTACTCATATTGTTAAAAATGCATTCAGTAAACTAAAATTAATATATAGCAGTAGACATTTGTTGTCTTCTAAAAACAGAATAATACTGAGTGAGTCATTGGTTTTGTCACATCTGAATTATGCAGATGTGGTGTATGGGTCTCTTCTAAATCACTATGAGCATACTTGTCTGTAGCGGATACAGAACACCTGTATACGATTTATATATGGCTTGAGAAAATATGACCATATTTCGGCAAAATTTCGTGAATTAAAGTGGTTAACAATTAAACAAAGAAGAGATTTGCATATTCGCTCCCTAATTCATGAAATTATTAAAAATGGTGATCCGTGGTATTTGGTAAGTAAAATCAGGTTTAGGGCAGATGCACATAATGTTAATGTTAAACATAAACATATATTGATATATTGACAATCCCAGCACATAAAATGTCACTCTTTCAGTGCTCCTTTTCCTACTATGTTGCAAAATATTATAACAAAATTCCATCTGTTTTAAAGGATTTGTCTTTAATCAATTTTAAGAAAAAATTAAAACACTCATTGCTCGAAGGTCTGATAACTTTTTTGTAACTCTGCTATATCATATAGGGTTTCGATTTATTGTGATTTTAGATTCATAGTATTCTTTTATGTAAATATGTGTTTTGTAAATATTAAATATTGTTATTTTTTGTATATCAGTACAAGTTGGTGAACTATTTGTGTTAAGTGATACCTTACAATGTTATTATCATTACGTTTCTTTTTTATGTAGTCATATATTTATGCACTCGATACACATTATACCATAATTATTATGTAATTATTGACATGTTTTTATTCTTTGTTTGTTAAATTTTGTATCTTCAGGGTTCACTGGAAAAATGGAACTTAGTTCCAAACTCTGCCTTTTGGCGCAGTAGTACTTGTAGTTTCTTTTATTTTTTGTATAGTACTTTCTAGATGCCAATAAAAACATATTATTATTAACATAATTTGGTGGTTTTTAAAATGTAGAGTGAAGATAGAGTTACCACAAATTTAACAATTCGAATTATCTTATCAGTTCAAAAATAGATAACTTCTGGCAGGACAGTGGGGAAAACCTGGAGAATGAAACCCAAAGTGGTCATGTGGATATACACTGCAGTCATAAGACCAATGGTAACCTATGGAGCTGTGGTCTGGTGACCTAACAGCAAACAGATTTTAGCTAAAGTCAAGCTCAGTCAAGTGCAGAGTTTTCTGCCTAAGTATAACTAGAGCTATGAGAACAGCGCCAATGAGAGCTATGGAGGCGATGCTGTGTCTGCCACCACTAGATATACATCTAGGAGAAGTGGCTCTGACAACACTAGTACATCTCAAATCCGTCGGCATACAACCAAATGTAGGCTATGGAGAGGCCAGAAGTCGCCTGTGGAATGAGGCTGTCAGGAAGTCGCCTCTTCTGCAGACATGCAGAGATGATGGCATTTCTCCCCAGTTTGTCTTCGACAGACCCTACATCATGCAGACGAATAGTGAGAACAAGGCTGCTGGCTAAGATGTGATCGATATCTTCACAGACAGATCAAAAAAGCAGGATATGGAATATACTCCAGAAGTCTGCAAATCCAATATAAAGGCTGTGGATGGGCGAGCCAGCTTAATACAGACGGAACTGGCGGGCATAACCATAGACGCAAAAGAGATTGTCCATAGAAAAACTATGGGCAAAACAATCGGATCTACACAGATTGTAGATAGACTACTAGCCCTGAGAAGTTACAAAATTACTACAGGAGCAGAAAGGGAATGTCACCAAGCACTTGTGGGTGCCTCCAGCATGAATAACATATTGGTATGCTGCGTGAAAGGACATGCACAGTGGAGTGGCAACAAAGTAGCCAACAGACAGGCCAAAAAGGTAGCAGGCCTAAATATCTTTGGACAAAGAACGGCCAGTCTGTTACCAATTACCGATACAACAAATTAAAGAGAACATCCACAACGAATTCAAGAAGCTATGGGATGAAACAAGTAGCTGCCAGCTTGCTAGGGAACTATTAAAATATTCTAACAAGCGTACAGCAATGGACTACCCGGCAATGTCAAGATTTATAACAGGAATCCAGACTGGACACTTTCCGTTAAAGAAACATTTACACAATGTGAGATTAAGCGAAACACCTCTCAGTAGAGGTTGTGAACAAGATGAGACAGGCCAACATGTACTCTGTGACTGTTCTGCAGTCTCATCAATCAGAGAATCCATTTTGGGAGAACGTTGGCCTACTTTGGCTGATGCCCCTAGGCAGCATCACCACCTACTTCACAAGATTAGGTTGGTTGGAGGCCTAGGTAAGGGTCTGCCTACAGGGGGGAAGTGCAAGGGGCCCAATGGAGTCAATATTTTTCATTGACCACCCTCCCAATCAATTCGAATTCCAAAACTTTCCGATACATGCACAAAACAACACATGGGTTAAAAAACACAAACAAAACACTAAATTAAAGTGTCATCATAATATAAATCATAAATCATAATATTTGAACATTTGAACAATTTAACATTTTATAATTAAAATATCATACCATGAATAATAATTTTTTTATTATTTTTCAAAAATTCTAAAATCTGTTATAAATTAATGGTTTCTAAAAATTTATAATAATAACAATTGTATGTATTAAATGGAACTGTTTATTTTATTGTAGATATGTTATAATTTGTTATAGATTTTTAAACTGAAAGTCCATTTTCCTATCTTTTTGTTTAGAAAAAACATCAATAACTTGGCTGTTAAAATTAGCTATTTGATTAATAAATTTTCTTTCACATGATAAAACAGCCAAGGCATTGAGTCTGTCTTCTGTCATCGTATTGCGCAGGAACGTTTTAATTCTTTTTAGCAATGAAAAGCACCTTTCAGCTTCAGATGTTGTCATCGGAATTGTGATTAGTATTTTCAATAGTTTTATAGTTTCTTGAAATGTGCCGTTCAAACCGTCATCCAGTAGTAAACATAATAGTATGACAGCACCAGAACTTTCTCTGAGCTCAGGACGCTCATAAAGAACTTTGAGTTCTGTCTTAAGTCGTTTTTCATCAAGAAATGGGTATGAATTAACAGCACTTCTAAGAAACTCATCCGGAAATTTTTTCTCGTAATCTGAATATTTGTCAGCAAGGAATAGATTTGACGCTACCAAATGACCTGTAAATTCAAATCTGGTTTTCATATGCAACAAAATTGTGTCACACACTTCAAGCGCATCCCTCTTTTTTTGAACGTCATCATTTCTTCTCCGTTTGGTGGGTGGTTCTGTCGGCTCGTAATTGTCTACAAATGATTCAATACCATTTTCACCTATTTCTGTTCTTAACTTCACCATAGCTTTTTCAAAAATAGCAATATCTTGTTGAACTTTCATAGGTTTCGTTATTCTCTTCTGAAGCTGAACAAAATGTATATCAACATGAGGCATTATTCTGTGAAAAATATTAAGCCAAAAAATAAAATTTTCATCCCCCATAGTACGTTTAAAGCCACTGGCTTTTTGAGTTTTTGTTTGTACCATATTTTTGTCATTTTCAATGGCATGTAAAACCTCAATCAATTCTTTCCTGTATTCGTACACAGTATTGACTGAACGTGAATTAAAATTCCATCTTGTTTTTGAGGAACGTAGTAGTCTCTTTTTTTATATAACTTCGTCCAAAACTTGTGTACATTTAGGCGAAACTGAGAAAAACGTACAGAGGCCTGCTAAATTAGCAAAAAAAAAATTCGACACTGATTTATGCAGGACGTTGCAGCTGACATAATTAAGTTGGTTTGATGGGGATTTAAAAATTTCCAAAATCTTTCAACTGGCATACCTTTTATTACATATCGCAAGACGAGAACCATCTGAAATTTGTTTGATATGTCAGTAGTTTCATCCGACATTATTGCGACATAATCCACATTTTTTATTTCAGTCGACATTTCTTTATGATATACCTGTAACATATATTCCAGTAATTCATTTTGAATTATTTTCGAGGTACCTTTAAATGGTGTCGACTCATTCATTATGTGATTTTTTAATGCATTGACTAACTCGGCACTAAAGTTTATTAGTTCCCGGAATATACCTTTGTTTGTCGAATTATCTTTTTCATCGTGACCTCTCAATGCCAACTCAAAAGCTCCACAAAATCTCACACAATTAATTATTAATGTTAAAATGTATCTATTTTTTGTTACTTCTTCATTATGAGCATGAATTGACCTTAAATATGCCGAATTTAGTTGACTTTGTATATTAGTTTTTCCCAATAAATTTAAACTTAAAATATTTTTTACGTGAAGTTCAGAGTTTCCATGTTTTTTGATTTTCATGCTTATATGAATTAAATCTTTTACCCCATTTTTGGTCCATGCCGGATCCCCGCCGAATAAAACACAAGGAAAACAAAAAAATGCATTGCGTTTTTCGCACCCACATATCCAATTGTTTTTATTATATGTTTCAACGTTAAATTTACGAAGCACTTCTTTTCCTTTATTGGATTGTTTATGAACTAAATTCAAACTCGGCGTTGGCCTCTTAAGATTTTTAATTGTAACTTTTTCATCATAAGTATGTCGAGGAAATGGATTTTGCAATAAGTAGTCAATTGTATTGGCCATAACAATATTTTACAAAAACGAATAAGAATAAATAAATGCACTAGTTGCAGATAACACCTAATCATTGCATACTGAACAGTACTAAACGACAAACGTAAACACTCAGATCTCGCATATACATATTTACATACGAGCATACGACTATGGCCGATCAGTGCCGACTTTAGCGGAGGATGATGTGAGCACTAACTACGTTTTGCTCCAAGCTTTGCTAATTTAAGTGAACAAAATTGCAGTGTGCGCATCGAGGAATAGACAATATCTGCAATTGTAAGTGTTAAGTATATGAGCAGCGGTAAAAGTTGCTCTGATTTAGAGTTTAGACGGCCGGTGCTCGAACTGCTCGGTGCCGATTTAAGTTGCTACTGAGTCTACTGGAGGGTGCAAGAAACAAAGTATAGCGGCAATAAACGTTTGTTGCACCAACACCAAGTCACCAAATTAAATTTTCTAAAGTGTTCGCGCTTTGCACCAAGCTACCAAAATTAAGTGTTTAAAATCATTTAAAAAATAACTGAGCCCAGGGAGTACATATGCTCGCATGCTCCTTATGTAGAGCCGCCACTGGGTAGATACATTGTCATATTATGTTGTTTTAACACAAAATTAAAACTAACATCCCATTTATTGAAGTGAAAAAGAATTTTGAATGAAAAATTAAGATATGGAAAGTTATTTTAAACAAATTATCTGAGAAAGGCCAATGTGTATAGAGGTACACTAATTAAATTCTGATATATAATTTACAATTTGTTTCATAAAGATCCCCATTTCTGAAGGAAAAGTGGAGTAGGAAATTGGAAGTTATGCATATGTGGCTGCAGGGATAAGTTAGTTAACAATAGGATGATGCAAATAAATTAGTGAAGCAGCCTCGGAAGTAACTCAATACTCCATTCTGCTTGACAGAAATTTGAACATGTCTCCATTTCTGAAATGTTACGATTCAGTTTTAAAATACTGAGATTACAAATCCATCCGGATCCCAGATTCCAAAGACTGAAAATACTAATAATTGTAACACATAAAGGTGAATTTATAAACTAGCCGCAGCGGTTACAGTTGCAGTTGCCGCACCTGTAGTGTTTATGAAGAATACGAAACGAATGTTTCCATTTATAAAGTCCGCTGCCGCTGCGGTTGCAGTTCATATTCCGCAGGTAGATAACCAACTTTTATCTTGAACGGCAACCGCTGCGGAATTACCAGCGATAGCCAATGAAATTGTAGTTTTCAACCCGTTCGACGTCAACAGCAGCAAGAGTTTATAAATGACGAATTTTCGTGAACTGCAACTGATACTGCTGCGGCAACTCCAACTGCAACCGCAACTGCAGCGGAATAGTTTATAAATCGAACTTAAGTTCTGAAAATGTTTTCTGACTGACACATGTCAGTATATTATTGCAAATAACAAATTGCCAAACTGAAGTAACTGGGAAGCGACTATAAAATTTTGTTTTGATATACCTAAGTAGGTATTATTTTTGGCAACTTGGTACTAACAGGCACTATTGCAACTATTAGTTATTAGGGCAATCGTACAAACTGGAATAAGATAAATCGCATGACAGGCAAAATTATAAACAAAGAATATGTGTTACACTAAATGTTGAGTTAAATATTTCACAAAATTTAAAATAAATGGCTAAAAAAAGTTAAACTCACATCAAAAGTTAAATCCAGAGGGCACTGCAACAAATCCGGTTTTTTTAAGGTACACAATAAATAATTTCTTCCCTCAAATCCACACATAACTTGGGCAGGTTCATCTGAAGATGTGGATATATCTAATGCAGCCATTGAAATATGAAACGACTTCTTTACTTGCTGTGTGTACCGCCTTTGCGGTTCCATTATGAGTCCTAAACAACGCATGCATTATTCTAGATCTTATACTTCTCAATATTAGCATCTTTCAATAACAATATACAAAATGTTTCGAGCATAAATTAACGGTGATAGATTCGTTTAATTTAGCTAGTTTTAGTACAAATTCAAATAATCCAACACGTGGTACCGGTTATAAACGCATTTTCTGAACGGAAACAAATTTTCTTAATGTCGTGATTTACTTACCCCAAAACATATTTAAAGTAATTCTGATTAAGTAAATTTGAATAAAAGAGGGCAATTTGAAAGACTACACAATATTGTAAATTTTTATCTTCAAACTACCACGGGAAAATAGAAACCGAAAACGCCAAAAGCAGACGCAGAATGGTCTAGTAATAGTTTGGTAATTTTTGTGTTCTATTTACTTGAATTCAACTAATGCCAACCTGACTATCAATATCATTGGTTGCGTTCGTCTCAAATCGGAGAAATTATAGTTGACGTCACATCAAGCTGAAACTTTGTTTTTGTTGGGTTTTAGGTTATAATTATCCCAAGGTTTAAGGAGTTCTAGAGCGTTTTAAAACACTTTTTGTGTGAAATTAATCATTAGTGTTTTTTTATTTCCGTCTTTTAATCGACGTGTTGGGCACTATAAAAAATTATTTATTTTCGAAATGGTGAGCTAATTTTAGCAATTAGGATTATTAATGTTAAATACATGTTTTACACAAGTCAATATATAATATAGAACACTATATTATTATGTTAAAATCTAATTATGTGGGAAATATAACTAATATGTAAAGAAAGAAATATTAAAAAATCGGTCCACGACAACTCGAACAAACTTATCCCCCTTTAGGAGTAGACTGTAATGTACGTACCCTGATCCCGGCATCGAATTTTTCATCGTCAAATCTCCATTTCTTCTCAACCAATCTATTGTTGAAATTTAAAACATTTTGTTTTAACTCGTTGCCCTTCACCCGCCACCTCCCTCCCTGCATTTCTTAGGTGCAACTGGTCATGTTACCTTATGCTACTTATACTACAGTATTCATGTATGAATTTTGATTAAAATTGTTAGATCCATTTTATAGAGAGAAAAATTATGAAATTATTATTTTAAAACTCACCCCCACCAGCTTCCCTCCCTGCATTTTCTAGGAGCAACTGATCATGTCATTTCATAATAGGGGAGTATCCATGTGCCAAATTTAATCAAAATCGTTAGAACCGTTATAGAGGAAAAATTATTTAATTTCTTGTCCTCCCGCAACCTCCCTCCCTGCATTTATTAGGTACAACCGATTATGTTACCTTACTGTAAGCTACTACTAAGTTAGTATTCATGTGTTAAATTTGATTAAAATTGTCAGATCCGTTTGAGAAAAAAAAATTATGAAATTATATTTAAAACTCAACACCACCCCTCCACTCCCACAAATTACCTCCCGCTATTTTCTAAGAGCAACTGGTCATGTCATTTCATATCGGTACTAGGGGAGAGTCCATGTACCAAATTTAATCAAAATCGTTAGTCATTATAGAGAAAAAAAAAATATTCCATTCTTTTTCCTGTTTTTGGGGGTTTACTCCCCCCCCCACATTTGAGCTAAGATCGGTTTTGCGATTTCGCCTCGAGGTGTGACCGTCTTGAATACACGTGTAAAATTTGAATAAAACCGATCCAGTAGTTTGGGCTCTAGGTGCGACCACAGACGGCATACATACACTTACTAAAAACCACTTTTTTGAGTTCAGGGGTCTTGAAAACATGTAGGTAAATTCTTCAAAAACTCAAAATCGAATTTTTGCACGATCACTATCATACCTGCTTTATTTAGTACGTATATGGGAATATAAAAAGAAACATGTATAGTCATATAGGTATATTATACGCTGTGACTAGTGTCCCACCTCGGGACCCAGATGCAGTCCCGAATAACGTCATCAAATGACGTCATCAGTGTCGAGACTTGTATTCCGCCCCGAAACGGGACCGTTGTTACCAAATTAAAATTCCAAGCTTATATTTTCTGCCCAACTACTTGCGCCACATCTGCAAGGGCAAGGGAACTTATGTATCATAAGCAACTATACTACATCAAATAATATTAACCTACTTAACCCAACAACCTAACCTAATGAAATATTCATTTACGTATTTTAGTTGCTAATCGAGCATAATATTAACCTACTTAACCTAACGACCTAACCTAAAGAAATATTCGTGTTACGTATTTTAGTTGTTAATCGAGCCGAAATATATTTCGAATATATAGTAAAAAAAAATCGCAACGAGATGATTCGAACCCTCAGCCTCACGCGTGAAAACCAATTACCAATTAAAAGATTTTTTATTTCTTTTATAAGTACAATTCATTCCATTCATGTTATTTTCCCTAGTGTTCTAAGTTTTAACAAGCCTACACATACATATACAAACAATTTATCCTGCTCTACAAAAAAAAGAAACGGAGTTTCCTTTTGAGACGCTGCTTGGCTGATGTTAGTCGAAATTAACATGCTCTTGGAATTTTTAATATTATCTTATTTGTCATTTCCAAGGTTTTATGGCATTTATAATATGTTTTAATCTGCAAGCAGTTTAAGAACAAAGAAACGATACGTTTTGAATAAATGAATTTTTTGTCAATTTTGATCATGTAGGAAACTAACAAAACCTACTTAAGTTAATCTTTAGTTAAATAAAATAAAAAGTATTCTTTTAATTATGTACATGAAAGTTAAAAATGTTAAAAACGAAAATAAAGACAAAATTATAAATAAAAACAAACAAAAATTAATTTTTCTGGTTACTATTTACATATGTACAAGGTGAGGTAAGGGGGGGGGGGAGGTGAGAAGGATGTCTCAGTTTTGTGTATGGTGCAAGTTATGTGTGTAACGCGTGAAAACCAATTCAATTCAATTCAAACAGATTTTAGTCAAATTATTGATACATTTATAAGCGATAACGCGGTGGTGCATCGCAAAGTCGGGCCGAGACAGGTGTTCGGCATAAGCAACAATTGTATATATAAAATAAAACACTTAACTTAAACTCCTTTTAAACAATGTATAAATAAAATTAGGCGGTAAGATTAAAACATGCTTCAAAAGAAAGCTTAACATTAGAACTGTAAAAACTAAAACTTGTAAACACCGGTTGCACAATACACTGATTTTTAAATTTTTATATGGACGCTGGTACCACAACTTGAACAAGGCGCCTTCCGCAAATTACTGCTACTGTTACGAGGTTAATTGAGGGAAGTGAGTTTACAAGCAAGAATGTACAAACAGAAACGAAGAAACAACAACAAACGCGACAAAAAGGTACAAAAACACAAAATAGGATAGGAAAGAATTAAAGACGACGAAAGGTATGTAATATCAGCAAAAGGTGGATAGGATTAGAGAAAGGTATAGTTGGTGAAGTGTGTGGCTAACTGGCTAGAGTGGCTGCCGGAAGATTGGCAACGTCTGGTAAGGTAAGGGGTGTTTAATCCAAAATGGGGCATTATGCTGTCTAATTTGTGTAATGTGTCTTGTCAGCGGACTAGCGTGAAAACCGGGCAATCTAGCCACTACACCACGGCCTACTGTTGAAGAGTTTACATATTTCTTAGTATATCAACTGGTGTTTCTACTGGTGATGTCATTTGATGACGTTATTCGATACCAGATGCGAGTCCCGACACGCTACTGATGACGTTATTCGGGACTCCACCTGAATCTGTAATAGTGTATTTGCCCTATAAGTGAAAAAACAAAAAAATGTAAAATTAACAAAAAATTCATATCGATTCATGCACCTTTGGCAAACCATGAAAAAAAGTCAACCAGACCCAAGTTACATCAAACAACTACATCAAAGGTCACAAAAATCAGAGAAAATTCACAAACACTCTATAATTCTAACGTTAAGTAAATTCACCGGAAACACACTTCCAACATTCATTTTAGTAATTTTATAAAGGAAACTTTACAAAAAACATCCCTTAAAAATACAGCCCCCTCATAGTCATCAAATAGATCAAAACCACTATCCGTACCTATAACCGCAATATTTTATATCGTTTCATTAACTTTTTCAGACCACTTTACGTTTCGAACCTCATTACTTCTTGACAACCCCTCGCATACTTCAACTTACCTTAAAACTCAACATTCTACTTCATTTCATTCAATTCTTGCAACCGTTTTATTTTTTAAATCTTATTACTTTTTGACAACCCCCTGTATACACCAAACACGTACCCTACCTCGAGTCTTAATATTTAATTTAGTTTCATCAATTTCTAGCAATTCAATTAATATTTCAAATTTCATTACTTTTCAATCACCCCTCGTAAAACTACATACAATATCTCGATTACCCTTTCAACCGATATCTCCACTCAAACTCGATTCGTGCCTGTTAGGAGCATTATCATATCTTATTTCCAGCCACCTCGCTCCTATCAGGAACATTTTCATGTCACTTCAACTGTTAAACGTCTGACCTTCGTGACAAGTTTACGGGGTCCTTTCAAATCATTAAAATTTCCATCAATCAAACTTCAATAATTCCAAAACCCAAATCGATTCAAACTTCCTTTACATATCAAAAAATTCCTCTTTTCGTCGTCGATTTTTGCATATAATTTTCATTTCAAAATTTCAACTTTTTGCAAACTATTGCGCAATATTGTGAAATATTTCGCAATCGTGCCGATCCAGACTCGATGGTGTCAAATCCAGCTCTAAGTAAGGGGTGGTAAAAACGTTCGTGCTAGGTTCATGGGGCACGAAAAACGCAGCAAACTAACAGTATAAATACCGATGCACAGCAAGCCCAAAACAAGTTCAGTTTTGACAGTGACTCCTGTGTTAAGTACTCGCGAACTGATGGTCTAGTGGAAAATATAAGTTATAAAAAGTGATTTTTGTGTAATAAGCTGATTATGTTATTGCATGGGTCCGGTTACTATTTAACTAATGTTGTAGATACCCCCGTCTAGCTAGGCTTTCTTATTCCCAGTCCCTGCATACTGTTCGTGACAAACTGTTCAATTCTAGCTTCCCAGGCCGAAACCTGCCTAAAAAGAATTAGTTTTAGGTATTCGCCTTAAGTGGCCCCATTTTAATTATAATAAAATACTTCGCTTTAAGTGGCCCCTTTCAATTTTTCCTTCGCCTACGAGGCTCAACATTCTCAGTGAATTTTTTCCGATTTATTTATTTTTAAACATTATATCAAATATATTTTCAAAGCAGTATTAAGACAGAATTTCTGTTGTCGATTAGTTTCTGATTTCCGAAAAGAAAATTTGTTAAATAAAATAATCCCCTTTTTAACTCTGTTCAATAAATCTGAATAAATAATTTTGTAGTGTCGTTTAAACAAAAGTGTTTAATTTCAAGAAAAACCATACACAGGGTGTAGCCGTTGACCCTGCACAAGCTGTAAAAGTCAAATCAGTGCTAATTAAAACAAGCTTAAATTAACTGCTAAAAAATAGTGCAAAATCCAATATACAGGGGGTAGCAATTGACCCTAACAGCACTACCAGGAATCGAACCCTGAGACTCTATCAATTCAAAATTAAGTGCATGAAAGGCTCCCGGAGTGTCTACAAAGCTCAAAGGCTCTAAGCTCTGCCGACCATTTTTTATTTCCCGAAATTAGGTAGACCGTTTTAACTCACTGTCAAATGGTTGCAATAAGTATGTTATAAATCATATAAGAACCAAGGATTGTAACGTAGTTAACAATCCTTGGCAAAAACTTTCATTAATATTCTACAACTACATACAGGTATGTTAAATTTTAAAGCCTCCATTACTTTCATATAGTACTATAAAAGCAAAATTTAAATGTTTTAATTGAAGACGACATATTAAAATCGGTTATATGTAGAGTGTATAATTAAAAAGATTTAGTTCAACTAATATTTTGAAATTAATATGGATGTTAAAATTTAAATGGAGGTTAGAGAATAACTAATGTAATAAATTATTGTACTGCAGTACTGACACATGTTTTCAATACATACTTGAATAAATCTTTGTTGTCGATTTTTTATTATCTATTTCTCACTCGCAAATACAATTCGTCATAAAAATAATTTATAAAATACACATTACTTTTTCATTTTGCAAATGGAATTATAAATATTTGTTTAAAGTTCACTAAAATTCCATTCAAGTTGAAGAAAAATATACATATCAGAAAAGATAATATTGTTAAAAGTTGTATTCATAATTAATTATAACAATATAGATGGTAAATGAAAAAAATAATAACAAAATTAAAGAACTGTCACAGAAAATGCACTTATATTTAAAAAATAGATGATATTTATAGTCCATGAAAAAGTTACAGAAAAATACTTAAAACAGGAAAGTTCTGTGATAGGGATCAAACATGGATATCACCCCGTTTTCGAGGGCGTTGAATACGATGGTTTTTAATTTTTACAATATCGAAATCCCCTTTAAACCCCGATCCAACAAATTCCCACAAGCGCATTGTAGGGAAATATGAAAAGGTGGTGGCTTTAGAGGTGGAGAGTGGGGGAGAATGAATATTACCATCGTACTGAACACCCTCGAAATGTTCATGCATTTTGATTTTTTGGGGATATTTTAGTATTAGGGGAGGGGGTAGTTTCAACCCCGGGGTGGATAAGATGCATGGTTAAATTTCATACGGCTTATCCGAATCCTGCCCAAAAAACCGATCCGCATGCCTACGATGGAAAAAAAAACGAAATAGGGGTGGTTTTTCGAGTTTACGGGTAGTTACTGAGGGGTGGGAAAAACATCGTGTTCAGCGTCCTCGAAAACAGGGATTATCCATGTTTCATTCCTGTCACAGAACTTTGGAGATTTTTAAAACTTTTTAATGGACTATTATCTGCAGCTTTTAGATCGTATTTATTATATAGATCAGTGTATATAGTATATAGATGGTAAATGAATAAAATAATAACAAAATTAAAGAACTGTCATGGAAAATGCACTTATATTTAAAAAACAGACAATATTTATCTGCGGCTTTTCAATTTTATAAATTGCGCGCCTCTGTTTTACCGACAATCTCGAATTTTTCACCAAGCAATATGGCTGCTTCACGGCACAGGCTGTAAGTACGGTAGAGAGCAAGGATTTGTTTACAATCCTTGGGTAGAGAGCGAGCTATGCGATATCCAGTTATATAAACTGCTGGCCACTCGAACTTACACATAGAGAATTTTAGGCAAAATTTAAAGTTCAATATTTTCAACAGGAATGCAAATTTTTGAACGCGGCTTGCAAATTTTAAGAGTTAGTTTTTTTCGGATTAAGCTGCATGACGTATATTTATCGTAGGACCATAAGTTTATTATATACGGGGTGATCAATGAAGTCATGCAAAAAATCAAAAAGTTTGTATGAGTGAAATTTCCGCAAAAATTTTTTTGGTCGTTGCAATATGGTTCGTTATGTCTACGAAAACGAGGGTGGATGTCTACGATTTTGAGTTGTTGTAAACAGTGGGCCCCACGTTGGGCGCCATGTCTACGAAAACGGGGGTTGTGGTTGTGAAAAAATAAAAATGTTTTTTATCGGAGACTGCAAATTTTTGAAGTTGATGGGCGCCCGCAGCCTCGATAGTGGTGTTCTCGTAGATCTGGATGTTGAACGAGCCCTCAGGGCCGATTTTTGGAATTTTGTAGACTGGTTAACGATTTTTTGAAGTGTCGGTGGGTACAGCTACTACCCCCTTTATTGCCTCGCCGGCTGACATACACATACACCGCTTTTGGTGCAAGCACCCAGATAGCACACGACGTCCCAGAGACGTCCAATTTTGGTCTTAATTTGGTCTGAACGTCTTAGGACCTAAAATGGACGTCCTCAAGACGTCCAGAGTGGGACGTCTTTGGGACATCAAAAAATGTACGTCTTTGGTATGTCCATATTAGGCCTCCTAGCTTTTTTATATTGTGTTTTGAAAAATAATACATTCATAACCAAATTAATAATTCTTTGCGTGAAATAAGAATTTCGTCGTAGATGTACAACTTGGAAATTCTAAAAAATAGCAAATTAATAACTTCTAAGTTTTGAATTTACCGCGCTTTTCCAGCGATAAATGTCATTCCGGCACGACCGCATTTGCTTGACTTCGTCATGTTTTCGGGTTGGCTTTATGTCTGACAGTTGAGTTGATCGTTTCATTTCAACTCCTTTGGTTTGCAGTGTTTTATGCTGTGGTTTTATGTATAGTTGGCCAATATTGTCCTGACTTAATAATTAAGGTAATTTATTTCGATTATATCATGCATTTTCTGGCACAAAATTAAAATTTAGAAGAACAAAATTTTGTTTTATTTCCCAGTACCAACTGTATTGTTATTCCATACTTGATTTAATTATAAGTTTTTTGAATATAAAGGACTAAAAACAGTGAAAATTGTGTAAACTTTTGAGTCGAGGCGGTATTCTTGGGTATAGAATTTGCCTCTAATTCAACCTTTCTAGTCTCTGTGGTGTAACTGGTGTATACAAATTGACCACTAATATGGCAGATAGGCAGGCAGTTTACAATAAACAGAGGAAAGGCCGATTCATCGCACAATGCTGCATTCGTCTTATTGGCAGCCAAGCTGTATATAATTAGGTAAAGTATATTTTGATGTATGGATGGGTTGATAATATGCGTACGATTTCGTATGTGTTGCACACAAAGTTATCGCAATAGCAGAGAAATTCAGTAGACTTATGCGACAATAATTTTTAGCTATTACAGAGTGTGCCACACGTGTAATCGCATGCATATATCAACTCATTCACATGCCAAATTAGACTTTACCTGACTATATCGCTAAAGATGACATTTTTTCACCTACTTGTGAATATCTCAATAATATCCCGTGAAGGTCTTTTTTGGGACTAGAATGGACCAGAATAAAATGTCTTAACAACGTCTCCGTAATGTCATATAAATGCCTTTTTTAGGCCTAAAATGGACTAAAATAAGACGTCTTAAAGACGTTTTGATTAGTAACAATGGACATCCCCAAGACGTCTTCTGTACGACTTACGTCTTAAAGTGGACGTTTTTAAGACGTCTCGAATGTCCCATGCAGACGTCTTTGGTATGTCTTAGTGCTATCTGGGAGGTACCCCAACTTTTGAGTATGTAGACAGGCGCTGTTGCCTGGTAAGAGTCGATTATGTGAAATAAAAGCCAGAGATACAATAAATACGTAACTCTAAGCAGAACTCTTGCGCTGTTCGATGCACAATTTGTTTTAATTAATTTAGTCCCTAACTGTACTGATCTAACACTGGTTATTTCGTAGCGGGTTAAAAGTCGCGGCACGATTGTAGATTAATGTCGTTGTAGGCTGGCCTTTCTTCTCCACGCTGTAGGGTATAGCTGCACTGGCAACTATAACGCCGTACTGGTTTTGGTTCGTCAGGTATCTGAAGTTCTGGATGCTTGAAGATGTAGTAGGTAGATGTTGACTCGATGAACACTCGGACTGAAGTGTACTCGTTGAGAGCTGGAACTGGACTGCTAGTTGATGCGCGTACCAATGCTCGGACTGGACTGCTGCTGCTGAAACCTCGCATCGACACTGTAGACATCGGGGCGGACGGAGCTCCGAACGTTAGGTCGGCTGGCGTTCTAGACGTTGCGCGCCGAATGAGCGGCTGGGGCCGCCTGCTGCGTCGTGTTGGACCCGCCCAGTCATGCCGAGGTGGACGGGAATCTAAACGTTGATATAGTCTTGGAGCGTTTATTGCGTCGTATTTAATTCGAGCTGAGATATGAATGTGTAATGATGCAAAGTTACAAATTGTGACTTTTTGATTGATTTTAACTGTTTTAAATAGCCTTTTTTGGCCTCGACAACAGTTACCAAGGTAACATCTCTAGACGGTTTTGTCAGTTTTTGGATTAAGGCCCTTGGGCCTTGTACACACTACTCAACATAAAATTTGGATACCGAAATTTTTAAAATGATATAACTTGACATTGGATTGACGGTTCTTGATGATTTTTGCGGATTTGGAATCCTTATTTCACGTAGATTTTCTATGGTCTAAGCATTTTATTTGAGGGTTGAAATTTACACATTATACCGGGTTGATAATAAACAAAAACGTAGCGACAAGAACAAGTTTATTACATTATATTCTACAATGTACAAGATTGCTTAACAACGGCCAAAAGTCAATTCTTAAAAAATTTATAATTCTAATTCAATAGGTTCCAAAATTTCCTCCTGATAAACAGTAGCATTAATGGTTTGGTTGGTAATGAATAGCTCGGTTTTACCATTTCTTATGATACCTCCCCACACTGTAACACCTCCGCCACCAAATGCTTCTTGAGGGTCCATATTTTCCTCCAAATATCGCTGATTTGGCCTTCTCCAAACTAAAATTCGGCCATCGGAGCGAAACAAATTAAATCTTGTTTCGTCAGTAAATAAACAATGGCTCCACTCTGCATTACCCCAATTCGCATGCCGATTTGCCCATGCCCGCCTATTCGCTCTATGGTGTTGTAATAACCGCATACATTTTGCTCTGCGACGGGCTCTATAATTTAAAATGTTTGGCATTATGTTATGTTTTTAAAAAAAAAAATCTCACCTCAAGTTGTTTTTATTTAATGTTCTTCTCACTGTTCTGTCCGAAACTCTCACCCCAGTTTGTTGTCTTAAAGAGTCATTTAGTTTTCTAGAGTTCTTTGTTCTATTCCGCATAGTTTCTCTCATTAAAATTCTTTCGGTTCTTTCGTTTATTTTTTTTGGTATGTCCTCCCCCATGCCCATAAATATGATCACCAGTAGTTTCGACGCGGCGGATCAAATTATAAATTGTCTTTCGGCTGACATTGTAAATGTGCGCAATTTACTGTTTTGACATTCCTTCGTTGAGAAGTCGAATGCAATTTTCCCTTTCTGCCGTGGTTAAACGCCTCATATTAATTAAACTTTACAAAATTATAACATTGAAATGTGTCAGATTATTTCTAAAATAATGTAAACAGTTTTTAATTGCATAGCAACAAATTTGTTTTTCCAATGCCTACTTTGAAATTGACGCGTCGCGTAGAAATTACACCCGATCATAATTATGGGCTTGGGGGTGGACAAATAACTGTAAAACTGAATAACTCTTTAAGACAACAAACTGGGGTGTGAGTTTCGGACAGAACAGTGAGAGGAACATTAAATAAAAACAACTTGAGGTGAGAATTTATTTTTACAAAAACTTAAATAATGCCAAACCTTAGAGCGTGTCGTACCCTACGTTTTTGTTTATTATCGACCCGGCATAATGTGTAAATTTCAACCCTCAAATAAAATGCTTAGACCATAAAAAATCTACGTGAAATAAGGATTCCAAATCCGCAAAAATCATCAAGAACCGTCAATCCAATGTCAAGTTATAGCATTTTAAAAATTTCGGTATCCAAATTTTATGTTGAGTAGTGTGTACAAGGCTTAAGGGCCTTAATCCAAAAACTGACAAAACCGTCTAGAGATATTGATGTTACCTTAGTAACGAACCATATTGCAACGACCAAAAAAATTTTTTGCGGAAATTTCACTCATACAAACTTTTTGATTTTTTGCATGACTTCATTGATCACCCCGTATATAATAAACTTATGTTCCTACGATAAATATACGTCATGCAGCTTAATCCGAAAAAAACTAGCTCTTAAAATTTGCAAGCCGCGTTCAAAAATTTGCATTCCTGTTGAAAATTTTGAACTTTAAATTTTGCCTAAAATTCTCTATGTGTAAGTGCGAGTGGCCAGCAGTTTAGATCAGAGTTTATCTCACATGTGACGTAATTACTTAGTTGGTACGTTTCTTTTAGTTCCTGCAAGTGAGTCTAAAGTGAAAGTTTCTACCCCCATTTGCATTTGGGAGCAAACTCACTTTATACTCAGTTGAAGATTGAGGTTAGTGTTTATTTGCTTTTGAGTTATTTATATTTTTGTACATCAGTGAGTGATTATTTTTAATTTTATGGACGGTTCGTAAAAATGAAAAAATCTACAGCAGCTTTTAATGAACATAAAAGACTTTTTTTAAAGTCACAAAACCTTTGACAGACATTTAAGTTAGGAGAGCAGGAGAAGATCAGAGAGTTGTAATAGAATCGAGTAATAAAGAATAAAGTGGGCGTAACAAACTGGCCCCTAGACAAAATATACCAAACAATTCAAGTAGCGGCATATACGGATTATATCTCTAGTCTATTCCAACCACGGTTATTATACATACGGTTGGATTATGCCCGCCCCTACCAATCAGAAAACGTTTAGTGCATTGACGTCATAGTAGACCTCGTTTACGCTCGCATATAATGCTGTCTCGTTCTCCCTCATTAATAGTCTCTTAAGTCGTTATTGCTTCCACTTATATATCTTGCAATTATTATTTTATTTTAATACAAAAAAACAGGCATTATTTATTTTACACAAATTTGCTTTAATAAGAAAGGGACGCACTAGAATCGGACAAAAAAATTTTAAGTTACTGCACAAAAAGTCTGTATTTCTTATTTTAACATAGAACAAAAGCGTGTAAGCTATCGTCCTATCTTATCATAATTTTAAAGCAAAATATATGTTACCCCAAGGTTTTAGGTATTAGCATAGCACACAAAAATACGAAGAAGTCTAAGGAAAATGTTATATACAGTATTCTCACGTACGAACGAACTTTATATTAGGTGATATATTAAATTTATTTAAAGATATTTTTAATTAAGACTATTAGGAAATGAGTGAAAATTTGGTAATCGAACGTTGCTGACTGCGAATATCTATCTGAGCAATGAAAATAAAAAAATATATCTAGCATTACGTAAAATTAAATAAAATAGTAATAATAAGTCTTTATTGAAACATCATAGTTTGTCATCTTTTGGAAATTTATGATAAGAAACAGCCAAATTTCCTTGCTTAGTCTTTTGTAAACTATTGTTACATATAGCCACGGCACACCTTGTTCCAGGCATAACTGTAAAAAAAAAACCAATATTTACCTACACAATAATAATAAAAAATTAACCAACAAATATAGAACGAACCAACAATACTTGTACTTACTTTTTGTTAGGGCAAGTCGACTTCCCAAAACAAAACCACAATACTTCCTAATAATAGTCTTTTTAAAGCGTCTTTAAAATACACCGAATACACAAAAGTAAAGAAACAAGTTCACAATGCACAACCAAACCACAGAGTATCTGATAAACCGTGTCTGTGACCAAACAAACGATACAAATATGGCGCGTTCCAAGGTCTACTGTAACGTCACAGTCCCCGCCCATTAATCCAACCGTATCTATACTAACCGTGTATTCCAACTCTCTGGAGAAGATCGTTTCTCTTGCACAACTGAGCAGCAACATATTCACTGAGATTAGTATACTCACTTCACTGACGTCAAATGTGAGAATAAACCACAGACTACCAGACTGGCAACTTCCCTGAGAAATTTATCCGGTCAAGGTCGAGGCAACAGAAGCCAAATTCAGATGTCGCTCTTAACGCAAATGTGGTTTGAAACCACGGTTATTATACATACGGTTGGATTATGCCCGCCCCTACCAATCAGAAAACGTTTAGTGCATTGACGTCAAAGTAGACCTCGTTTACGCTCGCATATAATGCTGTCTCGTTCTCCCTCATTAATAGTCTCTTAAGTCGTTATTGCTTCCACTTATATATATTGCAATTATTATTTTATTTTAATACAAAAAAACAGGCATTATTTATTTTATACAAATTTGATTTAATAAGAAAGGGACGCACTAGAATCGGACAAAAAAAATTTAAGTTACTGCACAAAAAGTCTGTATTTCTTATTTTAACATAGCCCAAAAGGGTGTAAGCTATCGTCCAATCTTATAATTTTAAAGCAAAATATATGTTACCCCAAGGTTTTAGGTATTAGCATAGCACACAAAAATACGAAGAAGTATAAGGAAAATGTTATATACAGTATTCTCACGTACGAACGAACTTTATATTAGGTGATATATTAAATTTATTTAAAGATATTTTTAATTAAGACTATTAGGAAATGAGTGAAAATTTGGTAATCGAACATTGCTGACTGCGAATATCTAGCTGAGCAATGAAAATAAAAAAATATATCTAGCATTATGTAAAATTAAATAAAATAGTAATAATAAGTCTTTATTGAAACATCATAGTTTGTCATCTTTTGGAAATTTATGATAAGAAACAGCCAAATTTCCTTGACTAGTCTTTTGTAAACTATTGTTACATATAGCCACGGCACACCTTGTTCCAGGCATAACTGTTAAAAAAACAATATTTACCTACACAATAATAATAAAAAATTAACCAACAAATATAGAACGAACCAACAATGCTTGTACTTACTTTTTATTAGGGCAAGTCGACTTCCCAAAACAAAACGACAATACTTCCTAATAATAGTCTTTTTAAGGCGTCTTTAAAATATACCGAATACAGAAAAGTAAAGAAACAAGTTCACAATGCACAACCAAACCACAGAGTATCTGATAAATCGTGTCTGTGATCAAACAAACGATACAAATATGGCGCGTTCCAAGGTCTACTGTAACGTCACAGTCCCCGCCCATTAATCCAACCGTATCTATACTACCCTATAAAAAAAGATGGATAGGAAAATATTAAAGTATATTAAGAAAGATTCATTTTAAATCCGTTTTAATCCCAACCATGTATTAATATTACATGTGGATTAAATTTGTATCCTTATAGATACCTATTTAATTCTCTGTTCCTTTTTGTCCCGAATAAGTTTACGAGTTGAATACATTTTAATATATTTTGAATGCATTCATAGAATATCATTTATTTTTATGTCTTTGTATTCTCATGTAAAGATACAAATTAAATACATGTTTATTCTTTTTGTATACATCTAGTAACTTATATCCTCTTTAAATCTTATATGTGTATTTAAATATTCTTTATCCCTATTTAATCATGAATAAGGTTAAGACTTAAATTCAAACTAATATGTTTCGAATATATCAATTAACACGTCTATTTTTATACTCTTGTATTCTTATATAAAGATACACACTGAATACATGTTTATTCTTTTTGTATACATCTTGTAACTTATATCCTTTTTGAATCTTATATGTGTATTTAAATATTCTTTATCCCTATTTATTCACGATTAAGGTTAGGACTTAAATTCAAACTAATATCTTTCGAATACATCCATATAATGTCTATTTTTATACTCTTGTAGTCTTGTATAAAGATATACATTGAATACATGTTTATTCTTTTTGTATACATCTTGTAACTTATATCCTTTTTAAATCTTATATGTGTATTTAAATATTCTTTATCCCTATTTATTCGCGAATAAGGTTAAGACTTAAATTCAAACTAATACGTTTTGAATACATCCATATAATGTCTATTTTTATATTCTTGTATTCTTATATAAAGATACACATTGAATACATATTTATTCTTTTTGTATACATCTTGTAACTTATATCCTTTTTAAATCTTATATGTGTGTTTAAATATTATCTATCCCTATTTATTCACAATTAAGGTTAGAACTTAAATTCAAACTAATATGTTTCGAATACATCCATATAATGTCTATTTTTATACTCTTGTAGTCTTATATAAAGGTACACATTAAATACATGTTTATTCTTTTTGTATACATCTTATAACTTATATCCTCTTTAAATCTTATATGTGTATTTAAATATTCTTTATCTCTATTTAATCACGAATAAGGTTAAGACTTAAAGTCAAACTAATGTGTTTTGAATATATCCATATAATGTCTATTTTTATACTCTTATATAAAGATACACATTGAATACATTTTATTCTTTTTGTATACATCTAGTAACTTATATCCTTTTTAAATCTTATATGTTTATTTAAATATTCTTTATCCCTATTTATTCCCGAATAAGGTTAAGAGTTAAATTCAAATTAATATATTTGAATACATCCATATAACGTCTATTTTTATACTCTTGTATTCTTATAGGTATAAAGATACACATTGAATACATATTTATTATTTTTGCTTTAAACCTATTATTTTCAATTCTTATATGTTTATTTAAATATTGTTATCCTCATTTAGGTATTCATATATAAGGGTAAAACAGAGTTTCACTTCAAATATTTTAAACAATTTTTTTCCATGAAAACATTGTTTCCCTCCTCATGCACACCACCATGCCTCTTTTAGAGTAAACAGCAGCAAGGCATCACTTCTCAGCTTCTTTTTAATAAAACGTGAAGATGAATAAGATAGCCGATGCCCACCAGAAAAAAATAAGCTCTCAGAACGGTGAAAAAATTATCCAAATTAGTTAAAGCAGTTTTAAGAGAAGATTACATTAAATACACACATAAATTTTTTATATTTTTATTTAACAAAATATGTAAGCCCACGTAAAGTGGATAAATTATCACAAAAATAATAAATGTGTAGTAAAGTAAAAATATACCTAATATACTAAAGTCCAGTATTCCACTGTTCCCTATGAAAGGAAATCGATTCATTACCACCAATAAAGGTGCACAATGTACGTTTCCAAATCAATTGAAAGTAATGTCCTATAACTTGCGACATTCTACGTCAATCGGAAAACGAAAAATAAAATCTGATTGTAATAAGCCCCCAGCAGGTAAATTGGTCCTAAAGAAAGGACTACAGTGCAGGGCTGTTGTGTATCGCCAGCCGTAGACTAGTTTCGAGCTTATTAGCTCGCATCAGTACGACATAGGCCATGCACGTCATGTTAAATTTATTTTAATGCTGGTGTTATAATGCAAATTTAAACTTATTAGTATACATTATGGCATTTCCTTTTAGGTGCTGATTTTATGTTAAAAAACCGTAAGAAAACTTCTTATAAACACGTACCAGGAATACTCTCTAAATGAGCTACGGCCTTCTGAGGAATGTATTATATACCTCAGAAATACTTTGGGAGACTTTATGAGTTAGTTCACAAGCTTTACTGAGGCTGAGTTTACGATTTTACAGTGTATTAAAGATTCATTTTGATATACTAATCAAAATTAATTTTATCCATAAGCACAGAAACGAAGGATAGTTACCCTTTGTTTCTACATTTTCTTCTTCTTTTTTAACGTTTTATTATTCCACCGCCATATCGTTGTATCACTTACGCCTTCCTGATGAAAGTCGAGATCTAAGAATAATTTATAACGTTTTCTTTTATTGTCCATTTGGAAAATAAATTAGATAATAAATATTTTACTACTAAATGTCAAGTATTTGTTTTTATATGTCTAATGTCAAAATATGAACGTGTGTCTCTGGTTACTTTCGACATTCGATACGTTTCCGACTTGACAAAATCATGTCATGTGATGAGGAATGGATAAAAATGATTGGTCAGTTTTTAAAAAACTGTGACGTTTACCACAGTGTCAGACCTTGTCAAACTGAATGTTGAATATGATTCAAATTAGCACCTTCAAATATTGTTTTTGATACTTGAGAAATGTAAGATTTATCTGCACTTTGAATAGTTGCATTTTGGTAAAAGAACTTTATTCTTTTGTTTATTTAATAAGAATTCTTTGAAAGTAAGTAAATTCTGTGGATATTTCATATTTCGTGTAACCAGTACTTGATATGGACTATTTGTTGTTGCGTACACAGACTACCCCTGAGAAATTTATCCGGTCAAGGTCGAGGCAACAGAAGCCAAATTCAGATGTCGCTCTTAACGCAAATGTCGTTTGAAACGTCAAACGTCGTCCATTGTTATTATGTTATTTATATTGTGTACTGTGATTGTGTTGTGCTGGTGATATTATTTTTGTAGAAACTTGACTTTTTAACATAGAATACGCAGTTTTTAGTGCCCTTTAAAAATTTCTATTTCCAAAGAGGAGTTAGGTGAGTGTTATTGTGCAAATATACATTGGATTACAGTAATATTGTATTTTACAGATTATTTCTTAAAATGTCTTCTGCCTTCTGCATTGTTTGTGAAACTGAAGAAGTTGATGTGCAAAAATTGCACTATTTTCCCAGGAACTTTCATAAGTAAGTGTGCATTTGCTCCAGTCTTTGTTTTTAGTTTTTGCACAGTGCAATATATATTTTTAAATATCGTAAGACTACTTCAAATTATTGTTCTGCCTTACCACAGTATCTACTTCAAATAAATAAATATTATCGTTTTCAGATCGAAAATGTGGCAGGACTTAATGGGAATGAAA
This sequence comes from Leptura quadrifasciata, assembly GCA_963675555.1. Classification (NCBI taxonomy): domain Eukaryota; kingdom Metazoa; phylum Arthropoda; class Insecta; order Coleoptera; family Cerambycidae; genus Leptura; species Leptura quadrifasciata. The sequence goes on along the minus strand of OY776681.1, from coordinate 53,495,542 downwards.
GTGTCAGAAAATACTATACGCCATCTTAGAATTTGTAATAAGCACTTCACAGTAGAGTCATACTCAAATGATACCAATTACATCCTCAATAGAAATGCAGTTCCTACCTGGTATCCATGTGGAGACACAGTAGAAACACAAAGGGATTGTACACCTGTACCCATACAGGTCGAGGAACCCAAAGAAGATATATGTCTACCATCGACATCACGTGGTCTTCGTGTTTCTTCTGCACATAATGAGGAATTAGAAAACCCGCATCCAGATACATCTAGTAGTGTGCCAAGTACTCCAGTTAATCGTTCGTCAACACTCTACCATCGTATACCAAATCTGGGGGATTCAGAGGCCAAAGTTCAATTTTTAAAAAATTGTGTCAAGAAGATACAACCCCACGGAAGAAAGTTATATTTAAGGTAATTTCAAAAAAGGCAGATCACATACGAAAATTAAAAAAGTTGTGTAAAGAGCGAGCAAATAAAATAAAAGAAATGTGTGACCTGAGTAACTCTGATGTTGTCAGAAATATTTTTAAGGACCTAAAGTCAAGTACTGTTGACTTTTTAATATCTCAAGTACACTGTGCAAAACCATATATTTCATCAGGTCCAGCGGCGGGATTCTAAGTTGCTATCGTATTAAGTCGATACGATACTACTGGTTCTAAGTACGTATCTTATAACAATTTTAACTCTTAATCGACAGAATATGCTCGATACCAAGGAAGTTATTGTTTCAGTCTTACGATATTATAACAGTTTACTCTATAACAACTTAGAATTTCAAACGACACGTGTTTGAAATTCGTTGCTATCATATCGATTCGATTGGAACTTAGAATCCGGCTACTGTAGTCATGTTTGCCTTGAGTTTTTTTTATTGAGGTACTAACCTCTTCATCACTGAAAATTCGAATTTGGAGAACATTGTTATCATGTAAGAGGTTGCAAGGCTAGTATTTACTACAATTAATAAATGCACACGAAAAGAAATTAGCAAGAGAGTTATTGTAAAATATAAATATGGTTCTCTTGATATTGATAATTTAATTGAATATAATAAAACAAAAGTGCCTTAAATATTAATAATAGTAATAAACTGTCTTTATTTGTGGCGGAGTTCAGCAAAGCTACTCTTCTACTCGACCACATAAAAATACAAATTTTATGATGTAATTTTTAAAGTATCTATTTAGGTTAAGGATATGTGTGTTTTTAATTCTTATTCTTTCTTTTACTATGTATTTTTCCTTTGTCATACTTTTTATTACATGTTTATTTATGTCTGACAAAATAAAGTTCTATGATGTATTACAAATTTGACTTTTAATTTCCTATAGTATATATATATATATATATATATATAATATTATTATGGCGTATTTGACATTGAAATTTGTGATCAAAGATTAAGCATGGAACGGCATTGCACTTTGATCACAAATTTTAAATGTCAAATATGTACATAAACTGTAAGTTAAAGTAAACAAATGGTCAAATCTCCCGCGTCTGCAACTGTCGGAGAGAGAGAGAGAGATAGATTTCTGGACAAAAATTTAACATTGAGTTGCCAGTCTGGTAGTCTGTGTTGCGTAGGTGTTTGGTTCGCACTGCACAGACTAACCTGCCAGCTTGGGATTATGGGAAGTATTTTCGTCCATCGTGCGTGGAATGTTAATGTTGAAGGAGTGTTAGTGGCGTCGTCGGTGTGTTGTATTGAAAAAGTGTGTTGTTTTTACTACTAATAAATGTCAGTAATAAAAGAGGACGGAGATAATTTTACTGGAAATACGTTGATGAATATTAATATTATTAATTGCTCGAATAACATTAATATAACCTTTGTATTTGGTGTACATTAGTTGATTAGTCCGAGTACCTATTGTGCCCGTAATTTTATTTGTTCAACTTTGATTGACATGTAAGTACACTTCCCAGTTACTAGCACCATAATATAATTAATAGGTCTGGTAGATATTTCTGCAGTTTGTCCACTTCTAGATTTTTGAGATTTTGTTTGTGGATAAATTAATAAGAGACTTTAGAGAGTTATATGAAGCGTTTTTTTTTACTAATAAAACGTTGCGCAAATGTATAATAATCACAAAAAATTGACGGGAAAGTGGAGCGAATAGGGGTGTCGGGTGGGTAAAAACGAGTGAAAATATGACCGTTAAAAAGTCATTTTAGGGCAACGGTAAATAAGCGTTATGTCATAATTTTGATTGTTTATTACTGCAATTCATCGAGTCCGTCGTGCCTTAATAAACAATCAGATTTGTCATCACGCTTATTTTCCGTTGTCCTGAAATTAGTCGTAACGTAGAATGACCAAGAGAGGCGTATATTGACATTTGCAAATAGTGGATAGAAGATATTTAATTAATGATATTTATCATCATTTACGCAACAAATAATAGTGCAGATTATATTCCTAACATTACGTATGTAGATTATGTAAATATTTTTCTTTTACCCCTAAGTGGGAAGTGGATAAACTGCAGAATGACCATATAATATGTAAAATATACTTTATTTCTGTATTTTATGGCCTAATTTTAATCAACTGCATGGGCTCCTGCAGTTGCAGTTGAAAGTGCTCTGCCGTGCGAGAGTATTTGTATTTATAAACGTACAAAAACAAATTTGTCAACATACTTATTTAAGCTGATTATTTTGTAAGAGTTGATTAAAATGAGCTTTATTGTTACTAAAATTTAAATTGTCTATAAATTGAAACAGGTGATTTCTTATTGTTCATATTCGTACAGTTACGGCAGCTGCAACTGCAGCAATGTAGACTTTGCAAATTAAGTTCAATATTCATTTCAGAACATTAGTTTCTGTAGGAACCGCAGCAGAACTAAATTAGATTGTTCTTTTATTTTACAGTCGATACCAACAACGATGTCTCAGGCAAAAAATAATTTTGCATATGTGTCATATGTTGGCACCAACGAACATGACCCCAAAAAAAATACAAAATAAAATGGAATGATAAATGGTACTATGGAACTATTGCTTTCTTTGGAGGTAAGTACATCACATTTCTTAGAATAAGTTATCTAAAAAAAATTTTGATAACTGTAAATGAACTTTTAATTGTAAAATATAAATCCCGTATATCGGAGAAAAATTTGGCCAGTTGTCAAATAGGTGTTATACTGGAAATAAACATCTGTATAACTTCGATTTTGAAATTTTAAGTAAAATTCCTCTAGGTAATTCAAAATTTAAATTTTTGCATTTGAGTAATTTTTAGAGTAACTCGTCTAATTAAAATTGACTTGATTGGTATTTACCGTGGAGTCACTCGCTGCGAAAATATTTTATGTTCCGTGTATGTTACCATATTGCATGCTCAATTTAGTACAGCTACTAATATATACATGGTGTTTCATGAGAAACTGTACGTACGTCTAAGGGTGATAGAGGACCCCTAGCCTATCCACGAACAACTATTGTAAGTTGTCTGTAGCCCTTATTTTCTGAGGTACATGGGGATTTATAACTTTTGACACCAGAATTTCTCTTGGCCAGAACTTCCTTACTACTTTTAAATTTCGAACGATTTATACGCTTACTCGTATGCTTATTACAGTTGATATACAGGGTGTTGCATCATGAGAGGGACATAGCTTAATAGGAGGTAGAGAACATCAGTGGTAACCGGAACCTCCCATATAAATGTCTCATTGGGCCTTCATTACGAAGTTACAGGGTGTTAAATAATTTTTGGCCAAACCTGTTTTTTGTCATAACTTTGACAAGGAATGAAATAACGGATTCATATTTGGTACGGCTAATGTACCAACGAGCCCCAAGAGGTACATGTATAAAAAAAGTATATCCAGGTCCGGACTCACTATACTTTATGTTTCTTTTTTGCATCAATAAAACATCACCCTGTATATATTTTTTTGAAATTTCGATACGATATTCGAAAAGAGCAAGAAAAAACAAACAAAATGGCCTATTTCATTTTTTTGTTACACCTTCGTGGTTATTTAAATGCGTTGTTAAATGTGCAAGAAAATGGATTACAGAACCCTATTAAATGAGAGGCACGTGAAATAAATAGTTTTATAACTAAAATTTGCAAAAATTCTATTGAGCCTAGGTGGTCTGGGTGAATCCTAATTCCGGCACGTTTTAAAGGTCCATTTTGGTAAAAAAACTGTGGTCCTAATAAGTAATCGGGTATGAAATAACAAAATTTTTAATCAATCACAGTAGGCTTGTTCAAAGTGACAGATAATAAAAAGAAATCTCCTAAACAGTTGAATAATTGTTTGTTAGTAATTTAATGTGTCAATAATCCGCATTTAGTTAGTGAAAACTTGTGAAAATATTTTAACTATGCCAGTAAAATTTACAAACGTGGAATATGCTGACATAATATTCATCTATGGTTTCTGTAATGCAAATGGTAGGTCGGCGGAAAGAGAATATCGGCTGCGTTTTCCTGGTCGTCAATGCCCTAATCATTAAACCTTTAGTACGATGTTCCAGTATGCAAGACAACACGGAAAGTTTCCTACTTCTGCAGTTGTTGAGCGTGTTTTCCAACAAGGTGTGCAGGAACAAAACAATATTATAAACGTAGTTCAAGAAAACCCAAATATGAGCACTAGACGAATCAGTTTGGCAACTGGTATTCCTCATTGGCGAGTATGGAGAACCCTAAAAAGAGAACGTTACCATCCATATCATATCCAGCAGGTACAGCGTCTTCAACAAGGCGACGATATCCCCCGCCTGGCATTTTGTCATTGGTTGTCTAACCATCGCCCAGTCATTTACAGAACCTTATTTACGGATGAGGCACAATTTACAAGGGATGGAGTAAACAATTCACGAAATAATCATAAATGGGCACAGGAAAACCCACATGCGGTACGCCAACACCGTTCGCAACACAGGTTTTCTGTAAATGTTTGGGTCGGACTTGTGAATAGACATTTGATAGGGCCACATTTTTTTGAAGAAAGATTGAATGGTGAAATTTACTTTGATTTTCTTCAAAACATTTTACCGAATATGTTAGAAAATATCGGTATAAGAGGCATGTTGTTTCAGCATGATGGGGCCCCACCACATTTTAACCTTCAAGTAAGAGAACACTTAAACAATGTGTATCCTAATAGATGGATTGGACGCGGGGGTCCACATGAATGGCCACCAAGATCTCCTGATTGTAACCCTTGTGATTACTTTTTATGGGGCCACTTAAAAAACGAGGTTTATAGCATTGAAATTGAAAGTAGACAACATTTAATCCAGCGCATCGTTACAACCTGCGACGAAATACGGAATAATCCAGAAATGATACGTCGAGCAATTGGTGACCTTTCTAAACGCGCAACAAAATGCATTTTGAAAATTTACTTTAGTGTCAATTACGTTTTATTTTTAAACACATTTAGTTATTGTTTTGTTATTTATTGTTAATTGAATGGAAAATATTTTATTTATTTAGATTTTGTTTGTTCTCTTTTCCAATTTTTATTAAGTATAAAATGTTGATGATTTTCTTGATCAAAGTAACTGGTTGCTTAGGCCTAAATGGTTTAAATTATCTGTCACTTTTATTCTTTGAACAAGCCTACTGTGATTGATTAAAAATTTTGTTATTTCATACCCGATTACTTATTAGGACCACAGTTTTTTACCAAAATGGACCTTTAAAACGTGCCGGAATTAGGATTCACCCAGACCACCTAGGCTCAATAGAATTTTTGCAAATTTTAGTTATAAAACTATTTATTTCACGTGCCTCACATTTAATAGGGTTCTGTAATCCATTTTCTTGCACATTTAACAACGTATTTAAATAACCACGAAGGTGTAACAAAAAAATGAAATAGGCCATTTTGTTTGTTTTTTCTTGCTCTTTTCGAATATCGTATCGAAATTTCAAAAAAATATATACAGGGTGATGTTTTATTGATGCAAAGAAGAAACATAAATTATAGTGAGTCCGGACCTGGATATATTTTTTTTTATACATGTACCTCTTGGGGCTCGTTAGTACATTAGCCGTACCAAATATGAATCCGTTATTTCATTCCCTGTCAAAGTTATGACAAAAAACAGGTTTGGCCAAAAATTATTTAACACCCTGTAACTTCGTAATGAAGGCCCAATGAGACATTTCTATGGGAGGTTCCGGTTACCACTGATGTTCTCTACCTCCTATTAAGCTATGTCCCTCTCATGATGCAACACCCTGTATATACTACCAATATTCATATTTAAAAATTTCCTGGACCGGACTTTTAATTTGTTTTTCTTTATTTCTGTAAAAAAAAACTTCACCCTGTATATATTTTTTCTGCATTCACTGGAAAATTGTAAAATATTATATTCATAGTATGAAACTAGATGTAAATACTTTATTTTGTTAATATTAAAAACTTAAATGACATACTTTTTCTAGAAACTGAAGATCATGTCAGAGAAGAGGCAGAAAAACACAGGCCCAAAATAATTCCAGAAAACTTACTTCTCTCCAATACAGATGATGATTCTGCAGATGAAACAAATGTTAAAAAATGCATAGAAAAGAAATGTGCCGATTCATTGCGACAAAAAGTTTTAAACAGAAAGTTGCAGCAATTAAAAGATACACAAGATAAAAAGTATGTATAGTTTTTTTTATATCAAAATAGTTAATAATTACTAAGTCGATAGATTACAGATGGTTCACTTTTTTGCAGCAATTCAAATGTAGAGATTAGTGAGATAGAAGTTAATAATAATACTCAAGATGTAACGGAAACACAGTAAGATAGAATTTTTTATTATTATTTCTAAATCAGATTCATATTCTTTGTGCTTGATGCTTCTTAATACTGAAAATATCAGAAATTAATTGAATTTTGTTTTTAATACTATTAACTTACAGTTAGAGATTGCCGAAGAGATTGCATTAGTTAACAATATGACAAGTAAAACAAGAAATCATGTGCGGTCATGTTAAAATATAAATTCCGTTTCTACAGTAGCATATTTTAATAAACGTTAAATAAAATGTATAAAAACGTTATTTTTATAAATGAAGCTAGAAATGTCTCATAATCAATCAATTGGCATTAACCATAAGGGGTACAGTACACAACTGTTATTAACTGACCCAAGGAATGCCATATTTTATTGTGCCATATTTACATAAAAATTAATGCCTTTATTGATTTTTAGGATTGGTACGGAAAACCATATTGATGAAAATAAAATGGTAAATTTGCATTAATAGGAAATTGCTAAATTTAATGATTATTTTTTATTTAGAAAAATCTTGTGGAAGATGTAAAGAAGTTAAAGTTAGAAGTTGACAAATTGAAATTAAAAAATGATAAACTTTTAGCCAAAAATACTGAAACTGAAAAAATGTTGAAGGATTCCGAACTTCTAAATATTGAATTACAGAAGGATGTAATTAATGTAGTTCAAGAAATGAAAGGTATGTACGTTTATTATATGCTATATTATATAATCTCATAACAAACTTAAGATATCATGAATTTTCCAAGGCTTGATCATATTGGTTGAGCTGAACTGTGATTTATATATACTGCGTTTCAGTTTTTAACCTTAGGACTAACAAACAAAAGACAATTTTATTCTGGAAATTTCTTATAAACCTATGCCTTTAGATGGATCTTAACGCAGCTGCAGTGCTTTAAATTGGCGACATAAATATTATTTAGAATTAAATGAACTTAATAAAAGTTCATGTAGTTTAATTTTTAGAAGAAAAACTTTATTTTTGATATAGGACAAAAAGTTACTTACTCTTGACGAAAACTTGTGCTTAGTTGAAAAATATAACTTGAGTCGTCAAAAGTAATGTGAGTACGGGGGTACTCAAAAAGTAAAATTTTAATAATAAAGAAGGAACCTTAAATTTTTCAGTTTAAATTTAATAACAAATATTATTTATGTTCAATAAAAATTTGTATCTTTATTTATTTGTAAACATCGCTTATTAAATGTTAACTAAAACATTTAAATAAGGATGGTTTTTTAACTATTTTAACTTTTTCCTAATTCAGATCCATCCTGTATGTATTTCTCCCTTATATATTTCATGTCATTCCAGTCATATTTTTCAACTAAGCAAAAGTTTTAATCAAGGATAACTTTTGATACCAAATACAAAAATTTGTGTGGTTTTCCATTTGTGAAATTAATTTAGGGACATATGTTGACTATATTAATTAGGATATTTTATTACATCATAATTTTGCTAAAAAAACACTCATATGCTCCTAGTTTAAGGACTTCCGTACTTGACTACATCATAAACCTATCTACATTTATCAATTATAAAATCATTAATCCTATAAAAATTATTTTATCAATATTTCTAAAGACGGGTTTTATTTTAGCAATGAGTTGTAACTTCCCTAGAAATTTAATAGAGTAAAATCCCAGAGCCTCCAGACCTACGTCATTTTAGCAAAGCTAAGATTTTCACAATAAATGTGTAATATAATAAAAAATCTTACTCTTACGTTCATATAGCAAAAAGTGTGTAAGTTTGTTAAGAATTGTCCATGGTGTAGTGGTTGTGTTGCCCTCACACATGTGGTTGAAGGATCGAATCAACTCCCTACAGTTTTTTTCCTACGTTTTGCACGAGGTGTATTTTGGCTCGATTAGCAATTAAAATACCTAATACGAATATTTCTTTATATAGAGTAAGATTCCAGAGCCTCCAGATCTACATCATTTTTGCAAAGCTAAGATTTTTAGATAACAGGTACTGAGGGCGAAAAAAAATCTGAATTACTCTTTTACGTTAAAGTAGCATAGCTGGTTTTCGTATATGTTTTACACAAATTATTAAGAACCAACAGTTATATTGCCAGCCGCTTTCTGTGGACTCAAACTTCTGCCAAACGCTGTAAAGCTGGAGAAAAAATTGAGGTACCTATGTTTAGTAGCAAGCCTGAATTTTATGGCTAATCACTATTTTTTTAATTTGGCTACTCTACTTTCAAGGCAATTATTTTTATAATTTTTTAGAAACTTTTACTATATGCAACTATAAAATAATTTTATTATTTCAAAAAAAGTGACAGGCTTTAGGATGCGGCATTGATGTTTCTTCATGAAAGTATTCTCATGTGTTCTTCGTATTGTTACGTGCTTACAGTTTTCAGTAAACACTCCGTGGATTCGAATAACTTGCAACAAGAATTTTCACAAACCACTGATTTATTTAATCACTTAAAATTACACTAGTAAATACTTAAAAATCACACAACTAATAATAACTTAATCTAATATAATTTCACTACTTTTAAAACACTATGTATGTACTTTTCTTCCTAAACTTGTCAACTCTTGTCTAACCTAAAAACTCTTGTCTGTTTACTTCACTGAACTGAACTGTATTGCCTACTTCACTCAACTGAACTCTTCTTCTACAAACTGTCTCGCTGCCGCTGCCTCAAATTGTCTTTTGTAGGTTGACCAAGAAGTTTGACCATCAAAGGAAGGCGGTTGTAATCGAGGACCTGACGATAATACTAGCTGGCCCCCTTGCGCTCTTAACTGTCGCTTAAGTTGTTCTACCTCTCCCTTAACTACCTGAAATTTTCTTTCTATATCGGTAACTTTCCCTTCGACGCCCGTAACTTTTTGTTCGACACCTGTAACTTTTTCTTCAACGCCAGTAACTTTTTCTTCGACTGTAGTCACTTTTCCTTCTACGTCGGTAACTTTTCCCTTAATGTCACTAATTTCTCCTTCAACGTTACCAACTTTTTGTTCAACTTTATCTACTTTTTCCTTGACCTCATTAGTGGCTGACAGGATAGCATCTTGTTGCACCTGTATAATTTTTCTCAATTCTTCCTTTTCTTCTTGACGTTTTCTTTCTTTTTCTTCTTCACGTCTCTCTTGTTCTTCTTTTTCTTTCTGACGTCTTTCTTTTTCTTCTTGGCGTCTCTCTTGTTCTTCTTTTTCTTCTTGGCGTCGTTTCTCTTTCTCTTCCTTTTCTTCTTGACGTCGTTTCTCTTGTTCTTCTTTTTTCTCTAGCATCATTTTTCTAAATGCGGCGAACATGTCTTGCATTTGTTTTTCAGCGGCCATGCTTCTTGTTTCCATTCAAAAATTAACAAACAACACTAACAAGTCTTATTTATTTAAAGTCTATATCGCTTCTCAGTTGAAAGCACTTAAAAACTACACTAATTTCTAAACAGAATGTCCCAGAAATTTCCTCACACTAGCACAAATAAATCTTGTCTAATGTCTATATCACTTTCCAGTTCAATTCACTTCACTATCTCCAGTGGTTTCCAAATAGAACACTATGGAACTTCGTCGAATTCTTCAGAAATTCTGTTGCAATTCCGCTTCCGACACCAATTGTTACGTGCTTACAGTTTTCAGTAAACACTCCGTGGATTCGAATAACTTGCAACAAGAATTTTCACAAACCACTGATTTATTTAATCACTTAAAATTACACTAGTAAATACTTAAAAATCACACAACTAATAATAACTTAATCTAATATAATTTCACTACTTTTAAAACACTATGTATGTACTTTTCTTCCTAAACTTGTCAACTCTTGTCTAACCTAAAAACTCTTGTCTGTTTACTTCACTGAACTGAACTGTATTGCCTACTTCACTCAACTGAACTCTTCTTCTACAAACTGTCTCTGTAACCAGAACCACAGATTACCCAGAACTGTACTGGATACTAAACTGAACTGTTCCTAATTCTTCACTAAACTGTACTGTTCTGTTCCCCCATCTGCTGGCTTCACCTCTTTATATACCCACTTGGAATGTCCAGAATATCATTGTAGAACTTTCCAGAAGATACTGGAATTCTCTATAATTTTCTTAGGCACTACTAAATGGTGGTTCGCCAGTTGGCCCACAGATGGCGCCACCCTTCTGGCCAGGGAGTAATTACTACTCTCCTCTCTGTTAGAGGGCAGCACATAACAGTATTATATACTCAATTGTTCTAAAATTTCAGAAGTATTACATTGTGAGTATCATGAACTATTTATGTACAATCAACTGAGTATGAATTTTTAGAAAATTTTTAGATACTGTTTATCTATAGTAATAATTTCTCTGCTTTTTTTATTGGGATGTTCTACCGTATGTATGTATTTCCTTCTAAAAAGGGGGGGAGGGGTTAATTTACAAAATAAGTTTATTACTGGAGAAAATCTCTACGCCCGTGACTTTTACTTCAAAGGAACAGTTAGAGGGGATTTTTGACAACTGAGAATGTCACAAATAACATTTATACAATATGTAGTAATAATCACAGAACATATTTAACATTACTAGGAAGTTCTGAGTTAATTTTACAGAAAAACATACAGAATTTCAACGTCTGTATTGAAAATGGTTAATTGTAGGAGACATGCATGCTCATATAAAACTTTCATAGTTTTTGTAATTCTACTTAGTTTTTGTGAAATTATGTATAGCATGTAATAATTTTAATTTTAGGTGAAACAAATAAAGCCTCGTCTTCAAGTGATGATGAATCGTTTAATTCCTTGCCGCCATTAACCACAAACAAAGGTATTTAATAAGATTTTGAATAAATTATACATAAGTCTGTTATTGAAATGTAATTTTAGGTGAGAACTTGGCTGCCGCTGTTCCTGTCTCTACCACCAGCGGCGACGAATCGGATGAACATGTATTATTGCCTGAGTAGCTTTTTATATTGTATTCATCATCTAAAAATAAATACGTAACCTGTGGTTTATTATTTTTTTTTTAATCACTTGGGACTTTTTTCACATATATCATACTGTAGGAATGCCTACACTATAATGATAGTGGGTACTTTAGTATAACTGGTTGAAGGTGTCAAAAATACAAATATCTTGTAGAATAGAATTTTATTAATATCAAAAAATATTAACAAAAAACATTTTATTTTGGTGCTGCATGATATGTTCGGAAGCAGGTGGCTGGATGTAAGCGAACATTTACACATGAAAATTTATATAGTGATGCTACATATGAATATGGCATATATTGAAAACCTATTTGCAGGTAAACGTAATTTTATTTTAACAACTTGGGCGCCCTCGACGAAAAGAGATCGTGCATCTCTTTTCTTCCAGATTCAGTAATGGATGAAAAATTCGCTATCTGCTGAAGACTGGATGTAACAATTATAGTAAGTGCTGCAATAGCAATAAATAAACCTAAAAATAGGGCGTAGACGATCCTTATGAAATTTAAAAGAAGATAATGTAATATACTTTCTCGAAGCATTGTTAGGAATAAAAGAAAACTAAATAAAGTCGAGGCAAGAATTCAAGCGATGCACGTCACGAGTGATCTCATTAAAGAAATGTTAATACTAACATAATTTTTAATCATTAATTACTTTAAAAAGAGTAATTCTTGACACCTAGTTATTAAGCTTTTTTCGGACATAGGTACAGTTTAATGGGGCTTCATGATTCTTAGCAGTATTGTTTTATTTATAGAATCGATCTGTGACGTGCATCGCTTGAATTCTTGCCTCGACTATATCTATTCTCTATAAGGAAATGATTTAACCGGTTTTTAGAATAGGAAAGTATTTAAGATGCTTTTATATTCCATCCCTTTTTTGGAAAGCCTCATTGGGAATATGAGGTTTGAATATCTATCTTCTATTAGGGTTTGATTTAACCTGTTTTACAGATAGAGAAGTATTTCAAATCCTCTTATATTCCTTTTTGGAAATGATACAAAAGTATTTAAGATGCTTTTTATATACCCTTTTTAAAAGGATAAAAATGTATTTAAAATGGTTTTTGTATCCCTATTTTGGAAAGCCTCGTTGGGGATATAAGAGGATTAAATATTTATTCTCTGTCAGGAATTGATTTAACCGATTTTAGGAATAGAAAAGTATTTAAGATGCTCTTTATATCCCCCTCTTTAAACGGATAGGACTGTATTTAAGATGCTTTTATATCCCCTTTCTGAAATCCTCGGTGGGAATATAGGAGGATTAAATATCAATTCTTTATAAAGAATTGATTTATACTGTTTTAAGGATAGGATTCTATTCTTAAAATAGGTTAAATCAATTCCTTATAGAGGATAGATATTTAATTCTCATTTATTCTCAATTACGATTTCAGAAAGAGGATACAAAAGGATCACTATTTTTTTTATACTTTTCTATCCTATTTTTTACAGGGTAACCATTATGTCATTTATATTGTGTACTGTGATTGTGTTGTGCTGGTGATATTATTTTTGTAGAAACTTGACTTTTTAACATAGAATACGCAGTTTTTAGTGCCCTTTAAAAATTTCTATTTCCAAAGAGGAGTTAGGTGAGTGTTATTGTGCAAATATACATTGGATTACAGTAATATATAATATTGCATTTTACAGATTATTTCTTAAAATGTCTTCTGCCTTCTGCATTGTTTGTGAAACTGAAGAAGTTGATGTGCAAAAATTGCACTATTTTTCCAGGAACCTTCATAAGTAAGTGTGCATTTGCTCCAGTCTTTGTTTTTAGTTTTTGCACAGTGCAATATATATTTCTAAATATCGTAAGACTACTTCAAATTATTGTTCTGCCTTACCACAGTATCTACTTCAAATAAATAAATAAATATTATCGTTTTCAGATCGAAAATGTGGCAGGACTTAATGGGAATGAAAGTGTCAGAATATACTATACGCCATCTTAGAATTTGTAATAAGCACTTCACAGTAGAGTCATACTCAAATGATACCGATTACATCCTCAATAGAAATGCAGTTCCTACCCGGTATCCATGTGGAGACACAGTAGAAACACAAAGGGATTGTACACATGTACCCATACAGGTCGAGGAACCCAAAGAAGATATATGTCTACCATCGACATCACGTGGTCTTCGTGTTTCTTCTGCACATAATGAGGAATTAGAAAACCCGCATCCAGACACATCTAGTAGTGTGCCAAGTACTCCAGTTGATCGTTCATCAACACCTCTACCATGGTATACCAAATCTGGGGGATTCAGAGGCCAAAGTTCAATTTTTAAAAAATTGTGTCAAGAAGATACAACCCCAAGGAAGAAAGTTATGCTTAAGGTAATTTCAAAAAAGGCAGATCACATACGAAAATTATAAAAGTTGTGTAAAGAGCGAGCAAATAAAATAAAAGAAATGTGTGACCTGAGTAAGTCGATACGATTCTACTGGTTCTAAGTACGTATCTTATAACAATTTTAACTCTTAATCGACAGAATACGCTCGATACCAAAGAAGTTATTGTTTCAGTCTTACGATATTATAACAGTTTACTCTATAACAACTTAGAATTTCAAACGACACGTGTTTGAAATTCGTTGCTATCATATCGATTCGATTCGATAGGAACTTAGAATCCGGCTACTGTAGTCATGTTTGCCTTGAGTTTTTTTTATTGAGGTACTAACCTCGTCATCACTGAAAATTCGAATTTGGAGAACATTGTTATCATGTAAGAGGTTGCAAGGCGAGTATTTACTACAATTAATAAATGCACACGAAAAGAAATTAGCGAGAGAGTTATTGTAAAATATAAATATGGTTCTCTTGATATTGATAATTTAATTGAATATAATAAAACAAAAGTGCCTTAAATATTAATAATAGTAATAAACTGTCTTTATTTGTGGCGGAGTTCAGCAAAGCTACTCTTCCACTCGATCACATAAAAATACAAGTTTTATGATGTAATTTTTAAAGTATCTATTTAGGTTAAGGATATGTGTGTTTTTAATTCTTATGCTTTCTTTTACTATGTATTTTTCCTTTGTCATACTTTTTATTGCATGTTTATTTATGTCTGACAAAATAAAGTTCTATGATGTATTACAAATTTGACTTTTAATTTCCTATAGTATATATATAATATGGCGTATTTGACATTGAAATTTGTGATCAAAGATTAAGCATGAAACGGCATTGCACTTTGATCACAAATTTTAAATGTCATATACATAAACTGTAAGTTAAAGTAAACAAATGGTCAAATTTCCCGCGTCCGCAACTGTGGCGCCCTCTGAATTTGGCTTCTGCAAATCGGAGAGAGAGAGAGATAGATTTCTGAACAAAAATTTAACATTGAGTTGCCAGTCTGGTAGTCTGTGAATAAACTGAGATTTCGCGCAAAAGGGAAGCACACCTTAAGGGTGCGTTACCAAGGCCAAATGGTGCGTAAAATATCCTCATTCTTATTTTACATTCATCTCAAAAACGAGCCAACAGAATTCGGAATTGATTTCATTATGTAAACTAGCAAACTTAAGACAAGGACTTATTACATTTTATATTGTAATCCTAGTTAAAATTAAGTTTTCAAAATTTTCTTCTCCTTGATCATTCAACGCGAACGTACCACTCATTCGTGGCAAATTCACCATACATTATTTTATATTCTACAATGGGACTTAAATATTCAAATAAAATATAATACGATGTAGTATAAAATAAAATAACATGAAAAAAAGTGAAAAGTCTGCATAATATTTGCTTATATTAAAGTTTAATGTCGAATACGAAATTGCTAAATTTCGTGTAAAATAGTTGGGCTAGATGGCATCATCATAGCGATGGCATTGCTTCACGTACGGTAAAGCAGGGTCGGGCTCATAAATTTCCATTTACAGTGTTGAAATAAAGCTTAAAACTTGGTTTAATTATTTGGATGTTAAGAAACGACATTATCATTAAAATTATTGCTGATTATATATTTTTGGGTACTTTTTATTTATTAAGATTAACAGTAGTTTGATCTCTACCACAATACGAAAAAATCTGTCCAAATGAAGTAATGGCTATTTATATATATTTTTATTTTTTCCTTGTTTCTCTGAAGAAAGGTAGGTAGTTACCGAGTAGTTACTATGTTTTTATGATCAAAATATTTTATAATAAAAAAATTGAAAAATATGCACTAGTTGTATTCATTATATTAGAACAATACAATTTCATTCAAATAACTTACTGCACAATTACTGGATTAATATGTGAATAATAGGTATATTAAATCTTGGAAGGAATTAAGGTTATAAATTATGTACGATTGTCGATTTTAGTAAAACTGATGTCTGCAAAATAGTTCTAATTTATTTCTGTTCACACATTTTCAGTAACTATCTGTTGGTGACACTGCTATTAAAGATACCATTACTATACATAGTGTACAATAATTATACCAAGGGACAAAGTGCATTTTTTATCACTTGAGTGTGAAGGATTAATTACAGGAGGAATTAAAAAGCATTTTCACTTTGTGGTATATTCATACAAATTATTTCATTTTTTGCACTCCACAGTCTAACAGTGCGCTACTGCTATTGTAATAATCATTTTCAAGGAATAAAGTACAGATCTCTTATACTCCTCGAGGGACAGAACCCACTTTCTACACTTTAGTCCTCAAAAATGACAATTAAAATAGCACTCTTAGATCATAGAATACTAAAACATTGTTTTTGAAATGGGAAATGCTCAAAGGTAATTATTTTATTTTCCATTGTAGTGCTGATACTTATTAAGGGTGTACAGAAAAGTTTCTAGATGGCTCACTAATTTCCTCTTTATTAAATAACTATAAACATTATTACACGCAAACATGAATAATATCTGTACATTTCTTGGTGTTCTAAATACGTACTATCATTTAAGCTATACTTATATCAAATTATACCAATGATCTTTTTTCTATGAACACTAAGAAAGTTACAAAAAGATACTACAATAATTAAACTAGGTATACAATATTTCATATTTGTACATATCACAACAATGTAATAAATCTAAATCAATATTTACTTCTTCCATGTCATGTTTGCCAGAGAACCTCTATAAATTGCCATTTCATTGAAATTTTAAAAAATAATGTTTCCATTTACACTTTTCCGTAAAGTTCGTCCAAATCACCTAAAAAAAAAAACAAAGAAAATATTGGAATGATAAATAATTTTCACTATATTTGAAATATTGAACAAGTTTTTATTGAGCAAAATTACTTCCCTAGGGTTATTATATTTCAGCTCCAATATTAAAAGATGTAATGCTCTGTCTTTGTCATGAATTTGATTTATCGAGGCGCAGGCTCCACCACCCCTACACCTGGCCCTATCCGCACCAATTGCAAGATAGTTTAATGTTTCCACTTTATTCTTTTTCATAACCCAATATGGTGGGAGATTGTCTGTGACGCATTATTATTCTAATTAATTTTTGTTGCATGCCATGTCTGATAGCCTCACCAAAGCTGTTTCCCCATAAGCTTCAGTCGCAACCTCTTTACTACTTTTCAGTCTTTTTATGGCTGCCTCCACTACTTTGGATTTGATCATTTCAAGTTTGCGTTCGTAATCCTGCTGCCAGTCATTGTTTGACTCAGAATGCTCCTTTTTCAAAAACTTTTCTCAAAATTAGAGCCAAAGCACGATAATCTAAGTGTAATATACCATAGTTAGTAAAACGTCCTCTTACTATTACTGTGACCTGCATGTGAATCCAGTTCTTTACAGGCATCTTATAAATAAATAGAAAAAGGTGCAAGCTCCCCTACACCTAGCCACACCAATTATAGGAAAATATTGAAATGTTTCCACTTTCTTTTTCAAATATTGATAGTGTTTTAAGAGACATTTTGCAACACATGTATCATTCTAATTGTCCATAATAGATTATTTGTCATAATAGATTGTTTGCACACACTGATTGTCCCCGAATGTCCCCGTAATTAATTACTATCAAAAAAGAGAATAATAAGGAAAGAGAAAATCATAAACTATAAATGTGTTTCCAATGATGCTCGTATATGTTTTCTTTTAGCGAGTCCCATGAAGAATTTTGGTTTTTATCATTTCATTGGCTGACTTCACTTATATCTCCTCTCCTACATCTGGACTCTAGTAGACAGGAAACTGTATTGTTTTGCAGATGGATTAAATATATAAGTTTCTTTGTCGGTGGGTTATTTTGTATTTAGTTGGCATTGTGCTGAATGTAAAACCTATAACATATATTCAAAACGTATGTACTTATACATTTACAGTTAGTTTATGGATTCCATACCCATTTCCAAAATTCTAGGCAGTAAATGGATCGGATTTGAATTTTATATTCCTATTTGCAATTGCTTCCAGCATATGGTTTTCATAAAATTCTTTCAATTTAGGTAACATCACATTTTCCCATAACTTTTTATCTTTAAGAATAACTTCAATATAACGGGGTTGTTGGTCATTTATATATATTACGAAAAAACATAAGTCTTTATTTGCTATATTTAACTGCCCTTGGATCTGAAACAGTCATATTATCAAATGCTCCTGATGTACCTACTATAAAATTATATTTCACCTGGTAATAATAATTATGATTTCTCTTTAATTTAATTTTCCCATCGGTTACATTTACACATAAAGTTTTATCTGTTTTAGCAACTTCTTCCAAGGACTTGCCAGATTTATAAACCTTATATAAACATTTAATTTCTATTATTGCATTAGCACCTACAAGACCTGTAAATAAATAACTTGATATATAACTTGATTTATGTAAGTATGTTTTAATTAGCCTGTATACAAATCAAAGAATCGGGATGAAAAAAGTACGTAATTGAAAATTTAATTTGAATATTCAGGGTCAACCACGAGGATTGTACAGGGCCAATTGCCATTTATTTTTAATAGAGAGCTATAAATATCAGTACTTACATTTTTAGAGAAGACTCTTTCTAGGCTACTTTCATTCCTGTATTATTATTGACTATCTCCCAACCATTTGAAGGTAGTGAATTTTTTTGCTGAAATAATGTCATCTGCAAATGCATTTTAAAAAAATCAGTACAGAATAATTTTCATTTCCCAAAAATATACAGGGTGGCCAAAAATTATTTTTTAATTTGAACTTTTGAATTGAATTTTCTCCATTTTTTCAAATGAAACACCCTGTATATTTTTCGGCCATATGATGTAGCAATGAAAAACTAACATTATTTTTGTATATCTCTATGGCTATTTGTAACCATTTTCAATTTATTCAGCAATAAGTACAACATTTAAGAATAAACTTAGTAAATTAGAAGTTTTTTCAAATAATTGAGCAGAAGAAATTACAAAAAGTGCTCCACATGTTGCTCTTTTTGATTGACACATCTCTTATGCGTCTTTGAAATGAACCGTTTTTAAAACTCCCGGCGTGATCGACCAAAGAGCAATGTCATTCTTTTCGTCACATTTTGGAATGTAGAATAGTAGAAACTTCATTACAAAGACGCGTACAGATGTGTATCAATCAAAATGGGCAACATGTGGAGCACTTATTATAATTTTTTCTGTTCAATTATTTAAAAGAACTTATAATTTTTTAAGCCTATTCTTGAATTTATTGCTCAATAAATCGAAAATGGTTAGAAATAGCCAGAGATGTACATACAAAAAAAAAAAATTGATTTTTCGCTCCTACATTATATAGTTCAAAAATATACAGGGTAGGGTGTTCCATTTGAAAAAATGGAGAAAATTTAATTCAATAGTTCCAACTTGAAAACCGATTTTTGGGAATTGCATATTTTTAGGAAGTGAAAATTTTTCAAAAACATCACGCAAATGACTCGTAACTGATATTTACAAAAAAATTTCTTAAAATCCATAATGCCGACTGTAGCGATTTTTTAACATGCATCTGCAGATAGCATTATTTCAACAAGAAAAATCACTACGTTCCAACGGTTGGAAGATAGTCAATAATAATATAGAAGTGAAAAGAGTCTAGAAAGAGGCTTCTAAAAATGCACTGACATTTATAGCATTCCATGAAAAAAAATGGCACTCAGTCCTGTACAATCGTCTTGGTTGACTCTAACTCGAGTGCACTATTGCTCCAACCGGTATGCTTTAGAATTATTCATTTAGTAAATCTGTATATAATAATATTTTTATAACACTTGTAAACTAACCATCAGGAGAGGCAGCCAAATATTCGTATTTTTCGTAAATGAATATGACTGCTTTTTGAATTTTTGCCTGGGGTTTCAGTGCAACAAACTGTTGTAGAGCAAATGCTTCTTTAATTTTACCATATTTCATAGCATCAGACTCAGCATACTTCAATCCTAATATAGGTAGTCTTTAGTAGATTGTCTGGTTTTGTTGTTTTACGTCTGTTTACGTTTTTCAGTGTTCCCAATTTCTATCGGTGTAACCTGAAAATAATATTCAATAAAATGAAACTAAAAATCGAAAGCATAAAGGAGCAAAAAGTACATTATATCAAACATACGGAACTGGCCAGCATAACCATAGCTACAAAAGAGATTGTCCGTAGACAAACTACGGGCAAAACAATTAGGAACTACACAGATTGTAAACAATCATTACTAGCAGTGAGAAGTTACAAATTTACCACAGGAGCAGTATGGGAAAGTCACCAAGCACTTGTGTTGCCGACAGACTGGACAAGAAGGCAGTGGGCCAAAGTATCTTTGGACCAGTCCTGGCCAGTCTGTTACCTATCACAGCGATAATACAAATAATTAAAGAGAACACCCACAATGAATTCAAGAAGTTGTGGGATGAAACAAACAGCTGTCAGCTTGCTAGGGAACTACTAAAATATTCCAACAAGAGTACAGCAATGAACTACCTGGCAATTGTTAGGTTTTAAACTGGACTAAGAACTGTTACGTTTAACTGGGGCTAAAGTTCTTAACCACCAGCTTTTTGATAAGACTTCTAACCCTACCACACCTCGGCTAGTACTCGTCCTCTCAGGTTTGGGGTTCCACGTTCACAAGTGAACGGGCCTAAAGTTGTACCTAGGTAAGAGTAAATAATTATTAAATGTTTAAATCAATAAGTAAACTAAATTACCAAGTGGTTCATTTAACAAAATAATAAGTCGCTATCAAGTTCTAAAAAGATGGTTTTATTCCAAGACAGTCAGAGATCTCAAGTCAATAACAAATTTTTAACAATATATACACACATAAGTATATCTACAAGTTACATGAATGAAATTTGAACACAAATGTTCCAATAAATTCTATGAAGAAGGTACGTTAATTTGAAGTGTCTATAAACAAAATAGTTTTCTAGTTTAGAAACCAAAACAGTAAATTATAATTAGAATAACCAAATAATATTCACCAAATGCAATTGCATGTAGTTTACATCATGTCTTTAATTAATTCCCCTTTTTACAATATACCCAGACTCATAGTCATTAAAATGTGAAGTGAAAATTCACAGTATAGTTAAAATCAAATTTACCAAATTGAATTGTACAAATTTTTAAAAAAATGAACAGAAACTTATCTTAAGCTTCCAGCGTGGTAAGGTAAGTACTCGTGATTACGACGTGAAACCAATGAAACCATTGCAACAAAAAGCCTGATGAGTGAGGTAACCATGTAGTTAGAACTTGAACTCTTCACAATGCCATCTATACTGAATCTCGTCGACTATAGTAGACCCTCCTCTCAGCGTTCCATCGATGTGACGTAACATAACCATCATCGGTAATATTCGATATATTATAATATATACCACAAGAAGACTAACCCAATAAAACCAGTGTGAATAAAATATTAAAACATCTCGGAACGTAGTAGACCCATCATAAACCGCCTAGAAGTGAACCACAAAATACTATTAATACCTAAAATGGACATGAACACGTGTAAACTTACCCATCCAGTAGGGTATTTCCCAACTACGCGTTTCCATCCAGCAAGAGCTGATAATATTTCCAGCAGAAAACTAATCCCAAAAAACAAGTAAATAATATGGCGATGGCACACCATTCCCAAGATAAATTTGGATAACTCATCCAACATGAAAAGAGAGAGAAATTACCACCAACCCAATATGTAACTGCCAAATCCAAGCGCAAGCGCTAGACTGACCGATGTGAGTACTGTTCGATTCATAAACTAAACGACATCGAGATCTGTTTAATTTTACAAAATAAGAATAACTAAACAAACTATTCAACCCACAATGAATTATGAAATTACTACTCGTTCAATGAAAAAGGAAAAGATTAAATTGAGAATATACTAGAAAACAATTATAAAAACAATCTCTAATTTAAATGATATCAAAGGAACTGATCAGAACAGAACTGACTCCATGGTGCGTGTGCCGTACAACCATAACTAATTGAATACACTTAGCAAGCAATTTGACAGTCTCACAACGAAACTTATAACCTTCAATAGAACTGAACAACACAAGGAATAAACCATAAAAATTGTATAGTAATGAATACTACAGTAAGTACTCAATTAATATGTTAATTAACCTGACATTACAGTATCGTAGCCTGTTGTGGTTATGTTTTTCTTAGTTGCCTACATGTTTCGATGTTCCAGGTACTCCGGACATGACAAAGAAACTACATAACTAGATAACATATACCCCATTATTTAGCACAATACAAACCTAATTCAATATTAGGAATGAACAATGTACAGGTAGGATACTTCTTGTTTATTATGTACCAAACTAATGTTCGCTTATTCGTTTCAGAGCCAAACATGCCAGTGAAAGCTATACCTTGTGTAAACTACAAGTTATTGATAACTAGAGTACGACTTCCCAGTAGTTGAATGTTTAGTAGTCGAACCCCGTCACAACAAATAAACTAAAGAAAAGTACATAAGGTTAGGCTAATTAATAAAAATAGATTTGAAATATAAATAATAACAAACAATGCAAGCTATTTACTGTGTGAATTAAAATGACAATTATATCCTTTTCTATATTTAATGTGAACTAGTGTTGAATATGTGATTAATAAAAATTTTAAATTACAAGGAACGTTACGACTAAATTTACTCGACTAAACAAAATATAATTAACAAAAATGTTACTGATAATTGAACTTTATTTTGATTTTCAAAACAAATGCAAAATTCTGTACTTATGCTTGCCAAGACAAGATCAAACGTAACGTAACGCAATGTCCAGAAGGAACCTACGTTTTATAACGGGAATCCAGACTGGACACTGTCCGTTAAGAAAAGATCTACATAGTATGAGATTAAGCGAAACACCTCTCTGTAGAGGTTGTGAACAGGAAGGTGAGACGGTTCAATATGTATTCTTGGCCTACTTTGACCGATATAAGGGAGATGCCCCTAGGCAGCATCACCATCTATTTTGCAAGATTAGTTTGGTTGGAGGCCTAGGCGAGGGTCTACCTACAGGGAGGATGTATAAGGGGCCCAATGGGACCTAAGTGCTGTGGTTTAATAATTTTTATTGACCACCCTCCCAACCAATTCCAGAACCCTTAACCGTTCATAATAACATTTTAAATCACTCAATTTTCGATGATGTATTATTTTTATGTTGGTATGTCGATATCAGATTTAATGTATTGCTTATAGATTCCACAATTAAAAAGCACCAAAAGATGTATAGTCAAAATGAATCAAAATACTTACTGTACCAGATGCTGCGTTATAATCGTGACCCAAGTTGTGACTATAAGAGTGATGACTCCATCCATCATCTACATAAACTTTGGTCCAGATATTATGACCTCCATCAACTTGATTTCTTTCTAATGCAAGCGTGTACTCTTCCTTGCTGACTCTTCAATGGATTCCCACAAATACGATTTCCAATGATCTCCAAGTTCAAATTCAATTTTATTACCATTAATAATTTCTTTCAATGTTTTCCCTCGTTTTATGTTCTCCCTAGTTGACATCTTTTTATGTGGACTTGTGACATCCTAATCTTAGATGATCACAATAACCAATAATGAAGTACTTTCTTTTATCAGTAAATCTAAAAAGAAAAATATAAAAAATGCATTTTTAACTTAAAATATTAGTCCAATCGCTAAGAAACAAACAGTATGTATTTAGCTACTATTTATAGCTCGCTTGAAAAAATTGCAAATACTCTCTGACATTTCACAGCAGCATCCTTACTTTCAATGATGATCAATTATAAATGTTTATCGAACAAATCACCCCAGGCCTCCCAAACTATTACTCTATGTGAGCATTTATGATGAAAGCTGGACATAAATTGAAAAGATATCCCGTGTCGCATTTTTTTTGCAAATTGTGAGAGGTTATTCCATGATGATTAGGCTAAATTTCAGATATTTTGCATTTATTTCAATTTCGCTCAAATTTCATATCCAAAACCAAGAAAATCGAGTAACGCGTTATCTGAGACCCTGTACAAGCACATGTGAATTCTTAGGCTATGCCGCTTTCGTTTCATTAATTATTATTATATTCACAAAGGCACTACTCATTTGAGAAATTCAGTGAATAACAAAAAGAAACGTACGTATTATAGCCTCAGAAATATATGCAAGCACAATTTGACATTTTACGCAAAATATAACCTACTAATTGTAAAATAATTTCAGTTATCATGATCTAAATTTTAAATAATATATTACTTACCTAGTGCAATCAATGAATCAATCGTCAGGCAATAAATACACAAATTTTCAGTATTTTCACACTTCAATGTATATTGCACAAATATAAACGTATGTAGAGTCCGTAAATGACCGTAAATTGAAATTCTTAGCCTTGAGAGCTTCAGTATCATGTAATGTAAATAATGTCTTTTATGCCAACTAAATACGCGCAACCCACAACACTTCAAGATGTTCTCTGTGTCACCGAGGTTTTGTCTGTGACTAGTACATAAATAAACAAAAATCGCTTCGCGATTACAATGCGTACTATTGCGTACGGTCCTGTACATCGTCTAGATTACTGGGCTTCTGTGTTATCGATAGGACAGTGCAATTCGATTACTTGCTCCGATTGACTGGGGGCATGCAAACGCACTCTTAAAGCAGCGGTAGGCAACGCCGTGAACCGCCGTCAAATGTCAAATGAATGTTGAAGGTGTACTAATTTACGAAGCTGCACACAGTGAACGGCGTTTGGCGACTGGTGACGCCGCCAAACGCAGGAAGTTGATCAACTTTCTACTTTAACCGCCGTCACACGTTGTTTACGATTTGTACATAACCTCTTCAGTCTGTGGTTATTGTTATTATTCAAAAAGAGAAATGGATTTCGATGAAATTTTAATACAAGCGATAAAAAATAGACCCATCATATATAGTAAGAGATGCAGTGGTTATAAAAACGTCCATATGAAAGATAGAATATGGCAGGAAATCGCAGAAATCACGAATAGTACAGGTAAGATTTTCTTTTTGATATTTATATTAAATATCTAATGTTCAATAATTATTAAACACACATTTTTAGTTGAACAATGTATACGGCGTTGGAAAAGCTTGAGGGATCGATTTGGGAAAGAGTTAAAGAAAAGCAACATGCCTTCGGGAAGTGCTGCTGACATGTCCAGCAAGTGGCACCTTTATGATGACATGTTATTTTTGAAAGACCACATTTTGCCTAGAGGGTAAGGTTAATTTAATTATTATTTTAAAGCGTGATCTAATAGTTGACTTTAAAGGACAAGTGGAAATCTTGCAACGCAATCATTTTCACCATGTTCCACAAATGATGAAGCAGAGGGATCCCAACCATGTATTGATTTTGAGGAAGAATCTCAAAATGTCGATCTTGATGATATTCATGATGTGATTATCGAAGATATTTCGACACAAGCCACAATGGCTACGCCTTCTACCAGTGGGTCAGAGGTGGTTGAAACAGAAAAGAATAAGAGGACATTCTTGGCTGCAGGTGAGACACCCACCAGGAGGTTAGAGCGTGCTGGTCCAAATCCGAAAAGGGCGAAACCGTCACTGGAGGAAGTGAATGCAGTTTTTATTCAAACATTAACATGTTTTAAAAATCAAATGAGCAGTAACAAACCTGCTCAGTTTTCATCTGAAGAAAGGTTTGGGCAAACTGTTGCCAATATTCTTTTAAATCTGCCTGTAGTTCAAAGAGCAGAAGCTCAGGCAAGTATTTTAACATATTTGGGTGAATTGATGACAGACTGTTTGGAACAATAAAATTTGAATTAAAAAATATTGTTTTTTTTTTATTTCCACAGGTATTCGTAAATATTACAAATGTTAAGATATACATTTTTAGAGAAAATAATATATAAGAAGTGAAACATAACAGCATACATTACACAAGCCTCAGTTTTAATATCCATACGTTACATAGTCTTTTAAAAAAATTGTTTAAATTAAATTCTATAATATTGAAAATGAACAGCACCTTCTGATAAAAAATATTCACTTAAAATATCACGTAACCTAAATGCTTCTCTAGCAGCATTGTTCGAACCGAATCTTGCTTGTCTTAAAGGATTTGCTTCATTTCTCCAATCACCTGCATAGACATTTCCAGCATCATCTTCCCAATCCACATAATTTGCGGGACAATATAAGCCAGGAGAGTTTAATTTAATAAAATTATGTAATGCCACACAGGCAAGAACAATTTTCTCTGCATTTTCAGGGGCACATTGCAATGTAGTTTTTAATATTCTCCATCTTGCAACAAGAATACCGAAAGCATTCTCTATAATACGCCTAGCCCTACACAGACGATAATTAAATATTCTTTTTCTGTTTTCTAATAGGTGACCAGGAAAAGGTCTCATAATGTGTCTCTTCAGTGGAAATGCAGCATCAGCTACGAAATAAAATGGAAACATTTTAGTACTATTTGGCAAATTACGGTCCTTAGGTAAAGGCAATGTTCCTGTCAAAAGTGATTGACCTATTGGTGAATTCTGGAAAACTCCTAGAAATATAAAAAATTGCAATGAAAAATATACTTATCTAATGTTTGTTATTAATTATGTACCTCCATCGCTTTGACTTCCATATGCACCCACGTCTACGTATGTAAAACAATAGTTAGCGTCACTTGTAGCCATAAGAACAGTACTAAATGTTTTTTTGTAATTAAAAAATAGAGAACCAGTTTTTGGTGGGCATAACGCATGTACATAGAAATTTCAATATTTTAATATATTTCTATGCACTATGCGGAAGCGCTATGCAATAAAATGGCCGCCTTATTCTGCTCTCTGATTGGTTAAATTATTCTATGCACATGCTTATGCACTTATGCAATTCGGAACCGAGGGCCATTTCGCGCCACGCATGGGGCGCCAAAAAGGCAATTTATAGTATTTCGACTGAGCGGTGCCCTCTTTGATCTACTAGTTTAATCCTTGGTATTAGAGTAGCCCCTGATGATCAAAGTGTGTGCAGGAATAAGCCCCGTTCAGCTAGTTGCAGAATGAGAATTTTTTTGTGCGGATTTTTATAAAATTTGTTCTAAAACAGTCTAATTTTCTTGCAAGTGTAGTGAAATGTTTGTAAGACTGTTTACTTTTAACTAGAAGTTAAATTAGCAAATTAACTTCTCCTGGAACACATATGTCGAATAGAAAAAAATCTTCAACCGGAGTTTTTTCATTGTCGTGGTCGGTATGCGCCGCGTATGTGATGGACGGCCTGACCACCATTGTGTACAACAATTTTTTTATGTCTGCTACACCTGACCATGAGCGGATACAGACTCCTGGACAGGGAGTAGACTGTCAGTACTGTCTCATTTATGTGCATATTGAACGTTAGTCGCTGGTCCAGTCTAACCCCCAAGTACTTCACGCACCTCTTGGTTGGAATTTGGTTCCACCGGATCAAGATTGGGGTTACGATTTTATTTTCAGTAAATCGGCGCGTGAAGACTATCGCCTTCGACTTCTCAGCGTTTACCCGAATCTTCCACCGGCCGTAGTACGCCGTGGCACGGGCCATGTGAGCTTTGAGCAGCTTGTTTGCTGCTTGAGCGTTATGAGAAATAAGAATCGACCCTGAGAGCCATAGTTCGTCCTCACAGCTTGTCGGAATCTTTAACTAGACTACTGGCGCCCTCTATTAATAAAAAACGTAGTCTCAACCCAAGGTTTGTAAAGTAAGATAGGTAGCATGGTAACTTTCGACCAATCAGAGATCACTATTTAAAATGCGGGAACGCGTCACTCTGCCTGCTCATTCGAATTTCTGGCATTCAAACCATTAGTATAGAAGTATAATTAGTTATGAATTTGAATTCCGTATTTTGTATTTTTTGATGTACAAGCACAAATTAATAAATTGACCATTTTGATTAATGATTATTAACATCGATAAAGTTTTCCTTGGAATTTAAAATTGGCATTACTATATATCAAATTTATAACTAATTAATGTATGCAGTTAAAGAAGTACATTTTATATCAAGAAACTGAAGTAGGTTCTTTTAATCTTGTGTGCAATTTCTTGCCCGAGACTTCAGTCTTGATTTCATTGCTTTATATAATTCTTAGCGAATTTAATAAGTTAAAAGATAGATGAAGAAACATACATGATACTAATTTTCGCCCTAACGAAAAGAGTTACTTAGAAAAATTTCTTATTTAATGACGTACTGAGTAGAATAAATGTTTTCACAGGCCAAACTTTACAATTATGTAGTATTAAAAAAATTAATGCAAATTTTTTATTACACTGAGGGAAGATTCTTACAGTGACAGCTAAAAATTTGGCTACAGCAGCAAAAAACTCTATTTGAATAGGCGCCAGCCAAGAATTTTACTAGAACAGTAGAATTCGTTTTGCTAAAGTTACCTTTGCTGCAATAGCAAAGTTACTTAATAAAATATTCATCATATAGCCACCGAAAATAAGCTTTACTATTTTTGTCAAGTATAAATATATAGTTGTAGTAAAAAGTGCACATAGTTAAACACTTCTAATCGTATACTAACAGACATAGGTTGACAAACATGATGCTCATAGAAATGGCAGTATTTCATAATAATGCATATGTTCCGTGTTTATGCATCTTTGGATACTCAAATTATATTGCAAGGGCAGTTTTACTGTAAACATGTATTAGAGAGTCACGAAAAATAAATGGGCTCCTGTAAATTGGAACTTTATTGCTTAAAGTTTTAATATTGCAACGAGAACGAACGAACCGATTGTACAAGATTATCAGGAAAGCAGGAACGCGTTGCATTTAAAGTTAACCGACTGCGAGTCCGAATGGCGGTGTTGTGATGACGTAACTCAACACAAAACTTTGTAATTGTAGGAGAATTTTTATTTACCACAGTTAAACTTTTTTGTATTCTTGTCTTTCTAATGGTAGCTAAATGTTTTAGTGCTCTAGTAAGGGTAATTAATAAAAGTAGTAAAGTACTTTTTAAAAACTAATACAAACACACAGCAAAGTGATTTCTTCTGATAGAGTGAATAGACATTTCTAACCTAAGTAAAATTATGACTACTCTAGTTAAGAAAGTCGTAGCAAAGAATTTATTGCTGGAGATTTTCTCAGTGTAGAATTAGATGTGCATACAATAATTTATTAATAAAATTTAACAAGAGAGGACCATTAAATTTTATCATGTCATATTAGACACAGCAATTAATAAGAAAAAAAATTACTCATTGGTTTTTTCTAATATTTCTTTGTATCATATGAAAATAAATTTTATTTCCTGTATTAAGTAATTTTTTTAGGGAAGGAAAAAAACATCAACATCTCACCACTCTCTTTTGCCTTTTTTGAGTTGTTTTTGCAAACAGCTACACTACAAACCTTTCCTCCAGTCATCTAATAATTGTATGTAACATTGTTATTTGTTATTATTATGAACGGAAAATAATAAAAACTGTTTACCTTAAAATTATTTCTGTAAATACACAGGTTACAAACTTCTATATACTATGAGTCTTTTCTCTTTAACAGTAATTGTCAATTAGATTATACACTAAATAGCTATAACTGCACGATTATAAACACAAAAACAACAAATATTTCGAAATAACTCAACAAATAAGCGCAACGTCTCAAAAAATGCATACGTACAATTAAATTTCAGCAGGCACGATGACGCGCAAGATGGCCGCCTTCATCGTAACCCCTCCATTTCGTTCAAGTTACCATGCTACCTATCTTACTTTACAAACCTTGGTCTCAACCAAGGTTTGTAAAGTAAGATAGGTAGCATGGTAACTTTCGACCAATCAGAGATCACTATTTAAAATGCGGGAACGCGTCACTCTGCCTGCTCATTCGAATTTCTGGCATTCAAACCATTAGTATAGAAGTATAATTAGTTATGAATATGAAGTCCGTATTTTGTATTTCTTAATGTACAAGCACAAATTAATAAATTGACTTTTTTGATTAATGATTATTAACATCGATAACGTTTTCCTTGGAATTTAAAATTGACATTACTGTATATCAAATTTATAACTAATTAATGTATGCAGTTAAAGAAGTACATTTTATATAGGTTCTTTTAATCTTTTGTGCAATTTCTTGACCGAGACTTCAGTCTTGATTTCCTTGCTTTATATAATTCTTAGCGAATTTAATAAGTTATAAGATAGATGAAGAAACATACATGATACTAATTTTCGCCCTAACGAAAAGAGTTACTTAGAAAAGTTTCTTATTTTATGACGTACTGAGTAGAAATTTTTCCCCAGGCCAACCTTTACAATTATGTGTAGTATTAAAAAATTTTAATGCAAATTTTTTATTAGAATTAGATGTGCATACAATAATTTATTAATAAAATTTAACAAGAGGGCCATTAAATTTTATTATGTCATATTAGACACAGCAATTAATAAGAAAAAATCACTCATTGGTTTTTTCTAATATTTCTTTGTATCATATGAAAATAAATTTTATTTCCTGTATTAAGTAATTTTTTTAGGGAAGGAAAAAAAACATCAACATCTCACCACTCTCTTTTGCCTTTTTTGAGTTGTTTTTGCAAACAGTTACACTACAATTTTTTTTTTTTTATTATTAGCCGTTACTCGAGTCCGAGTATAAAAAATGTTACAGTCGATAAATTGTGTACAATAAAAACAAGTAAAAGGTGTAGTCTATTGTAATTCCCATTCATCTACGGTGCACACGACTATGGCTATAGAGGCCAATTCGGGAGAGCACATGTCGACCGCAGTCAGGACAAACATAGACCTGGTTAGGTCTTGGATTCGGCCTTCTTGCAGCAACATTTCCTTGATAGCTGGCCACAACCCCTCGCCATTCGGTTCTGTCCGCTGCAAGTTGTTCCCATTGCTCGTCTGCAATACCGCAGGATTTTAGATTTTCATGGAGAGCATCTTTGAACCTCTTTCGTTGACCGCCACGCCTTCTTCTACCGCTTAGCAATTCACCATAAAGTGTACATTTAGGAAGGCGGTTATCATGCATATGATGAACGTGACCTGCCCATCTTAGGCGTGTTCTTGAAATAAGCACCTCAATTGGAAGGCTGTTTGCTCTCCTGAGTACTTCCACGTTTGATATGTGATGGAACCAACGGATTTTCATCATACTTCTGAGATGTCTTTGCTGAAAACGTTCTAATTCTTTCACATGACGACGGTAAGTGACCCAGCTTTCACATCCATATAGCAGTGTTGGAATGACAACTGCTCTGTAGACAGCCATTTTCGTTGACAAAGCAAGGTCGTGGTTGTCAAATACTCTCTCTCTAAGTCCCCAGAGTGCTCTAGATGCAGCGTTAATTCTATTGCGAATCTCGCTGTCCATGTTTGCTTTGTCATTAACAACGTTGCCTAAGTAATTGAACTGATCCACCACTTCAAGAGAATTTCCGTTAAGTGTAATGTCTATTTGGTTCACTTGATGAGGAGTTGACATAATCTTAGTCTTTCCAATGTTGATTTTAAGTCCCAAGGAATCATAGCTCTGGGCATACACATCTAAAAGTTCTTGAAGCTCTTCCGGCGTAGAGGCTAAAAGTGCACAGTCATCCGCATACTGGAGATCACAAATGAACCGTGTGCGTGTCTTCGTGAAAGCTCTAAAGCGCCCTATGTTAAAGAGGCCGCCATCAAAACGGTATCTGAGACCTATTCCTCTGACTGTCAGTTTGTTGTCAAAAATAATTGTTAGAGCAGTGGTAAACAAATTAAAGAGTAGGGGTGCCAGGACACATCCCTGCCTAACTCCAGTGAGGGTTTGGAAAGGTTCGGTTGCCTCATTATTATACATAACCTGGGCGTTGTTGTTTGTATGTAGACTGCGACATACTTCCACAAATTTTCTAGGGATACCTAAGCGGAACATAATTTTCCAGAGCACTTCCCTGTCCACCGAGTCAAACGCCTTGGTTAAATCAATGAAGGCCATGTGAATTTCTCCTTGATGTTCGAGTGCTTTTTCTTGAAGCTGTTTAAGTGTGAAGATTAAATCCGATGTGCCTCGGTTTGGTCTAAAGCCACTCTGTGTTTCAGGAAGTAACTTTTCCATAACAGGTGTTAGCCTATTTGCCATCGCTTTAGTGAGTATCTTCCCTCCAACAGCCAGGAGAGCTATACCCCTGTAATTTCCACAGTCCGCAGCGCTCCCTTTGTTTTTGAAGAGGTTGATTAAAAGTGTATCACGAAACTCCTGCGGAGCTTGACCACTTTCCCACACGACATCAAACAGTTTTTTGAGGTAGGGTATGAGCTCTGACGACACAGCTTTAAAGATCTCGGCTGGGAGTGAGTCGGCGCCGGGAGATTTGTTATTTTTTAGCTGCCCAATGGCGGTTAAGATCTCTTCCGTTGTTAGTGGTTTATCTAAGTCTTCGAAGGTGTCATATTGAGGGATAAGATTTATAATATCGTGATCGGCTTGACTTTGCTGGTTGAGAATGTTAGAGTAGTGTTCTTTCCATCGGGCTCTTATTTCCTGGTCTTCTTTGAGGAGATTTCCATTTAAATCTTTAATAGGGCACATATTTTTCCGACTGGGGCCGTACACTGCTTTTACTCCTTGAAAGAAATTCCTGTAGTCGTGTGAATCGGCGTACCTTTGAATTTCTCTGGCCTTGCTTGCCCACCACTCGTTCTTTATTCTTCTGATTTCGCGTTGCGTTTCATACTTAGATTGGGTAAAAGCTTCTGCTTTTGATGGGTCATTGGGGTGGTTGATAGCGTTTTGGAAGGCAGTATGTTTGCGGTCAAGAAGTTCTTGTATAAGAGCTTCATTATTATTGAACCAGTCCTCCTGTTCTTTACTTGCTGCAGTGCCAAGAATTTCCTCACTCGCACTTTTTAAACTGTCTTTAATTTGTGTCCAGGTAGCAGCGACATCTACAGAATTGGTTTCTTCTAGTGCACTCAAATTCTCTTGAACTTTTTGCTTTAGCTGTTCGACGGTTTGTTGGTCACGCAATTTACTAATACAGAGACGGAGTCTACGTTTTACTTGAGTTCTTCGGTGTTTGGGTCTCATAACAATTTTCATTTTAGAGACAACAGGACCATGATCGGTCCAACATTCGCTATCAATGCGCGCCTTTGTAATTTGGACGTCCTTGAGATGCTTCCTACGTACGATAACATAGTCCAGTAGATGCCAGTGACCTGATCTGGGGTGACGCCAGGTGCCTTTAAATTTATCCTTTTGTCGGAAAATGGTGTTTGTTATAACTAGATCATGTTCGGCGCATTTAGTTAGGAGTAGTTGACCGTTAGCGTTCATGTTGCCCAAACCGTTCTTGCCTATGATGCCTGGCCAGGTGTCTGCATCTCTCCCTACTCTAGCGTTAAAATCGCCAAGAATAACGAGTCGTTCCGTTTTAGGTATTCTACAGAGGGTTTCTTCCAGCTGTTGATAGAAACTTTCCTTGGTTTCGTGACTTGCATCCAGAGTGGGAGCGTAGGCGCTTATTAGATTTACCGCGTTGCCATCTGATATGATTTACACTACAAACCTTTCCTCCAGTCATCTAATAATTGTATGTAACATTGTTATTTGTTATTATTATGAACGGAAAATAATAAAAACTGTTTACCTTAAAATTATTTCTGTAAATACACAGGATACAAACTTCTATATACGTTGAGTCTTTTCTCTTTAACAGTAATTGTCAATTAGATTATATACTAAATAACTATAACTGCACGATTATAAACACAAAAAACAACAAATATTTCGAAATAACTCAACAAATAAGCGCAACGTCTCAAAAAATGCATACGTACAATTAAGTTTCAGCAGGCACGATGACGCGCAAGATGGCCGCCTTCATCGTAAACCCTCCATTTCGTTCAAGTTACCATGCTACCTATCTACTTTACAAACCTTGGGTCTCAACCCCCATTCACAACAACAATGTCCAGATTTCTGTTGCTAAATTTTGTTTTCTTTCTCGCACTCGTTTATTTTAGGGTATATAGAACTACTATTGCCGAATCTATATGTTAGGAAAATATCAACAATGGACGCTATTAAACTGTGAAATGCGGAGTACTATACAGGGAGAATATTCCCACTTGTGTTTTGTCACTTTCCCTGCTTGTTATGTAACATACCACAACAAACCCTACGTTATTCTGAACGCACCCCTATGAACTAGTAGTTTCCATTTCTCCGCTTCTGCGCTCTTTCTTCAACGGCGTCTCACGTCAATGGTCTTGTGTTTCTGAAGATTTTTTTTATTGAATGTTATAGGAGTCATCCTTTAAACTTTTAAGTGTTAAAATGGTTCAAAAGAAGGTACGTTTTTAGTTTCATTGGTGAAAGTCAATATTTTCATGTTTTTTGAACAAAACGTAAAAACGGTTTCAAAGTATTTTTACAGTACTGGTAATTTGGCACTTTTTTTAAATATAATTGTTATGTTTATTAACACGTTTTGATTTTTGTGATGACTGTATTTGCTATCTTAAGAGTTTTGCAGAAAACTATGCTACCACCAATATTTATGTCTGATTTTTCTGTCTAATTATTAAGAAGATTAATGCTTGAATTTCGCTAAATCTGTAACGGTTTTATTTTAGCCAAAGAAAAAGGTAGGCAAGAAAGTTGCTGCAGCTCCCTTAGCAGTTAAAAAAGTAGAAGTTAAAAAAGAAGTCAATCCTCTCTTTGAAAAGAGATCTAGAAACTTTGGTATTGGTGAGTAATCTTTTGGTAATATATTTCTGATTCATAGTTTGCTATTTATATAGAAAACTAATGAGTGTTATTGCAAGTGCGCTCACCTCTCAACCATCAGTCATATGGATCAGGAATTAGTGTTTCCCTTATTAACAATATTTTTAAGGAGACAATATACAGTAGAGCAGTACAAAACATTTTATTACTGTATGAAATAGAACATCACATTAGATCAATTTATCATGATGCATTCATTACTAGATATTTAAATTATGACTTGTTATTTCGAATAAATCTTAAAAAAAAAACAAAACACAAATCGTGCAACTTTACAAAACAGGAGTATCAGCTGTCTCTGTTGACTGTCATATCCCCACTATTTTCTGCATACACATTTTTTAGCATACTCCTGAAGCCGCGCGATACCGCTGCAAGCGCGACGTCATGACTTATTCATTGGAATGACACCGCTTATCGCGTCTAATGCACAAAAATATAGCTGTAGTTATGTAAAAGCAAGTTATTGCAACATGTCATACTTCAAAGCGCATATAGTAAAGAGAGATCAACTAGAATAGTAGGGTATACATTATGGATCAATAAAATATTGATTAAAATTCATAACGTTGAAACTTGTTTTGAAACATTGATCACTGACCTTTCTCCAACTGTTAATTCTTGTTTTATTAAAGTAACTGCTAATAATAATAATTTATTAACTATGTCCATATAATACAATACATGTGGCAAGCCAACAATAATGTGTATCATAATAGAACTAAACAAAAATAATCCATAGCCACTATCACAAAATAATAACATCTTCAATGGCTCAACGCTTGCACGTTAGGCTTGAAACTGAAACCAAGGAATCCCGGGTTCAAATCTTGGGTACGGTACTTATAATGTTTAGTGGCATTTTTCATGTGTTCCCGAGTTGGTAGCAGTGGATGAATGGGGTTGTGTGAGAGACAACATGGCTAATTGCTGTACCATTCTTGAGTTCGAGCCTCAACTATTACATAAGAATAAAAATGCAAAATATTCATCGTTGTAAAAACTCCTTTATGCTAAATTTCGAGTAACATGTGTTTAATTGCCTTTTTATATTCATAGTTTTCAATATTTTTTTATTTCTGCAGGTAAAGTTTTGGAAAAAAAAATATAGTTATGATTTAAGTTGCATCTTGTTTAAAATAAATAGTTAATGTATACAATTATGTAGTTAAGCAGACCCCTTCCTGATTTAAAATGAATAAAAAAGAGATGCTACAAATAAAAAATTATCAGCCTTATTAATAGTGGTAGGAGTAACTGGCGAACCAGCTACAGATTTAGAAATCATTGTAAGTAATTCCAATCACCTCATTAATTAATAATATAGAATGACGGTGTTCATTGATCATTATGCAACATGAATATTATATGTTTGTCTCACTAGTTACTAACGCTCCGTACCTGGTACTTAATAATTATAACAAACAATTTGTCCTATACAGATTTTAACTGTAATTTAATTTGTTGTGGCAGGATAATATAACAATAACTAGATTTTAGTGTACAATATTAAAATAAAATTGGCAATTTATTCTTGGTAACAAAATATCAACTCCTGAAAACTGACAAAATATAAATATTTTGTGGACCTAACATATTTATAGTTTATATTCCAAAAACTCATAGTACCAGTAAGCTTTCTACCATGGTTTAATGTTGATATAAAAAAATATCAGGTTGAAAGAGCAACTTTGATGGGTCTGTAATAAAGAAGTTAGCACTATACCCAGCGCAATAAAGTACGAGTCACCCCTAAATAATCCTAACAGCATAGTCAATAGATTTGCAGATTATTTTGTTAAGTCTTATTCTCAAATACCTCAAGTGGAAGCCATTAAATATGAAAAAGATAGGGTTAACAATAACTCAGCAATCAGATCTTTTTCTAATATGGAAGTACTATAGGCAATCAACCGAATCAAGCCCAAATTTGCCAGTCTGCTATTCATACTATTTAACTTATTAATTTAATTTTAGTTCTTTAATTTTAATTTGGTTTGGCTCATCATAAACTCAGAAATCGTTTAGGATTGATAAAGCCGCTATACTCAATCTGTTATAGAAGGATAGTAATAGTTGCATGTATAATTCAAAGATATGTAAATGCTTAAATTGATGTAGCTTTGTTATAGTAGTAGTAATCGCGAATAAATCTGTAAGTAATCGAATTACATCATCCTATCAATAACACAGGAGTCACACTAGTGTAGGCGGCGTACAGGATCTTACGAACTGTAATCACGTCGTGATTTTATGTTTATACGTAACAGTTAACAAATAAAACCTCGGTGACACACAAAACATCTTGAAGTATTGTGGATTGCTCGTATTTAGTTGGCATAAAAGACGAAATATTAGTAAATCACCGAATTTAGCTATCAGGAACACATAACATATTTATTTACATATGATACCTCCACTCGAACCTCCCAGGTTAAATGAAAAATGATTAGGCCGACCCTGCTTTGACACACGTCTAGCAATGGTCATCGCTATGATGCTGCCTCTAGTAGTAAAACGCCCAACTATTTTAACAAATTCGTATTCGAAATTAAACTTTAATAGGAACAAACACTATGCAGAACTTTTTTTCATGTTACTTTATTTTATACTACATCGTATTATATTTCATTTGAATATTTAAGTCCCTTTATAGAATATAAAGAAATTTATGGTGCATTTGGGACCAATGAGTAGAACGTTCGCGTTGAATAATCAAGGAGGAGAAAATTTTAGAAACTTAATTTTAACTAGGATTACAATATAAAGTATAATAGATCCTTGTCTTAAGTTTGCTAGTTTATATTATAATGAAATCAATTCTAAATTCTGTTGGCTCATTTTTAAGAAGATTGTAAAATGAGAATGAGGATAATATTTTTCGCACTATTTGATCTTGGTAAAGCACTCAACAGTACAAATTTTGACAAGCTATAACACAATACCCCGTTCATAGGTGTTTCCGAACAAGTGTGTTTAGAAGACTCAGTGAAACAAGGAAAGCGGTGTATTGAAGCCATCAATATTTATAAATGAAAAAAAACGAATACTGAACGAATTTTTGTGAAATTATGTATGCATAGTAAACAGTGTATGATCTATCCAACTAACATATTTTGACAGTTCCGTCACTTTTGCTTATACTGGAAGTAGATGTAAACTTTGTTATTTTAAATGGAACACCCATATTTTTATTTGTGGAATTGATAGTTTACAAAATTTTAAGATCACTTTGTATAATAAACCTTATACCTAAAATTTATAGTTTTGGAGATATTAATATTTTTAACGGAAATTTGACAGCCGCAGTCCCCTAAAGAAATTCTCCCTGTGAATAACCCACCGAAAAAATTAATATCTTTTATTGCGGAAGTAATAATTTCTTTGAGCAGATCAACTTTGTGTTAATAATGATATATTATAAAATTCTCAATTAATGAACAAATATATCCTTTACCGATTTCTGTTCTCATTTTAGGGCAAGACATCCAACCTCCTCGTGACTTATCAAGATTTGTGAAATGGCCTAAATATATTCGTATCCAAAGGCAGAAAGCCGTGTTGCAAAAGAGATTAAAAGTTCCACCACCAATCAACCAGTTTTCACAAACTCTTGATAAACAAACAGGTGAGTAGGTAATATGTACTACTGGATGGCTAATAGAAGTAGGTCAATAAGTAACTTAATATAAAAAATTGTCTATAAGAACTCCATACATTATAATTTATAATATACAGGTGTTTTTAAATTCACAGCTGAGAGCTGTGATTTATACAAGATGCTATCCAAAAGTAATTTCTTTGAACTTTCATATATCACTTCCAGTATTATTTTCATGTTTTGAATTCGGGATGCACCAAAGCAGGTATTTTCTGTTCCAACCGAATGCTGAATATTCAACCTAAAATTACGCTGAAGCTCAAAGTTTTCGTTAAATCATATACTTAAGAAGGAAAAACACTAATAAATAGAAATATATTTTTCTAAATAATAGGTAATAAAAAAAAATCTATTTGAACAAATGGTTTATTTCAAAATAAATACTTATTAAAAACAGAAACGAGAGAAATAATAAGTAATACAACTATTGAAATGAGAAATAACCCCGGGAATAACAAACCTGACGTATGAAATAATGAGCATTTTAGTAATTTAATCAGTTCATTTTTATTTGCCTCAGCTTCATACATGAAGTGAGAAAATAAATAAATAAAATAACTGTGCATGACTGATTTAAGGGTTTTGACAAGAATCAGACATCCGAAAAATCAACCTGGTAAGGATTTAGGTACATACTAATTCATGCATAACGAAAACTTCAATTTTTGACAATTAATGAAACTTGTATAATCTTTCACCATCATCGGTTTCACATGCTAGTGTAGCACAGTAGAATTGATGTGAATGATTTGTTTTCAGCGACAACTTTCTAGGGATATTTTATTGACGATTCTTATGTATTTTGACCTCCTTATTGCGAAAAAAATATTTTCTGCAAAAAGTGGGCGAAGCCTCAAAAGACGTGTATTTTGCTATAGAAAGAAAATTTATTTTCTGAACATTTACATGTATAGAAAAGTATATTGTGAATGGCAACTTACATAAATTAATACATGTTAAGAAAGAATAGATTGTCACTCTGAAATTTATCTAATCCTAAAATAACAATATTCAAAATAACAATGTGCTATATCTATAAGAGATTTTAAGGTGAAAAATTTATTACAGAGAAATTTCGTCATTCAAAAATTCAACAACTGAGTAATATGCCTTAGATAATAACAATGATTTTATTTTGCGTTTGAATTTGTTAATTGAGAGGTTCTTAGCGGCACTTGGCAATTTGTTAAATAATTTGGCTCCCACGTAAAAATTAGATTTTTCATAAAAAGTGGTTATGCTGTGGCAAAATAATTAAGTGACCGTGATTTCGTGTGACAGAACTAGCAAAATTATATAAGTGTTTGTTTTTGACGACGTGTAATAAAGTCTCAAGTATGAATAGCGATGGCATAGTAAGAATTTTTAAATTGATGAAATGATTTCTGCAAGAGTCAAATTTGTTTAAACCAAGAATTTTCTACTTATCTGTGTAATATATATCGTGTTCTAGTAATCGAATTACAAAAATATTGGCTTATTCGCAATGAAATTCAGACCTGTATGATATTTAAAGATCAATCTGCCATCTTGAACAAAAAAATTAGAAACCACCAAGAACGATCGAAAAATTGAATATCTGCCTACGATAAGAGGGGGTAATTTCATCAATGTTGGTGAAAGTAAAGTACATTTATGAGTAAATCGAATGTATCCAATGCATACTTTGCAAGCCAAATAGAATGGTCAAAAATGAAGTCTAATTTTGAATCGTCTAATTTTGAATCCTTTGCCAAGTATCAAGGAGGCAATATGCATCATTTTTACTTTTTTTAAATCAGAGGTTCATTAACCTACCTTAAGGTTATAAAGTTAAGAAAAACATCATTTCAAAAATACATTTTTTACAATTTTCAAGAATACCTTTTTTTTGACCATCCATTATTTCGCCTATTTTCATCCAAACAAACTAGATATATTATGAATGCACTTTTTAAAATCTACAATTAAAAAAAAATCGTAAATTTTGGGCAATTAGGGGTCCAGCAAAAGCTATTACTGTGTTTGCTGCAAGCTACAATGATGACAATACCAAATACCAATTGATTTCAATAAAAAAAAAAAAAAAATCGTGTTGGATGCATTCGATTTACTCATGAATGTGCTTTATTTTCACCAACATTGGTGAAATCACCTTACCGTAAATATATTCAAATTTGAATTTTCTGTGGATTTCTAAAGAACTTCATTGCAAATAAGCTGGTATTTTTATTCCGATTCGATTACTAGATGCAATGTATTACGCAGAGAAATAGAAAATTCATGTAAGGGTATCAGAAAAATGTATATAACTTTTGAAGCTTTACGCACTTTCTGAAAAAAACATTTTATCAAAATACATAAAAATCGCCAATAAAATTTCCTCTGGAATTTTAAGGCATCATTACCAAATGCTTATTTAAATATTGTGTATTTCTACTGCATTTTACAAATTTTTTTAAACAAAATTTGTTTCAAGTTTTTTGCTTCTTCAGCCATTTTAGTTCCAAAAAATTCGCCAAACAATATTACAAAAATTAATAAAACCTGACAAATTTCATTCCCAAACTGTATCTTTTGGATAGCATTTCATTTAATATTTTGCTTATATTTATGTGTTTGGACATGATGATAATGTATTTGCTATCTGAAATAAGTACTATGAAGATAGCTATAATAACCACCAAAAATTCATAACTGACGTTTTTAAATAATATAACTTAACTAAAACTTCATTTAGGACCTTTTCATATAGATTGTATTTGCTTCTTTAGCTACACAGCTTTTTAAAGTGTTGGAAAAATATAGGCCTGAAACACCTCTCCAGAAAAAGAACAGATTGAAAGCTAAGGCTGAGGCTAAAGTGGCCAAAAAAGAGGAGGCCCCAACTAAAAGACCAAACACTTTGAGAGCTGGCACTAACACTGTTACAAAACTTATAGAGCAGAAAAAAGCTCAATTGGTGGTTATTGCCCATGATGTCGATCCAATTGAAGTAAGTGTTATATTTATAGTTTTATTTTTAAGAGAAAGATTACACTGTTCATGAAACGGTATATTGGAAATTCTTTTGCTACTTCATTCATTTTATTTACTCGTTTATGTAATTTTTTTCTTTTTTAAAAGTGCAATTAGTATTGCTAACTGTGATGCGCTAATCATGTAATTATCATTAATTATTTAATTTTCACTGTTGGTGGACTACTACTGTCCACCAATAGAAAAAATTTTTTTCGATTCTTCTACTACTTTTTTTCTAGGAACCTTTGTGTTTATTTTTCAACTGATGTAATATTTTATCAAACATTTGAAAACTTTTAATTTGTTCAAATCGTTCTGCTTGTATTCTAGCAAAATCAATTCTACAGGGTGTCTAGCGACCGGGGAAAACCGGGAATTATACTGGATTTTTATAGTGCCCTTGAAAATGAGGGAATAACCTTGAAAAAATACCAAATTTTGAAGATATAAAAAATTTTAGAGGAATTGCATAAATAATCTCCACTTCCTTAAAAACTATAGAAAATGAGATATAGATTTTGTAAATGAAAGCCTTAAAGAAAATGCTGTGATAAAATTTTAAAACATTAGACAGCTACCTGGCTGCATCAGCCTCATGTGTTCAAGTGCTTTGGATGTCGTCCTTATGGGCCCAACATTTAAAAAATATTTCGACTGTTTGCTTTATAGCTTGTTAACC
The DNA here is from genome assembly GCA_963675555.1 of Leptura quadrifasciata. Classification (NCBI taxonomy): domain Eukaryota; kingdom Metazoa; phylum Arthropoda; class Insecta; order Coleoptera; family Cerambycidae; genus Leptura; species Leptura quadrifasciata. Next base: position 53,453,226 of record OY776681.1, on the reverse strand, counting down.
CCCACATTAGGGGTTGGAACTTACAATTAGTCTTATATATATTGTCCCTAATAATTTAATCAAATGGTTTATAGTCTGAATATTTGCAGGGTGCACTGTAATGCCATAAATTTCACAATAGTGTCTCATTAAATTCTATGGCTTATAAGTGTACAGTGAGAGTTTTTTGTTTAGTAAATCTTGTAATATAAGTGCGAAAAAAACCCCAATTTCTTTTTAGGTTTTGAATAAATGCGAATCGAAAATGTCTTATTAAAGAGTTTTTCTCGAAAGTGTACTTGATAAGTACTCATAATTTTTAATAGATAATGTGGATAATAGATCTGCCGCTTACATAAATGGGACAGTTTAATTTAAAATAACTTGTAAATAAAGCTTTTTGATTTTTTACAAAAAAAAGAGGGTTATTAACTTGCTTGGTAAGCTAAAGCTTTCATAGCACCTACCTAGTAAACTGAGGAGATAAATATAAAAATCTAAGAATAAAAGTGCAACATTATATTTTGCCGATAATACGCGTCAAGCAGTAAACAAATGTACAGTGGTCCCAGTTTATGTGTTGCATTCGATATTCTCTATAATTTTTGAGATAAAGTTTTCGTTGAAAATCCAGTTTCACTTTGTTTTTTCTGTGAAATGTGATGCCGTTTAAAAATAGACATAAATAAAAGTTAAGGCTGAAAAATCGATTTTTTAAGAATAATTCAAAATGGCCCACGTTTACATGATTTTAATTGACACCAAAAGGGAAGTAAAAACATGCATTTGAAATTTTAAATATCACTTCGGGTTTACACGGAAATAACGTTATTTTTTCCCAAATAATAAATTTAAAATATAAAAATTTCATTTTTCAGAAAGCTTGTCATTATTGAATTGTTCAAACTTTTGAAATATTTGGAATAGGCAATAATATTTTTGTTATTGTTTAGCTCTTTGTATTCCTGTGTTATTGAAATAAAAACGTGTAAAATGAACAAAAAATAAACATCAGTTTTTTAAAACTTTCTCACAAAATTTCAATTTTAAGCTCATAGTAAAGTATATACGATTGGAATTGAAACCGTATAAAAACTAAAAGCCGGCAAAAACAGTCGCATCTCTTTATTGTACATGGGCGGAGGTAAATAGAAATACTTGTCATAACAAAATGATAAGATTTTTGGGCGTTATTATATTATCCTCTGTTTCAAATGGTCTCCAGAAAGCCATGGTAAATTAGTAAATAATTAAAATATTTTACAGTAGTAAATATTTATAAATATGAACAGTAACTAACTAAACTCCTACGCTTGATATTATAATAGGTATTTATGTGCTGCACTACACATAGACAGCACGATATTAGACTTCCACGTTCCAAGATAAAGAAACGATTTAAGAGTTTTTTTGTGCTAGTAGGCCTGTTCGTTTTATTACCTTTAAACTAGTGCAGTCGTAGATGGTTCATTCAGGCTGATTACATTGCCAGTCTCGGACTCGGCTGCACAGTTTCAACTACCGTTCGAATCTCAATACCATTGCCAAATATATAGGACAAAATATCAAGTTCAGTACGCACGGTCCTGTGCTTTAAAACTGACCAGTTTCTATTCCAATCGTATATACTTTACCTATAGTTGAAATCACGATTGTTTTCGTTCACGTCATCAATTTATGTAATTATCAACAACATGCGATTTTTCTATCTTTGCAAATACAAATCACATAGGATGTGAATAACAGAAAGTCTCGTCTGCTGAGGCACGACAAAAGTTCCGAACGAAACGGTGCATTTTACAAATGAATATTACAAGCGTTACTCGTAGCCGCAATCAACGTTCAGCATTCTATCAGTTCACTGTCAATTCAGTAGCGTGCAGTGTATAAAAGGCAGAATGCAGTAGCCATAGATATGGTGGTGAAATTAAATGAGTACTTTAATCAGGGAAAACGTGACGGATGTTCCCTTTTAGCTTAGTAAGAAATTCATGGAGTGAATTGTAAAATTATATGAGGCAACGGATGTTAAAATTTATTGTATCTAATGCTATTATTATCCATAGATTTTCATTACAGAATACTTGTGTTTTATATTAATAATAATAAACATTTATTGTCCACAAGAATACATAGAGTATTATAAGACTAGGCAAAATATAGGTAATAAATACAAAGACTTGTACAAGTAGCTGCTGGTACAGCTGGGCATCAAAACAACATAACATTTAAGACACAAGTACATAAATATAAGAAAAGGTGACTGACAAAACGGACTAAACGGAGTGGCCGACATAATTAAAATTTTAGACCGTAGTTTGTGTGAATTTGCCTATGTTGTAAACACACAAGCTGAGTAGCAGATCTTTTACTTATTGAAGTGCTTTAAGTAAGATATGTTTTTAATCTATTTGGAAGCTTATTAAAGAGATTTAATCCCAATATCATATGGGATCTATTTGTGAGAATAAGACGGTGTGCTGGAATGGTGAGATCATTTCTGTTACGAGTTTTATATGAGTGGAAATTACTGTTTAAATTTTAATCGTTTTTATTGATGAAAACATACTGAAGTAGATTATATTATATATATAGTCCATAGATAGTTAGTATGCCGAACTGGCGGCAAAGATCTTGACATGAATGCCTTTTATTGACACCCGCCATACACCGAATAATCCTTTTCTGTGCTTTAAAAACATTTGGCATTGATGCACAAGAGCCCCAGAAACATATTCCATAAATTAGTTCGGATTCCACTTGAGAATAGTAGAATGAAATGAGCATTGATGCCTCCATGCGTGACATTCTGTGTGACCTTGGGTTGATTTGTTTTGGAAAATAAAAAATTATGACGATGGAAAACATTCATGATTTCAACTATATCTTATTACTTTTTTTACTAAGAATTGTGCGATTAATGTAATGGTATAAAAAAATGGTGTGCTATTTAAAAGAATGCTTGACTCTTAAAGGACTTGTTCTTTTATTCCTATAAAAATATTTTACATTTCTATACTCATTTTCAGTAAATTTTAATACTGTGATGAAAAAAATATTTTTTAGAAACTACCGGGAAATATACGGGAATTTCTAGGTTAGGATTCGCTAGACACCCTGTTCTAGTCATTCTAGTAATTGTACTTGTGACAATAAATTGTGCATTTAGTCAAATATTTCATGATGCTATGAATTTCTTCACCTGATTGTTATTTTTCAATAAAATAACAGCTGAAGACACTTGACACTGATGTAATAAAAATGAAAAAAAAAACTAAGTTGAAGGAGATTAAAGGAAATGACTACAAGTTAATTTGTATGTTTTAGTTGGTGCTGTTTCTACCAGCCCTCTGCAGAAAAATGGGTGTTCCTTATTGCATTGTCAAGGGAAAGGCTAGACTTGGTCTTCTTGTAAGACGTAAAACTTGCTCTGCAATTGCTCTTACTCAAGTTGATTCTGGAGACAGGTAAGACATTTAAAATAATTTATCAGCACCCTTATTATTTAATATATCATATCTCTCTTTGAGAAATATTTCTTGCATATTTGGCTATTACTTAGAAAATGTACTAAATTTACATTTACTTTTTTTATTAATCATAAAATGTAAAGATCCTATGCTTTCAATCTCATCTAACTGATTGGCCAAGTTTGATATTTCTATTAGTAATAAAGCGATATCAAGTTATCTTTGTCAATGGTGATAATTTATTCTTAAGTAATTGTCGAAACTAGTTTTTGATTGTCAAAGTTTGGCAAGCAGTTCTGTTGAAGTTTATGTTGTTGAGACTTAGCAATAATACCAAAGAATTTTTATACATGCATTACAAATTGTGTTGGTGTCTATCGCGAAACTGACTGTGACTCTTAAAAAAAGCACAGAAAAAGTTAATGACATTCGTCAACGTATGGAACAGGAACCTTTAGGCTCTTGTTCCACCTTTGAAATGTTTCTCTCAGGAAGTTGAACTTTCATATGAAACATGTCTTTCCATCATGGTGCTGTACCATCTTCTAGCTACCATAGTTTGTATACATTAAACATTTGAAAATTGCATATTTGAACCTTCCACATATATTATTTACATTTTGCTGTGAAAAGTCAAACGATATTTTATTACCGTATTTCTTGTAACCTACCGTACATTACTAGACAATAGTGAAAGAAAAAAAAATTAACAAATAAGCACACAATCATTGAAGTGAACCATCCACATTGCCTTATCTATTTCATTTCTCATGCCATCTACAATCAATTCTCAATATGCCAGTAAACAGTAACAAGTTCCTGAGGCCGACACCTGATGCATAAACAAATTCCTCATCTACTTTAGAAGCTTTAGCGTTTAATTATTTCATATTGGGGCCATTATTATAGCTGTTAAATAAAAATGCCCATCCCTTCGAGAAAGGCGATCCTTTGGCCTCTGGACATAATCGTTCCTCACCGCAGTAATCCACCTTTTGTCTCCATCATACTATTAATGGAGAAAATGACGTTTGTTCACTGGAAACTAACGCTCAAGGCAAAGACTGTTTAGGTACAACTAGTACCTAAAAATAGTAGAAGTTTGCAATACCACAAAATAAGTGTTACACAATTTCAGTAGTAGTTGAGAGCTCTCATACTTAAAAAACTAACTTTACCGTTTTTTGTTTTTCTAGGTCCAACTTCAACAAGCTCGTAGAAGTTATTAAAACTAACTTCAATGATCGTGCTGATGAAATTCGAAGACACTGGGGAGGAGGCATCCTTGGATCAAAATCTGCAGCTCGCATAGCGAAAATTGAAAGAGCTAAAGCTAAGGAACTTGCTCAGAAACAAGGTTAAGCAAATTTTCTTGTTCTATAAGATTTTATAATAAATAACTGATAAGATATTTGTTGTTTAATTGTTAGTTCATTACATAGAATAAAATAGAATAGAATACACTTTATTTCAAAAAATTTAGTCACACAGATCTAAAAAGAATGAAAGGGCGTTATATTAGAAATTAAGATTAAAATGAGCAATAGCTACAATTACACAATTAAATGGATGTATATGACATGACGGTATCTAACACCAAACAATTTACATATGAAACATAACGGTCAAAACACAAATATAAAAATATTACACAATTACACAGATTTATTACAAGAGTATATAATTAACATTTAATTCGAATATTGCATATATTCCCTCACAGTGTAAGGTTCCATCTCTAGTAAATATTTATAAATAGCTTTCCTGAAACACTTACAGTTAACAGTATTTTTTATTTCATCAGGCAGTACATTGTAGAATTTTATACACGAATAAACTGGAGACTTTTCTGTCAGAGTAAGTCTATGCTGGGGAAAATTATAGTTTAATGTTCTCGTTTGATGATTATGAACATGTTTATATTCATCAAATATTTCTTTATTTTTATTTAAGAAGAGCAAGCATTCATAAATATATATTCCAGTGACCGTCAGGACACCAGTTTCTTTAAATTTTCCGCGACAGGACTCCTTAAACCCTAGATTTTGAATTGTTCTTATTGTTCGTTTTTGTATCACGAAAACATCATTAATATTGGAGCAATTCCCCCAAAATATTACACCATATCTTAATACTGACTGAAAATTTGCATAGTAAATTGTTTTTAAAATTTCAAAGTTTATATATTGTTTTAAGACTCTAAGTGTGTAGTTGACTCCATTTAATTTTTTGCATATATATTGAATTTCATCAGACCATGTTAAATTTTTATCTATATAGATTCCCAAGAATTTGGTGTTGTCGTTTAAATTAATGATTTTACTCAAATCTAAGTTTGCTTGTTTAGTTTGAAATTGTACATAATTTGACTTATTTTCGTTTAATATTAATTTATTTCTGGAAAACCATTCAGTTATATTTGTTAATGCTAAATTTTTATTATCTCTTATGTTTCCCTGGGAGTTTCCACATACTAACAGATTGGTATCATCTGCATAGCTTACTAGGTTAGTGTTTTGATTGGCCAACGCATGTGAAAGATCGTTAACATATATAATAAATAATAAAGGGCCAGCAACACTGCCCTGCGGAATTCCAACTCTTATCCTTCCTTCGTTTGAGATGTATGTATCAAAGTCTTTTTCAATGGTCACTTTTTGAGTTCTATCCGAGAGGTAGGACCGAATCCACTGCAGGGGTACTCCTCGTATTCCATATAGTTCTAACTTATCTAAAAGAATATTATGATCTACACAGTCATAGGCTCTAGATAGATCTAGGAATATTCCCAGGGTAAGTTGTTTGTTTTCAATATTTTTTATAATTTTTTCTACAAAATTAAACACTGCAGTTTCAATGGACCTACCTCTTATGAAACCGTGTTGATGTTTACTGAAGATATTTTGTGATTGGAAGAATTTTAATAATCTATTACACATTGCTATCTCAAAGACCTTTGAAAAAGACGGCAAAAGGCTTATTGGTCTGTAATTTTCTTTAAGTGAAGGGTCTCCCTTTTTATATATTGGTTTTACTATAGCTAATTTAAGACGGTCTGGAAAAATTCCTTGATGAAAAGAGTTATTGATTATATAACTTAGTGGGCGAGATAATTCGTGTACGCAGTACCGTAAAATACTTGTGGGTATTTCATCATATCCACCACTCATTTTATTTTTTAAGTTTTTTATAATGTTAGTTATTTCTTCTGGAGTTACTGCTTTTGCAAATTTGGGGCTGCATTGACAAGATACTCATTAATTTCATTGCATATTTGGGTTTCCTTCTATTTCAATTTCTTTCGATTTATTTTTATTTCCTTTGATGGAATTCACGATTCTCCAAACACATTTCGACTTATTGTCGCTATTTTCTATTTGATTTGAGTAAAATAATTTCCTGGACTGCTCTAATAAACTGTCGTATTTCTTTTTAGTTAATTTATAGGATTCTTTATATCTCTCATCGGAATTACTTAGGACTAACATTAAATCTAACTGTTTTTTACAATCTGCCAATTCTTGACCATTATAATAATTACATAGATTTTTGTTGCCAACTCTTACTGGCTTTATAGGGAAACATTCATTAAAAATGGGTAATATTATCGACATAAAATTGTTCCATTGAGCATCTACATCTGTATTAGAGCAGCTGTATACGCTAGACCAATTTTGTTGTGATAATATATGCTTGAATCGATTTTTGTTTTCATCGTTAAATATCCTCTTATTGCTAATGTTTCTCTGATTATTTCTCTTAATGTTAAATATAACTTTTTGAGCTGTATGGTCCGAGATATGAGTATTCATTACTTCCGATATATATTCGTTACAATAATTGGTGAATATATTGTCAATGCAGCTTTTCGATCTGCAGTTTACTCGGGTATAATCTAAGACGGTAGGAAATATATGAAATGAATTTAGCAGAGATACAAACTCTGTAGCATTTTTATCTTTAGATTTAATGTCTATGTTGAAATCACCTGCAATGAAGATTATATTGTTTTGAGATTGAGCTTTTATTAAAAGTTCTTCCATTTTTGACATAAATATATTTATGTCTGCATTGGGTGGACGATACACAGACACTATTATCACTTTCCCTATGTTCATTTTTACTTCCACTGCTGCACATTCCAATGTGTTGATAATTGAGAGTTTACACAAATCGTCTCTAACTTTCCATATTACGTTCTTCCTGCAGAAAATTGCTGCTCCACCGTGAGAGCTGTACATTTTAAGGAAATAACAAGGGAAATAAATCAGTTGTTGGAAATCGTTTAATCCATTGGGTGCACCTAATTTTTTTAGTTTTTAGCTAGCCTTTACTGCTTTCAGTGATATAAGAAAAGGTTTTTTTAGCTTGCCTTTACTGCTTTCAGTGATATAATAGGAAAAGGTTTGTGTGTAAATTATTTATTTCTGAAAGTTACATGTTTCCTTGATTTATTACCAGTTTCTAGACAATTCTCATAACTTAAAAAATTAAGGACCTTATATTACCCAAATAAACTAATTATTTATATTTTATCTTAAATATATGCCTAAAAAACATAAGATAAAGTGTACTTCATGGAAGGAAGAATTTTGGTTTGTTCCAGAAACACTATTTTCAAGAAAACTAAAAATTTTATATAAGGGGTGTAAGTTTGCGAATTATCTCATTTTAGTGTAATTAGATATACGTAAAATGGAGTTATTTAAAAAAAAAATCATACAAGCACAAGCATTTGTGTGTTATGATTGAAATCGCATGGATTCCACAAAAAGTGCTCAAGATGGCATCTGGGAAAACGGAAAATACTGGCTGCTATGTAGTGCAATATGCTACATGCAACAGTGTAACACAGCGCTTAATGCTACTGAACTGTTATTTTTACAGAGCTAAATATTCGTTTTTAAAAAAAACCCAATGACATCTCAAGTAAATTCTTTCATTTTGTTTTAGTTGTCAAAAACATAAAAAAACGCTAAATATCTTGAAAGAAATGCATATATAGATTTAAAAGAATACTTTTAGATCTATATATGCATTTCATTTTGCACTACACTGATTTAGACATTCGATCCATCAATGAAGGGCATCAGGACATATTTTCACTGTTGGTGCTGTTTTGAGTGCATAAGACCTTTGTGTGTTTGTGATAAGTCTGGTATGCGTAATATTGCTATACTCAGCCTGTGACATAGATGTTCATGTACAATGTAGTGCAATACAATAAAAGTGTGATCGGATAAGGTATATAATGTTATACACAGTAATTTTTCTGTTACTCGCATTTTTTAGTTTCACAGATAAAGTGTTAAAATTTGATTTTTGGCTTTTTTTAAAACAAAAATTGTTATCAACTCTTGAAATATGGCAGAACTTAGACCAATTAATGATCTGTTACGCTCTAATGGACTGCTAATATATTAGTGAAAACTATTCTATTAAAATTAAAGTGATACATTGATATGAACAGCCTGGTGGATAAAAAAATGTATCGACTCAAATATCTTAATAATTTATACAGTATGAACAGTCAGTATTACGTAATTTTAAAAATACAAAACAGATACCGATATTTTGAGAAACAAAAATATATATAAAACCACAATGTATTGCAGAAACTCCACTTTACAATATAATAATAAAAGTTAATTGACTATAGGTATTCAAATTAAATTCTTGTAGTTAACAACCACAGAGAAATAGATGTAACTTATTTATGTTGTTTCCTGTTTTATCACAGGACCACAGCAGGTAATTTGTTGACGACTTTTTCTTAAGAGAAAAATAAAAAAACAATTTTAAAATATGAAACAACTTTAGCAGAAAAAATGCATAACCTCACAACTTTTTGTAAGTTTCCTGTATACAACATTTGCAGTAATATTGGATTCCTTGGATTCCAAGTTCTTGCCTGAATGCAACTACCTTTTATTCTAATATTGCTTGCTAAATTGTGGTGGCAAACTCCGCAATCTATTTTTCTGAGGTGCTTTTTAGCCGCTAATCCACCAAGGGCACCAAGATATGGGTACAGACTTTGGAATCCACTTGCCCTCTTTAAAATGAAATCATTTTCACCTATAAGACTTAGAAACTTCTGGTATGAGACTATTTCTTTCATCAACGATTTTTGTTTCTCTTTATATAAGATGCTGGAGAGTATTTAAAGCTCTATCACATTCATACTCTTCACAATTATTGCCAGGTGAATGCGAATAATGAAAATTATTTATAACAAGAGTCTTGAATAATAATGGCAAAAGATGAACAAGTAGGGTTTATATTTTTTCCCGCCTGACTTCTGACAATAATATTCTCTATAGCATCTTGATTGAAATTTGGGTGGGATGAACGCTTATAAACAATTAAAAAAAAACAGTTTTGAAAATACAGTTTATTACAGACAATAGAGTTACAGACAAATACATATTAAAAAAATATGCACTATGCAATAAATGTCTAGGATTCTCTGCTAGGGAAGAATATTAATTTGTAACAAATGTACAAATAAGAAAATCTTAAGCAAAAATAATGAGTACAAAATTTATTTAGCTTTTATACAAAATGGAGATACAACAGGTGTTTCCTGACTTCATTGTGCGTTGTACTGATTCAAGGATCTTGCTGGACTGGACAATTTGCTAATCTTCACAAAACTTCCAAATCTTAGTAGCCAAAAGATCAACCGCAACTTTCTCTGATATATATATATATATTCTTAGATGCCGCACATAGTGGGGTCCGTATAAAAATGAACCAAGTTGACATCCATACATTATACTCGTCTATATACTGTGCCCAAATAAAATACAATTTGGCGTCTGTACATTTAACGTGAAAAGTGGCATATTCATATACATTACACAATTTTTAGGTATACTTTGGATTCTGTATATACAATTTTCTAGCACGATAGGATCCCTGCGGTGTTGCCAACTCGTTGTGCGAGATAGGGCTAGTATTTTCTGCGGCTAATTCATTGTTCTGCTCGTAATATATAGTCACAAAATACGAGCAAGAAATATAAACTTGTTCATCTCACTTCAAAAAATATAAAAAGAAACAATTACAATTAATAATTAATTAAGAAACATGAGAAAGAAATTCACTGATAGAACAAAAAACATTGGATAATAATAATTTTCTTACAAAGGAAGTAAATTTATTTAATCTAACATTTTTAATACCGGTGGGTAATTTGTTATACAATTTAGCCCCCATAATAGTATGGATTTGATTTATACAGTTCTAATCTGCGTATGTCAAATTGCAAGTTTTGACCATGTCTGGTATTATAATTGTGATGTTCATTTTATAGGTTAAAATAGAATATATTCTGCCTCACAAATTTTAGAATTTTTGATATATAGAGATGCAAGGGAAAGTGAGTATTTGTTCTCTAATAAAAACTTGTTTACAAAACTCTCGATATTTTAACCCAAACATACAGCGAGTAGCTGTTTTTTGCATTATGAAAACTCTAATTGCAGCTGATGAGCATCCATATGCGATAATTCCATACCTCATACAGATTCGAAATTGGAGTAGTTAGGAGGTCTTTGTGATATGTTTATTGGTAATGGTGGAGAGCCTTTTTAATGCAAAACAAGTACTTGCACATTTTTTACATACATAGCTTACATAATCTCGCCATGTTAGAGATATGTCTATATATGTATTCCAAGTAGTTTGAAACTTGTTTTTTTGCTCATTAGATCTTCCATTCAGCTTAATTAAGGGGCGGCTCATAATTGGCAGCAATTGGGTGAAATTGTAATATACGTTTTTTCTTGGTTAATTTTTAAGTGAAGACTACTACTAAGATAATTAAACAATGCTACTAAGTTAGTGGTGAGAGGTAAGTGAAACCTCTAAAATGGTCAATTGCTACTATACACCATAGATGTCTCTATGGGCGTATAGCGACTTGCGATTCTGCAAGTACCTGAGAGCGGCGACCTTTCAGTCCTAGGCTATACGCCCATAGAGACATCTATGGTGTATAGTAGCAATTGACCATTTGAGAGGTTTCACTTACCTCTCACCACTACTCAATTTACTATAGTTTGTATAAAACTAGCAGGTTGGCCACTATCATTTGTCTGCTCCATGACCTATGGCATACTGATGAGAACTAATAAGTTCGAAACCGGTCTATGTCTGGTCAGGGAGTTGACAAATGATATTGGTTACCATTCTTTAATGATTTGTAAGGTGTAATTCAATGCAGGTATTTGCCCGCTGTGTAGTTGTTTCCTGCAAATCATATATTATAATGCTACTAAGTTGTTGTTTAGTTGTTGGGTTACATTTTCTTGTTTTTGATTGTATGTAACCAGTGTCATGTTATCTGAAAATTCACAAATATAGACAGATGATCATCTATATCATTACAATATAATAAAAATAGTAACGGGCCCAAAATACTTCCCTGTAGAACACCAGCATCTATTGTGAGCTCATTTGAATTTTGGCCAAGATAATTTACAAACTGTTAACTGTCATATGAACAGTTGAAAATTTTTTTGAAGTTGTCAAAACATTTATCCGCCTTTTTGGCCATTACTTATCAAATTTTGATCGTACGGAGATTTAGAAAAAACAAATTGTATGTAATCAAATATTCTATCGAAATCGTAGAATTCCGTTTTTTTTTTCAAACGATGCACCGTTGTTGAGTAAATCGCAAAAAACGTGCTCAAAAAGTAACGTCTTTTCAAGGGAATGAAAAATTGCCAAATTTTTCGTATCCCGTTTATTTTTAGATCAAATTGTGTGATGTAACAAAATGTCAGGCTTCAAATATTCTAAAAATCGTTTTACTTGATGATAGTTTTCACAGAAATTAACGGGCTCCAAGTTAACCACAAAAATAATATATTTTTGTATATGGAGTAAAAGTGACATTTTTGTGTCAAGGATGTACTTGACAACCCAGAAACATTTTTTTTTTAATATTGGCTAAACTTCTAAAAATCGAAAATAAATAAAGTTGTCTCTTGCTGCACTCACTCATGGACTCAGTGTATATTTACCATGAAGTAAATACACCAAAATTACTACTTGCATATCTCCAAAAACATTCGAGTTAAATGCCGGAGTATTCTTGAAAAGGTCAAAATGTCCTCTCCAAATATGACAACATAGACATGATATACTTAGAATTTCCTAGAATAAAATCCCTATGTTTTTGTTCTTAAACCTTCAAATAGTCTTGAAAATGGGGTGAGAAAATTAAGTGAACTAAACTGTAGGCACATTATTTAAGTAATTTTAAAATGTAGCCACAGGGTCTCCGCACATAACTTTATTCTTGAAAGTAATTTCAAAAATCTGTTATACATATGCCTCGCAATTTCAATACTGCATTGAGAATACATTGTAAAAAAATATTAATTGAAATAAGTTAATTTAATAAAAAGATTTGGAAATCATGCCAATTGTAAACATTAACATTTATTTATAGCAAGGAATGTGCATAAGTCAACAAATTCGGTCTTAATCGGTAACAGGCAATTCTCAGATAAGCTGTTTTGAGCAATGCTATGTTGCCAATAGTACTGGAAGCCAGTCTTCGCGCTGTACAGATTTTCCAAATATACAGATTATTGACATCAGCGCGACTCTGCGGCACTTTATTAACACTATGCTGTTTACTTTTATTGGGAGTTGGCTTAAAATAGCTTCCTGTAAATTTTATGTTCTTTTGGTAAATGGCATATTTTTATAAACAAAATCAAGTTTTAAATCAAATTGCAAATTGAACTCCGTATATTGGAGGTCAATTTGCCGAGGAAGCCAATCTTTCTGGGATTTTTGCACAGCGGAAGCCAACGTAGTCGACATATATTATTATATATATATATATATATATATATATATATATATGTTGTTTTTTTAGGTTTTCGCGGGTGTTAAATGAAGTGTTGTTGTACTTCCGGGTGCTCTCCCGCGTCGATGATCGACTCCTCCAGGAGTCACGGTTGTCTAAACGACGTTTCGGCAGAATCTCATCTGCCATCTTCAGGTTCTCACTGAAAGCTGCCTACTGCTGCTTCTCGTTGCTCGAACTGAACTGGCGTTCCCCGCGTTGTGCGGCTCCTTATATATGCTCCAGTCTAGGGCGCGCCTGCGCGTTTGGCTACGTGTTACCGGTCCCCCACCACCTGTGGTAGGCGTAGCGGGCGCCTGAGCCAACCCGACAAGTGGCCTCGCTGAAACGTCACGCTCCACGTGACTTCTCGCCGGTGGTCGGGCATCCTCGTCTCCAATCGGTGCCGCAGAATGCCGTGGTTCTCCTTGATTGGTCCGCGCTCGGCTCTGACTCCTCGTGATAGGCCCATTTCGGGCAGGTTGCTGTGCTTCTTCACTATTTGTCAATACTTGAACATGCCTCCTCGTGATTAGTTCGTCCACGGTGGATCGTCGTGTGTCTTCGGTTACGTATTTTCCCACAAGAGCGGGCTTCCAGGAATTGGGCAATCTCTGCGTATCATCTCGTTTATTAAGATTTTGTGGTCTTTTTTCGATCTCTATGGCCTCTCTGGTAATCCTTGACCTATAATGCTCGATATTAGCTACTGTTCTGGTGTTGTCGATAGTCCAATAAAGGGGACTTTTAAATGTCCATTCGTATTCCATGGCTGAATTTTTTACCAGAAATTAGTTTTAAGATGTACATCAAGCGTCTGTAGTCAAAAAGTAGAAATTTATGGGCAGGGGTTGTAAAAAAAATATTTAAGGGTTGAAATCGCGATATATCAAAAACGGAAAAATTTTCGAAAGAAAGTTCTAGACAAAAGTTGTTCTATGTAAAAAAGCTACTTAACTTTTTTTTCTATAAGTGACCTGCGAGCCGTGAAATTCGATTAAAGTTTTTGAACGATTTACACAGTCAAATACACCGCTGGCGCGTATGCCCTCTCCTCGCCGTCGCTTTTTTGACAGAACACAATGACATATCGTCTGCAGATCTCTTAAATTGAAGTACTAGACAGGGTGATATTTTGAAAAGTGACGCGAAATGTTGCTGTAGTGTTTTGGCATTTTAATGAAATTATTCATAAAAATTCTTATAACTCCGGAACGGATAGAGATATCGAGATCATATTTGGCACGTAGGTTGTAATACAGATTTGGGATGGAATTCGGGTGAATCTGCGGATGGAAGATGGATATAAGTCCCACATATGTTATCACAAACATGAAAAATCCTTATAACTCGCAAACGGGTAGACATATCGCGTTCATACTTGAGACGTAGGTGTTACTATTGAAGAGAGACGGAATCCAAATGATCCTGCTGAGTGATTGTATTCATATAGGGTCAGTTTGGGTTCCACTGTTTCTTACGGTGTTTCTAAGACTTTCTTAAAGTATGGTGATTTCTGATATTCTGATGGTTTTCCCGTAAAAAAAAATCGATCGATTGGATTCATATCGGGTCAGTTTGTGTCACAAAGCTTCTTAAAGTGTTTTTAAGAATTTTATGGTGTTTTTGGCTTTCTTTTATGCCAGTAAAGGGGAATTATAATTGTTCACTTGTAATCCATGTCTCAATTCTTGCCCAAAAGTTTTAAAATGCGCCCGTATAATAGACGCAAAATTACATTCAGTGATATTTTCATCTAAGAATATTAGTTAGTATTAGAATGCTTTTGTATATAGTTATTATAAAAAAAGCTTCTCGAAAATCGGACGTAAAATACGTAATACTTAAAAGAAGTCGTGGGGGAGAGTATATTGTTAGTTCAAGCATGTACCGCCCAGATATCTACAAATTGTATATCGATATACATTTAGTTTAGTTTAGTAGATATACATAGTAGTTTAGTTTAGCAATTGTATCAATTTTGCGACACTTTAAATGGATTCTGCGTTATCGCTTCTATTTTTATGAACCCGTTCCTAAAGATAGATAATAGTAAAAAGAATAGTGATAATTATTTTTAGAAATAATTATTTTTCATTAAATATAACAAATATTATTAAGCAAATTAATATAATGTGAATTTAGTGAACACAAATGAGCATATTTAAAAAAGTACAAACACATTTAAGAAATCAAGTATGGCCTGAAAAAACAATGTTTGTGTGGTATAAATTGTTGATCAGTTTATCCGCAGCTAATTTTCGAGCGAAATAGGACCTTATTCATATACAGCAAGATACTGCTTTCTGCGCCATCTGGATATTTCTTTTCTTTTATATAAAGAACATGATAATTTAACATTGATAATTACATACGAAATGAGTTGTTTATCGTTTCATTCTTCAAATAAATACCTTTCTATAACTTGTTATCTTATTATGGCATTGCCATTGATGATTGAATTTTCAGATCTGTCTTGTATACTAAAGGGAAATACGTCTTGAAAAGCGGAAGTATGACGTCGATGGATACGGAAGTCGCTTAATTTAATCCTGTGACAGTGACATTTATAAATAACGTGAATATAGACAGAAACAAACTAGTATAAAAGCATAACCTAAAATTTTTTAAAGACATAATAAAGTTAGATGCGAGTGGGTTCTCTAACCTAAAAATCGAATATTTAAGTAGGATTTTTGCAAGCACCCTCAAGGTCGGATGGGGTAGCATCTTCCACTATACCGTCCACGAAGAACCGATTACGACGGTTATCGAATCGATCCGATCACACCCGAAGGCGTTATTCATCGTTTTATCAAGGACTGGGGGAATTGAAAAATCGAAATAAGTTTCAGGGGAGTTCACAGTGTGAAAGCTAGGATTTTAAGCAACAATCCGAACTTCGCACGAAAATTTCCGAAGTTTTCCGAAGACACATGGACGGACGTGAAGTATCGTTATCTACTAAGTCGACCACTAGAAATCGATTCCGACCATTGCCGAATCGATCCGACCAACAGTTGGGAAAAAGTGTGCTGTGGCCAAACTGAAGGTCAGAAATAAGTAAAACGTTACTAGAGGACAACTAGGACCTCGACACACCTTTTGCACCACTTTTGACTGACCACACAAATTTTGACGGGGATCAAGAAACTCGGTCGGGTTTCGCAGCTAATTTTCTCTAACTGTCATGGTAGAGCGAAACGGGAAATAGAACATAATCATTTAACATTGGTAATTACATGCGAAAATGAGTTATTTGTTTTATTTTTTCCATTTTTTTTTTATGGCATTCGGGCGGTTGACCCACAGCCAAGCACTAAATTCTTAAATACTTAAATAACCTGATTCTGACCTATTCGATAAAATAAACATTACTTTGTGATACAAGAGGAAGTAGACGGGGTCACGAACTTTATTGTTTTATCTTTCAAATAAATACCTGTCTTTAACTTGTCATCTTATTGCGGCATTGCCATTGATGTTTGAATTTTGAGATCTATCATTCCGGTTATATTAGTTAGTGACTCTGGAAAAAGAAGTTAAAGGCAACGCGACCCCTCGTTTTCGAGTAACTTGAGGTCATAGAATCGATCACCACGAGTTTTAGTTCGATCCGACCAACCGTTCCGGGAAAAAGTTTGCTGTGACTAAACTAAAGGTTTAGAAATAAGTAAAACATTACTAGAGGATAACTAGGACCTCGATACACATTTTGCACCACATTTCCCTTATCAATGCACGTGTTTCAAGAAATATACATAAATATACTCATACATGTAGGCCAATTAAAAGTATAAAAATAGAACTTATTACAAATAAAAATAATGCTTTAATCCAGTCAACAAGTACAGGGAAAAATGAGTAGCGCTAATTTTTTCTATTACATGTGGAATGTGTGCTGCTGCTTTTCTTACATAATTCAATGGGTATCTCAGCCACCAAAAAAGGTATTCCTACTACGGTAGTACCATTAGAAGTAAAGACAAAATTGAAATTCAAGTAAAGTAATCAATTATTTACCTACGTTTCGAAAATACACTTTTTCTTCAACAAGTCCCGTGTTGGATTCCAGCTGTGAAATCCAGCTTCAGAGTTTTGGTTGTATTGTCATGAAAACAATGTTGAAACATTAACTGTACCTACATGATTTCAAGAATTTATAACCTGCAATATTTTGCTTTTGGTTATCAATAAGTATTTAAAAAATGTATTTTACAATAAATTAGGTTTAAAATAAGCTCTACACGATTTCCTAAATTTCTAATCTGTATTTTACTGCTACTAGTAAAAAATCGAATAATACATTATATTCAACTTTCGAGCATCTACATCATATAATGCAGAAAATACTTATACTCGTAGTCGATTGAAGGAATCGGACGAACTACCGAATGTTTGCGCCTCGGGCTAGACAATGTCCCCTTCAGATTTTCGAGGATGCTGAATCGATTCCCGGGGTCAAACCAATTTTTCCGCCTCGGCAACCCCCTCAAATTTGTCAAAAACCACTCCCAACCCCTTTTCCGTGAACCCATTTATTTTTCCAGTTTTTCGACTAATTGTTGTTCCCTCGAGTAGAACGGAAGGTCCCTCGAGGGATTTGACCTAAGCCACCCCTATCCCAGGCTTCCAACCCTTGTAGGGGGTGGAAAATTGATATTTGTTTTTCTGAGAAAAAGAAATTAATATTTTGTAGGCGTTTTTTTTTGAGGAAGGTGGTAGGTGACGAGGATTGTGCAACCACCCCCAGGGGTTGTTTTCACCCATCAAGCGGGTGGAAATTTTTTTTCAGCTATAATTGAAAAATACCATAAAAATATGTTTATTAAAGTGTTCTTATATATATATATATATATATATATATATGTTAGATAGTGGATTGTAGATTTAACTTTTTAAAAACATTTATTTAGTTTAACACTGGAGTCAACGTTGACTCTATAATAATAACAATAATAATTTTGAAGTGATTTATTCGAACATGAGTTTAAGACTGAGGTTTACAATGGCAGTGGGTAATATTTATAATATCTGGAGAACAAAGAACATTGGATTTGCAATTCAGCATGATAACAGATTACTGAGAAAGAAATGTTAAGCTCAGCTAGCGTGAGCGGTTATTAGAGAAGAGCTGTTACGCAATTTGTAATGTGATATGTCTGAGAAGGTTAAGCCTGTCTCGGTGATATTATATATCATGGTATATTTCTAATATAACAGCTTCCCCCTTATAAAAAAAGTTGGTGTTTTATGCAGCAACTTTTGAAATGAATATAAAATGTATATAAAAGGAATGGTACAATTTGGAAAAATATAAAAGATACAAAAATGTTAAATAGTAAGGTTTAAAATACAGAATAAAACCTTAGCGTCTAAAATATGAAATGCAAGCACAATAAGCTTGATTCATAAAATAATATAACATAAAAATGTTAGAGTTAAAATATAGCTTTAGCAAGAAAGCGTAAAATACAAACATAATAAGTTTGTTGTAAAATGGGATAATATAAAAATATTCCCAGGGTTAAAATATGGCTTTACCATGAAAGCCTAAAATATAAGCATGATAGGTTTAAATGAAAATGGTATAAAAATGTTAATGCAATTGAAATTAACAAGGGATAAGTAAAATAATGAAATGTAATGATTAAATGAATAAAATATGGTTCACTGAAGAGTCCAGCACTAAAAGTCAGTAAAAGGCACAAAACAGTTCATCTTTATGTAAGTTCTATGTCTTCGGCTTCGTTGTCTTCTCTCCTTAAGGTAGGTCGTCTTCGTGAAGGGAATAGGTTATCAAATGTCCTGTGAGGTTTGCTAGGCCTAGGTGGAGATGGGGGTGATGCAGAAACATCGATGGCTAGTCTTCGTCTTTTTGTTCTGCACTTACAAAATAGGTACAGAAATAACAGTCCAAATATTAGCACAATGATGAAGTAGGTGAACCAGGATATGTGTTTTGTTACGAATGGTTCGTTGATTAAATCGTCTAGATCTCTGGAATATTGGTCCAATTTGTGTTTGGCAATTTCGAGATCTTCTGTGTTAAGGTTGTTTAATTTTAATGGTTTAAGGTTTGGTGCTCTAATGTTGTTTGGAATTTTGTTGCAGCATTCGAATGGAATTTGGATGGGATGAGTGTCGTCGTTTACGTCGGTTACTTCGTTGGTACTGGCTTGGATTTTTGTGATGCTTATAAAGGCGTAACAATTAGGTTGTAATTTCACTATTGAGTTTTTGTAGATGACTTCAGTTTTCGAACTTCTTTCTGGACAATTGATGGTTGCCTGTAATGGTTCTGCGTTGATAACCAGCCACGTATTTTCGTCTATCTTTTGGACGTTGTATCCTTGGCCGATGATGAATGATGTCTGGCAGCTTCCTGGCAGAGTTTTGAGGTTCTTGAAGAGACGGGCTTCGCAAATGGCATTATCATCAATGGGGTATGAAAATAGATTTAGACATAATTTAGTGTTGAAGTAGAGTGGTTTGCATTCTCTGAGGTCCGGGATGGTTAAGTACATTAGAGAATCATCATCTCTCGCGATATATTTCTGAGAGGTTGACAAGATATGATATAAGCCAGTTCTATTATCCAAAATAGGGATAGGATATAATTGAAATACTGAATAGGTTTGAGGGTCTGCCAAAGGTATGTCTAATACGAATATTAAATCTGAATTTGTTTGAAAAGCTTTTAGTTCTATAATGTCTAAATACTGTGCAACTTTTGATAATTTGATTGGAAGTGGCAAATTGTTCCTTTGTAGGTTCTGTGAGATTTCCTGTAAGGAATTTACCAAGTCTTTTGGGTTTATAATCGATGTGTGAATTATTTTGAGCCTCGCGAAAGTGATAGAATTCAGGATATCGTTTAAGTTATCTTCGATAAATAGATAGCTTGCCATAAGCTGTTCGCAGATTTCTATAAATTTTAATTTTGCGTGAATATTTTCTATGTCTTTAGTCATGTCTAGAATTGAAGTTTCGATTTCTTTAATATCTTTATTGAAAGTTTCTTCATCAACCTGCAGTTTTTGAATGGTTGCGTTGAAATTTTTGATTACTGAAGTTGTGACAGATATTTGATTTTTGATTAAATTTTCGAGTTGGTGCTCGTCATTACTTAATTTGTTGATGCAATCAGAATAATACTGACCATCTTCTGCATCTAAATTTCCAGTTATTGATTTGAAAATTGTTCCAATACCGTTTAGTATTCCTCGCTTGTATCGTTTCGTGTCAAGGTAAATTTCGTCAAATTTTGATTGTATTGATTGAGAAATTTGTGTCAATAAACTGAGGTGAGTTTTTACGTCTCCTAAAAAGACGTTCATGTAATGATACGTTGGGTCGAGTGTGTTGTATAGTGTCTGTAAGATCTTGTCGTTTTTGTCGAAAGCTGTCTTAAAGGTAGATATGTTTTTGTGTACCAGTAAAGTCCATTTCTTGTGAGAAATCACAATGTCTGTGTCTCGGTGATAGTATATTCCAATTGTATTGTTAATTGGTGTTATTTTAAATTGAGCAAGTGCTGATCCGAACAGCAGGAAAAACCTGAAAATAAATTTAATTTTCAGTATAAGGTTTCATTCGGTCAAAGTTTACTTTAGTCGTTTGGTTTGTTTCCGGATTTAATAATGTTGCAGAATTTTGAGAAGTTTCTAAAATTTCGAAGGGGCCGTTAAATTTGTTCTGTAATTTGTTTTTTATTTGTGATTCTTTGACGTACACTTTGTCGCCAATATTATATGTGTGTCGATTTTCGGGAATGTTTTTGTCGAATCGAACTTTGGCTTTTTGTTTTTGTGCTTCTGTTCGACTTCGCGCAATTTTGTAATAGTGGGATATCCGGTTGTTAAGGTCTCTAACGTATTTGGTAATCAGGTCTTTCTGGTTATAAAGAGTTTCGGGTGGTCGGTTAGCTGTATGTCCGAAAATAAGCTCGTATGGCGTAAAGCCATGAGTTTTGTTTACCGAGTTGTTATAACATATTACCGCGTATGGTAATATTGTGAAAGGATGTTCGTTCGGATTCTCTGTTTTATGTATTCTGATCATTTCCGCTAGGGTGGCATGGAATCGTTCGATAGATCCATTGGATTGAGGGTGTCCTACGCTGGAGTATGTTAATTTTATGTCGTAGAGAGTACAAAGATCTTTTAATAAATTATTATCGAATTCACCGCCGTAATCACAATGAATTCTTAATGGGGTGCCATAGTGTTGGAAATATAGCAACAGGGTGTTTACAACTGATTTTGCACTTTTGTCTGGGACAGCATAAGCTTGAGTAAATTTCGTTAACTCGTCGCGGATGGTTAGTGCATAGTTTCTCGTGGGAAATTCGAATAGATCGATATTAACTCTCTCAAATGGAGTTTTAGGGGTTTCGGTAATTACTAAGGGATTGTTGAGGTTCTTACGACAGACTTTTGTTCTTTGACATGTTTCGCAGTTTTTTATAAAATTTTCGACATCTTTTGTTAAACCTTGCCAATTATATTTATTTTTGATTCTACGTATTGTTTCGTTTATTCCACGATGTAAATTATTTTTTCCGGTGTGATGCTGGTCGAGAATGATCGGACGTTGGTCTTCATCGGGAGTTCGTAATAAATTTTGACAAATGATTAGTTTTAAATCTTTTTCTGCAAAAATAAATGATAGGATTTCGAGAATTGGAAAGTCTAGATTGTTTTCAACATGGTAAGTTTTGGAAAGGTCTAATTTGTTTCGATGTTTGTAAAGTGTTAAAAATAGATGTTCTACCACAGACTCTGGGTCGAAAGGTAGAGCGATAATGTAGTAGTTTCTTTGTCGGGTCGATTTGCTGGAAACGATATTAATTGTATTGTTATAGAATTCGGGGTTTTCTTCGAAAATATCCTCGATAATTTGATGGTGAAGGTCTGTCAAGTTGTTTTGTTGGAAAAACGTTATGATATTTTTATTTTCTCGATCTAATAGTTGCTTATTTGTGATTTGAATTTTGGAATAGTCTATTAGAGATTTGGTTTTGTAAAGTCGGGAAAATGTGTCAAATTCTCGGGCGATTTGTTCGTCGGTAATTTCGTCATCGTTGTCTGAAATTTCGTCTTCGTCTGAGTCTTCGTTTGCGGCTAGAATTTTTGAATAAAATTTGGAACATTCTGAAAAGTGATTAATTTTTATTCTGGACAACGCGTCCGCGTTTTTATTGATTTTTCCGGGTTTGTATATTATTTCGTAATCGTATTCTTCGAGTTTTAAGCGCCAACGCGCTAGTCTACTACCTGGGTCTTTTATGGAAAATAGCCAAGTGAGTGGTCGGTGGTCGGTGACGAGTTTGAACTTCCTTCCGAATAGATATGGCCTAAAATGCTTTACACTCCAGACCAAAGATAAAAGTTCACGCTCAATGGTTGAATACTTGGTTTCCGCGCCGCATAAAGTTCGAGATGCGTATGCGATTGGCAAATCTTTTCCTATACTTCCTTGTGAAAGTACAGAACCTATTGCAAATGCACTAGCGTCTGTAGTTAGGACAAAAGGTTCATCGAAGTTGGGGTAGATCAATATCGGAGTAGTTGTCAAGGTTTGTTTTAGGGTTTCAAATGAATTTGTAGTCATTGTCGAAATTGAAAGGTATATCTTTTTGTAGCAATTTAGTCAAGGGTTTTGAAATTTTGGAAAAATTAGGAATGAAACGTCTATAATAGCCTGCTAAACCTAGAAAAGATTTAATTTCTTTCTGATTTTTGGGTTGAGGAAAATTTAGAATTGCTTCGACTTTGGCAGGGTTCGGTTTTACACCATCCTTTGTAATAAGATGTCCTAAATAGGCAACTTCTTTGCGAAGGAATTCGCATTTGTCTGGCTGAATTTTGATGTTGGCTTTTTGTAAACGTTTGAAGACTTCTGTTAATCGAGAAATATGTTCATGGATAGTAGGGGAGTAGATAATGATATCGTCCATATAGACGAGACACCTTTCGTTTTGGATTCCTAGTAAAATGTTGTCCATCACCCTTTGAAATGTTGATGGAGCATTTTTGAGTCCAAAAGGCATTCGTACGAATTCAAAATGACCATTTTCGACTGTGAAAGCGGTTTTTTGAATGTCTTTGGGATCGATTTCAATTTGATGGAAGCCAGAGGCCAAGTCTAAAGTCGTGAAATATTGGCATTTGCCTAATTGATCTAAAAGGTCGGAAATGTTAGGTAGAGGATATTTATCACCTATCGTTACTTCGTTTAATTTTCGGTAGTCAACTACGACGCGCCATTTCTGTTTACCAGAAGCGTCTAGTTTTTTGGGGACTACCCAAACTGGGGAGGACCAGGGAGAAATTGAAGGCTGGATAATGCCTTGGTCGAGCATTTTTGAAACTTGTGATTTTACTTCTTGTTTGTGAATTTGGGGGTAACGATAAGATTTAGTGAAAATTGGTTTAGAATCGTTAGTGTCTATTGAATGCTTGATTTCGTTGGTAAATGTCAAGTTGTCACCTTCTAGATAAAATATGTCTGAAAAGTCTAAACAGAGTTGAGTAATTAATTCACTCTCCTCGTCGTTCAAGTGGTCTAAGCGTAATTGATTTTTTATTTCGTAGTTTCGGTCTATGTATTGGGAATCCGGATTTTGAAGATTTACGTTAAATATTGATCTAAATTTTTGAACGGGTTCAAGTTTAAGATCCGAGAAATGTATTGTTTTTGGAATCGCGTTTGCGTTTATTATCGTTGTCAAAAATTCACCATTGTTGTCTATTTTGACAATGGCATTCGGTAAACGTACCTTTTCATTTTCCTGGGCTATTAGTATAGCTTCGGTATTTTGTAAATTGCATTTAAGTTTAAAAATCTTTTCTGTGCGTGGTTCGATAGAAATTACATTTTGGTTTTTAACATTTAAATTTGGGTTTGAAATTCTAATACCTGGATTATTGTTTTCGTTAGAATTATTGTGGTTCCTGATTGATGTTACTTCAGTTACCTCAAATAGTGGTACGGTTTTAAAATTGGTAATAAGTTGATTATTTTCAAAGTCCACATGACACTTATAATATTTTAAAAAGTCTGCACCTAATAGTCCATCGAATTCTATATCTAGGTCGTGAACATAAACCTTGTATGGGTCATTTGAATTGAATGGTATTAGAACAGATTCGGTGATATTGATTTTTTCATCTGTTATACCCTGTATAATTACATTTTCAGGATATCTTTGTTTGTACCTTTCAGCTGTTTTGGTTTTAAATACAGAAATACCTGCACCTGAGTCGACAAGAATTTTGAAACGGTTTGTGAAGTCTTTTATGTAAAATAGATTTTTGGAATTTACGACATTTAGTTTGTAGCGGGGTGTTTTTACATGAATTGGTTTTCCGGGAAGTTCAGGTTTGGGTCGAAACTGTCCTGGAAGTTTATCGCTTGGACTTGGCGAGAAATTTGGTCTAGTTCGTCTGTTTGTTGTGTTGGAGTATTCGTGGAATACTCCGGGCCTGTGTAAAAATCCGGAGGATTAGCAGTATAATCCTCGTATTGCTGAGAATTAACAGTATAATTCTCATGTTCCTGGGATTGGGAATTAGCAGTATAATGCCCACATTGTCCGTTTGGAAAATCGTAGTCATCATTATTTTGAGATTGATAATCAGGAGAATAATTGGTAGAATAATTTACGGATTGATTTGCAGAGTAATCTTCGTATTGGTTTGGGTAATCTGAATAATTATCATAAGTTTCTTGGTTTAGGTGATGGGTTTTTTGTTGGTTAAATCTATTGAAATTCGGGTTCGGTTGTATGGCAGAAGGTCTCTGCTGGTGGAAGTTAGGATTTGGCCTGATAGCTGAGGGCCTGTTTTGCTGTGGATAATTGCGTTGTTGATTAGAAAAATTTTGGGAATTCTGTGGTCTAAAGTTTGCTTGATTAGGTACACTCTGGAAGTGCTGTCTAGGAGCTTGTGCCTGATTGGAATAGGCGTTTGGTGTGAAATTGGGTTGTGAAAATTGGTGGTTTTGCCTCGTGCGGCATTCGTTAAAGCTGTGCCCATTCCTTTTGCAGAATGTGCAAAATGGTGGGAGATTTGGGCGTCTTTGCTGATTTTGAACGGGACTTCTATTTTGAATTTTATTGGAGAATTTTTGCGATTCGAAGTACGACAATTGCAACTCACGTTTGATGCGATTTATTGCATCTAGCATATCACTAGGATTGCCAGCCCTGATAATTTGCCCTAACTTGGGTTCTAATCCAGTCAGTAAGGTGGTCAATGTCATGTTTTCGATGAGGTTACATTGAGCAGTTTTTTCCTCTAAAGTTAGAGTCTGCTTTTGCACTGCTGCGTGCATTTTCGCGTTGTGTGTTTGTAGTCTTGATACGAATATTAGTGCGGTTTCGTTGGGTAGTTGGTGAACGCGTTGTAAGTCCTGTATAAGGGCTGTCAAGTCGCGGGAGTCACCGAAGTGGGCCTCGAGTAGGCTTTTAATTTCTGCCCAGGTGGCAGGGTTCCTGGAGTTTACTAGCTCGGCGGCTTTTCCCCGAAGTTTATTTTTAATGTGCAGAGCAAGTAGAACACGTTGGTCTTCTATAGACATTCCGTTCGCGTAAATACACGCACTAATAAAGGTTTGTAAAAATATCGGATTTCCATCGAATTCCGGGACTATCGAAAAAATCTCACTTAACCTGTAAGGTTCAATATTTATAGTTTCGTTCGCCGTGATTGAATTGTTTGCATTGGAATTGCTTACGTTTGTGGTGGTAGCCATTTTGTTTATATTATTTAGATAATTAAATAACTTAAAACACTTTTTTCAATTTGAGCTAGTACGCTACTGACAATTGGTAATTTTATATTATATGTAAAAGAATGTGCTGTTTATTTTATAATATTTCAAAATTTAATTACAAGGATAATTGGATTAATTTAAAAAGTGTTTTTAGTTGGGAATAATGTCACTGAAATTTTATATACTAATGTGCATTTAAACAGTATAGAACATGTGGGTTTTATTTTATTTCACAGTCAAGTAAGACGTAAACTTAACCTTTATATGATATATGATATTATGATAAAAATAATGTTAAGATAAAAATGGTATGTGATTATAATTATTTATGTAGGAAATGTAGATAAGTTCGTACTTAAAGAGTATATGATATTACGATAGGAACGGTATAGTTATTTATGTAGGTCACATAAATTTTAAATAAAATATTATATTACTTCTGAATGAAATTATTATTTGAATATTAGAACTGCTGTTCGTTAAATTGAATTGTTTTTTTATAAGAAAAATATGCAAAATAATCGAGATGATTCTTAAAATCTACTTACATTAAAATTTCCATTCCACACGTCTGGATTGAAGTTGAATGCTGCTCCGTGAATGTCCCCTTCAGATTTTCGAGGATGCTGAATCGATTCCCGGGGTCAAACCAAATTTTCCGCCTCGGCAACCCCCTCAAATTTGTCAAAAACCACTCCCAACCCCTTTTCCGTGAACCCATTTATTTTTCCAGTTTTTCGACTAATTGTTGTTCCCTCGAGTAGAACGGAAGGTCCCTCGAGTAGAACGGAAGGTCCCTCGAGGGATTTGACCTAAGCCACCCCTATCCCAGGCTTCCAACCCTTGTAGGGGGTGGAAAATTGATATTTGTTTTTCTGAGAAAAAGAAATTAATATTTTGTAGGCGTTTTTTTTTGAGGAAGGTGGTAGGTGACGAGGATTGTGCAACCACCCCCAGGGGTTGTTTTCACCCATCAAGCGGGTGGAAATTTTTTTTCAGCTATAATTGAAAAATACCATAAAAATATGTTTATTAAAGTGTTCTTATATATATATATATATATATATATATATGTTAGATAGTGGATTGTAGATTTAACTTTTTAAAAACATTTATTTAGTTTAACACTGGAGTCAACGTTGACTCTATAATAATAACAATAATAATTTTGAAGTGATTTATTCGAACATGAGTTTAAGACTGAGGTTTACAATGGCAGTGGGTAATATTTATAATATCTGGAGAACAAAGAACATTGGATTTGCAATTCAGCATGATAACAGATTACTGAGAAAGAAATGTTAAGCTCAGCTAGCGTGAGCGGTTATTAGAGAAGAGCTGTTACGCAATTTGTAATGTGATATGTCTGAGAAGGTTAAGCCTGTCTCGGTGATATTATATATCATGGTATATTTCTAATATAACATATATATATATATATATATATATATATATTATAATATATGATTTGCAGGAAACAACTACTCAGCGGGCAAATACCCCGACCTGCATTGAATTACACCTACAAATCATGTAAGAGTGGTAGCCAATATCATTTGTCAATTCCCCGACCAGACATAGACCGGTTTCGAACTTATTAGTTCTCATCAGTATGCCATAGGTCATGGAACAGACAAACGATAGTGGCCAACCTGCTAGTTTTATACAAACTATAGTAAATTGAGTAGTGGTGAGAGGTAAGTGAATCCTCTCATATGGTCAATTGCAACTATACACCATAGATGTCTCCATGAGCGTATAGCGACTTGCGATTCTGCAAGTACCTGAGAGCGGCGACCCTTCAGTCCTAGGTGGACTTAACCTACTGTTATAATATATGATTTGCAGGAAACAACTACTCAGCGGGCAAATACCCCGACCTGCATTGAATTACACCTACAAATCATGTAAGAGTGGTAGCCAATATCATTTGTCAATTCCCCGACCAGACATAGACCGGTTTCGAACTTATTAGTTCTCATCAGTATGCCATAGGTCATGGAACAGACAAACGATAGTGGCCAACCTGCTAGTTTTATACAAACTATAGTAAATTGAGTAGTGGTGAGAGGTAAGTGAATCCTCTCATATGGTCAATTGCAACTATACACCATAGATGTCTCCATGAGCGTATAGCGACTTGCGATTCTGCAAGTACCTGAGAGCGGCGACCCTTCAGTCCTAGGTGGACTTAACCTACTGTTATAATATATGATTTGCAGGAAACAACTACTCAGCGGGCAAATACCCCGACCTGCATTGAGGCAGGTTGGCCACTATCGTTTGTCTGTTCCATGACCTATGGCATACTGATGAGAACTAATAAGTTCGAAACCGGTCTATGTCTGGTCGGGGAATTGACAAATGATATTGGCTACCACTCTTACATGATTTGTAGGTGTAATTCAATGCAGGTCGGGGTATTTGCCCGCTGAGTAGTTGTTTCCTGCAAATCATATATTATAACAGTAGGTTAAGTCCACCTAGGACTGAAGGGTCGCCGCTCTCAGGTACTTGCAGAATCGCAAGTCGCTATACGCTCATGGAGACATCTATGGTGTATAGTTGCAATTGACCATATGAGAGGATTCACTTACCTCTCACCACTACTCAATTTACTATAGTTTGTATAAAACTAGCAGGTTGGCCACTATCGTTTGTCTGTTCCATGACCTATGGCATACTGATGAGAACTAATAAGTTCGAAACCGGTCTATGTCTGGTCGGGGAATTGACAAATGATATTGGCTACCACTCTTACATGATTTGTAGGTGTAATTCAATGCAGGTCGGGGTATTTGCCCGCTGAGTAGTTGTTTCCTGCAAATCATATATTATAACAGTAGGTTAAGTCCACCTAGGACTGAAGGGTCGCCGCTCTCAGGTACTTGCAGAATCGCAAGTCGCTATACGCTCATGGAGACATCTATGGTGTATAGTTGCAATTGACCATATGAGAGGATTCACTTACCTCTCACCACTACTCAATATATATATATATATATTTTGATTTTTCTACCCCTTTGAAGGATGAAAACAACCCCCGGGACCGGTTATACAACCCTGACCACCTACCACTTTCCTCAAAGAAAGAAGCGCTTCTTACAAAATATTAATATTTTACAAAAAAAAAAAAAAAATTATATTCTACCCCTTTGAAGGGTGAAAACATCCCCGGGGGTGGTTACACAACCCTGGTCACCTACAACCTTCATCAAAGAAACACCTCCTATAAAATAAATTTTGTTCTCACAAAAACAAATATCAATTTGCCACTCCCTACAAGGGTTGGTAGCCTAGGGCAGGGGTGGCTGAAGTCAAATCCCTCGAGGGAACTTCCGTTCTACTCGAGGGAACAACAAGTAGTCAAAAAACTGTGGAAAATAATCGGGTTAACGGAAAACTGGAATTTAGGGGTAGTTTTTGGCCAATTTGAGGGGGTTGCCCAGGTAAAAAAATTGGTTTGACCACGGAAATCGATTCAGAACCCTCGAAAACTTAGGGGGGACATTGTCTAGTCCGAGGCGCAAACATTCGGTAATTTCATCATAAATCCCGACTATTAATCGAAACCCATAATTGTATTGTAAAATAAAAACATTTTAAATGTTAAAATCGCAAACAATACATAAAACATTCACCTCTTAACGTTTGTCGTTCTCACTCTAGACACACTCTGTTACGCTTTTCTCTCTGGCGGTGAGTAGAGGGCATATGCGCCAGCTGTGTATTTTACTGTGTAAATCGTTTAAAAACTTTAATCGAATTTCGCGGCTCGCCGATCACTTATAGAAAAAAAAGTTAAGTAGCTTTTTTACACAGAATTTTTTTCTCTACAACTTTTGTCTAAAACTTTTTTTCGAAAATTTTTCCGTTTTTGACATATCGCGATTTCAACCCTTAAATATTTTTTTTACAACCCCTGCCCATCAATTTCTACTTTTTGACTACAGACTCTTGATGTACAAATTAAAACTAATTTCTGGTAGAAAATTCAGCCATGGAGTACGAATGGACATTTAAAAGTCCCCTTTATTGGACTACGAAGTATATTTTGTGTCCTGTGGATTATACATGCTGTGCTAGGGACGATGTTTTCCCCTCTTTTCGTACTACATTCATATGTTCTTCCTTTCTTACACTAATACGTCTGTTGGTCTGTCCTATGTATGATTTGTTGCAATCTTGGCACGGAATTTCGTATACTCCTTGGTTTTCTAGGGTAGTTTTTGATTTTGGATTACGGAGGACTGTACTGATTTTTCGGTCTGTTTTAAATATTGTTTTTATGTTATGTTTACGTAGAAGTTTGCCAATTTTATCTGTCGTCCCTTTCACGTAAGGTAGATATGCCTTTGCTATTGGTTTCTCGGTTTCCTCCTGAGTTTTTTGTCTGTATGGCCCCAGCGACTTCTGTATTGTATACCTCGAAAATCCATTTTTCATTAGTGCTTTCTGAAGTGAAGACATCTCTTCGTTGATATGGTCGACGTCTACCAACCTCTGAAAATGTGTCACTAGAGTCTTTACTACTGAATTTAATTGTGCTGGATGGTGGATGTGATGCCGCATTTAGATATCTGTCCGTGTGAGTGGGTTTTCTGTATACCGTGTGACCTAGTGTCCTATTTGGTTTCTTTTGCACTAATACGTCTAAAAATGGAAGCTTGCCTTCTATTTCTACATTCATGGTAAATTTGATCTTGTCGTGAATGCTATTCAGGTGGTCTAAGAAACTATTTAGTTGTTCTCTTCCATGAGTCCAGATTATGAATGTGTCGTCCACATATCTCAACCAAAGTTTTGGTTTGAGTGGTGCCGGTTGTATTGCACGAACTTCTAGGTCCTCCATGAAGAGATTAGCGATGACTGGAGATAACGGTGAACCCATCGGTGCTCCTTCCGTTTGCTTGTAGCGCTGGTCATTGTATATAAAGTACGTGTTGTTTAAACAGTGTTTAGTTAGGCTAAGAATATGCTCCTCTGGATGATACTTTCGTTTGATCAATTCGAGTGACTCCTCTATTGGTACGTTAGTGAATAGTGACACTACATCGAAGCTCACTAGAATATCTTCAGGTTGGACAGTCTCGTTGTTTAGTAACTCGATAAAATGTTGTGCGTTTTTCACATAAGACGTTGCTTTTTCCGCTAGTGGCTGCATCTGTCTTGCCAGATATCTCGCTAATTCCTGTAACGGTGACCCTACAGAGCTAACAATAGGTCTTAATGGGGCTCCTTCCTTATGGATCTTGGGTAGGCCATATAATTTGGGACACCTTGAAGATTTCTCTCTCGGTATAATCTGGTTTTTCACTTGATCATCGATAGGGCTGGCTTTAATTTTGGATTTGGTGGTCTTCTCCAGGTACGTAGTGGGATCTGTCGTAATCGCTTGATTATACCGAGAGAGAAATCTTCAAGGTGTCCCAAATTATATGGCCTACACAAGATCCATAAGGAAGGAGTCCCATTAAGACCTATTGTTAGCTCTGTAGGGTCACCGTTACAGGAATTAGCGAGATATCTGGCAAGACAGATGCAGCCACTAGCGGAAAGAGCAACGTCTTATGTGAAAAACGCACAACATTTTATCGAGTTACTAAACAACGAGACTGTCCAACCTCAAGATATTCTAGTGAGCTTCGATGTAGTGTCACTATTCACTAACGTACCACTCGAATTGATCAAACGAAAGTATCATCCAGAGGAGCATATTCTTAGCCTAACTAAACACTGTTTAAACAACACATACTTTATATACAATGACCAGCGCTACAAGCAAACGGAAGGAGCACCGATGGGTTCACCGTTATTTCCAGTCATCGCTAATCTCTTCATGGAGGACCTAGAAGTTCGTGCAATACAAACGGCACCACTCAAACAAAACTTTGGTTGAGATATGTGGACGACACATTCGTAATCTGGACTCATGGAAGAGAACAACTAAATAGTTTCTTAGACCACCTGAATAGCATTCACGACAAGATCAAATTTACCATGGATGTAGAAACAGAAGGCAAGCTTCCATTTTTAGACGTATTAGTGAAAAAGAAACCAGATAGGACACTAGGTCACACGGTATACAGAAAACCCACTCACACGGACAGATATCTAAATGCGGCATCACATCACCATCCAGCACAATTAAATTCAGTAGTAAAGACTCTAGTGACACGTTTTCAGAGGTTGGCAGACGTCGACCATATCAACGAAGAGATGTCTTCACTTCAGAAAGCACTAATGAAAAATGGATTTTCGAGGTATACAATACAGAAGTCGCTGGGGCCATACAGACAAAAAACTCAGGAGGAAACCGAGAAACCAGTAGCAAAGGCATATCTACCTTACGTGAAAGGGACGACAAATAAAATTGGCAAACTTCTACGTAAACATAACATAGAAACAATATTTAAAACAGCCCGAAAAATCAGTACAGTCCTCCTTAATCCAAAATCAAAAACTACCCTAGAAAACCAAGGAGTATACGAAATTCCGTGCCAAGATTGCAACAAATCATACATAGGACAGACCAACAGACGTATTAGTGTAAGAAAGGAAGAACATATGAATGCAGTACGAAAAGAGGAGAAAACATCGTCTCTAGCACAGCATGTAAAATCCACAGGACACAAAATAGACTTCGACAACACCAGAACAGTAGCTAATATCGAGCATTATAGGTCAAGGATTACCAGAGAGGCCATAGAGATCGAAAAAAGACCACAAAATCTTAATAAACGTGATGATACGCAGAGATTGCCCAGTTCCTGGAAGCCCGCTCTTGTGGGAAAATACGTAACCGAAGACACACGACGATCCACCGTGGACGAACCAATCACGAGGAGGCATGTTCAAGTATTGACAAATAGTGAAGAAGCACAGCAACCTGCCCGAAATGGACCTACCACGAGGAGTCAGAGCCGAGCGCGGACCAATCAAGGAGAACCACGGCATTCTGCGGCACCGATTGGAGACGAGGATGCCCGACCACCGGCGAGAAGTCACGTGGAGCGTGACGTTTCAGCGAGGCCACTTGTCGGGTTGGCTCAGGCGCCCGCTACGCCTACCACAGGTGGCGGGGGACCGGTAACACGTGGCCAAACGCGCAGGCGCGCCCTGGACTGGAGCATATATAAGGAGCCGCACAACGCGGGGAACGTCAGTTCAGTTCGAGCAACGAGAAGCAGCAGTAGGCAGCTTTCAGTGAGAACCTGAAGATGGCAGATGAGATTCTGCCGAAACGTCGTTTAGACAACCGTAACTCCTGGAGGAGTCGAGCATCGGCGCGGGAGAGCACCCGGAAGTACAACACTTCATATATACACATCCCGCTAACATTGCTGCGTCTTTACGTCCAGCATACCTTATTGCGCTTCGAGAATTAACATAGATGGACCATATTTCACTGATATATAATTGATTGTAAGATTATCTCTGTCATGGTTATATGTTTAAAATAGGACAAAAAAAATTTTTAGGGTGTTTTTCACATTTCACCCCTTGTATATTACATGTTGCCGACCTTCAGATTTTGATGTTTTAGAAGATAAGGAATCATTTGAAATAGGTTTTAGCTGTTAATATTGAAGTGCAAACAGAAATCATTTATAAAGGACTTTGAAGCTGTCGTGGCCTATACTACTATATATGTTATTTACATTTTTTAAACGATTCTCTGACCCGTTAGTTCCAAATTAAAGGAATCATATTTTTCTATAGTTTTACTTTCATAAAATATTATAAATCGAGATTACGGAAATTTTCTGATAGAAGCCGATGAGTTTTGTTGAAACTTACCTGTGTAATAATGGCATCAATGTGAACAAATTACCTGTATTTTTTGTGTATTGAATGCGTATTCATTGTTTCATATAAAAGAAAAGTTACCAAGTTCTTACATGAAAGATTACATTTTACCTTTTTTCTTGGGGAACTTTCTATGTTGCAAATAAACATTCATAAAATAGTAATAATTGAATTTTACTCAATTATTTAATCGCAAATACTGAACGTAAAAAATTAAAACTACATTTAAGTTGAAATATAACATATTTTATGGATATATACTTAAATACGCTTACAAGAAGCAATTTAAAAAACGCATTTTTTGCTCATATTTGTTCTGTGGTAAACATGTGATGCTTGTTTTGCTCGGGTAGCTGGTTTGGAGATTATTCCAAGGTTCAATGTTAATATTAATTAAAATCCAGATCCAAAATAAGACATTTATTTTCCTAATAATTATATGTACAGTGTGGCCATATCTTTTATGGCTTAGGTTGCGACAATCTTGTTATTACATAAGTACATCATAGTAATCGGAGAGAGAGAGAGAGAGAGAGAGAGAGAGAGTGTAACATATTTCCTCTATGTACGTCGTCGTAACCCCAATTCTCTAATCGAAGTTCCAGGACATAACAGACGCGACTAAGAAATCTGTTTCAGGAGAGATCCAGTTCAACACACTTGAATCAATCTGGCAGGAGGTCCAGTTCAACGCACTCGGATCCTCCCTAACAGATACTTGGCCAGCGGCTGCCACGACGCCGGAGAAACTTGAGCTTCCGTTATCCCAGTTCAACACACTCGAGAAAGGTGAAAGTCAAGCTCTGAATTTACTGGTTTCTGGCTAGCTATTTTATACCCAAAAATCACGGTCACGTGGTTTTGCACCCGGCACGAAATGCACACGGCACGCAAGTTGCGGCCTGGTGAAGTTAGAATTAAAAGTTAACAAAAGAACTAATCAGGTATTGAACTAATCTAAAACTGAACTACTTGATCCATGCATGATTAAAATAAGTTAAACTGGAATGAAAGTATACAGTATTCCTGTAGTATTGTATACTTCATTACACTCCCCCCTTTTTTCGCAAAAATTAATCTCTCTCTACGAATCAAAAAAAATTATTGGCTAACATATATCTTAACGCTAAACAGGTAAGTTAAAATTATTTTACATATTTTACATAAACAATAATACAACAAGTGAACAAGTTTTTCGGAATCCATCATCTGATTTCGAAACGGGTCAAAACATTAGGGTGCCCTTCTTAAAAAATTGTAGTACGCCTCTGGTTATATGTACAATGCAGGCGTGGAGTCATCTTTGGGAATAATCTTAAAACAAAGAAACATAGTATAAGTATGGTTCAAACAGCAGGTAAATAAGTTTTTATTATTTTTTTTTTAAACAAACTATCCAAAAAAAAAATTCAATAAAACATTTAATTGAGATACTGATATCTTTAAATATAAAAACTATCCTTTGCTTTTAACAAGTTATATGAGATATAATAAATTAAATCTAAGAAATAAATGTATTTTAAACAGAATGTAAAATTAAAATTAATCTTTTCCTGGCGAGAAAATAAATGAGGAAATTTTATGGATTTCCGGGGAGACGGGAATTGCCGGAGACGAGCGGCTTATAAATTTTCGTTACGGTGCCGTCGGGATTCTTGATACGAAAAGGTCTCCTCTCATGATTCCTCTTCTTTCATGTATATGCCTTTTTTAAATCCTTAACGTGGACTCGTTCCACTTTCCGTCGGGTGGGGAGTCTGATCTCGACTACTACTGGTGATATAATCTGTTCCACTATGTATGGGCCTGAGAACTTTGGAGCAAGTTTTGCGTTAAAATTTCGGATTGCTGAGGACAGCGGGTGCTCTCTTTTCATAACTCGGTCTCCAACACGTGGGGTCCAGTCTCGGCGGCGTAAGTTATAGTGTCGACTCTGTGACTGGTAGGCCTTTGCCAAGTTTAATTGTACTAGTTCAAAAATTTCTGACAATTTTTCTAGGTTCTTTATGCGTGTTGGTGGAACATTGGCGTCAGGTAAATTTGCGGAGGGTTGTTCCTTATTAAGGATGCCAGGTAACGTTAACTCTCTTCCGAAATTCAGCATAGCTGGTGAAAACCCAGTGGATTCATGTCTGGCGGAATTCATGGCCAATGTAAATTCGGGTAAATATCGGTCCCATTTCCGGTGATCATTTTCTGTATACTGAGCTATCATGGTTTTTAAAACTTTATTTGTCCTCTCTACGGGGTTGCATTGGGGTGAATATGGTGTGGTAGTACGGTGTGTAATACCATATTCAGACAACATGTTAGTAAATTCATTACTTGTAAACTGTTTGCCATTATAGGTGATAATGCTATTTGGACATCCGAAACGGGAGATAATTTTTTCTTTCAGGGCTGTACAGACCGTAGTGGAGGTTGCTTTTCTTACAGGGTGGCATTCTACCCACTTAGTGAATCTATCCTGCATCGCAATTAGATTTGTGTTCCCTTTGCTAGACCTTGGGAGCGGGCCTACAATGTCTATACTAACAGTATCCCAACATCCGTTTACTTTTGGAAATTGCATTTTTACAGCAGGCTGTTGTTGTGATTGTTTGTATTTTTGACAGCTGGAACATCGTCTAACATAGTTGGTTATATCTCTGTGCATTCTAGGCCAGTAATATTTATTTGAAATTCGGGTGATAGTTTTTGCTATTCCTAAGTGACCTGCACTAGGTGCGTCATGATTTTCGAACAAAATTTGTTTTCTTTTCTGCTGCGGGATACACAGCTTCCATGGGTTGGAGAATTCGTCGTCAGTAAAACCGTTATTTGTCCAAACATGACGATAAAGATTTCCATTTTCCAAGCAGTAGTCTGGTTTTTTATCGGGTCTTTCTTTAACTAATTTGACGGTGTTCTGGTACCATTCACAGTTTTCGGCTTCTCCGATAGTAAAAAGAAATTCGTCGATATCTGTATTTTGTTCGACGATTGGTTGGCGGGAAAGCGCATCTGCAACTTTGTTTAGTGCTTCTTTTCGGTATTTTATTTCAAAGTCGTATTGTTGCAATTCCATTGCCCACCTGGCTAATCGTCCACTAGGGGAATTTATAGAATTTAACCATTTTAAACTTTGATGGTCTGTTACGACTATAAAATGATATCCCATCAGATAATGTAGGTTTTTCCTTATTCCGAAAACAATTGCTGCGCATTCGAGCTCGACCGCCGACATTTTCCTTTCAGCGTTGGATAAAGAACGGCTTGCATATGCTATAACTCGATCCTGGTTGTCGATTTTTTGTGTGAGAGCCACACCTAAACCTTCTGTTGATGCGTCCGTCTGCAGGTAAAATGTTTTTGAGAAATCAGGGCAATTTAATATGGGGGCTTCGGTTAATGATTTTTTTAAGGTATTAAAAGCGTTTTCTTCGAGTTGAGACCATTTCCAGCGTGTGTGTTTTCTTAAAAGTCTATTCAATGGTGCAGCAATTTCTGAGTATCCCTGTATAAATCTTCTGTACCAGGACGACATTCCGAGAAAACGACGTAATTGTTTGACGTTTTTTGGTGCTTGGATAGTTAGAATTACTTTAACTTTATCTGGATCTGTTTTAATGCCTTCTTCGCATACTAGGTGGCCTAGATATTTAAGTTCCTTTCTACAGAAATTACATTTATCTGGATTCAATTGTAAATTTGCTTCTAAAAGCCGTTTGAAAATATCTTTTAAATGTTTCAGATGTTCTTCAAATGTTTTACTTATAACCACGATGTCGTCTAGGTATGCGAAAGCATACGTCATTTCGGGAGTAATAATTCTGTCTAAAAGTCTCTGAAATGTGCTCGGAGCAGAGTGGAGGCCAAAAGGTAAAACTTTAAATTGATATAAACCCCTGCCTGGAACTGTAAAAGCCGTTATTGGTTTACTATCATCGGTTAAAGGTATCAACCAGTAACTAGAACGTAGACCTAAAGTTGATATAAATTTAACTTCTTTTAGCTTGTCTAGGATAGAATTTATAAACGGTAACGGGTATGCATCTTTCATTGAAACTTCGTTTACCTTCCTGAAATCAATGCAAAATCTAAATTTATTGTCTTTTTTCCTAACCATGACGACGGGATTATTCCACGGGCTATTAGAAGGTTCTACTATACCATCTTGTAACATTTGGTCTAGTTCTGTGTTGACTATTTCCTGCATGGCTGGATTTAAAGGCCGGTGTCTTTGTTTAATAGGGGTATTTTTTATAAGCCGTATTTTGTGTGTGATCAGTTGGGTAACGCCTTTAATTTGATTGAACTTCGGTAGTTCTGCTTGTAAGAACTGTGACAGGCGTTCTTGTTCCGATATTGTCGGCTGGGCAATACTCGCCAATCGCGTACTTTCTTTGGTTGTGCCCTTTATGTCATACCAATTTCCCATTATTCGGAACTTCTGTTTGTCTAAATCTGCGCTAAATCCATGTTTTAGCAAAAAATCCATACCTAATATAATATCGGGAGCCAATTTAGGTAAGTATAGGAAATTGTCCGTCCATTGTTTTTGAGCTATTGAGTATTTAATAGTGAACCCTCTGTTAATATCTATTCTTGAACAATCAGCTAACTCCACCTTTTGGTCACAAGCAAAATGACTCACATTATTTCTCACACACAAGGTGTGTACAGCGTCACCTATATATGAGCGTGCCGAACCGGTGTCGATTAACGCTTCGAACGAGTAGTTCTCGATAGTAAGTTGTAACTTGAGACGGTTGTCTACTTCGTGCGACAACGTCATCTGTGAAAACGAGGTAGAATCTAGTTGAAACTGCGCCGACCTCGGACTTGCATAGTTCCTTCGTCGTTTCCCATGTTTTGACGTTCTAGGCAATTACAGTCTCGGGATAATATGTCTGTGCGCCCGCATCTCGAACAAAATTTTCTTGGAGGAGATCTGCAATTAAATCGTGTGTGCCCAACATTACCACAACGCCAACACGAAGTTTTACTGTCATAATTTCCAGGTGAAGGCTGAGAGGATTGTGTTGAATTTCTGGTTTCGTTGGGACGTGAAATCTGTTGTGTAGCGTTTGTGTAATAACCGGCTGGTCTTTCTTTGTTATTTAGTGCATTTCTATTGAAACTTGCGGTACCTTTATTTTCATTGTTACCAGAGAAATTTCTACTGTAAGTGTTATACCCAGGGCGTTGTGTAGAAATCTGTGTCTGCTGTACCGGTTTCTTTAAAGCCGATTCTTGTTTACAGACCATTTCGTAATCGTTTGCTAGGCTTAGAAGTTCTGCGAGTGTCACAAAATCACGCCTCCTGATATATTTCCTATATTCAGGGCGTAAATTCGTGTATATTCTGTATAATTGTTGTTCCGGAGAGACATTATTTAATCGTCTTAGCAATGTTTGAATGGCAATGATATAATCTTTTATACTTTCGGATTCTCCTTGAATGCGGGACTTTACTTTTTTCTTCCAGGTTAAGGTTATAATCTGCAGGTAAGTAAAATGATTTAAAGTCTGTAAGAAAGTTATTCCATGTCATCCAAGCACTTTTATTATTCCGGTACCATAACAAACAATCGCCTTGTAATAATTCTGGCAAAGCCCGCAACATTTGTTCATTAGAGAAATTGTAGCCATCTTGTAGTTCTTGTACTCTTTCTAAAAATGAGATAGCATCTCTTTTCCCATCAAAATGGACATTCCACTTGCGGACTAGGTCGAGGACGGCATTAACAGGTGTTAGTTGTGGATTCGAAGTAATGAGATTCGGGCTAGCGGCCGGTTTGTTTTCTCGAATAATGTTTTTTAGTCTTGAACGTAATTCTTCGACCGTTCCGGTGCTTTTTCCACCATGTTTTGAAATTTCTTGCTGTAGTTCATCCTTCTTTAGTTTGTAGATCCATCCTACAGTTTCGTCTGCAACTTCGAGACCATACGCCCCTTCCGATTCGGACACACTCATTTCGGATAATTAATTGTTTCTCTGGTGGGACTGGTGAGTTTATCTGGCAAGTTGTCCTTCTTAAAATATTTATCTTTTTACTCTGTTACTATGATAACGTAAAAACTATGTAATATTGACAATTTCTGTACAAAGTTGTCCTGGTTGTGAAATGTAATAGCCGGCGTATCTGGATTAGATTGTTGAACTGTTCGGGCGCCAAAATGTGATGCTTGTTTTGCTCGGGTAGCTGGTTTGGAGATTATTCCAAGGTTCAATGTTAATATTAATTAAAAATCCAGATCCAAAATAAGACATTTATTTTCCTAATAATTATATGTACAGTGTGGCCATATCTTTTATGGCTTAGGTTGCGACAATCTTGTTATTACATAAGTACATCATAGTAATCGGAGAGAGAGAGAGAGAGAGAGAGTGTAACATATTTCCTCTATGTACGTCGTCGTAACCCCAATTCTCTAATCGAAGTTCCAGGACATAACAAACGCGACTAAGAAATCTGTTTCAGGAGAGATCCAGTTCAACACACTTGAATCAATCTGGCAGGAGGTCCAGTTCAACGCACTCGGATCCTCCCTAACAGATACTTGGCCAGCGGCTGCCACGACGCCGGAGAAACTTGAGCTTCCGTTATCCCAGTTCAACACACTCGAGAAAGGTGAAAGTCAAGCTCTGAATTTACTGGTTTCTGGCTAGCTATTTTATACCCAAAAATCACGGTCACGTGGTTTTGCACCCGGCACGAAATGCACACGGCACGCAAGTTGCGGCCTGGTGAAGTTAGAATTAAAAGTTAACAAAAGAACTAATCAGGTATTGAACTAATCTAAAACTGAACTACTTGATCCATGCATGATTAAAATAAGTTAAACTGGAATGAAAGTATACAGTATTCCTGTAGTATTGTATACTTCATTACAAACATTGCAAGTACTAGTAGCGTAATTTCTGTTCAAGCGCATAATTTTTGTCAGTGAACCAAAAAACTAGTCTTTCGTAGTATAGAGGAAATGGATTATGCATGATGTAGACGATATTTTATTTGTATTATGATGTAGGTATTAAGGGCAGTCCCCAACCCGGTATACGATAATTTTTTAAACCTGATACATTTCTTTAGGATATATTAATAATGCCCATTCCGGCACAACGCTACGCAGGTATATTTCTGTTGTGTTGAAATTATCCCGACATTCACCGCGATGTTGTCGATATTTGGAGGTGATATCGTACCCTCTATGATCTAAAAAGCAACATATATAGCCGGAGGTGACATCGTATTGGCTGTTGTACAAATGAAAACGACAGCAGCGCCACTGATATACAGTTGAACTAAAAATTTAATTTGTGCATATAAAGGTGTCTTTTCACCTCCACACGAAAATTTAAATATTGGTTTGTAATGTCATTTAAATGCTTGTAAAATTGAAAACTGTGCAAAACGTTGCCACCTCCGTTTTCGGAGGTAGCAAAGTACCCTACGTACATATCGTCGAGGCAAGAATTCAAGCGATGCACGTCACAGATCGATTCTATAAATAAGACAATACTGCTAAGAATCATGAAGCCCTATTAGACTGTACCTATTTCTGAAAAAAGCTTAATAACTGGGTGTCAAGAATTATTCTTTTTAACGTAATTAACGATTAAAAATTATGTTAGCATTAAAATTTCTTTAATGAGATCACTCGTGACGTGCATCGCTTGAATTCTTGCCTTGACTATATATATATATATATATATATATATATATATTTATCCCGCTAACATTGTTGCGTCCAGTCGGATGCAATTTACATTTATTATTGCGTCCTTAGATTTATTACGTCCGTATACCGGACGCAGTATCATCATCCACGTATTTTTCGACTTTCACGCCATCTGTAACCTTCTTTTTGAGATTTACGTGCAGCACGCACGTCCTCTAACATAAATCACAACTAAAATCAAGGTTATTTTGCAAAACACGAAATCTTGATCAGGGATTGTAAATTGAATTTGGACGCAATATATTATCTGCACAATGAAAAAAGTTGTATAACTTCAGTTCATCAAATTTACTGGGATGGAAAATGATTTCAATACATTTTTCTGATGTATTTTTTCGTTCTTAGTGAATCCCCGTTAAAATTAAAACTCGACAGGAATTGAGTAAAATAATATTTAAAATATTTCAACCCCTATCCCACCCTCTTAGACGGGCTGGAAAATGATTTCAACACATTTTTCTGATGTACTTCTTTGTTCTTAGCGAATCCCCGTTAAAATTAAAACTCGACGGGAATTGAGTAAAATAATAAATATTTAAAATATTTCAACCCCTATCTCACCCTCTTAGATGGGCTGGAAAATGATTTCAATACATTTTTCTAATGTATTTCTTTGTTCTTAGTGAATCTCCTTTAAAATTAAAACTCGACAGGAATTGAGTAAAATAATAAGTATTTAAAATATTTCAACTCCTATCTCACCCTCTTAGACGGGCTGAAAAATGATTTCAACGCATTTTTCTGATGTATTTCACTGTTCTTAATGAATCCCCGTTAAAATTAAAACTCGACAGTAATTGTTGCTAAAATAATAAATTTTTAAAATTTTTCAACCCCTATCTCACCCTCTTAGACGGGCTGGAAAATGATTTCAATACATTTTTATGATGTATTTGATTATTCTTAATGAATTACCGCTAAAATTAACACTCGATAGTAATTGTTGCGAAAATAATGAATTTTTAAAATATTTCAACCTCCATCTCACTCTTCTAGACGGACTAGAAAATGAGTTCAATACAATTTTCCGATGTACTTAGTTGTTCTTAACGAAACCACGTTGAAATTAAAACTTGACCGTAGTTACATGTCAATAATTTTAAAAATATTTCAACCCCTATCTCACCCTTTTAGACCGGCTGGAAAATGATTTCAATACATTTTTCTGATGTATTTCATTGTTCTTAGTGAATCCCCGTTAAAATTAAAACTCGACAGGAATTGAGTAAAATAATAAATTTTTAAAATATTTCAACCCCTATCTCACCCACTTAGACGGACTGGAAAATAATTTCAATACATTTTTATGATGTATTTGATTGTTCTTAATGAATTACCGTTAAAATTAAAACTCGACAGTAATCGAAACTTAGGATAATACTGAGATACTTCTTTCTTTCAGTGTTGCCAGATTGAAAGACGCAGTATTGTTATGAAATTGGGAAAAATATACATTAAAATGTATATTCAGTAACGACCCTAACGGAAATTTGATGAACTGAAGTTATACAACTTTTTCATTGTGCAGATAATATTGCGTCCAAAATCAATTTACAATTCCTGATCTAGATTTCGTGTTTTGCAAAATAACCTTGATTTTATTTGTGATTTATGTTAGAGGGCGTGCGTGCTGCACGTAAATCTCAAAAAGAAGGTTACAGATGGCGTGAAAGTCGAAAAATACGTGGATGATGATACTGCGTCCGGTATACGGACGTAATAAATCTAAGGACGCAATAATAACTGTAAATTGCATTCGACTGGACGTAACAATGTCAGCGGGATAAATATATATATATATATATGTATATCCTGATATCATTATTGCGTCCCATAACATGCAATTTACATTTATTATTGCGTCCATCGTGTTATTGCGTCCGTATATCAGACGCACTATAGTCATTGCCTTATATCTTTTGAATCTCCCGCTTTTTTCATCTATAACAGGTGATACTCGATTGC
This sequence comes from Leptura quadrifasciata, assembly GCA_963675555.1. NCBI lineage: Eukaryota > Metazoa > Arthropoda > Insecta > Coleoptera > Cerambycidae > Leptura > Leptura quadrifasciata. The sequence continues at coordinate 53,409,624 of OY776681.1, read as the reverse complement.
GCATGGACTGTTATGCGAGGTCATATTTGTATTATTGCGCTGTAAAGTCAAATTAAGGAGATAGATAATTATATTAGAGAGGCACGTTTTTAACTGTCGTTCTTCTCCCAACATCATGAATACACAATCCAGAGCTTTCAAAATGTTATCGATGATAGGTAGGTTAATAAATAGAATTATAATTTACAGTTGCTATCCACTGAAAGTTTTAAAATATTTTATTTACCATTTGAAATTGATCTATAAATTGTCTATGGATTTAATTTTGAACTATATTATTTTAGTACACAATAATTACATGTACTTATTTGAATTAGAAAATTAACGACGATTGATATTTGCTTTAGATAATAATGCAAATTCCAAGAACGAAAATTTTCCTGTCGCCGAAGTGCTTGCTTCAGATAAAGCTGCAAATTTGAAGACCGAAACTTTTGTCGCCGCTGAAACGGTAAGTAGAGGTACCTAGCCTTAGAAATATTACATTCGTTTAATCGCTTTTTGTTTTATGAATAAACTACGGAAATAACTTTCACTTTGAACATAGGTTTATCGTCTATAGTAGAGGTTCGAAATACGAAGAAGTCGTCTAGAAACGTCTCTTGGAACGTTGGAAGATGAAAGTATTCTGAACACATTATTACATAGTGTCTAACATTTACATATAACAACTAAAATTGTCTGGCGATATCGGTTTCCAAACAACTCTTGTGGGTCAAAGATCGAAAAAAAAAATGGAAAATTAGTATGTCTCAATTTTTTGTCAGTATTTAAATTTTTTTTATGAATTATGTATAATAACAAAGTTATAATAATTTATGTGCAAAAGGATTGTATTGCTTAAAGGGTAAACTATTTTCTTAAACCTTGTGTAGCTCTATTATTATGCATATATTTATTTCTGTGTATTTCCGCAAATTTATTACACTCGTGATTGTAGACACACAAACAAATTTCAAAAAAACGGTTGTGGCCTATTCTGTTTAGATTCGATTAGTTTTTTTATTTTAAATTTTGATCATTAATAAGTGAATTATGAAGAAAGTAGCTTAGTTGCCAAAATATTGCCTCAACTTCATACGATTTCCCGTCGCGTACTAACATGTGCGCTCGCCACTTCGGTTCGTATAGCTTCTAATTAAATATCTTCACACGTGAATGCATATTGGCATATAGAAAACTGTTGAGTGTTACATGTTTTTAGCGTTATTTACTTAAATAATATGTTATGAAATTAATGCAAAATATAGTTTTCATCGAGCAATATGGAGAACGTACTAAGTGAGGAATTTGAATTGCCGATTATACTCGACCTCGTCTCATAAATAGGTTTAATGTAGTATCCCCTCTTCGTGCTAAGCGGTCACGTATTTTAAAGGACACAAATCTGCAACCCCTCCGGCTCTTCTCTCATTAGTATACCTAATCAGTCTTTCTTTTCGTGCGTAAGACGGTGCATTGGGATGCATAAACATTCACGTAAACGGGAATATACTCGCTTGCGCTCTTGATATAGGGATGCGCCTCCAGTTCCCGACGTAGGAATTATCGAGCTCGTTCTCCGGCGTACCCAGTGGATATTGTAAAGGAGTTTAGTGATCTTAAGAAACGATTAGCATTATTAGAACACGGACCGGAGAGAAGAGAGGCTGTGAGACACATATCGCCTGAACCACAGCCGAACTCGAGACGGAAAGTATCAAGCATTATGATGGCTCTGTTGACAACCTTTATGGTCATTCTCAGACATCTACGTCTTATCTATCAGAGGACAGGGGTAAGTTATTTATAAAATAAATAAATATATTGTGGTTGAACGAGGTTCACTTAATGTTATCCCGTAAGATGAGGTGTTTAGAAACTAAATTATAAACGAGTTGGCTGTGATGTAGTAAATAAAAATATTTTGTGCTTTTGGCAGCACTATCCATGAATTATTAAATAATTTCTTTATTTTATGCATTTGGTTGTATTGACTTTACAGACAGCTTCCCTTTGATGGTAGTAAAAATATTTTGTGCTTTTGGCAGCACCATACACTTTACGTTAATTAATGCAAGCGCCTGCTTTAGTGCTTTGGCTAACTACTTAAAGTGCCTGCTTTGGCTAACTACTTAATATTTAAATTTGCTTGTGGTAGCAAAAATAAATTACTTATGGTGGCATAATGCTTGTGGTGGCATAAATGCTTGTGGTGGCATAATGCTTGGGGTGGCATAATGATTATGGTGGCATAATGCTTGTGGTGGCATAATGCTTATGGTGGCATAATGCTTGTGGTGGCAATTCTTAGAAATACCAATACCTTAACTAATGAGAATTATTATAACTTGCTTGTGGCAGCAAGAATAAATTGCTTTTGGTGGCAATTTATAAAAATACCTTAATGGGCTGTGATACAATTATTATCAGCGAACAATTTTCTATAGAAAAGGCCCAGGATATTCAGATCACACATACATACAGATGGCAATGAATCCAATGATGATATTGTATGGTCCGGATATTAATAAAAATATCATTCCTAGATGGGATTTTGTTCTTAAGAATGGTCTTGCAAACAAGAAGAGGACCGAAATTATGGAGAAATTAACCCCCCCCCCCCCCACAAACAACTTTTAGAGCCTTACATCACGATGTTAAATTAGTAAGCCGTCAATAACAATTAAGTACTGGTTTGACCGGTATGGCATATGTTCTTTCCAATATGATACAAAAGGGGGGAGGGAAGATAAGGAGCAGATAGAAGTCCTTAGCAATGTGTGCAGGCTGATCGCGGATATTTATCATTCGGAATCACGATCCAGACGAGATTTGTTATTGATAAAGCTTAGCAAGGCCTTTTCAAGTAATATTAAAAGATGCTTCAATAACACATTTTCTCTTTGGTGATAAACTAGACGAACGAGTGAATGCAGCAAGAAGTATGAAGCTCTTTAGTCAAGGATTGCCCCCTTGCGTAAAACCAGTCCCAGATATGTTACAAACAAAACATTTCCTAGTAAGCCGAATTTAAACTCGAGAAGTCCACTCGGGGCCAACGCTCAAAAATGAGTTCGACCACGGCAATTTTGTCTTTACGACTCCGTGGATGTCTGAAGTATTTTCTCAAGTAATGGTGTCAGTTTACTTCGGATAAAATTATTTTATCTTATATAGAGGGGCTACAATTACCTTTTGGTTATGAGCCTAGACAAAAAATTTGTTCCAAATAATTCTATTTTCTATCTGGCCAGGCAGATATCACCTTTGCGGTTAATAAACTACTCGGTACAGGAGCTACATGCCGAGTGAATCCGTGCAAAAATAAATATTTATCAAAAATTTTCCTGACACCAAAAGCAGATGGCACAAAAAGGTTAATTTTAAGCCTAGAGCCATTAAACAAGTACATTACTACATCACATTTTAAGCTGAAAGACCATAAAACTGTAATCCGATTTATTGGAAAAGATTATTTTATGGCCACCTTGATTTTAAAGACGCATATTTCTTGATGCCAATATGAAAGAGTCACAGGAAGTATTTAAGATTTTCTTTTAATAGATCAATATATCAATATAATGTGTTCTTTGGATTGAATATTGCTCCATTTTTTTTTACGAAATTAATGAAATCTTTCCCATTTAAGGCAACAAAGATATATGTCTGTTTTGTATTTGGATTATTTATTTTTTATTGCTAGGCAGGTCCTATCAACAATGCATGGATAATGTAAGAACTACCGTAAAGCTTTTACAGTCCTTAGGGTTTGTCTTTAATTTTGAGAAAAGCAAACTTATTCCAAATCATATAATTCATTATTTAGGCTTAGTGTATGACTCCCATAGTATGACTATCTCTTTATCTACAGATAAACAATCGAAGATGTTAGATCTTGAAAAAATTTCTAAAACTAAGAGATATAAAATAAGAAATTTCGCTCGATTTATTGGTAGCATAGTCTCAGTTTGCCCACCGATTAGATATAGTTATGTATACTCAAAATTGTTTGAAAGAGGAAAATTTCTAGCCTTACAGAAATTATAAGGAAATTATAACCAGTACATGTGTTTACCAGAAAATTTATCAATGGATACCTATAGTTCAAAATCCTATTAAAATAGAAATATTTGCAATGGAGATATTTTCAGGTTCATCTTTAATAGGGTGGGGAATTTTTTGTAACGGCGTAAAATTATAAGCTTTTCTGGTCAGACAAAGAAAAACAGTTTCATATTAATTATCTGGAATTATTGGCAACATTTTTTGCTCTTAAATGTTTTGCTTCTAGTCTTTGAAATTGTAATATTCTATGTAGAATAGACAACACTACAGCAATAGTATATAGAAATAAGATGGGCACCATTCAGTTTCTAGACATTAATAACTTATCCAGGGAAATCTGTTTTGGTTGTGAACAGAGAAATATATTTTTATTTGCGTCCTATATTAAACCTTCAGAAAACACCATTGCTGATGAACAATCACGTAATCTGGACATAGAGACAGAATGAGAACTGAATGAATCATCATTCCAATATATCCGAGAAAAGTTTGGCACCCCTGGAATTGATTTATTTGCCAGTAGAGTCAATACTAAGTGTAAAAAATTTAATTCCTGGTTAAGAGATCCAGACTGTAGATGCTTTACATTTAATTGGAAAGATTTTTATTTCTATTCATTTCCACCTGTATTTCATTCTAAAAAGGACTTCAGAAAATTATAAACGATAAAGGTAGGGGAATAGTTATTGTACCGCTCCGGACCATTCAGCCTTGGTTTCCTATTTTTTATAACTAGAAGGGGATCCTTCATCCTATTACTTTTAGCCCTAATAAAAATTTATTATCCTTTAACAGAACACCCCACCCGCTTTGGAAATCCCTTCCCGTAAGTGTTATCTTACAAGCATTACAGAAAGGTGAAGAGCCACAAGAATGTCTAGAGATCTGTCTCGCAACCATCACGGAGAATACATTAAACTAGTACAATACCGGATTAAAGCCATGGTAGAACTTTTGGGGGACAAACAAAATTGATGGTTTCTCGCCTACAGTAGAATTAATTTTAAATTTTTTAACAATACAATACAAAAAGGGGTATCGTATAGCTCGCTCAATACTTACAGATCCGCAATAGCACAAATTTCAGGACTTGAAATAGGTCAGGATTCTAGAATTAAAAGATTTTTTGAGGGAGTTTATCATTTACGGCCCAGTATTCCTAAATATGACAAAATATGGGATCCTAATGTCGTTCTTGAATATATTCAATCAAATCCGGAAGAAAATATTACGTTAGAAATTTTAACACATAAGTTAGCAACATTTATGATACTTGATACGAGGTAGCGTGTTCAGACAATTAATTCAATAAATTGTTCGGACATTGTTAGGTTTGATAATAAAATCCAAATCAAGATTCCCAAACGTCTGAAAACATAAGATAAAAATAGAATACAGCCTACCTTGATTCTATCTTTCTGCCATAATGGTCCGGTTATTTGTGTAGCAAAAACCCTACTGGACTACCTAGAGAGAACTAAAGATTTACGTAAATCAGAGCCTAGCCTTTACCTTACTACCGTCATCTACACAAACTGTATCCAGATGAAAAAAAGTTATGCTTAATAATAGTGGCGTGGACACCTCTAGGTTCACTGCAAACAGCACTAGGCACGCGTCCACCTCGGTGGCAACTAGGAAAGGAATTACCATTGGCACAATTTGTCGAGCGGCTGGATGGACACAAAAATCAAAAATATTTGCCTTATTTTACAACAGATCTCTAACATCAGATAATAATTTAGCTGAGGCGATATTACCCACAAGTGGCCAATTCTCTTAATAATAAGGTTAAGAAAATTTTCTTTTTTGTTATTGGCTTACTACAGATTGTACCTTTAGTTGTTAACTGCATGTGATCGTTATTGAGTATACAAAATAATAATAATAATGTTGGTATTAATACAGCCCTCAGCTTGCCAGATATTTGTTGCATTTGCTTTAAACATCTACATTAAACCTATTTATGAGACGAGGTCGAGTATAATCGTAAGATTAAACGAACTTACCTGAGTGAAGTTTAATCTTGATTATATGAGGCCTCGTCGAAATAAATAGGTCCCACCCATTTTTTCACTTCCCATAACCCGAAATAAATGCAACAAAAAACGCTTTAAAAAGACTGATTAGGTATACTAATGAGAGAAGAGCCGGAGGGGTTGCAGATTTGTGTCCTTTAAAATACGTGACCGCTTAGCACGAAGAGGGGATACTACATTAAACCTATTTATTTCGACGAGGCCTCATATAATCAAGATTAAACTTCACTCAGGTAAGTTCGTTTAATCTTACGATTAATCCAGACGCTGCGCCACGTCGTCGAAATCTTAGCATATCCTCTCTTACGCGGATGTTTATTAAAATTAAGAAAAAATATTACTAAGATAAACCAAAAAATTAATGTATGTATCTCTAGTTGTATTACTTATTTTTATTAAGTTATAAACACTGAAAATCGAAAAGTAAAACAAACTAGAGGTCTAGTAATGAATTTTATTAACATATGTATCTGCAAAAAATTAATTGCACGAAAAATGGAATTTTCGGAGCGGATTTTATGAACCGCCGCAGGTTAAATAATCCTTAATTCTAAAAGTACTGTTCTCTCTCCAAATTCAATAGCCTGTGCCTTAAAAATTATGTAATTTAGGTCATAAATACCTGTCTTTATGAATTAATAATAAATAAGCACCACAGAAATTAGACAACCCCCCATTCCAGAAGCCAGGGGCTTGTGCAGAAGGGTGTTAAACATTGAAAAAACGCGGACATACAACCATTTCTCCCGACAGTGCCTGTGCCGGAACCAGGATTCGAACCCGGTGACACGATACCTGTGTGATTAATCGCGATTGCCACCTCGCGCCTTAACCCACGCTGGTATTATTTTCATTAATACCTATAGTGACCTCATAAATTTGTGTGGTTGTATCACATTATCCATGGTAATCCCTAATGAATAAACAGCAGCAACAAGACATTTTATGACTGCGTGAGTGGGTCGGACTGAAACAAAAAACGATTGTATAGTCCAAGTAAAGACTTCCCTGCACTCAAAAAACACAACAAAAACTTTACAGCATAATTATTATCGCCGTGGGCCATGGCGGCATGCCTGTCATCAAACGACCCGACGCACATTAAAAACCTATAAAGGTAACCGAGTCAATTTGCGAACAGCAGTACAGAGAGTTCCGGTATATTAATGGGGTCGTAAAGTTTTTGTTGCATTTTTTTATGTGCCGGGAACTGATTACTTCAACTATACTTGAAATAGTTGCTAACGAGGTGCTGTGAAAATGTCAACAGGTTGGTATTTCGTTCATAACTTTCTTATTTATGAATGGAATATATATAGATATTTTATGATCCAAATAGCATAGGCTACAGCTTTTTATTTTTACCATTTCAAAAAGGTGAAAAATGTATTAGTTTTTTTTTTAAATATACGTACATGTTTAATTCTACTTGTACAAGTCATATTTGACTAAAAATTATTTGATTTTCCCTCTCACCGCCCTTTACTGTGTTCATTGGACATTTTAAATTCAGTGGAAAAAATCATGGAGGACTTTTTTTTAATTTTTGCCTATGCACGATAAGTAATATAGAGTTTTTTGTAGGCGACGCCTCAAGAATTTTGGTTTATAAAAAAAACTGGCCGTTGGTTTTGCAATCTCCCTTTATCACCAGTGAATGAAATAAGAAATATAGATATTTCTTTATTTAGTAATGAACAATGTAAGCAAACACCAGCAAAGAATGAGAATACACAAAGAAACATCTTACAAAATGTAATCGTAGCAGCTGGGAATATTGATAAAATACCACAAATTGATAAAAATACAAACGTGCATAATAAACTACCACCTAAATCAAGAGATTTTACAGAGTACAATGGACGAATTAAGCTAACCTCAATAGGAAATACGAATAGAAAAATGGGAGTGTCTACAGCTCCGGGTAAATCCGTATGATTAATTTTTATTATTCCTCCGTCCTGGCAATTCACGTCGGACATGCGCGATGACGTTCAAACATATTGATATAGAAAGAATTATAAGGTTTCCCTTCAGCAGTCTGTGGTGTAATACTTAGGGTTTCCGATTCTCACACCTTTACGAACGCTGCAACGACATAACCCCGATAGCCGACTACGTCCAGCGCATCTCTCAAAACTTCTATTCATTCAAACTGGGCGATAGTCCGCTAACAAGACACATTACACAAATTAGACAGCATAATGCCCCATTTCGGATTAAACACCCCTTACCTTACCAGACGTTACCGATCTTCCGGCAGCCACTCTAGCCAAACTTTCACCTACTATACCTTCCCTGCTACTATCCACCTTTCACTGATATTTCATACCTTTCATTGACTTTTAATTCTTTCCTGTCCCCCTCTTCTTTTGTTTTTGTGTATTTTTGTTTGTTGTTCCTTCGTTTCTGTTTGTACCTTTTTGTCTGTAAATTCATTCTTCCCTCATTAATCTTGTAACAGTTTCCAAATTTTTTATACCAAAACAATTCAAAATTTAGAATCACAGTTTAGGCCAGCCTTGCGCAGCCCGTCGCTGGAGTAATTCGCGGATGGCACTCCGTACAAGTTATGGTGTCAGCGTAAGTGCCAAAATTAAACAAAGTGTTGTGCGCAAACGGGTAAAACCGAGTGATAGTTTTAAAAAATTTTGTTAAGCTTTCTTTTTAAGCCTTTTTTGTACACTACCACTTATTTTAATCTACTTTTGTAGAAGGAGTTCGAGTTGTTTTTATTTATACATTTTTACTTTCGCCGAACCAGCCCCGCCTCGGCCCGACCTTGCGATACACCACCGCGTTAACGCGGTGGTCGCAGGATCGGTCCCGGAATGGGCACTGGGGAGGCAGTCACATGTTCCCATTAATTTTAATAAAGTTATGTTGAATTGAATTGAATTGATTCTCACACGTGAGGTCGAGGGTTCGAATCCACTTGCTACAGTTTTTTTTTTTACCACATTTTTTAACTAAAATACGTAATACGAATATTTCTTTAGGTTAGTTCGCTGGGTTAAATATGTTAATATTTTTTGATGTAGTATAGTTGCTTATGATAGATAATGTCCCTTGCCCTCGACGGCAGCCAATCATGCGCATGCCCGGTTTTAGACGGAGGAATAATAAAAATTAATCATACGGATTTACCCGGAGCTGTAGACATTGCCTAGAAAAATAAATATCATTCAAAACGTAATAATATCTCCATCGAAAAATCATAAAACTTCACAGATTATTGAAAATACTGATGATCATTTAATAAACTTCCATCTATAGAGTTTATCAGAGAAGTAAAAGGGCCATGTTCTATGGATTGTTCGTTCGATAATGAGGTAATTTATTATAGTTATATAAAATAATACTCAGGTTTCAATTAAGTAAGTAATCATTTTATTAAATTTCTTCTATTAGCTAACTGCATTTCATTTACTTTTAAAACACAAAAAGGACATTGAATTTCGCTGCATCTCGATCAAATAAGACCGGACGTGATCCAAAAAGTTTTGAGAATTTTGGAAGACATTCATTTTGACGTCTCCAAAAACACTTTATATTTTCCAAGTCGTAAGGAAGTTACTCGTGGTGGGGATGGGGACAGACGCTCCAAAATGGTTCTTTGAATAAATGGAGACATAAAAAAAATATATTAGTTATAGTCGAGTTCAATTTTACCGTGAATAAAAACCGCAACAAAAACTGTACGACCTCATTTAAATACCATTTCTCTCAGTGCTATCTCGACCGTAAATTGAATTACTTACCTTTATATGTTGTAGTAGAATCCAGGTTTTCAAGGCCGTTGTCTAATGAAGTAGTTTCTTCCGGGTCTTACCGTGGTCGTCGAACTTGACTTGACGTTTCACTGATCATCCTGTCAGCTTCTTCCGAAAAATTCTGAAGACTGAATTTGTTGTATTACGTTCCTAGGTATTACGCGCCTAGATATATAACGAGAAACGTAACGTTAAGTTCGACGACCACAACAAGACCCGGAAGCAACTACTTCATTTATAGGTTTTACGTCAGCTTGTTTGATAACACCATACCAACTAGTTCGCTAGCATTAATAATGAGCTCGTAAAGTTTTCCTGTTTTTTTTATTTGCACGGTTAAATTGAGCTGGACTATACATGTTTTTTCTTTATAGTTTATTCCGTCTTCAGATGAGGATCCATTCCATAACTCGGATAATTCGGAGGATTCCCTATATGAGCCTAGTGACGAAGAGGTAATACTAGTTATTTTTTATACCGTAAACATTTTATTTACTTAACTCAAATTTTCAGGTTCCGCCGAAAAGAAATTTTGACTTCTACGCATTGAGATCGAAACGAGATCCTATTACTAGTGTGGATAAATATGTTGAAAATACAGTCAGTTGTAATACATTAGAAGATAAGCCAACGCCAAAATGTCGATTAGAAAACAAGGAAAATATTCTAAATTGGAAAACCAATTCAGAGAAGAAAATCTATAAAAGAAAACCGGATTATTGTTATTTTTGCGAAACAGATGTTAAATTTTGCAAGGCACATAAAAAGAAATCACCCAGTTGACTTGGAAGTTGTCGAAATTTTGTCAAAGGAAGCTAAAAGTCGCGAAAGAAAATGTCTAATTGATTTATTAAGAAAGAAGGGTAACTATTTGAAAAATGCAAACGAATGCTTTAAACCAGTACGCAAATCATATATACCAAATCGACATGTTTTACCGTGTGACAATTGTTTGGAGTTCTATTCAGCGAAGTTACTACATCGTCATTGAAAAAAATGTTCTGGTGGTAAAGCTCAAGGTAGTGCACAAATTGCAGGCCAATCAAAATTAGCTGACAATATCCGAGTAGATGAGCAATTAAAAAGAGAAGTTTTCCCTCATATGACACCCGATAAGGTATCGCTGGAAGCTAAAAAAGATGTTCTAATATGTGCCTTTGGATCAAGGTATTTAAAATTGCACAGAGAGAAACACTTCATTAATGTGACGTCTCGTAAGATGCGAGAACTATCAAAAATATTATTGGAAGTAAAAAAAGCCGAACCTTCCATAAAAAACATGTTTCAAGCACTTCAACCTCAATTTTTTTATCTGTTCGTAGAAGCCACCAAAACTGTTGCCAGATATAATGCCCAAACAGATATCTATGAAGCACCCACATTTGCAATGAATATCGCCACGTCCTTAAAACATTGTTGCGACATTACTATTACTTTAGCATTAAAGACACGAAACTTGGTACCATCTATAACATCAGCTGAAGTGGAAGCAAATCTTAAGACGATGATACATTTATTTGTATCCAATTGGAAGTATGAAATTTCAAGTCAGGCTGCTAACAATTTAAATCTAAATAAGTGGAATAAAATTATTATTATTCCTCTGGCGACTGACCTAAAATTGCTAAGACAGTACTTGCTGAAAGTAGCTGAAAATGCTACACTTAGCCAAATTTTTCTTATGAATGAAAATGAGATAGAGCAACTGGCTACTTTCATAGGCCACACACCGAGTATCCATAAAAACTCTTATAGGTTACCCGATGACATTTACCAAACCGCAAAAATTTCTAAAATTTTGTTGTTGATGGAAAAAGGAGAAGCCGGAAAATTTAAAGGAAAGGCACTAAATGATATTGACGTTGATTTGGAGGAACATCTGCTAGTAAACGATAGTAGCAGTGATGAAGATGAAAAAGAGAATGAACCAAATTATAATGATTTGATGACTTCGGCTACTGAAGCACCATGCACCAGTGTGCAAATCGAAAAAACTAAAAACATACCTGAAGTTGTACCTCGCGAAAGAAAATCAAGAACTTTAGTTCCATGGACAACCGAACAGAAAAAAGTACTTACGGACTTTTTTAAGTTTCACATTAAAAAGAAGAATCCTCCGAAGGAAACTGAATGTGAAACATTAAAAGAACGGTATCCGGATTTATTAGAAAATAAAAGCTGGTTAAAAATTAAAGTCTTTATTCAAAATCAATACTCAAAAAATAAAAAATATGAAAATGATTAGATTTGTACGGTTTTTTTAAAAGATACTTCATTTCTATTCTCTAGGATTAAATGTTTATGTCATAATTTTATAGTTATTTATTATTTATAATTATAATCATCATATTTTTTTTCCTTGTTTTATAACAGGGAAAAAAAATATGATGATTATAGATTTGTGTTACTTTGTTAAACAAATATTGTTTGTTCTATTCTGGAATGAAATATTTATGTTATTACAAAACAAAAATTTTCAATAAAACTAAGAAATTAAATGCTTGATATTTCATTAATAATTTTATTCACTAGAAATTATAATACTATACAATAATATATAATACAATATTCCCTAGTTTAAATGAATGTCAGTATATTATGCATTGAAAAATTAGAGCATTTTTTTCAAAAATAATTTTACTTTTCCCTTCATGCGATTTAATTACATTGCTCACAAATATTTCATTAATATGCTAAAAGAGAAGTATGTACAGATCGTAAGTGAGGGGTACCTAATCAATTATAATCTTTATTAAAGCTGTTCTTCTCCACTTTTAAAAAAATCGTTTTTTCGCTAAGTGTCTTTTGCTTCCAGTTAACAGAATATCTTTCCTAGCAGAATATCTCTGGATTTGTTTTGAAATAATTCCATATATAATTAATAACATAAAACCTTACCTATATAGCAGACATTATAAAAGAAGTATTTTCCATTTATCGTTAAACCCATATTTAACTGTTATTTTCCAATTCTAAAGAATTCGTCTTTTCACTAAGCTTCTTTTGCTTCCGCTTAAAATTTTGTAATAGAATATCTATGAATCTGCCATAAAATAATTTTCATACATTTATAGATAATAACAATTAATTATAACAAAAAAAAATAACTTATCCACATAGCAGATACCACAACGTGTCCATTTCAATATTTATTAAACAGTTTTTTTCTTTTGCTCCCAGCTAACGATATACCTCTAATGTTGTAATAATAGATTTTCCTGAATCTAACACTGAAGTAGTTTTCACAAACACCAAATACTTAAACAGTACATTTGAACAATGTACTGAACACTCGACACTCATTTTGCTGACCATGTTAACTTCATCGGGAGATGACTAAAACTGTTTTAATTAGCTCCCGAAGAAGCTAATATGGTTAGCGAAATGCGCAACGAGTGTAAAGTGTAGTGATCAATGCAATATTTAAGTGTTTTTGTGTATGTGGAAACTACGCCAGTGTTAGTGTCACAACAAAGGTTCCAACTCTCTCCAGAACTTAGGAATTCAGGGAAGGGAATACCTCTCATAATACATAATTTTCCTGGAACTGTTTTGAAAAAATTTCCATACAGTTAATAAGTAATAACAAAATTATAACAAAAAATAATTTACCTACATAGAGGTAATATAAATTATAATCTTCATTAACGATATTCTTTTTTCAATCCTACATAATTATTCCTTCTATAAATTTACTTTGCTTTCACTTAACAGAATATCTTTCTTAATAGAATAGTCCGGTTTCAAACAATTTGAATATTTACAAAAGTGATAACAATAATAAAAAAAGCATAACTGCTATCTTTACAGCATATACATCATGGAAGAGGTAAATGAAATTCAGTCTTCGTTAAACCAATTTTTTTCACTCCTGGAGAGGTCGTCCTTTGCTCCCAGTGAATATAATACCTTTTATAATAAACAATATATCTGAATCCTAAAGGCCTATATTTCCCTTAAAAATCATGTTCTTTAATGTAGGTACATTAAGTAATTATATTTAAAAAATTGCCTACATAATATGACCTGCATTGACCATCAGAATCATTTTTTACTCCAAAGTTGAATAAATTTAATTCTTATTTCTGAATTATACTAACTGTTACCACCTAATAACTCGTATAAAGTACGCCACAAACTTGGCAACAATGTTGGACGCACTATAGTACGTGTATATGTTTTTCTGGACGCAATAATATTCGCCCAAAAGAAAAGTAGTATATACGGGAGTTTGTATTAACTGTAATTTATATGGATGTGATAAAGTATGTTTTTTGAAAGAGAAATGTATATCGAAAAAAAGGTTCTAACACATTCCGAGAAGACGCATAAGGTTCTGACGACGTATAGGAAGATATACTTTAGCAATAAATGTTCTATCTCTGTTGGTTCTCGTAGACGCTGTAAGGTGTTCTGCGTGAAAGGGCGCAACAATGTTATTGGGATGTATATATATATATATATATTAGAAAGGTAGTCTTGACTGACTAGTTAAGGTACAAACATAAAATTTATTGAGGTTGCAGTCAGTGATAAGGTATTTTGGCCAATACAAATTTTTCTCTCTATAAAAAAAGTCAACAAAAAACGAAAGACGAACATTCGAACTAATAAACAAGACAAGTAGGGCCATCTGATGATGGGAACATTAACTCAAACAATTAATGGGAACAGAGTCCTAACCATTCTAACTAAATAGCATATTTACAACTATTTACTAAACTAATATAAGACAAAAAAATATATTTAAACATCTACAATTACTGGGTAGGCAATGGACACATTTTGACTACAGGGCGCTTAAAAATTCCATTTTTTGGTTTCACAGAGACGACTCTAACCACACCATCTCGTCCAGGAAATAATTCTACAATGCGCCCTAATGGCCACTCGGACGTGAATTAAGTAAAGCTTCTATTTGTATTAGCAATGTGTTCATTTCTTCATATGACAGCAACTGATTACCTACTACCTTGTATAAATGTGTTTTAACAGATTTTACATTACTTTCCCATAAGGATCCAAAATGTGGCGCAGCCGGGGGGTTAAATTTACATTCAATTCCTCTATTAGTTAATTCAGTTGAAATAGTTTCTACAAATTCTTTTGACTCAACCAAACGATAAATTTCATGAAGCACAGTTTTAGCACCAATAAAATTAGTTCCACAGTCGGAATACATTACAGAACAGAGGCCTCTACGTGATAGGAAGCGTTTGAATGCTTGCAAAAAATTCGCAGTTGTCAAATCGGAGACTAACTCTAAATGTATTGCTTTAGTAGCAAGACAAACGAATAGACAAATATATGCCTTTTGTGAACGTGCACCTCTTCTGCGGTTAAGTATTATATAAATAGGACCGGCGAAATCAACACCGGTGTGCAAAAAAACTTTAGCTTGTTGAACTCGACAAGGAGGAAGATTTCCCATTAACGGATATCGCGGTTGAGGTCGGGCCTTAAAACAAATATTACATTTATGTATTCTATTTCGTACTACTCCACGCGCTGCTAAAATCCAAAATCGTTGTCTCAATAATGATAAAACTAAATTAGGGCCTGTATGAAGGTTGTGACAATGATAATGATCTATCAATAAATCTACTAAATTATCCTTTTTAGGAAGCAAAATCGGATGTTGGCTATCAAAATCTAAATGTGAATTTACTAAGCGTCCGCCTACTCTGAGAATGCCATCCTTTAAAAATGGCCTAAGTTTACGTAAAGATGAGGCTAGTATTTCTTTATTTTCTAACAGTGAAATTTCCCGAGCAAAATGATTATTTTGAAATTTTTTTATCAAAGTATATTCTGCTGTCTGTAAATCTGAAGCAGAAATATATTTTCGACGTGGCAATTTTTGAATAAAACGTAAAAAGTAAACGCTACAACGGAGTAATTTTAACCAAGATGAGCAACGTTCCATTAGAGTAATTAAAGGGTGAACAAAATCATTAGTAATCACCAATGTTACTAATTTGTCTTCCAATGGAGTATAATTCTCCTCGGTAAATGATCTAATGGGCCAATAAGACTCGTCAGACCTCAGCCAACTAGGTCCAATAGTCCATTCCTTAGTGGCCATAAAGCGGGAGGGTGTTAACCCTCTCGAAAGACAATCCGAAATATTAAATTTTCCACTTATGTGGAACCAGTTTTTTGAGGGAACTAATTCTTGTATCTTTGATACACGATTGGCCACAAACGTTTTCCATCTATGAGGAGATGAATTTATCCAAGTAAGGACTACAGTTGAATCAGATAATGCTAAAATTCTATCGATTTCTAAACGCGATTTAAAAGTTTCCACTACAAAATTTATAAGTTTAGACAACAAATGTGCAGCACAAAGTTCTAGTCTGGGTATCGAAAGAGTTTTTAAAGGTGAGACTTTAGTTTTGGCACATATTAAGCTAGTTTGAACTCGACCATCAGTCACTGTTCGCAAATAAACAACTGATCCAAATGAAGTTTCACAAGCATCGGCAAATCCAATTAATATAGCACTAGAATTCTCAAAAACTCCTATATGACGCGGAATTTGAAATTTACTTAAAAGTGGCAATTCATTTTCAAATTCTATCCACTGTTTTACAAAACTATCAGGGGGGATTTCATCCCAGTCTACGTGATATGTCCATAATTGCTTAATAAATAATTTAACTACTAAAACAACTGGAGCTATTAAACCTAATGGATCAAAAAAGCGGGCTACTACAGAGAGAATATTTCTCTTTGTACATTCACGAGGCTCAGATCGTATTTTAAAAGTAAAAATGTCTAAATTAGGTTGCCATTGTAGGCCTAAAACCTTTAAATAATCAGTTTCAAAATTAACTACATCAACTGCACGATTTTCTATTGGTATCTCTGCTAAAAGTTCTTTAGAATTAACTGACCACTTTACCAAATCAAATCCACCAGATTTAAATAAATGTACTAATTGTTTATACAAGAATTTTGCTTGACTAATGTTTGAAATACTAGAAACAAGATCATCCATATACATATCTCTACAAACTATCTTTGAGGCCAATGGATAAGAGTTTGCTTCATCTACAGCTAACTGACGCACAGTTCTCAAAGCTAAAAAGGGTGAAGATTTTACTCCGAATGAAACGGTGTTTAATTCATAAGTACAAATCGGTTCATTAGGCGAAAATAATAATAATAATAATAATAATAATAATATCGTCTTTATTATCAAACTAGGCAAAAGAACAATACCTTTTTCTCTTAACCTAGATAAAGATAATGAAATGTAGGCGAAGTTTAGCCTAAGGCTACTCTTACACTTAACCTACTACTAAATTTGAATCAAACGAAACTTAGTAAACAAACCAAAATTACAGCTCAATATAATAATAATAATAGTGATTTTATATAATACAAATACAATAAACAAATACACAATAAAAAACTGAATATATTTTTTATGTAAATCTAAATTAAAAACAAACTAATGGCAAAAATATGCTTTAAGCATTTAAAAGTAGAGTCTTTATAGCATTTTTAAATTTGGCAATGGAGAATGATTTATAATCCTTATTTACAGAATTGTACAGAGTTACTGCATTGTACGTAAAAGATCTCTGAAACATGGCAGTGGAATGTTGAGGCATTGTTAAAGTTAATTTATGCCTAATATGACGAGAATGGACATTATCTCGACTAATCAATTTTGCTTTAAGATATGCAGGTGTTGAGGTCATGAGGAGGCGATGCACAAAAACAATATATCGGAAGCTTACAAGCTTGTCTAGTTTAAGCCAACACAGATCTTTAATTTTATCAGAGATTCTGTCAAATTTCCTTAGACCAAAGATAAATCTACAACATGCATTTTGTATCTTTTGAATTCGATTTTTCATTGCTTTGTCCAAGCACGGATAATAAACCATGTCACAGTAACCAAGAGTTGATAATACAAGAGTTTCGCACAAAACCTTTTTAACAGAGAAATTTAGCATATGTTTACTCGAGTACAATAATTTTAATTTAACATAGGTTTTTTGTATTAACTTTTTGGCATGATGGTGGAATCTTAAACTTTCATCAAAAATTATTCCCAAATTTTTTAATTTATCAGTGAAGGTTATGTCTTTGTCGTTGATTTTAATATTTAACTGCATTTTAATAGTCTCTCTTTTTTCCTTTGAACATAAAAGCATAGCACTGCATTTGTCAGGATTTAGTTTCAGATTATGTTCCTTAGAGAAATGTAATATTGACTCCAGATCTTTATTGATTTTTTCTGAGGCTTCAGCAACGTTAGCATGTTCAAAATAATGCAAAATTTGCGTGTCATCTGCATACGCCTGTATATTCGAATGTTGTATTATATTAAAAATATCTGCAGTATAAATAATAAATAATAGAGGTCCTAAAATGGATCCTTGTGGGACACCAGAACATATATTTTTTCGCTCTGAAAACGTGTTTAGTATTTTAACTCTTTGCGAGCGCTGCGTTAAATAACAATGAAACAAAGACAACGAAATTTCATCGAATCCATAATAATGGAGTTTTGCACACATAAGATCGTGATCGATCGTATCGAAAGCCTTGGAAAAGTCCAAAGCAATCAATACTGCGGCTCTTTTTTTGTCTATCGCCCTAAAAATATTATCACAAATATTAAGTAAAGAAGTATTCGTACTATGAGCAGATCTGAAACCAGATTGATGTGAAGGTATCAAGAAGTTACCACTAAAATATAAGTTTATTTGTTTGTAAATAATTTTTTCAAATATTTTTGAGAGCACCGGTAACAAACTAATAGGACGCAAATCTTTAATGGAAGATGGTGATACAATTTTTGCTACAGGACAAATAATAGCTTCTCTCCACGCTAGGGGAAAGTACCCGGTTTCTAAGCATCTATTAATAATATGCGTTATATAAGGGATAATCACAGGCGTACAATATTTCACCATCGTCAAGGAAATATTATCACAGCCATATGCATCTGACTTAATAGATGTTAAAGCCTCTAAGATGTCATTGTTACCAACTAGAGAAAAGCGAAAATTCAGAGAATTATTATATTTACTATTATTATACAAATTGATCATATTATTACAGTCGGGGGTCTTATTATACACTGTTAAAAAGTAGTCATTTATTTTTGAGGCATCTTTAATATTTTCTGGTATTTCATTGACTGTAGATGATTGAATATTCATATCTTTGAGTTTTTTCCAAAAAGTTTTTTTGTTCCTTTCCCTGTATAGATGACTTATGTACCCTGCTTTTTCACGTCTTATAGAGCTTAAGGTGAGATTTCTAATTTGCTTGTAACTGCTCCAGTTTACTTCAGTTGGATCGGAATTATATTTTTTTAAAGCTTTGTCCCGTTCTTTCATCATGATTTTTATTGTATCTGTTAACCATGGAGAACTAGGCTTACTTACTCGAACCGTTTTAAGAGGGGCATGTTTGTCAAAAAGTTTTATAATATTTTCCGATAACATATGGACTTTTTCATCAATATTATTTACGTAAATTATATCATTCCATGGGGTGTTATGCAAGTCCTCTAAAAATGCCGAATTGTCAAACTGTCGAAAGTCTCTGTAAGTAATAAATTTTTGCTTATATTTGTATTGTGGAATTTTAAATTTACAGAAAACCAATTTGTGATCTGATATTAAATCAGCATTTTCCACTCCCGACTGTACTACAATTTCTGAACAGTTTACAAATATCGGATCGATTAGCGTAGACGAGTGCAAGGTGACGCGGGTTGGATCACTTATTAATTGAGTGAAACCGTATGTGTCGAAACAATTTGTAATACAATTATTTAACTGAAAAAGATTTACATTTACATCACCCACTACAAATATATTTTTATGATTTGGAATTATATGAGATAAAATGTGATCCATTTTTTCAACACACTTCACTGCATTATAATTTGGTGGACGATATATTACACCAATAGCTATAGCGAATCTTCCAATTTTAATTTCAACCCACAAATGTTCAATTTCTGCATGATTATCTAAGGAGATTATCTTGCAGTTAAAATGGGATTTTATATAAAATCCGACGCCACCTCCTCTACCATCTCTATCCTGCCGTACTAATTTATAACCTGGTAGATTTATAGCATTAGATGGGACAACATTTGACAACCATGTTTCCGTAATAGCAACCATAACACATAACACATAATCTCCATAACACACGTTGAAAACATCTATGTTCTGGACATAAAGCTATCTGCCTATACATTTGACGTATATCTGCGGTAAATGCTATTTCACACAACCGAAAATTAAGAAACATATTCAAAACATCGGATTGTAATTTAGGTCCAGTGTACAATAAATCATTTAGAGAAAATGAACTATCTGTTTTGGCACTAGCGTCGAACACTACTCTTAAAGGTGTACTTGAACTTTCTAATTTAAAAACACCATGATGTGGTATATAATAAGAAGGTGATACAAAATTTTCATCACAAATTTTCGACATATGCCCTTGCACTATGTAATAATTTATTACGTCCGAATACTGATTTTTATAATCTTCAAAAAGTTGAAATTTCTTTTCTAATGACATAAATCTTCTAAATGCAACTGAATATGAATCACCGAGATTAGATGAACTAGTTTTAAAAGGCAAAGCTACACTATACCGTCCGGATGAATCTCGTTTATAAGTCGATTTAAAAATATTTTCACATTCTACATCTTCAGGATTTTGAAAAGTTTGCACTGGGATTTCCTCAATTTCCCAAAATTTACTAACTAAATTTTCAAGTGGAGGATTTATAATTGTACAAAAATTTTGTTGAATTTCATTATTTGAAATAACTGGTACTGTGCCCATTAAAACAAACCCTAAACTTGTTTCGAGAGCTACAGGTGAATTTGGCGGTCCAACTGTACGCGTTTTTCCTAGTAAATGTGGGTATAAGTCCGCACCTATTATTCCATCAATCTCCCCTGGGAGATGAAAAGTTCTATCAGCTAATGGTAAATTATTAATATAATGAAGTGAATCGGTTTGGACTACCGAAAATGGTAATTTCTCCACTATATTATCTACGACTAATGCATCTAATGGATATCGTTTAGTTGGGTCCAAACAGGAAGAAATAACTATATTAACATGGCCCCTAGTTGAGCACGATGCTACGCCAATGCCTCGCACTGTCGAATGCGTTTTCAATATAGGTAATTTCAACCGTCGACAACATTTAACTGTAATGAAATGCGATTGACTAGCAGAATCTAACAAAAATCTAACCTTCTGCATTTCACCGGTTTGATCTAAAATATTGACAATAGCGGTGGATAATAATACAGTTTTATTAAAATTAAATGTTGGTTTAATAGCGGCAGAACAAACACTCATTAGTGATGTAGAATTTAAATTAGAATGATTATTAAAGTAATCGTTGGAAGTCGATGTTGCGGCTGCGGTTGCCTGGGTGTAAGAATTATTAGGATTTACGCTGACCTTACTACTCGATGGCACCTCTACACTATTTACTACAGTTTCACACACCGGCTGTCTGGTCGTCGCAATTGGCGATTTCAACGCCAAATCCCAGGAATGGAACAGCGGCATAACCAACACTCGAGGACGAGAGCTGCTGAGGTTCCTGGGACAGCACGCCGGCGAACTGATGGTGGTAGGACCGGACCAGCCCACCTTCGACAACGGCAGACACAGGCCAGACGTACTGGACATCGCGATCCTAAAGGAGATGACCTTCGAGGCAGAGATCACCACCAGAACGGAGGGATCTACCGAGCACAACCCGATTTTCCTAACCCTAGGAGGACAGGCGAGTGAGGACAACGCCACCTTCACGAAGAGACGAACGGACTGGGAATTGTAAAGGCAGCACCTGCAGCAGTACATCGCACAAATTCCCAGGCTAGAAACCGTGGAGGACGTTGAGAGGGCCATCATTTCCCTAGAGGAGCAGATCCTGGAAGCGATAAGGGCCAGCACGACGGAAATAGAAGTAAGAAGGCACCCAGCACCGATGGCAAACCTCCCAGAGGTCACCAGGCAGCTGATAAGGGACAGAAGGAGCGCCAAGAGACGGGCTCAGAGGACCAGGCTCCCCGCCGATAGAAGGGAGTACAATGTCCTCAGCCGAAGAGTTAAAGCCGCCCTCCAGGAACACCGTCAGGAGGGGTGGCAACGCCACCTTGAGTCACTGGATCCACAGGACAGAAGCATGTGGAACACACAACGTGCCCTGCGAAACCGAAGGAAGCCTATGCGCCCGATTCACGGAGAGCGAGGGATCGTCTACACTAACCAGGAAAAAGCCGAGGCGTTCGCCGACAGCTTAGAACTGCAGTGCAGAGAGAACGAGCTCGATGACGAGGACGAGGACTGGGTGGACGACGTCGAACGCAGAGTACGAAGGATCCGCCGCCTGCCAGATGACGACCACATCCGTCCGACTACCCCCGAGGAAGTCAAGGAAATCCTGAGGAGCCTAAAGCCGAGAAAAGCTCCGGGATGTGACAGGATAGGAAACATCGCTCTCAAAAAGCTGCCCAGGAAAGGAGTAGCGGCGCTAGTCAACATCGTAAACGCGATGTTAAGGTTACGGCACTTTCCAGCCAGGTGGAAAAAGGCCGACGTCATTATGATCCCTAAACCAGGGAAAGAACTAATTTTCCCGTCTTCTTACAGGCCCATCAGCCTCCTCCCAGCCATGAGCAAGGTTGCAGAACGGGTCATCTTGAAGAGGCTAACAGAGAAGACAGAAGAGCTGAACATCATCCCGGATGAACAGTTCGCATACCGAACAGGACATTCCACGGAACTCCAAGTGCTTCGCCTCACCGAGGAGATCACCAAGGGGTTCAACCAGCGTCAAGTCACCGCGGCGCTGTTCCTAGACGTCGCCAAAGCATTCGACACGGTCTGGCACGACGGTCTCTTAGCTAAAATGATGAGTATAGGTTACCCCATCGAACTCGCCAAACTAGTGAGATCCTACCTACACTGCAGACAGCTAAGGGTGAAAATCTCGGACCAACTCTCCACCTACAGGACCGTGGAAGCGGGAGTTCCACAGGGATCGGTGCTGTCACCGCACCTGTTCGCCATCTATACCTCGGACCTCCCCCGGACCGACCATACAGCCCTAGCCCTGTATGCAGACGACACCGCCCTGATTGCCAGATCCTGGAAGGCCAGAGACGCAACCAGAAAACTCCAGGAAGCGGCCACACTCCTGGAAGAATGGTGCACGAAGTGGAAAGTCGCAGTCAACGCCGACAAGAGCCAAGCCATCCTCTTCAGACGAGTGCGGAAAGAAATTCCCACAGGACACGTCTCCATGAACGGCGAGGACATCCAATGGCACGACACCGTCAAATACCTTGGCGTGGTCATGGACAGAAGCCTAACATGGAGACAAAACACGGACGCCATCACAGCCAAGGCCCGACGTACGAGAGCCCTCATCTACCCAATGACGGGAAATGGGAGCCGACTTAACTTGAAGAACAAGCTCACGCTTATCAAGACCCTCATCAGGCCGCAGCTGACATACGCCTCGGTAGCGTGGGGCTACCAGGCGAAGTCCTACATGAAGAGAATCCAGGCAGTGGAGAACATCGCCCTCAGGACGGTAGTTGACGCCCCATGGTACGTGAGAACCGCAGACATCGTCAGAGACCTGGAGTACACCACGGTCACTGAAGTCATCCGGGAACGAGCGAAGAAGCTGTACGCCCAAGCCGAGGAGCATGGGAACCCGCTGATCAGACAGGCCACTGATTACGACCCCGCCGACGCCCCGAGGCACAAGCGACCGAGGGTTCAGCTACTGGACAACGGGTAAGTATAACCTTTATTTCCCGCTAACAGATCTGTTTCAGATACGCCAGGACGGACCACCACTACCAGAGACATGACGTTTTCAACCCTAACCCAACCTCCTTGCGGGCGTCGGACAACATACCGTCCGACGCCCGTTGTCCTACCTGCTCCGTGGAGACCGAAAATGCTAAAAGAAGCACTTAGGTCTCCACACTCCCGAGCTACACAGCTCATCCTTACCTTTCCGACGATCCGGGGTAGGATATCAATTGATGTCCTACGTACCGGCAGTTAGTCCCAGCCAAAACTTCCTAAACCCAACTCGACCGATGACTACCCCGGGGGTGACAAGCTGGCGAAGAAAGAAAACATCAAGACAAGAAGAGCGCCAGAAGAGACCTCAGCCAGCGAGGTTCAACAGCCAGGACCAGGGGAGGTCCGCAGAAAATACCACGACACATCTCACATTTGTGAGCTGGGTCTGGTAGAAGTACGCGGGCCCACCTATCACGAAGGCCGGTCCAGGTCTACAGAGATAATCTAGGTGCAAAGAGTAATAGTCCTACTCGGCCCTAGTTATCGAGACCGACATCCAGCCAATGGATATTGGCGCGACCGGCTGTCTATCATAGTTTCCGCGAATCGATTTACCAAAATGCAACAATGAATGATGTCTAAGTTGACAAAATTTGCAATTAATCTTACTTTTACATACCAAAATTTTATGGGAACCTAGACAATTTAAACACAAATTTTTATTTTTCACTACCTTATAACGTTCATTAGGGGAAAGTTCTAAAAATGTGAAACAATTGGAAATTAGATGTGTATTAGCACTACACATCGGACATTTTGTCGGATTGTTATTATTGTTATTAATAACAAAACTATGGCTAAATTTCGTTTTATTGTTACCACTATTTAAAGGTGTCTTACTGGAAGGATAAGTGCGCGAATAAATTTTTGTTTGTGCTTTGACAAAAGTAATAATTTCCTGGTAAGAAGGTATGGCAGAATCTTTATGGGAATTTTCAAATAAACGATTAGTTTCTGGATCAAGTTTTTTCAAGGCTAAATATGACAAAGTGTAGTCAAACAAATCTTTAATATCTAATTTTTTAAGAGCCCTAGTGGCAGTATCAAATTTTTCTAAAAAGTTATTTAAATTATTAGCAGAAGCTGTTTGTGCTGGTTTCAATTCAAATATTTGTTCTAAATAAGTGTTGGCTAATAAACGTTTATCCTGAAATTTGTCAACTAAGGCCTGCCAGATAATATTATAATTATCGGCTACAGGTGGAACTCCAGAACAAACAGTTAGAGCTTTTCCATTTAATTTCCCAATCAAGTAATGTACCTTATCCACGTCATTCAAATCTTTATTATCATGGATAAGATTTTTAAAGCATTCATAAAATGTTGGCCACTCCTTAGGGTTTCCTGAAAACCCAGGTAATTCTATTTGTGGTAACCTAGGAATATTTTTAGGCGTACTAGAAGTCTCACTATTACTAGCGGCACGTTTTGCAAGAGCCTTATCTGCTATAGCTAAAATGTTACAATACAATTCATCAAATGTGTCCAATACCTGGTAATTTGGTGCATAATTATCATCTATTTCAAAACTAAGTGCATTTATAACCTACTACTATTTGCAAAAACGACACTTTGGTGTCCTCTAAAGATTTAAATCTGATCCGAAAATTATTCAAATTTGTCTCATCATCAAGTTTTTTACCCAAGTCAAATAATGATTGTATTCTACGAAAATATTGTTCCTTTTTCGACACAAGTATACTAAGCTCCTTTTCCTTTTTTGTTGGTGCCATTTTCAGTTTAATAATAAGGGATTTATTATTAAACTATTAATTAACAAACAAAAAATATTTTCTTTGCAACAATGTTGTAAAATTGCTACTGCCACTACTAAACTATTACTAAATTAAATTAACTAAAAGGTATTTATTACCAACAACTTGTGTAATATATGAACTACGAATTTTTAGAGAGAGAAAAAAAACCAGATGCACAGAAAAAACTACCATATAAAAAAAACGCTATAAAAACTATAAAGATGATAAACTAGAAGGCTATAAACTAAGTGAAATTATTTTACTAAAAATACTTTGACTATATTTAAGAATGAAAAAAATAACAACTAAAAAATCTAATTAACTATCCGTGCTCGAACGGAACCAAAAAAAATGTTTGTTATTTTTCTCAGCAAAACTAAAGAAATGAATCAAGTGGACTGTATCTAATAATTCAAAAAAGGGGAATTCAAAATTGACTTACCATCAGTACCGATGCACTGTTTTTTCCACTGTTTATTATAGGGCTAACGGGATGGACAATAAGGAGGTAGGATATAATAAACAGAAACTCAATTTTGAACACAGCTATAAGCGGTAAAACTATTAATAACTAATATGCGGTGTAACTAAGGTATATAACTATCTCTCAACAACACTGTATGTAACTGACTATATATTTCATCTATATGTTTTTTCTCTCTATAAAAAAGTCAACAAAAAACGAAAGACGAACATTCGAACTAATAAACAAGACAAGTAGGGCCATCTGATGATGGGAACATTAATTCAAACAATTAATGGGAACAGAGTCCTAACCACCTATATATTGTTATAAATAAAACATTTAACTTAAGTTTAGTTACACATATTAATAAAATCTGATTAAAATTTCATTTAAAATAATTAACAAAATGGACTCAGTTGAAAGTATGCTGAAGCCCAGAGATAAGAGGAAATGTTTTTTATTACAAGTAAAAACTCATTTTAAATTTCATAGAAATGGTAATACTTAGTGATATTGATGATACCAACTGTGTTGCCAACTTAATTTTCGCGGTTATTTTGAAAAATTCTATAATTGTCATGTTCTAATTTTAAAATGTAGATGTAATTTTTACTTAAATTGTTGATGTCTGATTTTTTGTTTAAGCTGTTAACTTCATTGTTAATATGAACCATTTCAAGGAAAATCCTTTTTTGATAGTTGTTCTCTACTGCCAAAACTTTTACATTTTCATAATCCATTTTGTGACCAGTTGTAATGACATGTTCTGCTAGGGCGCAAGATTTTACCATTCTATTGCAATCACTTTTGTGAGACGTTATTCTACCCTGAAGTGCTCTTGACGACTGCCCAATGTACGCTTGACTACAATTGAAACATTCGATACGATAAACGATATTAGATTTTTCTTTATTCCTTAAGGGAGCCTTGATGATACTATGTAATTGTGAAACAGTTTTTAGATGTTTATTAGCTATTTTAATATTAGCGTTTTTAAAAAGGTTTATTAACCTAGAGGTCAAATTTTCTATATAAGGTAAAGATTTATAAATAATTCTATTTTCTGTGACGCTACCACCATTTATGTTACCATCAGCCTCGTTTATGTTGTCTTCACCAACATTTCTTGAAACTTGAACAATGCCATTGTTAGTTGAACCAGTATGATTGACAACATTAAGGCCACGAGTAAAGTTATTACGATTTTGTTCGGTGTTAAATAAGAGTTTGTTCACTAAATTTCTTGGATAAGAATTCTCAACTAATAGACCCTTCAATTCCTGTAACGATTCCATTTTAAATTGGGGGTGTGTGACTTTGGTAACTCTATTCTTCAGTGCAAATATAAGATTCATTTTCATCCGTGGATGATGGTAAGAGAAGTAGTTTATGTATCTACCACTGCTTATAGGTTTACGATACCATTTGGTACGTAATGTGTTATCGTCCCTGATAACTATCATATCTAAGAAAGGTATGCAGTTATCTGTTTCTTGTTCCACTGTGAACTGTATATCTGGATTATAATTGTTAAATGTGTGTAACATATCATTTATTTTATCATGTGGCACTGAGAGTAATAAGTGATCTACATATCTTTTTATAAAAGGAACGTTGAAAGGAATCTTAGTTAAGCAATTCCTCACCAAGTCATCCAGTACAAAATTTACTAGGATAATCCCCTATTTTAGATCCCATTGGAGTACCAAAAATCTGTTTGTAATACGTACCATTAAACAGGCAGTAGTTTGATTCAAAAATGAACTTTAGTATGTCAATCAATGTGTCACAATCTAGGTTGCAGTGATCAGATATAGCGTTTCAATTATTTTTTAAGCTGTCAATTATCAATTGTAGAGGTAGGTTAGTGAATAGATTATTAGCCGTTACTCGAGTCCGAGTATAAAAATGTTACAGTCGATAAATTGTGTACAATAAAAAACAAGTAAAAGGTGTAGTCTATTGTAATTCCCATTCATCCACGGTGCACACGACTATGGCTATAGAGGCCAATTCGGGAGAGCACATGTCGACCGCAGTCAGGACAAACATAGACCTGGTTAGGTCTTGGATTCGGCCTTCTTGCAGCAACATTTCCTTGATAGCTGGCCACAACCCCTCGCCATTCGGTTCTGTCCGCTGCAAGTTGTTCCCATTGCTCGTCTGCAATACCGCAGGATTTTAGATTTTCATGGAGAGCGTCTTTGAACCTCTTTCGTTGACCGCCACGCCTTCTTCTACCGCTTAGCAATTCACCATAAAGTGTACATTTAGGAAGGCGGTTATCATGCATACGATGAACGTGACCTGCTCATCTTAGGCGTGCTCTTGAAATAAGCACCTCAATTGGAAGGCTGTTTGCTCTCCTGAGTACTTCCACGTTTGATATGTGATGGAACCAACGGATTTTCATCATACTTCTGAGGTGTCTTTGCTGAAAACGTTCTAATTCTTTCAAATGACGACGGTAAGTGATCCAGCTTTCACATCCATATAGCAGTGTTGGAATGACAACTGCATTGTAGACAGCCATTTTCGTTGACAAAGCAAGGTCGTGGTTGTCAAATACTCTCTCTCTAAGTCCCCAGAGTGCTCTAGATGCAGCGTTAATTCTATTGCGAATCTCGCTGTCCATGTTTGCTTTGTCATTAACAACGTTGCCTAAGTTATTGAACTGATCCACCACTTCAAGAGAATTTGCGTTAAGTGTAATGTCTATTTGGTTCACTTGATGAGGAGTTGACATAATCTTAGTCTTTCCAATGATGATTTTAAGGCCCAAGGAATCATAGCTCTGGGCATACACATCTAAAAGTTCTTGAAGCTCTTCCGGCGTAGAGGCTAAAAGTGCACAGTCATCCGCATACTGGAGATCACAAATGAATCGTGTGCGTGTCTTCGTGAAAGCTCTAAAGCGCCCTATGTTAAAGAGACCGCCATCAAAACGGTATCTGAGACCTATTCCTCTGACTGTCAGTTTGTTGTCAACAATAATTGTTAGAGCAGTATTATTATACATAACCTGGGCGTTGTTGTTTGTATGTAGACTGCGACATACTTCCACAAATTTTCTAGGGATACCTAAGCGGAACATAATTTTCCAGAGCACTTCCCTGTCCACCGAGTCAAACGCCTTGGTTAAATCAATGAAGGCCATGTGAATTTCTCCTTGATGTTCGAGTGCTTTTTCTTGAAGCTGTTTAAGTGTGAAGATTAAATCCGATGTGCCTCGGTTTGGTCTAAAGCCACTCTGTGTTTCAGGAAGTAGCTTTTCCATAACAGGTGTTAGCCTATTTGCCATCGCTTTAGTGAGTATCTTCCCTCCAACAGCCAGGAGAGCTATACCCCTGTAATTTCCACAGTCTGCAGCGCTCCCTTTGTTTTTGAAGAGGTTGATTAAAACTATTAAAAGTGTATCACGAAACTCCTGCGGAGCTTGACCACTTTCCCACACGACATCAAACAGTTTTTTGAGGTAGGGTATGAGCTCTGACGACACAGCTTTAAAGATCTCAGCTGGGAGTGAGTCGGCGCCGGGAGATTTGTTATTTTTTAGCTGCCCAATGGCGGTTAAGATCTCTTCCGTTGTTAGTGGTTTATCTAAGTCTTCGAAGGTGTCATATTGAGGGATAAGATTTATAATATCGTGATCGGCTTGACTTTGCTGGTTAAGAATGTTAGAGTAGTGTTCTTTCCATCGGGCTCTTATGTCCTGGTCTTCTTTGAGGAGATTTCCATTTAAATCTTTAATAGGGCACATATTTTTCCGACTGGGGCCGTACACTGCTTTTACTTCTTGAAAGAAATTCGTGTGAATCGGCGTACCTTTGAATTTCTCTGGCCTTACTTGCCCATCACTCGTTCTTTATTCTTCTGATTTCGCGTTGCGTTTCATACTTAGATTGGGTAAAAGCTTCTGCTTTTGATGAGTCGTTGGGGTGGTTGATAGCGTCTTGGAAGGCAATATGTTTGCGGTCAAGAAGTTCTTGTATAAAAGCTTCATTATCATTGAACCAGTCCTCCTGTTTTTTACTTGCTGCAGTGCCAAGAATTTTCTCACTCGCACTTTTTAAACTGTCTTTAATTTGTGTCCAGGTAGCAGCGACATCTACAGAATTGGTTTCTTCTAGTGCACTCAAATTCTCTTGAACTTTTTGCTTTAGCTGATCGACGGTTTGTTGGTCACGCAATTTACTAATACAGAGACGGAGTCTACGTTTTACTTGAGTTCTTCGGTGTTTGGGTCTCATAACAATTTTCATTTTAGAGACAACAGGACGATGATCGGTCCAACATTCGCTATCAATGCGCGCCTTTGTAATTTGAACGCCCTTGAGATGCTTCCTACGTACGATAACATAGTCCAGTAGATGCCAGTGACCTGATCTGGGGTGACGCCAGGTGCCTTTAAATTTATCCTTTTGTCGGAAAATGGTGTTTGTTATAACTAGATCATGTTCGGCGCATTTAGTTAGGAGTAGTTGACCGTTAGCGTTCATGTTGCCCAAACCGTTCTTGCCTATGATGCCTGGCCAGGTGTCTGCATCTCTCCCTACTCTAGCGTTAAAATCGCCAAGAATAACGAGTCGTTCCGTTTTAGGTATTCTGCAGAGGGTTTCTTCCAGCTGTTGATAGAAGCTTTCCTTGGTTTCGTGACTTGCATCCAGAGTGGGAGCGTAGGCGCTTATTAGATTTACCGCGTTGCCATCTGATAGCTCATAGCGTAGCAGCATTAGACGCTCGGATAGGCCTTGTGGTACTTGTGTTAAGTTGGATACAAGTTGATTCCGAACGGCAAATCCTACTCCATGTTGTCTTCTTGAATTGGTGGGAAGACCTTTCCAATAGAAGGTGTAGTACTTTTCTGTGAGAGAGCCTTCCTCCAAAAATCGAGTTTCGCTGAGAGCTGCAACGTCAACATTGAGTCGGTGAAGTTCTCTATCTATTAGAGCAGTTCTTCTTTCAGGCCGATCGGTGCGAGAGCTGTCGTTCAAAGTACGAACATTCCAAGCGCCGTAGATGAAAGAATTAGTTTTGTTGGATTTAACTTGTCGGTGTTTTTTCGACATTCGATGAGGTGTCCCTGTGGGCACCCTCCCCCGGAGATCCGATCGGGAGGGTATTTTACCTCTGGATGATTTTGTCCCACTTGAATGCTCCATCATTTTTTTTAAAGCCTTAATCGACTGAAAACGAAGCTGCATTTGAAGTTTTAGCTGGAGCAGGTATGCAACTGACCAGCTCGGTTGCGGAAGGCGAGTGGTGTGGTCCCATGGCACAGAAGGAGACTGCGACGATGGGGTAACCAAACGATTCCAAAAGCAACCTTTGTGTACGGTGGGTTATTTTTACCGCACTCTTCGTGAGAAGGTGGATGTGCTCACGGCAAAAGGTAAGGGTTATTCCGCCCTTACTCTGCCATTAGAGCCTCGTTAGTGAAAACAGGGTGCACCAAGTTCAAATTGAACTCATCGCGAAAGTGAGGTTAACAATTGAGTAGGAGAGGCTATAACTTGCGCTTCCACGCACCGCGCACCCCATTACAGTGAATAGATATATATTGTTATTATGTTAATATATTGCCATAGTATTATATGACAAAAATTGTTTTAGATCGCAATATACTAACATAATAACAAACTATTTACATAAAAATCATGGTATCAAAGACCACCTCACTAGCAAATTTATTGAATGTAAACAGTTTTTTAAACAACACTTAGAATTAGTGGTAGTAAGAAGTGATAAAGGCAATGTGACTGTTGTGATGTACAAAGAGGACTATTTAAACAAAAGTCAAGAGCTTTTAAATGAAATGAAAAAATACTATAAAAAACTAAGATCTGACCCTACTTGCACAACACAACAGAAAGCCAACAAATTGGTGTCGAAATTAAAAAATAACAACTCAATAGACCAAGATACAGCCAAATTTTTGACAATTTATAATTCAGTTGCTCTTCGTTTTTATGCATTACCTAAAATACATAAACCTACTCTTTCAATGAGACCATAGTGTCCTGGATAAATTGCCCTAATGGAAATTTCGCTAAATTTCTAACAAACGCCTACAATACAGACAACCCGTTTTACATTAAAGATTCGTTCGCTTTTAGTGAATTTATTAATAATTATGAACTTCCACCATCTTATGTTGTAGTGAGTTTCGACATTGTCTCTCTATTCACTAACCTACCTCTACAATTGATAATTGACAGCTTAAAAAATAATTGGAACGCTATATCTGATCACTGCAACCTAGATTGTGACACATTGATTGACATACTTAAGTTCATTTTTGAATCAAACTACTGCCTGTTTCATGGTACGTATTACAAACAGATTTTTGGTACTCCAATGGGATCTAAAATATCCCCTATCCTAGTAAATTTTGTACTGGATGACTTGGTGAGGAATTGCTTAGCTAAGATTCCTTTCGACGTTCCTTTTATAAAAAGATATGTAGATGACTTATTACTCTCAGTGCCACATGATAAAATAAATGATGTGTTACACACATTTAACAATTATAATCCAGATATACAGTTCACAGTGGAGCAAGAAACAGATAACTGCATACCTTTCTTAGATATGATAGTTATCAGGGACGATAACACATTACGTACCAAATGGTATCGTAAACCTATAAGCAGCGGTAGATACATAACCTACTTCCCTTACCATCATCCACGGATGAAAATGAATCTTATATTTGCACTGAAGAATAGAGTTACCAAAGTCACACACCCCCAATTTAAAATGGAATCGTTACAGGAATTGAAGGGTCTATTAGTTGAGAATTCTTATCCAAGAAATTTAGTGAACAAACTCTTATTTAACACCGAACAAAATCGTAATAACTTTACTCGTGGCCTTAATGTTGTCAATCATACTGGTTCAATTAACAATGGCATTGTTCAAGTTTCAAGAAATGTTGGTGAAGACAACATAAACGAGGCTGATGGTAACATAAATGGTGGTAGCGTCACAGAAAATAGAATAATTTATAAATCTTTACCTTATACAGAAAATTTGACCTCTAGGTTAATAAACCTTTTTAAAAACTCTAATATTAAAATAGCTAATAAACATCTAAAAACTGTTTCACAATTACATAGTATCATCAAGGCTCCCTTAAGGAATAAAGAAAAATCTAATATCGTTTATCGTATCGAATGTTTCAATTGTAGTCAAGCGTACATTGAGCAGTCGTCAAGAGCACTTCAGGGTAGAATAACGTCTCACAAAAGTGATTGCAATAGAATGGTAAAATCTTGCGCCCTAGCAGAACATGTCATTATAACTGGTCACAAAATGGATTATGAAAATGTAAAAGTTTTGGCAGTAGAGAACAACTATCAAAAAAGGATTTTCCTTGAAATGGTTCATATTAACAATGAAGTTAACAGCTTAAACAAAAAATCAGACATCAACAATTTAAGTAAAATTTACACCTACATTTTAAAATTAGAACATGACAATTATAGAATTTTTCAAAATAACCGCGAAAATTAAGTTGGCAACACAGTTGGTATCATCAATATCACTAAGTATTCCCATTTCTATGAAATTTAAAATGAGTTTTTGCTTGTAATAAAAAACATTTCCTCTTATCTCTGGGCTTCAGCATAGTTTCAACTGAGTCCATTTTGTTAATTATTTTAAATGAAATTTTAATCAGATTTTATTAATATGTGTAACTAAACTTAAGTTAAATGTTTTATTTATAACAATAGGAGTGTAGCTATGTGTGTGGGATCGACCACTAGTTACGTTTTAATAAATTTTCCTGCCATGTGTTTCGACGCAGGTTTATCAAATTAACCTCAAGTTAGTAAGTAGAAAAAATAAATTGTTTTAACTGATTTTGTTTACTGACAACTCTTGTATTTTTGTAGATGTCTTAAGAAAGCTAATAAACATTAGCGAAAGTTTGACAATAACAAAGAGTTTTCTTTTTGTATTGGCCAAAATACCTTATCACTGACTGCAACCTCAATAAATTTTATGTTTTTATATATATATATATATATATATATATATATATGTGTGTGTTATTACATATGGTTTGCAGGAAACAACTACTCAGCGGGCAAATACCCCGACCTGTATTGAATTATACCTTACAAATCATGAAAGATTGGTAGCCAATGTCATTTGTCAATTCCCTGACCAGACATAGACCGGTGTCGAACTTATTAGTTCTCATCAGTATGCCATAGGTCATGGAACAGACAAATGACGGTGGCCAACCTGTTAGTTTTATACAAACTTAAGTAAATAAGTAAATGGTGTACCGGTGAGAGGTAAGTGAATTCTCTCATTTGGTCAAATGCTACTATACACCAGACATCATAGATGTCTCCATGGTGTATAGCGGCTTGCTATTTTGCAAGTACCGAGAGCGGTGACCTTCAGCCCTTGGTGGACTTAACCTATACTAAACACAATATTTTAGTCGCAAACTCCTCTATAAATCCTTATTTTACTATAAGGAAAATAGCTAGACTGCAACCAAAGTTACAAGTCTGGCGCGTTAAGTGTAATAATTGCAGTTCTTTAACAGGTTCGAAAGTCTAATACACTATTAAAATTTTAATATACAACCTTGTCCAAAATTAAACACACAAAAACCTTCCTTCTTCGTAGCTACACTCTTCTCTTTCCAAATCCAACAATTCTCCTTTCATTAATTCTTCACCTTATCTCGTCCTTATCTCCTCTGCAATTCCAATCCACAATAACACCTCTTCCTTCTTATTTACAGTCTATTTTTACTTTTCTTCGCTGATCTCCACAATTTCTGACTCTTTAATTCAATTTCAAATTATTAATTTTTCTCTTTCACTCCCTAATTTTCACTTGTTCTTTTTTTCCTTAAATTTGTTTTTCCAATTTTACAACCTCTCTTTTATCTGTTGTTTGTTGTTCTCTATCACTAAATATCAAAGTATCCAAAATAAACAAAACAAAATACCATATGAATTTTGATTAATTTCAATTTCATTCCAAACATAACCTAACTTGAACCTCCTTGTCTTTCTCCAGGAAAACATTTACCAACTATAAAAATAAAATTTCCTACTTAAAAGAAATGTCATAATGACTTAAATGTCAGAAATTATTTCAACTACAACTTAATAACCACTAACATAGATGTCAGTATCAAACTTACTGTTGACATCAAATAAAAACTTAAAAACTATTAAAACAACTCTAAACAAGTATTAACATTCTAAAACACATACCTTTCGGATCTTTAGCTAATTTAAATAAATTTTTGAAAACCATCTAAAGGAAACATGCAATCTTCGTAATCGTCCAATATGCGAATACATAGCAATATATATATATATATACAGGGTGTTGCATCATGAGAGGGACAGCTTAATAGGAGGTAGAGAACATCAGTGGTAACCGGAACCTCCCATAGAAATGTCTCATTGGGCCTTCATTACGAAGTTACAGGGTGTTAAATAATTTTTGGCCAAACCTGTTTTTTGTCATAACTTTGACAGGGAATGAAATAACGGATTCATATTTGGTACGGCTAATGTACTAACGAGCCCCAAGAGGTACATGTATAAAAAAAATATATCCAGGTCCGGACTCACTATAATTTATGTTTCTTCTTTGCATCAATAAAACATCACCCTGTATATATTTTTTTGAAATTTCGATACGATATTCGAAAAGAGCAAGAAAAAACAAACAAAATGGCCTATTTCATTTTTTTGTTACACCTTCGTGGTTATTTAAATACGTTGTTAAATGTGCAAGAAAATGGATTACAGAACCCTATTAAATGAGAGGCACGTGAAATAAATAGTTTTATAACTAAAATTTGCAAAAATTCTATTGAGCCTAGGTGGTCTGGGTGAATCCTAATTCCGGCACGTTTTAAAGGTCCATTTTGGTAAAAAACTGTGGTCCTAATAAGTAATCGGGTATGAAATAACAAAATTTTTAATCAATCACAGTAGGCTTGTTCAAAGTGACAGATAATAAAAAGAAATCTCCTAAACAGTTGAATAATTGTTTGTTAGTAATTTAATGTGTCAATAATCCGCATTTAGTTAGTGAAAACTTGTGAAAATATTTTAACTATGCCAGTAAAATTTACAAACGTGGAATATGCTGACATAATATTCGTCTATGGTTTCTGTAATGGAAATGGTAGGTCGGCGGAAAGAGAATATCGGCTGCGTTTTCCTGGTCGTCGATGCCCTAATCATAAAACCTTTAGTACGGTGTTCCAGTATGCAAGACAACACGGAAAGTTTCCTACTTCTGCAGTTGTGGAGCGTGTTTTACAACAAGGTGTGCAGGAACAAAACAATATTATTAACGTAGTTCAAGAAAACCCAAATATGAGCACTAGACGAATCAGTTTGGCAACTGGTATTCCTCATTGGCGAGTATGGAGAACCCTAAAAAGAGAACGTTACCATCCATATCATATCCAGCAGGTACAGCGTCTTCAACAAGGCGACGATATCCCCCGCCTGGCATTTTGTCATTGGTTGTCTAACCATCGCCCAGTCATTTACAGAACCTTATTTACGGATGAGGCACAATTTACAAGGGATGGAGTAAACAATTCACGAAATAATCATAAATGGGCACAGGAAAACCCACATGCGGTACGCCAACGCCGTTCGCAACACAGGTTTTCTGTAAATGTTTGGGTCGGACTTGTGAATAGACATTTGATAGGGCCACATTTTTTTGAAGAAAGATTGAATGGTGAAATTTACTTTGATTTTCTTCAAAACATTTTACCGAATATGTTAGAAAATATCGGTATAAGAGGCATGTTGTTTCAGCATGATGGGGCCCCACCACATTTTAACCTTCAAGTAAGAGAACATTTAAACAATGTGTATCCTAATAGATGGATTGGACGCGGGGGTCCACATGAATGGCCACCAAGATCTCCTGATTGTAACCCTTGTGATTACTTTTTATGGGGCCACTTAAAAAACGAGGTTTATAGCATTGAAATTGATAGTAGACAACATTTAATCCAGCGCATCGTTACAACCTGCGACGAAATACGGAATAATCCAGAAATGATACGTCGAGCAATTGGTGACCTTTCTAAACGTGCAAGAAAATGCACAGAATGTGGGGGAGGACATTTTGAAAATTTACTTTAGTGTCAATTACGTTTTATTTTTAAACACATTTAGTTATTGTTTTGTTATTTATTGTTAATTGAATGGAAAATATTTTATTTATTTAGATTCTAGTTTGTTCTCTTTTCCAATTTTTATTAAGTATAAAATGTTGATGATTTTCTTGATCAAAGTAACTGGTTGCTTAGGCCTAAATGGTTTAAATTATCTCTCACTTTTATTCTTTGAACAAGCCTACTGTGATTGATTAAAAATTTTGTTATTTCATACCCGATTACTTATTAGGACCACAGTTTTTTACCAAAATGGACCTTTAAAACGTGTCGGAATTAGGATTCACCCAGACCACCTAGGCTCAATAGAATTTTTGCAAATTTTAGTTATAAAACTATTTATTTCACGTGCCTCTCATTTAATAGGGTTCTGTAATCCATTTTCTTGCACATTTAACAACGTATTTAAATAACCACGAAGGTGTAACAAAAAAATGAAATAGGCCATTTTGTTTGTTTTTTCTTGCTCTTTTCGAATATCGTGTTGCATCATGAGAGGGACATAGCTTAATAGGAGGTAGAGAACATCAGTGGTAACCGGAACCTCCCATAGAAATGTCTCATTGGGCCTTCATTACGAGGTTGCTGGGTGTTAAATAATTTTTGGCCAAACCTGTTTTTCGTCATAACATTGACAGGGAATGAAATAACGGATTCATATTTGGTACGGCTAATGTACTAACGAGCCCCAAGAGGTACATGTATAAAAAAAATATATCCAGGTCCGGACTCACTATAATTTATGTTTCTTCTTTGCATCAATAAAACATCACCCTGTATATATTTTTTTGAAATTTCGATACGATATTCGAAAAGAGCAAGAAAAAACAAACAAAATGGCTTATTTCATTTTTTTGTTACACCTTCGTGATTATTTAAATACGTTGTTAAATGTGCAAGAAAATGGATTACAGAACCCTATTAAATGAGAGGCACATGAAATAAATAGTTTTATAACTAAAATTTGCAAAAATTCTATTGAGCCTAGGTGGTCTGGGTGAATCCTAATTCCGGCACGTTTTAAAGGTCCATTTTGGTAAAAAACTGTGGTCCTAATAAGTAATCGGGTATGAAATAACAAAATTTTTAATCAATCACAGTACGCTTGTTCAAAGTGACAGATAATAAAAAGAAATCTCCTAAACAGTTGAATAATTGTTTGTTAGTAATTTAATGTGTCAATAATCCGCATTTAGTTAGTGAAAACTTGTGAAAATATTTTAACTATGCCAGTAAAATTTACAAACGTGGAATATGCTGACATAATATTCGTCTATGGTTTCTGTAATGGAAATGGTAGGTCGGCGGAAAGAGAATATCGGCTGCGTTTTCCTGGTCGTCGATGCCCTAATCATAAAACCTTTAGTACGGTGTTCCAGTATGCAAGACAACACGGAAAGTTTCCTAATTCTGCAGTTGTGGAGCGTGTTTTACAACAAGGTGTGCAGGAACAAAACAATATTATAAACGTAGTTCAAGAAAACCCAAATATGAGCACTAGACGAATCAGTTTGGCAACTGGTATTCCTCATTGGCGAATATGGAGAACCCTAAAAAGAGAACGTTACCATCCATATCATATCCAGCAGGTACAGCGTCTTCAACAAGGCGACGATATCCCCCGCCTGGCATTTTGTCATTGGTTGTCTAACCATCGCCCAGTCATTTACAGAACCTTATTTACGGATGAGGCACAATTTACAAGGGATGGAGTAAACATTTCACGAAATAATCATAAATGGGCACAGGAAAACCCACATGCGGTACGCCAACGCCGTTCGCAACACAGGTTTTCTGTAAATGTTTGGGTCGGACTTGTGAATAGACATTTGATAGGGCCACATTTTTTTGAAGAAAGATTGAATGGTGAAATTTACTTTGATTTTCTTCAAAACATTTTACCGAATATGTTAGAAAATATCGGTATAAGAGGCATGTTGTTTCAGCATGATGGGGCCCCACCACATTTTAACCTTCAAGTAAGAGAACACTTAAACAATGTGTATCCTAATAGATGGATTGGACGCGGGGGTCCACATGAATGGCCACCAAGATCTCCTGATTGTAACCCTTGTGATTGCTTTTTATGGGGCCACTTAAAAAACGAGGTTTATAGCATTGAAATTGAAAGTAGACAACATTTAATCCAGCGCATCGTTACAACCTGCGACGAAATACGGAATAATCCAGAAATGATACGTCGAGCAATTGGTGACCTTTCTAAACGCGCAAGAAAATGCACAGAATGTGGGGAGGACATTTTGAAAATTTACTTTAGTGTCAATTACGTTTTATTTTTAAACACATTTAGTTATTGTTTTGTTATTTATTGTTAATTGAATGGAACATATTTTATTTATTTAGATTTTAGTTTGTTCTCTTTTCCAATTTTTATTAAGTATAAAATGTTGATGATTTTCTTGAACAAAGTAACTGGTTGCCTAGGCCTAAATGGTTTAAATTATCTGTCACTTTTATTCTTTGAACAAGCCTACTGTGATTGATTAAAAATTTTGTTATTTCATACCCGATTACTTATTAGGACCACAGTTTTTTACCAAAATGGACCTTTAAAACGTGCCGGAATTAGGATTCACCCAGACCACCTAGGCTCAATAGAATTTTTGCAAATTTTAGTTATAAAACTATTTAT
The DNA here is from genome assembly GCA_963675555.1 of Leptura quadrifasciata. Classification (NCBI taxonomy): domain Eukaryota; kingdom Metazoa; phylum Arthropoda; class Insecta; order Coleoptera; family Cerambycidae; genus Leptura; species Leptura quadrifasciata. Next base: position 53,369,793 of record OY776681.1, on the reverse strand, counting down.
TTCACGTGCCTCTCATTTAATAGGGTTCTGTAATCCATTTTCTTGCACATTTAACAACGTATTTAAATAACCACGAAGGTGTAACAAAAAAATGAAATAGGCTATTTTGTTTGTTTTTTCTTGCTCTTTTCGAATATCGTATCGAAATTTCAAAAAAATATATACAGGGTGATGTTTTATTGATGCAAAGAAGAAACATAAATTATAGTGAGTCCGGACCTGGATATATTTTTTTTATACATGTACCTCTTGGGGCTCGTTAGTACATTAGCCGTACCAAATATGAATCCGTTATTTCATTCCCTGTCAAAGTTATGACAAAAAACAGGTTTGGCCAAAAATTATTTAACACCCAGCAACCTCGTAATGAAGGCCCAATGAGACATTTCTATGGGAGGTTCCGGTTACCACTGATGTTCTCTACCTCCTATTAAGCTATGTCCCTCTCATGATGCAACACCCTGTATATATATATATATGTATGTATATATATATATATATATATATATATATATATATATATATATATATATATATATATATATATATATATATATAATTGACAAATGACATTGGCTACCAAATGATTTGTAGGTATAATTCAATGCAGGTCGGGGTATTTGCCCGCTGAGTAGTTGTTTCCTGCAAATCATTTATAATAACAGTATATAGGTTAAGTCCACCAAGGGCTGAAGGTCACCGCTCTCGGTACTTGCAAAATGGCAAGTCGCTATACATCATAGAGACATCTATGATGTCTGGTGTATAGTAGCATTAGACCACATGAGAGGATTCACTTACCTCTCACCACTACACCATTTATATTAGTCTGTATAAGACTAGCAGGTTGGCCACTGTCATTTGTCTATTCCACGACCTATGGCATACTGATGAGAACTAATAAGTTCGAAACCGGTCTATGTCTGGCCGGGGAATTGACAAATGACATTGGCTACCAAATGATTTGTAGGTATAATTCAATGCAGGTCGGAGTATTTGCCCGCTGAGTAGTTGTTTCCTGCAAATCATTTATAATAACAGTATATAGGTTAAGTCCACCAAGGGCTGATGGTCACCGCTCTCGGTACTTGCAAAATGGCAAGTCGCTATACATCATGGAGACATCTATGATGTCTGGTGTATAGTAGCATTAGACCACATGAGAGGATTCACTTACCTCTCACCACTACACCATTTATATTAGTCTGTATAAGACTAGCAGGTTGGCCACTGTCATTTGTCTATTCCACGACCTATGGCATACTGATGAGAACTAATAAGTTCGAAACCGGTCTATGTCTGGCCGGGGAATTGACAAATGACATTGGCTACCAAATGATTTGTAGGTATAATTCAATGCAGGTGGGGGTATTTGCCCGCTGAGTAGTTGTTTCCTGCAAATCATGTATAATAACAGTATATGGGTTAAGTCCACCAAGGGCTAAAGGTCACCGCTCTCGGTACTTGCAAAATAGCAAGTCGCTATACACCATGGAGACATCTATGATGTCTGGTGTATAGTAGCATTTGACCACATGAGGGTATTCACTTACCTCTCACCGGTACACCATTTACTTAAGTTTGTATAAAACTAACAGGTTGGCCACTGTCATTTGTCTGTTCCATGACCTATGACATACTGATGAGAACTAATAAGTTCGAAACCGGTCTATGTCTGGTTGGGGAATTGACAAATGACATTGGCTACCAATCTTTCATGATTTGTAAGGTATAATTCAATGCAGGTCGGGGTATTTGCCCGCTGAGTAGTTGTTTCCTGCAAATCATGTATAATAACAATATATATATATATATATATATATATATATATATATATTATATATATGTATGTATATATATATATATATATATATATATAGTGTGCTTCTAGAGGGCAGAAATATTAAAACATAATATTTCACTCGCAAGCTCCTCTATAAAATTCTTATTTTACTATAAGGAATGTAACTAGACTAACTAATAGTTACTCTCCGGGCTATGTGCCCCGCCGAGCGCTGAATTACAAGTTACAAGCCTGTCGCGTGAAGTGTAATAATCGCGTATTACCAACAAAACGCTAATGCTGCGATCGCAACAAATACCAGCCGAAAGACTGATCGTAATTAAAGGAGCTCTCGTGCCAGTCGTCCCATATCACTTGCGGACTGCAGTTTCGAGCTGTTGGCTCTCGTCAGTGCAAGGTAGGCATGTGACGAACGACACGAGGATCCCTTGACTATTTGGTACATCTCGGTATTTTAATGATAGCGAGATGTAAAATAGTAAGCAGGCGCCATCCAGCGGTCCAGTGTCTGTTGCAATCGAAAAATAAATAGCCTGACTGGGCTTAGCATAGATCAAGTGTGCCTCTAGAAGGCAGAAATATCAAAAGATAATAATAATACCTTTGTCGTAACCGTTTTGTAGAAGCTTTTTCTAATATTTGCAGTTCGGATTGTCTGTTAGTCTGAGGCATCTAACGGTTGGTGCGGGTTGTTTTCTATACACAGAGTAGGAGAATTGATTGTTGTTTTGTTTTGTAATAAGGACGTCTAGGCAAGGGAGGGAACAATTGTTTTCGATTTCAATAGTGAACTGGATCTGAGGGTGTATTATTAGCCGTTACTCGAGTCCGAGTATAAAAATGTTACAGTCGATAAATTGTGTACAATAAAAAACAAGTAAAAGGTGTAGTCTATTGTAATTCCCATTCATCTACGGTGCACACGACTATGGCTATAGAGGCCAATTCGGGAGAGCACATGTCGACCGCAGTCAGGACAAACATAGACCTGGTTAGGTCTTGGATTCGGCCTTCTTGCAGCAACATTTCCTTGATAGCTGGCCACAACCCCTCACCATTCGGTTCTGTCCGCTGCAAGTTGTTCCCATTGCTCGTCTGCAATACCGCAGGATTTTAGATTTTCATGGAGAGCGTCCTTGAACCTCTTTCGTTGACCGCCACGCCTTCTTCTACCGCTTAGCAATTCACCATAAAGTGTACATTTAGGAAGGCGGTTATCATGCATACGATGAACGTGACCTGCCCATCTTAGGCGTGCTCTTGAAATAAGCACCTCAATTGGAAGGCTGTTTGCTCTCCTGAGTACTTCCACGTTTGATATGTGATGGAACCAACGGATTTTCATCATACTTCTGAGGTGTCTTTGCTGAAAACGTTCTAATTCTTTCACATGACGACGGTAAGTGACCCAGCTTTCACATCCATATAGCAGTGTTGGAATGACAACTGCTCTGTAGACAGCCATTTTCGTTGATAAAGCAAGGTCGTGGTTGTCAAATACTCTCTCTCTAAGTCCCCAGAGTGCTCTAGATGCAGCGTTAATTCTATTGCGAATCTCGCTGTCCATGTTTGCTTTGTCATTAACAACGTTGCCTAAGTAATTGAACTGATCCACCACTTCAAGAGAATTTCCGTTAAGTGTAATGTCTATTTGGTTCACTTGATGAGGAGTTGACATAATCTTAGTCTTTCCAATGTTGATTTTAAGTCCCAAGGAATCATAGCTCTGGGCATATACATCTAAAAGTTCTTGAAGCTCTTCCGGCGTAGAGGCTAAAAGTGCACAGTCATCCGCATACTGGAGATCACAAATGAATCGTGTGCGTGTCTTCGTGAAAGCTCTAAAGCGCCCTATGTTAAAGAGACCGCCATCAAAACGGTATCTGAGACCTATTCCTCTGACTGTCAGTTTGTTGTCAACAATAATTGTTAGAGCAGTGGTAAACAAATTAAAGAGTAAGGGTGCCAGGACACATCCCTGCCTAACTCCAGTGAGGGTTTGGAAAGGTTCGGTTGCCTCATTATTATACATAACCTGGGCGTTGTTGTTTGTATGTAGACTGCGACATACTTCCAAAAATTTTCTAGGGATACCTAAGCGGAACATAATTTTCCAGAGCACTTCCCTGTCCACCGAGTCAAACGCCTTGGTTAAATCAATGAAGGCCATGTGAATTTCTCCTTGATGTTCGAGTGCTTTTTCTTGAAGCTGTTTAAGTGTGAAGATTAAATCCGATGTGCCTCGGTTTGGTCTAAAGCCACTCTGTGTTTCAGGAAGTAACTTTTCCATAACAGGTGTTAGCCTATTTGCCATCGCTTTAGTGAGTATCTTCCCTCCAACAGCCAGGAGAGCTATACCCCTGTAATTTCCACAGTCCGCAGCGCTCCCTTTGTTTTTGAAGAGGTTGATTAAAAGTGTATCACGAAACTCCTGCGGAGCTTGACCACTTTCCCACACGATATCAAACAGTTTTTTGAGGTAGGGTATGAGCTCTGACGACACAGCTTTAAAGATCTCAGCTGGGAGTGAGTCGGCGCCGGGAGATTTGTTATTTTTTAGCTGCCCAATGGCGGTTAAGATCTCTTCCGTTGTTAGTGGTTTATCTAAGTCTTCGAAGGTGTCATATTGAGGGATAAGATTTATAATATCGTGATCGGCTTGGCTTTGCTGGTTAAGAATGTTAGAGTAGTGTTCTTTCCATCGGGCTCTTATTTCCTGGTCTTCTTTGAGGAGATTTCCATTTAAATCTTTAATAGGGCACATATTTTTCCGACTGGGGCCGTACACTGCTTTTACTCCTTGAAAGAAATTCCTGTAGTCGTGTGAATCGGCGTACCTTTGAATTTCTCTGGCCTTGCTTGCCCACCACTCGTTCTTTATTCTTCTGATTTCGCGTTGCGTTTCATTCTTAGATTGGGTAAAAGCTTCTGCTTTTGATGAGTCGTTGGGGTGGTTGATAGCGTTTTGGAAGGCAATATGTTTGCGGTCAAGAAGTTCTTGTATAAAAGCTTCATTATCATTGAACCAGTCCTCCTGTTTTTTACTTGCTGCAGTGCCAAGAATTTCCTCACTCGCACTTTTTAAACTGTCTTTAATTTGTGACCAGGTAGTAGCGACATCTACAGAATTGGTTTCTTCTAGTGCACTCAAATTCTCTTGAACTTTTTGCTTTAGCTGTTCGACGGTTTGTTGGTCACGCAATTTACTAATACAGAGACGGGGTCTACGTTTTACTTGAGTTCTTCGGTGTTTGGGTCTCATAACAATTTTCATTTTAGAGACAACAGGACGATGATCGGTCCAACATTCGCTATCAATGCGCGCCTTTGTAATTTGGACGTCCTTGAGATGCTTCCTACGTACGATAACATAGTCCAGTAGATGCCAGTGACCTGATCTGGGGTGACGCCAGGTGCCTTTAAATTTATCCTTTTGTCGGAAAATGGTGTTTGTTATAACTAGATCATGTTCGGCGCATTTAGTTAGGAGTAGTTGACCGTTAGCGTTCATGTTGCCCAAACCGTTCTTGCCTATGATACCTGGCCAGGTGTCTGCATCTCTCCCTACTCTAGCGTTAAAATCACCAAGAATAACGAGTCGTTCCGTTTTAGGTATTCTACAGAGGGTTTCTTCCAGCTGTTGATAGAAGCTTTCCTTGGTTTCGTGACTTGCATCCAGAGTGGGAGCGTAGGCGCTTATTAGATTTACTGCGTTGCCATCTGATAGCTCATAGCGTAGCAGCATTAGACGCTCGGATAGGCCTTGTGGTACTTGTGTTAAGTTGGATACAAGCTGATTCCGAACGGCAAATCCTACTCCATGTTGTCTTCTTGAATTGGCGGGAAGACCTTTCCAATAGAAGGTGTAGTACTTTTCTGTGAGAGAGCCTTCCTCCAAAAATCGAGTTTCGCTGAGAGCTGCAACGTCAACATTGAATCGGTGAAGTTCTCTATCTATTAGAGCAGTTCTTCTTTCAGGCCGATCGGTGCGAGTGCTGTCGTTCAAAGTACGAACATTCCAAGCGCCGTAGATGAAAGAATTAGTTTTGTTGGATTTAACTTGTCGGTGTTTTTTCGACATTCGATGAGGTGTCCCTGTGGGCACCCTCCCCCGGAGATCCGATCGGGAGGGTATTTTACCTCCGGATGATTTTGTCCCACTTGAACGCTCCATCATTTTTTTAAAGCCTTAATCGACTGAAAACGAAGCTGCATTTGAAGTTTTAGCTGGAGCAGGTATGCAACTGACCAGCTCGGTTGCGGAATTGCGGAAGGCGAGTGGTGTGGTCCCATGGCACAGAAGGAGACTGCGACGATGGGGTAACCAAACGATTCCAAAAGCAACCTTTGTGTGCGGTGGGTTATTTTTACCGCACTCTTCGTGAGAAGGTGGATGTGCTCACGGTAAAAGGTAAGGGTTATTCCGCCCTTACTCGGTCGTTAGAGCCTCGTTAGTGAAAACAGGGTGCACCAAGTTCAAATTGAACTCATCGCGAAGGTGAGGTTAACAATTGAGTAGGAGAGGCTATAACTTGCGCTTCACTACCCCATTACATGTGTATATGATTAATGTGAGACAGGAATTTGTTTAGAGAATCTCTACCATGTGGCCAGATAACGAAGATGTCATCTACGTATCTTAGCCAGCAGGTAAGCTTCAGCGGATGAATTCAGGGCTTGGGTTTCGAAGTTGTCTATGTAGATATTGTGTTTAGTTTTGAGAACGTTTAGGGCTTCGCAGTGAGTGGGATATTGATGAATAACGACATATGAACTCAAATAATTTATTTTTTCGCAAAACCATATATTTCTTTTTTAGTTTCATAATATATTCCATGAATGTTTAATATCGATGTGTTCATGATTGCCAGTGATATTACGCAATAAATAATATATCATTATTACTTTTTATAATAATCTTTATTCAGTTTCTACAATTAACATGCAAGGGCATATAATCAAAGTATGTGCAAATGTCTTCAGCGCTATTTTATTTTGCATGTTTATATGCTATTATGTATACTACAGTAACATTCTGTATTGCATTTGAGGCCGGCCCGAACACTCCGTATCGAATTCGGCACTCCGTTTAACGAATGGTGAGATAAATATAAAGTAACCAATCAAATTTCTACGGGTGCCGAAATCAATACCGGATTGTTAAAATGTCTTCGGGCTAACCCAGTTTGGTGAAGCCCCGCCATAATGCGTGCCTGTCGTGTGATTTCTGTTGTTAAATATTTAATAAGTATTGGTTTTTCATTAAATTATTACTCTCTTCATGAATTTTTAAAAATTATTTATCGATGTAAATTATTTATGCATGTATATTTATATATTTTTTAATACATAAATATTCTGTGAATACATAGAATAGGATATTTTTCTTCAAATTCAAGTGAAAAATACTTATAACCGAACGAAATATTGTGGTGATAATTCTTAATTGCTTGTAAGCATGTTTTTGTAAGAAGAATAATGTCAAGTGCATTCCTTTATGCACCTGTAATTCACAAAACTATACCAATATGTATTGTTACATGTTTACAATCTCCAATAAACACTATGTATGTAGGTTCAATAAATTGCAACAAGTACTTTCATAAACCACTGATTTAATAATCACTTAATTACAATAACTAAGTCCTTATACATATTAGTACACACCAATTACAAGTTCCATCTACTGTAGTCTCACTACTATATAATTCACAACTTGATACTGTTTCTTTTTCATCTTATTATTTGCTTGTCTAATATCAAACTGTCCCCAGTGCGTTTAGATCCACTGTATATATACCCGCGTCGAATGTACTCGTACATTCCGGACTATCATTCGCAAAATTTCTGGCGCCGTTCTCGAATTTTCTATATCCCCGACATACTTCGCCAATCTGTCCAAATGCTCGATTTTCATCTTGGACTTCTTACTTCGTTGAATCCGATAAATAACGTCATTAATCCGGGTGATGATAGAATACGGCCCTTCCCAAGGTGGGTGAAGCTTCAAAAATCCTTCTTCACTCCGGTTGTGGGTTCTACAGCCAAACCAAGCCCCCCACCATGAATCCTGCCGAACTAACGTTACGGTCATATCTAGCCTTCATTCGGTCACCACTCCCTGTAGGTGACCCCTTGGCAGCCACATCCGCACAAACCTAGCAACTGCAGCACCAAGCCTCTACGTCCTGACGGCTATTCATCCAGTAGAATCGGTCCCGTACCCTAGCCAAGTTCTTATTCTTGTTAAATGCTCTCTGGATATTCTTCCTTCGTGCACTTCCCGAAGTACTTTTCGTATCCGGCAGCACCTGGGTATCAGTAACCGCATGGTAACTTCTTTCCCATCCGGGTTCTCCCATGCTCTCCATAATAGTCCATCGTCAAGCCTTAGGGAATCCTATTGCGCCCACAAAGCCTTTAACTCGATATTTTTATTCGACACCTCCTTCCATTCTGGTTGTGCGCCCTTTTCTTTTGCCTTCAGTATAGGTGCATCGCTCAGTTTTTCCTTCCTTACAGCTCCCTTTGTCCAGTCCTTCGGAACCTCAATTTTAACCGCCTTCACTTCTGCTACATGCCGACAATATCGCATCATATGTCCTGGTTTGTTGCAACGGTAACATCGAATACCTCCGCTAGGCTTTACACCTTCTTGTCGATTTTCCTGTTTTCTTGGGAAACTTGTCTTGGTCATTAATTGAGTAAACATCCTGTGCAAATTCTTGAGTTTGGTATCTAAATTCATTTCCTCTGATTGGGATTCTTTCATAGAGAAGCTCGTACTCTGTGCCATGATCAATGCTTCGCTACTACTCTTATGCCGAATAGCCTAAGGAACCACCTGATCTCCTCATCTTTCATGCCATCAATAAACGCGTCAACTACTAATTGTTCCTGTCTTAGTGCATTCGGATAAGCCAAATGTATCAGTCTCTCTACTGTAGCCTCACATTCTTGTAAATTCTCTCCAGCTTTCTGATGTATACGAGATTTCAGCTGAGTCCGGTACATTTGGGCGAGGTGCTGGTCGCCATATCTCAGATCCAGAGCAGCCTCCAAAACTTAAAAATCCTGTAGCTGCGTCACTGGAATCGTCTGAAGCAACTCTGATGCTTGGCCCCTTAATGCTAGCACTAATGCCATGGCCTTGTCTTCATTACTCCAGTTGTTTGTCCATGCGGCTGCCTCAAACTGTCCTTTATATGTTGACCAAGTAGTCTGTCCATCAAAGGAGGAATGCTGTAATCGTGGACCTGATGACATTACTGGCTGGCCACCTCTTTCTCCCAATTACCGTTTCAGTCGCTCTACTCTTCTTCGGCCAAACTTACTTTCCCTTCGACGCTAGTAACTTGTTCTTCGACGCCCGGAACTTTCTCTTCAATATCACCAGCTTTTTCTTTGACTTCACTGACTTCATTTTTGATTTCATCAGTGGCCGACAGGATAGCGTTTTCTCAATTCTCCATGGCGTATCCCTTTCTCCCTGTTTTTCCTCTGGACGTTTTCTTTCCTTTTCTCTGCCTTTTCTTCTTGACGTGTCTTTTTTGTTAATCTAATATCATTTTCCTTAGTTCTGCAAGTAAGTCCTGTGTTTGTTTTTCGGCAGCCATGCTTCTTATTTCCATCCAAAAAGTTCTTGAAACAGCACCAACAAGTTTTTAAGGTCTGTATTAGGTATAATTTAAATATGTCCACAAAGCCCGGAATAGAATATTCTAGAAAATTTCTCAAAATATCATAAATAAGTCATATTCAATTCAACTAATTTCCAATGGAATGTTCTAGAAATTTTCTCAAAATGTCACAGTAGGTGTTATTAAAGAATTAAATTAAATGTGGATTTTCTTGGATCGTTTGACTTGTAGTTTAGATAATTAATCTCAATACTACCATAAGAACAGCTAGCCTAGAGGGTCAGCGATGTGACATAGGTATATTGAGATGCAATTACTCAGGAGAGTCAGGAGCACAGCGAATGATAGCATTCGGCGATGTAACTCGGGAGTGATAGAAGTGGCATCTCCCTCGGTAAACAAGCTGGTCTTCTTTTATATGGTTCCTGATAAGATAATTAATCTCAATACTACCATAAGAACAGCTAGCCTAGAGGGTCAGCGATGTGACATAGGTATATTGAGATGCAATTACACAGGAGCACAGCGAATGATAGCATTCGGCGATGTAACTCGGGAGTGATAGAAGTGGCATCTCCCTCGGTAAACAAGCTGGTCTTCTTTTATATGGGTCCTGATGTCACCCTTCTACCCGGATTATGCATCTCCACTTGTTTCTTGTGGGAATATGTTTATTTTAACGCTATTATAATATTCGACACTGTGCAGTAGGTACTTTAGAGTGACGCTCAACTTTCTATCTTTTTCTATGGTTAAGCTAGAAACGTGTAGGCGATTCCATACTATGGGAATACACGAAGTACTTGACGTTTATCTGAATATACGATAAACAAACCCTGCGACTCGACTAGATTTTATGTAAATTCTGTCTCAAAATTGTAGCGTTTAACTTTGCTTTAAAAGAATATAATTTTAAAATTGCATTTCTGGTAACTTTACTGTGTTTAATATTTAATGACTAAATAAATGACAAGATGAAATAACATGAATAAAACTGCAATAATTACTTGAATTTGGAAACATAAATAGGAAAAAATTAAATTTGTAAATGCCCTATATACTGGGCGTTTCAACAGAATATTTATGTATTAAAAATTATATAAATATATAAGCATAAATAGTTTATATCAATAAATAATTTTTAAAAATTTCATGGAGAGTTATAATTTAATGAAAAACCTGTACTTATTAAATTAAATACTTAATAAAAAGATATTATAAAATATTATATTATAAATGTTATGTAAAAACCCATTTTTTTATTACGATTTTAGAGCGTCAAAAACGGGAAATTGGCGATTTTTCAATATTTATTATTTAATAACCCTGAAAATATCAACTTTACGACAAAAAGTTATTGAACATTTCTAGTTGGAAATCGATCAAAAAATATTAAAAAAATTTGTTTGATGAACATTTTTTTTATTTGTCATAAATAAGGTTGTTTTAAAAAATAACGACCCAGGTTACCGTCTAGTAACATGGATTTTTATAATCGGTACTATCTCCTGAATTGATTCCAGCAAAAAAATCGAACCCAAATTTAATTCGAAACGACAGCGCCCATACCGCCTAGTCTAACGAGTGCATGTATTTTTTAAATTATTTGCAACAATTTTTGTAATAATGGAAATGATAACGATTCATTTAATGTATATATGGTATTTCTATAGTGAATGAAAAGTGTTTCTTAAGTAATATATGATATATGAAAAAAACAATTTTTTCATATATTATTTTAAAATGGATCTTTCTTAAAGGGCGTTAATTTTACATTTCATTCATCTATACAGTAAAATTTCCGTTGCAATAGAATTTAAACTTTAAGTATTGCTGAAAAACATACTAATTTTATGATTTTGGGTATAGTTGCAAGTTGTAATGTATAGAATAGGTTACAAATTCTTTGTACCTACAAACTGAAAATCGTTAGCTAAAACATTGTCATGTCAACCCCATAATTTAGAAATATGTATGTCATAATCAGTAATTCACTGAAATCTAACTACTATAGATAGATATTAGCTGTAATTTAATCAATATTTCTATCATGGGCATTCAAACTAGTTATTTTGGCCATATATTGTATGCAATGGTCGCGTTCATCATGCGGTAGCGTTAACTAAGCGATCACGTATCATTACGTCATTTGATCATAAGAAGCCAATGAGGACCATACAAGAAGCGTAGTTTAAGCATGTGTAGTGGCTTCTGTGAGTCGGAAAAAACCTCGAAAAAAGAAAATATTTTCTAACGCAACGAAACTAGTTACCCCCCCCGTTTTCGAGGATGCTGAACACGATGGCGGTGGCTTAAACTCTTTTTGAGTTGACCGTCACCCCCAAACGGCCAAAAACAACCCGCAAAAGGGGTGAAACGCGAAAACACCGTCTTATATTGAGAAAAACAGCGTCACCCCCCGTTTTCGAGGATGCTGAGCACGATGGTGGTGGTATAGACTCTTTCTGAATTGACCGTCACCCCCCAAACGGCCAAAAACAACCCCCAAAAGGGGTGAAACGCGAAAACACCGTCTTATATCGCGAAAAACTGCGTCACCTCCCGCTTCCGAGCATGCTGAACACGATGGTGGTGGTATAGACTCTTTCTGAGTTGACCGTCACCCCACCGGCCAAAAACAACCCCTAAAAGGGGTGAAACGCGAAAACCCCGTCTTATATCGCGAAAAACTGCGTCACCTCCCGTTTTCAAGCATGCTGAACAAGACGGCGGTGCTTTTGAATTTCTCCGAGTCAACCCCATCCCTGCGTCAATAAAAATGTATGGTATGGATATATAGTGGATATGTAGTTGTATGCGTCAAGGAATCTGTTTTATTTTTATATATATAGCAAGTAAGTAATTGTATGCGTCAAATACACATGTTTATAAGTTAATATAATAAAATATATGAAATTTACCACTGATTCCATACAGCAGATTTCCCCGCCTGAAAATCACCAAATAACCTAACCAGACCCTATATATGCGCCTATTTTTTAGGGTAAGAGATCAGTCAACAAACGAGGAATCATCATCCGGTTTGTATTCAATGATTTGTTATTCATTTTGTCATATCGGAATTTTCTTATCCACTTCATAAGGCAGGGTCTCACGGGATAGTTTTTGTCCGGTTCAGGGGTTGCTTTGCTTCGGGGAGAAGATCCAGAATCCCCATCATGTTCAGCATACTCGAAAACGGGAGGTGACGCAGTTTTTCTCGGTATAAGGCGGTGTGTTCGCGTTTCACCCCTTTTAGGGGTTGTTTTTGGCCGGTGGGGGTGACGGTCAACTCAAAAAGAGTTTAAACCACCGCCATCGTGTTCAGCATGCTCGAAAACGGGAGGTGACGCGGTTTTTCTCAGTATAAGGCGGTGTGTTCGCGTTTCACCCCTTTTAGGGGTTGTTTTTGGCCGTTTGGGGGTGACGGTCAATTCAGAAAGAGTCTATACCACCACCATCGTGTTCAGCATCCTCGAAAACGGGGGGGGGTATATTTTCCTATTTTTCCGACTCACAGAATCCACTAGTGATCAGTGAGCGCTACCTGGTCATTCACCGTGATGAACGTAACCAATAACATTTTTGTTACCTAAGCATTGTTTACCATTTTGTTAGTTACCATTTTTCAAAAGATCTTCAACGCCAGAGATTAAGGTACCTGATAAAGATATCTTCCTGTTAGTATAAAAATAGAAATTATAAATACCCTGTTAGAGATAACTAGAAGATAAAATTGTGCTAACATGAACATTATTTATCAGCTGGTTCATAATCCAGTCAATATGAATACATAAAAACAGGGTTTATTTGCAAAAGGTCGGGAAGCTTTGAAACTTAGGACACACCTAGATCTTGAGGTCCTTATTGGCCACCTGATTTTGCGAACACGGCCTCGCGACGCCATCTTGGAAAAATGGCGCATGAAAGTAGAGAATTAACCGTATCTTCCTTACCGTACATTTTATTGGAAAAATACCTCTGTTAAAAATTATTCCTTATAAAATTATCTACAATCTGGCTCTTTACTATTTTTTTGTACGATTTTTGTCGTGTAATAAATATAAAGCAATTGTTTCACCAACTATTGGCAATGTTTGCACGACGTTAGCGAGACAATGTTTTATCACCTAGCAATGCTATATGTGGAAAAAATTGTAGGTTGTGATATTTTTCTCGTTTTCACGCTACTTATGAGGTAGAGAAATTGGCGCGTTTTTTTATATGGTATCTCCAGTAGGCCTAATCCACAGTTCCGACTCTAAATCAAAGACCCAACGGACCGGCACAATCATCATCCGACATCTCTACATCTTTTATGACATCCTCAGCAGCCTATTTATGTTCTGGAGCACGTCAAGTTCGTCGTCATGGTCGTCATCGACATATGTCGGCTACATTGCTGCATGCATTTATGTTGCAAACAACACACATTCTGGAGCATATCAAACCCGCTTTGCGGCAGCTGCACGCGGAACCAGAATCTTTTTGACATTTGCAAGAAATACAATTGAGAAGGTTAGCTGGAGCAGGTTCTTTCTGCGTAATTATGACAATCAGGCAATTTTTGGACTTTTTCCACCCCCAATCGAGTGGATTTTTCTGCACACCAAACCACTGTTGAACTTGATGGTAAGTTCTATATGAACGCTGTCAGGCGGCCTCGCTTGTTGGTGGTAGAGAAGTAAGATGGAATGTTCATTTTGCAGCATACTTGGCAAAAAGGTTATACCGAAGTGAGTTGAGGGTGGAATTGGTTTCAAAATTTTTCGCGTATAATTCAATAAAAAAAAGTTCTCCAGCCGCAGCTATGCTGGCGGGTTCAGCATCACGATTTTTGAAAATTTCAATAATGTCACTGATGAGAGATTGAGAGTTTCCGAGTGTTTTAAAAGATTTCACTTTTCCCTGATTGTATATAAACGATGTGGTATCGCAACCACTGAATGTGTGAAGAAACAGAATATTGTCTACTACAGTTTCATCCTATTGTAAGTTGCGTGAGGTGTATATTTTCTCGAATTTTTTTATTGAATTATACGTGAAAAATTTCGAAACCAATTCCACTCTCAACTCACTTCGGTATAACCTTTTTGCCAAGTGTACTGCAAAACGTACATTCCATCTTGCTTCTCTATCACCAACAAGCAAGGCCGCCCAACAGCATTCATATAGAACTTAACATCAAGTTCAACAGTGGCTTGGTGTGCCGAAAAATCCACTCGATTAGAGATGGACAAAATTCAGAAATGGCCTGATTGCCATAGCTACGTAGAAAGTACCTGATCCAGCTAACCTTCTCAACTACATTTCTTGCAAATGTCAAAAAGGTTGTGGTTCCGCGTACAGCTGCCGCAAAGCGGGCTTGAAATACTCCAGAATGCTGTTTTCAACGGAAATGCATGCAGCAATGTAGCCGACATATGTCTGGACCATGACGACGAATTGAACGTGCTCCAGAACATAAATAGTGTTGCTGAGATGTCATATAGAATGCAGAAATCTCGGATGCTGATTGCGCCGGTCCGTCGGGTCTTTGATTTAGAGTCGGAACTGTGAATTAGGCCTACTGGGGATACCACATACAAAAAACGTGACGATTTCTTTACCTCATAGGTGGCGTGGAAACGAGAAAAATGTCACAACCTACATTTTTTCCACATATAGGGTCGTTATAGGTGATAAAACATTGTCTCGCTAACGTCGTGCAAACATTGCCAATAGTTGGTGAAACAGTTGCTTTATATTTATTACACCACGGAAAAACTCTTTTTTTCCGAATTTGAGAAGCTATTCTCGATATTGATCGTACAAAAAAATAGTAAAGAACTAAATTGTAGATCATTTTATAAGGAATAATTTTGAATAGAAGTATTTTTCCAATAAAATGTACGGTAAGGAAGATATGGCTAATTAATAATAATAATAATAATAATAATAATATGTCTTTGAAAATGCAGGGGTAGGAGCTTTTCTCTTTAAGGCAGCACGGAGAGCAGCCGATGAACTTGGTCTCATCTTCGACGTCGAGCGGGTAAACCCCGACTCTGTCACCGAGTTGGAACCCGTTCGACTAAAAGCCCACATTAGAGCTGCAGAACACAACATCCTTCTGCAGCTCCATAAGGATAAACCATTGCACGGAGTCTTTTATAAAAATATAGAAGACCTCGGCTTATCCGAAAGGCTGACCTTCGCCTTTTTAAGGTCGGCCGGGCTGAAGTCCAAGACCGAGGGATTCATAATGGCTTGCCAATACAAGCCAACAAGCCTGACATAGTACTCCTCGACTACCAACTCAAGACAATGTATGTCGTGGAATTCTCGGCTCCCGCTGAGAACAACATTGTCTTGACAGAGGAGGAAAAACGGACAAAATATCGAGATTTGCTCTTCGAACTCCGCAGAATTTATCCAGGCCATACTGTTAATATCGTGGTACTGATTATTGGGGCCCTTGGTGGAACGCGACACACCCTGCTTTCGGAACATAAGATTATACCGGCATGCCGAGACTCGGCAGAGATCTTAGCTGGAAAAATGCAGAAGGCCGTACGTAATACTTGGATCGTTACGTCTACTCAGGGCACACGACACTCGGATCTAATAGTCACTCACTATGGCTACTGGTACTGCCAGCTCCCCCCTCTGCGAGTGTCGGAGCCACAGAGTAGGGTGACTGGTTTCATGTAAAAAAAAATGTATATTCAAAGAAAGGGCGAAGTTCAGTTTGTTAAGCCTTACGCTGACCATCTGCTCTTACACTTAACCCGTAGATATAAATTATAATTAATCAATATAACTACAATAGACAGTATATGTTACAGTAAAACAGTTATATATTACAGTTTAACATCAACATTTGAATAGCTGAACATTTAACTACATAAAACAAATTATCAACATTTAAATACCAGAAAAAACGCTACGAAGAAAATTTGTATCCACATAAGGTCATATGGCAACAATATAATATTTAGTTATAAGTCTATGTATTAGGGGCGAGCGTAGGTGCGTCTTTACTATGTACATACTTCGGTATGCGATGTAAAGCAACGACAGGCGCGGTAAGTACTTGGATGGGTGACCATTCCAACGGAAACCGCGTCCTCGCCTCACACATCTTCCAGCGGCTTGTAGTATATCAGTGTATGCGCGGAAGCTATACAACCTTAGGCGAGGGTTGTATAGGAGATATACCATCCTTCGGAGGGGATGTAAAGCCGTCGGTCCCTTGTCTATTAAATGTTAGGCAAGTAAAAGATCCCTACTCTTCTTAAGGGAAAAGGTTCGGCAAAATTCCTGGTTGGGGGTAGCTCGTCTACAGGCGTCGGTGTTATGCCTCAGTAGCGGAAATAGGCCGACGTTAAATAAATGTATAAAAAAAAAGTCTATGCATCTAACAAAATCCTGCGCAGTTTCGACTTGAAGGAGGAGCTTCTTTTTCAATTTTCAAATGAGAAGTAAGGTTATTGTAGCTTTTAAATATACTATCATTGAAGCTTCTTTTAAAAAGTGAGGTTCTGTGCTTTGGAGGTGTGATCAGATTTTTATTCCTTATATTTAAATTGTGAGCGTTCCCTCGAAATATTATTTTTTTATAGAGGTAAGAGGATTGTTTGGTAATGATATCTTTATTAAATAGACAGGCCAAATGGAGGGAGAACCTATTAGTCATGTTAAGCCACTTACAGTCCTTTAATTTGTGTGATATGTGCTGGTACTTTCGAATTCCAGAAATGTATTTCAAGCGTGAGTTTTGTACTTTCTGAATTTTCCGCAAAATAATAGTGTCAATGCACGAAGAGAAAATTTGAGAGCAATAATTAAAATTTGACAACACAAGGGTCTCACATAAAAGAATTTTTAATTTCATACTTAGAGAAGCCCGATGGGGATATAACAATTTCAGCTTTGAATAGGCCCGTTGGAGACACTTAGATACATGGTCACGATATCTAAATGTAGCATCCATAGTTAAACCTAAATTTCTGGCATTTTTGACTGGCGGTATGACGGAGTTATCGATTTTAATTTGCATTTGATCTACTATCATGCTGAATTTAGTTTTATTACCGAGCAGCAAAAGTACAGATTTTGAGGGATTAATATGCAGATAATGTTGGCTAATTAAGTCAGCTATGGTACTAAGGTCAGCATTAATTTTATGAACTGCTTCATGAACCTCAGTAGCAGAAAAGCTATAAAGTAACTGAAGGTCATCCGCATACATGTGTACTTTGCAATATTTTATATATTGAATAAAAACACTTGTGCATAAGGTGAACATCAAGGGGCCCAAAATTGAGCCTTGTGGTACACCAACTGCAACGGAAAAAGGTGTTGATATATCTCTGCCGAGCTTGACTCTCTGTACTCGATGTGTGAGATAGCTTTTTATTAAATTGATAGCTTCTACACCGAAGCCTATATATATATATATATATATATATATTGTTATGATATCCATAACCAACAAATAGCAACAAAATAAATATGTTAG
Source organism: Leptura quadrifasciata (assembly GCA_963675555.1). NCBI lineage: Eukaryota > Metazoa > Arthropoda > Insecta > Coleoptera > Cerambycidae > Leptura > Leptura quadrifasciata. The sequence goes on along the minus strand of OY776681.1, from coordinate 53,351,846 downwards.
TATACTGTATAGTAAGCAATTTTTAGTTAAGAAAATTAAAAAATAATAATAAATACATCAGATTAACAGTGATATCTGTAAAATGGGAAATCTTCGTTAAACTGTGTTTTAGAATAAGTAAATTTTGTAACTATAGGTATAAGATTAAGCACGCAGAGCCCTACTTTCGCAGGTAATGAACATTTCAGTGTCATACATAATATATCGAAAGTAGTAATAATTAAAAAAATCATGTGAGTTCATTTTTCGGATGGTTGCTATGGAGTCGAAAAAGCGGACAGTTGGGGGGAAAATTTGTTTGAAAATTAATTTTTGATTAAAAACTTAAAGAATAGTAATTGAATCAAAATAAATAAGGTTGGTAGATAAAATAAAACATAAATGGTAGACTTTCAATGAATATAGAACATAGGTACAATACATACCTAATCTCCAGTTGTTACATGAATGTGAGTAGTGTGACAGGAGAGATTATTTTACGAGAGGAATGACAAGTTTTCAAGTTGAAAAGCAGTGATTTTGCCAAAAGTCGAAAAGAAAAAGCTTTCAGCGGAATCGTGCGGCAAGTAGAAGCAGAGGACAGATAATATAGGGGAAGGATTTTCGGATACAGTGGCGCAAACGATCGATCGTTTAAAAAGGTACCTATACTACATTTAATTATTTAGTAAAATTAGGTCTCGAGCGTAATAAAATAAAATTTTGACTGTTTAATTTTAAGTTTTTCATAGTTTTAAGCATTGTTGTTTTGTTGTCCCAACAATCTATTAAATTGTTATATTGACGAAGATTTTTCATTAATAAATATCACTGTACGAATCATATCTGAACCTGCTCTTGAGGTAAGGGTTGGACTGTACGCAGGTTACGTGCAGTCTCTCATGCTATTTAAATTCTAAATAAATATAAATAATATAGTTTGGTGTTTCCAATAAATTATTTGGAAGCATCTGGCGCCCAAATAAAATAATAACAAAAAAAAAATTAGCACAAACAAAATATTACAGCAAATGTCGCAAACAACGTGGGGCGAATTTAAGTTTCGCAGTTTGCGTTGGGTCAAGTGGTAAATTTCCGTGTTAAGAAGGTATCATTTGGCAAAGTTTCAGGTTGACATTGCACCACTAGTTTAACCAATTCATGAAATTAAGGTCGGGTAAACAAATCAAAAAGATGGATAAGCCAGATCAAATACCACAAACTTCACAAGAGGAAGATAACACTTACACACAAGTAAGGGATGACACAGACAGACAGATAGAGACGACACAACAATCAGGGGATACTGTGCAAACGCACATGCAAATATTGCAAATAATGGACGCAAATACTATCACACACTTAATTAACATCATCACGGACATGAAACAAGATATAAAACAAGAAATTAATAAGACAAATGAGAAAATAAATGAAAGCAAACTGGAAATGAATAAGAACATGGCAGAAATGAAGCAAGAAATAAATAACAAATTAGAACAGACCAACCGGAACTTAGAAGATAACATTAAGAAAATGGAGGAAAACGCAGCGGAAGTCAGAGGTAAAATAGAAAATTTGGAAGAGAAAATGTCCAAAATAAATGAAAATATGACTGAAGAAATACACACAAAAGTACAGAGCGTGAAAAATGAAATAAGCACGGAAATGGAGCACGTCATGATAGAAGGATTCGCAGAAATAAAAAGCCACATTAAACAACAAGAAGAAATCGTAGAAGAAAGACTGAAAGAACATGAAAGGAAGATAGGGGCGAACGCAGACAAAATAAATATATTACCTAACACAGCCAACATAACATGCACACACCCACAAACAATAATGAACACAGAGTTTTATTTTTATGGGGATACAAGGGTACATCCAAAGATTTTCATGACAAGACTCAAACAACATGCGGCTACACTACATCACAACACTACAAATATAAAACTCATCATACAAAATACACTGAGAGCAGAAGCTGAGTTATGGTATCAGATGATAGAAGAAAAATATAAAACGCTAGAGGAATTTGAGGGTTTGTTTTTAAATCAATATTGGGGTGAATATAACCAGCAAAAAGTTCGGCAAAATTTGTTCAATGGGAAATACTATGAAAATATGGGAATAGCTAGGGAGAAGTATATAATGAGGAAGGTATACAACATAAGGTATTTGGAACCAAAGTTTACAGAAGCTGAAATGGTAAGATACTTAGCGCGACATTTTTCGGATGACATACACAGCGTCATTATCACACAAAGAATCAACACATTAGATGCCCTAATCGAGTACTTTAGAGGAATAGACGATCACCGAACTGACTGGAGAAAATCATCACCTCGGGGTGAATATAACAAAAACAACTATAATAGAAATGATTATAATAGAGCAAATGCCAGTAACTGTGATGATAGACAGAGAAATTCAGAATACAAAGGGAAAAATGACAGCTACTATAATGATAACAGGGGTCAGAACAGGGCATATAATTATAGTCAAAATAGGGAAAATCAGGAGACACAAAATTACCAAAAAAAGCAAGTACATTGGGAAGACAAGCATAACAACGATCAAAGAAACGCACAAGATAATCAACAAAGAAACAGTGATACACGCACATACGCACAAGTCGCAAACACAAACGTTCAACAACAAAACACAAATCCAAAAAACTCACACAACAAACTGGAAGAAATACACATAATAGAGACAGCCGCACAGATGCATACAAGGCCTCACAATCAGGATTTTTAGTTAAAACTATTTTAAATACTACTTACGGACATATGCGTGAATTTATCGATATAGAAGACAATAACGGATTTACTGGACAGATAAAATTGTGCAAATTACCTGTCATAAAATTAAAATTACAAGAGTTAACTTTAAACGCATTGATAGACACGGGAGCAGAAATAAGCTCGATCAATGAGAATATTATAAACAAATTTAAAGAAAATTTTGAACAAAAAATTATTAAAATCTCAAAAGTTAAATTGATTAATGCAAATGGTAAAAAAATTGCAGAATGCGATAGGATACTGCATACTAATTTTATAGCAGAAAACTATAAATTTGAAGGTGAATATATAATTGTACCAAACATGAAATGGGACGTTATTTTAGGGGAGGACATATTGTCTAGATTAAAAGCCAAAATTGATTTGGAAAATAAAACTATAAGTGTAGATGGTAATACTATACCTATAATAAAATATTGTGATTTAAAAATTAATGATTTGAGCGGTAAACGAGCCGATGAACATATTGTGGAGACGAACACATATGTTATAAATAATTATTATGCGCCAAAAAATTTAGAAATAAAGTGCCCTCCTGAATATAATGAGACTGTTCAGCATTTGATACAAGAATATATTACACTCGTAAACTTTGAACCAAGAATTGCAAGCGGTTATGTGCATCAATTAAATGTCGACGAAGCAAAAGCTTTTAAATGCAAAACGTACCCTATTCCATTCAAGCACAGAGAGCAAGTCAAAATTGAGATACAAAACATGTTAAAATCAAATATTATTGAATCTGCTAAGACAAATTTTATTAATCCTTTAGTAGTGGTGAAAAAGAAAAATAGTACAATTAGATTATGTCTTGATGCACGATTACTAAATCAAATCACACGGCCACAATTTGATGCTCCTCAGACAATAGAGTCAATGCTTTCCAGAGTGGGGAAAACCACAATCTTTTCAAAATTAGACTTAAAAAATTCCTTTTGGCTCATTCCACTACATATAGATTCAAGAAAATATACGGGTTTCAGTATAGATGGCCACGTTTATCAATTTAGGGTAGTTCCGTTTGGTCTACAATCGGCTTCTTCTGCACTCGTTCGAGCAATGCAGTCTATCCTTGATAGGTTTGAAAATTTCTGTGTACACTACATAGACGATATCCTGATATTCTCTGAAACAGTTCAAGAACATTATAATCATTTATATATTATTCTAAACGCGTTAGATGAAGCAGGACTAAAATTGAATTTAGACAAGTGTGAGTTCTATCAAACTTCTGTAAAATATTTAGGGAACAAGATTGGACAAGAAGGTATTGGTAAGGAACGGGTAAATGAAATAAAAGAATATCCACGATCTACGAACCTCAAAACTTTGAGAGGATTTTTAGGGATATTAAATTACTATAAGAAATTTGTTCCGAAATTATCTGAACTTGAAGTACCATTGATTGAATTGCTTAGGAAGAACATGAAATGGGAATGGAATGAAAGGAGAGAGAGTGCATTTGTGGCCCTAAAAACAAAATTTCATGACAATTTACTGCTTCACAGTCCCGATTTCTCACTTCCGTTTGTATTAAGAACAGACGCATCAGATTTTATAGTAGCTGCTGAACTCACACAAATACAAGGGGGAGTAGAAACACCAATATGCTTCATTTCTCGTATTTTAAAACAATACGAAGTGCGATATTCCGTGAATGAAAAGGAAATGTTAAGTATTGTTTATTCTTTATCTAAGCTATCATTCTATTTAACTGCTTCACATTTTTTTATAGAAACTGATCATTCAGCTCTGTGTTTTCTCATGAAAAATAGATTTGCTAATAATAGAATTTACCGTTGGTCACTTTTAATACAGGAATACTCTTTTACAATTAGACATCGTCCGGGAAAAAACAATATTACAGCAGACGCACTTACACGTAACCGACAAATTAATACAGAAAAATCAGACACTTTCATCATTGCACTCAATACTTTGTCACATACTCATGACTTATACACACCGGAACAAGTATTAAACAGTCAGCAGCAGTTACACACTCTTATACAAACATTACACACAAAACCTACACACAGAGGTTTCACCTATAAAAATCGGTACATAATAAAAACTATTTTACATGAGGAAAAATATGTAATAGAAGACAACTTAGCTTCAAAAATCATGCAAGATTTGCATCACAGATATGGACATATAGGTATCCGTAAAACCTGGATGATATTTAGAGAAAATTTTTACGCAATTAAAGATTTAGGAATAGCTAAAAGAATAATAACACAATGTCATGAATGCTGTCTTGGCAAAAACAAAAGCCATATAAACAAAAACCAGGTAAATAGTATTTTAACAACAGAGCCATTACAACTTATTGCAATAGATTTTATCAGTAACCTAATTTCCTCAAAAGAGGGTTACAAACATATATTTGTAATAGTGGACAATTTTTCCAAATATATAAAATCATATCCTACGAAACGTTGTAACACAAATACTGCCATAGCCAAGTTGAATCACTATTGTAGATCAGTTGGAACTCCCAAAAAAATATTAGCAGATAATGCCACCTATTTCAGCAATGAAAGGTTTACTCAATATTGGGAAAGTAAAAATATTCACGTAATTTTCATTACAATTCGACATCCCAAGGCAAACCCAGCTGAAAGGTACATTCAGGAAATCATTAGATTTTTGAGAATCATAGCACACAACAATCATACTAAATGGCCAATATATTTGGAAAATATTGAAAATTTTATAAATAATCCACCCAGCACTGTTACGCAAGTCTCTCCTATAACAATAATGTTCGGGCAGTCACCGGCTCGACCATGGATCAATGAAAATATATATGATTTAAAAACAATACATGAACAAGTACGAGACAAACTGAGACGTAATGCGGACAAGTACATTAAACGGGAAAATAAAAAAATAAGGAAAAGAACAACATTTAAGGAAGGAGACGAAGTGGTGGTAAGACGTCTGCGCGTAACAGACTTAAGAAATAACATATGTGCAAAATTACAATACCCATATGAGGGTCCCTACATCATTCACAAAGTTTTAAATGAAAATACGTACGAGTTAAGAAACAAAACAAATGATACAATCAGGGGAAAATTCCACATAGAATTATTATACCCATATTTAAATAAAAATGAGAGTGATGTAATATGATGGTATGGATATCATACTGCAGTTGCAGACTAACAAATTTTCAAGGAATTTAAAATGTTATTAGTTGGGGGGGGGGGGGAATGTTATGATATCCATAACCAACAAATAGCAACAAAATAAATATGTTAGTATACTGTATAGTAAGCAATTTTTAGTTAAGAAAATTAAAAAATAATAATAAATACATCAGATTAACAGTGATATCTGTAAAATGGGAAATCTTCGTTAAACTGTGTTTTAGAATAAGTAAATTTTGTAACTATAGGTATAAGATTAAGCACGCAGAGCCCTACTTTCGCAGGTAATGAACATTTCAGTGTCATACATAATATATCGAAAGTAGTAATAATTAAAAAAATCATGTTAGTTCATTTTTCGGATGGTTGCTATGGAGTCGAAAAAGCGGACAGTTGGGGGGAAAATTTGTTTGAAAATTAATTTTTGATTAAAAACTTAAAGAATAGTAATTGAATCAAAATAAATAAGGTTGGTAGATAAAATAAAACATAAATGGTAGACTTTCAATGAATATAGAACATAGGTACAATACATACCTAATATCCAGTTGTTACATGAATGTGAGTAGTGTGACAGGAGAGATTATTTTACGAGAGGAATGACAAGTTTTCAAGTTGAAAAGCAGTGATTTTGCCAAAAGTCGAAAAGAAAAAGCTTTCAGCGGAATCGTGCGGCAAGTAGAAGCAGAGGATAATATAGGGGAAGGATTTTCGGATACAGTGGCGCAAACGATCGATCGTTTAAAAAGGTACCTATACTACATTTAATTATTTAGTAAAATTAGGTCTCGAGCGTAATAAAATAAAATTTTGACTGTTTAATTTTAAGTTTTTCATAGTTTTAAGCACTGTTGTTTTGTTGTCCCAACAATCTATTAAATTGTTATATTAACGAAGATTTTTCATTAATAAATATCACTGTACGAATCATATCTGAACCTGCTCTTGAGGTAAGGGTTGGACTGTACGCAGGTTACGTGCAGTCTCTCATGCTATTTAAATTCTAAATAAATATAAATAATATAGTTTGGTGTTTCCAATAAATTATTTGGAAGCATCTGGCGCCCAAATAAAATAATAACAAAAAAAAATTAGCACAAACAAAATATTACAGCAATATATATATATATATATATATATATATATATACAAACATAAAATTTATTGAGGTTGCAGTCAGTGATAAGGTATTTTGGCCAATACAAAAAGAAAACTCTTTGTTATTGTCAAGCTTTCGCTAATGTTTATTAGCTTTCTCAAGACATCTACAAAATACAAAAGCTGTCAGTAAACAAAATCAGTTAAAACAATTTATTTTTACTACTTACTAACTTGAGGTTAATTTGATAAACCTGCGTCGAAACACATGGCAGGAAAATTTATTAAAACGTAACTAGTGGTCGATCCCACACACATAGCTACACTGCTACTGTTATAAATAAAACATTTAACTTAAGTTTAGTTACACATATTAATAAAATCTGATTAAAATTTCATTTAAAATAATTAACAAAATGGACTCAGCTGAAACTATGCTGAAGCCCAGAGATAAGAGGAAATGTTTTTTATTACAAGTAAAAACTCATTTTAAATTTCATAGAAATGGGAATACTTAGTGATATTGATGATTACCAACTGTGTTGCCAACTTAATTTTCGCGGTTATTTTGAAAAGTTCTATAGTTGTCATGTTCTAATTTTAAAATGTAGGTGTAAATTTTACTTAAATTGTTGGTCTGATTTTTTGTTTAAGCTGTTAACTTCATTGTTAATATGAACCATTTCAAGGAAAATCCTTTTTTGATAATTGTTCTCTACTGCCAAAACTTTTACATTTTCATAATCCATTTTGTGGCCCGTTGTAATGACATGTTCTGCTAGGGCGCAAGATTTTACCATTCTATTACAATCACTTTTGTGAGACGTTATTCTACCCTGAAGTGCTCTTGACGACTGCCCAATGTACGCTTGACTACAATTGAAACATTCGATACGATAAACGATATTAGATTTTTCTTTATTCCTTAAGGGAGCCTTGATGATACTATGTAATTGGGAAACAGTTTTTAGATGTTTTTTAGCTATTTCAATATTAGAGTTTTTAAAAAGGTTTGTTAACCTAGAGGTCAAATTTTCTACGTAAGGTAAAGATTTATAAATTATTCTATTTTCTGTGACGTTACCACCATTTATGTTGCCATCAGCCTCGTTTATGTTGTCTTCACCAACATTTCTTGACACTTGAACAATGCCATTGTTAATTGAACCAGTATTGTTCAAGTGTCAAGAAATGTTGGTGAAGACAACATAAACGAGGCTGATGGCAACATAAATGGTGGTAACGTCACAGAAAATAGAATAATTTATAAATCTTTACCTTACGTAGAAAATTTGACCTCTAGGTTAACAAACCTTTTTAAAAACTCTAATATTAAAATAGCTAAAAAACATCTAAAAACTGTTTCCCAATTACATAGTATCATCAAGGCTCCCTTAAGGAATAAAGAAAAATCTAATATCGTTTATCGTATCGAATGTTTCAATTGTAGTCAAGCGTACATTGGGCAGTCGTCAAGAGCACTTCAGGGTAGAATAACGTCTCACAAAAGTGATTGTAATAGAATGGTAAAATCTTGCGCCCTAGCAGAACATGTCATTACAACGGGCCACAAAATGGATTATGAAAATGTAAAAGTTTTGGCAGTAGAGAACAATTATCAAAAAAGCATTTTCCTTGAAATGGTTCATATTAACAATGAAGTTAACAGCTTAAACAAAAAATCAGACCAACAATTTAAGTAAAATTTACACCTACATTTTAAAATTAGAACATGACAACTATAGAACTTTTCAAAATAACCGCGAAAATTAAGTTGGCAACACAGTTGGTAATCATCAATATCACTAAGTATTCCCATTTCTATGAAATTTAAAATGAGTTTTTACTTGTAATAAAAAACATTTCCTCTTATCTCTGGGCTTCAGCATAGTTTCAGCTGAGTCCATTTTGTTAATTATTTTAAATGAAATTTTAATCAGATTTTATTAATATGTGTAACTAAACTTAAGTTAAATGTTTTATTTATAACAGTAGCAGTGTAGCTATGTGTATGGGATCGACCACTAGTTACGTTTTAATAAATTTTCCTGCCATGTGTTTCGACGCAGGTTTATCAAATTAACCTCAAGTTAGTAAGTAGTAAAAATAAATTGTTTTAACTGATTTTGTTTACTGACAACTTTTGTATTTTGTAGATGTCTTGAGAAAGCTAATAAACATTACCCTACTGAAAATGTTTAGTTCAACCCGATTAAACTTGACAGATTTTAAATCAGGTATTTATAGGGTTCTACCAGATGCACCGTAGAATTATACAATTTCTACCAGGTTTAATATAGCTGAATGACTTATCCGTTTTATTACCAACTTTTACGAATTTATTTTAATCTGGTTTTATATGAAATGCAACCGTTTTGGGATATATATGGTTATTTCGAAGAATTTCTTATAAGGGTTTATATGGATGGACATTTTTATGCGATTGAATACGAAAATTGACTATTATATTTAAATCATTTTATCAGTAAATAAAATATTTAGAAAATATTATTTTATCAGGCACTTCCGAAGATTTGTTTACAAGGCTGTATAGGCATTGCTTTTCGTATGCGGTTGAATACTGTAATTGATTTTTGACTTTAACGTAATTGTATCAGTAAGACGATTATTCAGAAAATATCACTTTTATTTAACTTTTTGGCCAAATTATTTAATTTATTTATTAATATCATTAATGTATACAGTTATATCAGGTATTCCCAAGGTCGTCTTTTCTATAATATGGGCTTTTAACCTACCAGGTAAATGCAAAACAATTTACATACATATATTATTTCTGGTCAAACATTTTTATTATGTTTAGGTACGTTTTAAATATTTTACACATCACGCAAATTCATAATAATCTGCGCTTTAAATTTCGCGTCCGTTATTCCAATAGTCAGACGGGAACAACGTGATTATTTCAACCAATCGGTGTTGGTGCCTTTTGTGCGCGCGCACTTCATCTTGTCAGGCTTAGGCTTGCTTGTGTTGTGTGTATTGTATTATTGTATACATTTTATATGCCGTTTACGTTTTGTATTTGGAGCAGCATTAAAGATTGAAATTCAGAAATTGTAATAATGAAAGTGTTGTGATTATAAAAGTGCATAAATTTACTTTTACAGCGATTACTAGTAGTTACTATTGATAACTGAAAGATTTTGATCGTGAAAAAGTAAGTACCTAGTTAAGATGGATTCTTTTATTGTAGGATTTGTAGGTGTGGCTATTTTATTAGGTATACCATTAGTTTTAGGTGTGTTTAGAGAATCTGATTTGGGATCTGCTTGGTTTTCTGAATTGTAATTTTTTTCTCAAAATTTTCTGAGAATCAGGTATTGTAAAACGTTTTGTTTGTTAATGATGAGAGCAACCATGAACATTTAAATGTATTAAATCGATTAATTTATTGTTGAAATGATGGGTGTGGGAGTATATTATATAACAATAATGTAGATTTCATTTTATTTGTAGTTTGCACGACACGTAAAATAATCAAATAAAATATGGCTTATGTGGGGATGGAATTTCGGAAAATGGTTCAGTAGGCTTGGTCCCCTCTTCCTTGTTTACTCCTCTCAAGCATGAAGTTCTTTGGGTCATTCTGTAGAACATCCCCATCTGCAATTTTGCATTTTTCTTTTCATATACGTGTTCTACGTTGGTTGTAAGAAGCATTTGTGACTTACGAAACTTTGGACAAATGCCATTTTTTTATCCTTGTGGGAGGGGGAATTTTTGACCGAAATCTTTTGTAAATTTTATTTTATCCCTTGTCGTTCAACAAACATAACAAGGGCAAGAATAAAACAAAATTTACAAATCCCCCACAAGGATTAAAAAAATTGTATTTGCCCAAAGTTTCGTAAGTCACAAATGCTTCCTACAACAACGTTGAACACGTCAATGGAAAAAAATTGCTGTTCTATAAAATTACCGTTTTTTGGCCGCTATATAAAACCACTAACTCCTTCAATAAAGCACTAAAACTTCCTGAAGATCCCGACCAAAGTAGTTTTGGCTATAAAACGCTTGTTTTCTGAGTGGTATGTTCTTCTATATCATGCTTTTTGTCCCAACTAAAAATATTTTCCTTCCTGCTTCCTGTTCGTTCTGAAAATCTGTTAGGTACCTCCCATCTCTTTTTATGTTGCATTTTTTTAATTTTTCCGTGTATATAGATATAAGGTATCTATAATTTTGTTACTATAGATAACATTGATAAAGCTATAAAGAAACTGAAGAAATGTGAAGATACTTCAGACGTCCACTCATCAGAATCTGACTTTAACAATAATAGGAAAAGGAGCAGAATGAGAAGATGTTTGTGAGAATATTCAAGCAGTGAAGACGAGAGGCTTACTGAATCAATTCAAGTTCTACAAAGGCCACCAGTTTTCCCAACATTGAACTCTAATTTTGACTACAAGCAAACCTGGTAAATGTTAATTAGAATAATTATAATTTTCTATACAGGGTGAGTGATTTAGGCTGGCACAATTAAATATTCTAGGTTATTTCAAATGGAGACCTCTATCTTATACTACTAAAAACAAGCAAATTTTGTTGAATTTCTTTAAATATTTCGTATAAAAGATGTTTGTTCTTTTATTGAATAATTTGAAAATCAAGAATTGATAAACAATTCTGAAATTATTCTCCAAGTTTTTATAGATCAAAATAAATAATTTTGCCTGTCCTATTTTTTTCTAAAATTGATGGTATATAGATGATATTTTATTACTACTACATGCTAAATAGTTCAATTCAATAATTTATTTATAGTCCTAATATTGATTAAAAATATAATTAAAGCAGACATCTGCCATACAGTTATAAATATTCAATAAATAAGAATCAAATAGATTTTTTAAGATGTGCGAATTAAAACATGTTTTGGGAGAGTTTAACTGCTTTTAAAATATCTAGTATAGGTTTTGGATATATATATTACAATATATGTTTTTTTATTTAGATGCCGATGTTAAGCAGCGGATGGAACTCGCTAGTACTGATGATGAGGGTATGAATGAAAAATACATAAAACAATATGATTTTTTAACTTTAATTATTGTGTTTGTTTTAGATATTGAGTCTGACCATTAAAGTTTTTTTGTCATTGAAAATAATTTTTATTTCACTTATAGCATCCTTATAAACCCTTTCGTGGTAGCTGTGGTGTAAAATTTAGTAGAAAACTTTATCGAAAATATAAATGGAGGGATGTGTACTAGAGACAAAAATTTCTTGTTGTTATGAAAGAGGCTTTCGGGAAGTTTAAGTATAATTTAGACGAATACACGATTTCCAAGAGCAGACCCAATGAAACTACAGTTCATTTTATTTATTTATTTTGTAGGAAGGCGTATAAATTATCAAACAAAAATCGAGGTGATATCAACAAAATCCAAGTACACAAACAGGCTATTTGTTGATCTAGGTCAAAAATGTATATATGGACAATTTCTTCAGCGTATAATTTATAAATGAGAATGTCGTATAATAGCTTTCGCGATATAGCATTTCAAAAAGAAATAGTTTTTCTGTGAACTTGATGACTAGGTGTAAGAGTTTCTCCCAAAAAACAAAATTTTATTATGGCATTCCCTTGAATTGCTATATCTCCAAAGTTCATAGAGAATTCATTTATGTGACGTTTTTTATTTCTAATTGAATGCCTGACGAAATTGTCTATTATATTTTCAGCTTATTAGTTACAAAGAAAATATCAACGAATGGCACCTTTTTGGCCTCAGAGTTTGTTGATTCCACCCATATTTTTGTATAATAATTTCTACACTTATTTTACAACTTTCTATTTAAAAAAAAATGTATATGAATTTTAAAGTCACAGAGACAGGGCCTAAAACGCATTTTAGAAATAGTGAAAAAGCTATATTTTCATATTTTAAAATTGATGTACCTACCGAAAATAATACAACATATGTAGATTGTATGTCCGTTCCCAATTTGTGATAATGTATTATAACTTTTTACAGCACCGCTGCCACTAAATAAAATGTATTATTTACCTGTTAAAAAAATCTACAAGGTATTCCATTATTTTTATGGAATAAATATTATTTGTCTGGTTAAATGAAAAAAAAACTACTTGATCATACCATATACAAGATAGAAAAAATGTGAAATTAATAAGATTATTTTATAAATATCTTGAGGGGCAATTGACTGTTGAATTTGATAAAACTTTATCCAAATATTTAATTGTAAACCTAATAGAACATTATATAGGTATTAAGGTATTGGGCCCTGCCTTGTACGACCTAATAAAAAAAAATTATATTCATTCGGTCGAACCCCATAAAATATTATTTACCAGGTTAAATAAGGAAAATCAGTTGACCTTGCATTATACGACCTGATAGAAAAAAAATTGAATTCATTCGATTAAATATTATAGATACTCTAACAGGTATTTAATATTGAAACCTGATAAAGTTTTATACAGGTATTTAAATGTTGAAGCTGATAAAACAATAATTTACCAGGGTAAATACGAAATTGACTGTTTCACTAACCGTATACACACAACATACAACCTTATTAATTAAACCTGGTACAACATGATGATTTTAATTTTATCAGGCTCTATATTGAGATTTTCAGTAGGGTAGCGAAAGCTTGACAATAACAAAAAGTTTTCTTTTTGTATTGGCCAAAATATCTTATCACTGACTACAACCTCAATAAATTTTATGTTTGTACCTTAACTAGTCAGTCAAGACTACCTTTCTAAAATATATATATATATATATATATATTTGATAATGTGAATATTTATTTGGCCATGCCCAGTAGCCGATGATTTAATTTCATTTAAAGTTTTAAGTCATCATTAATCAGCCGGAAGCAAAAATGTTTCACTGCGCTCATTTGATTGTCTTGGTAAAAGCGTACAATATCTTCATCATTTACGTTGCTAGTAGGTATAAGTACAGTTAATGTAGTAATTATTAATTAAATCTACATTATTCAGTTCAGGGGGAATATTACAATTTTTCTGAGGTTTTATATTTAGATCGCTTGTAGTTAATTTATGTTGATAATAAGCCTTTTTTCCATTCTGTATAGATACATTAAGATAATTCTTTATTGATTTGTAATAATTCCAACCGCTGACTTCTTTTGTTTTTTATATTTAATTTTTGCTTTATCTCTCGATCGAGGTCATTAAGTATCTTATATTTTAGTAAGCCAAGGTGCTGGAGGTTTCGATATTCTGGCGTTTTAAGCGGACAGTGCTGATTAAGTATAGGTTTAATATTGTATCGTTTAAAATATTCAACTTACTGTCTTTGTGTGTAGAAAATACTATCAATAGGTCATACCTGTAGGTCCGAAATAAATTGTTCCTTTTAGAATTTACTGTAATCCCTGTACAGTGTGCGTGTGTAGGAATTGCTTAGCTTTATTTACCCTTAGTGAAATCGAGCATTGTATTAAGTCGTGATCTGAAAACTCCACATCCACTACCCTCACATCTGAGACTAGTTCGTTATTCGAAACAATAATATGATCTATGAGTGTGCTAGATGTGGGAGTAATTCGAGTTGGTTGATTAATAATCTGAGTGAAGCCTAGTGTGTCCAAAAAGTTGTTATATAAAATTGTGCTTGGGTTGTCATTTTTGAGTAAATCAATGTTTATGTCCCCCATGACGTACTTATATATTATCGGATATTGCCATATATTTACCAATAGTATTTTCTATTTTATATTTTGGTGTGGTGGACGGTACCCTACACAAAATAAATATTTAGAATTATTTACATTTATCGAAATACAAATCTGTTCAATTTCATTAGACGTGTCTACGACTGTATATTTTTAAAAATTTTGAACGTAAAAGCCGATGCCTCCACCTCTCCCTTCCCTGTCCTTCCTTATAAATGTATATCCTTCTACCGATACTGACTCAGAGGGCACATTATAGAGCCATGTCTCAGACACACTGAATAGCTCATAGTTGGGTAACATTACCTGAAGATCATTAAATTTAGGCAGAAGTGACCTTATATTAACATGACCTATTTTAATTTTCTTCATAATTAATAAAGAAATTTAAAAAAAGAACGCATATATAATGAAATACAATTTTAGAAATAAGTAACTAAGTGAAAAAAAAGGAAGAGAAAGAAAGGATTTTATTATATATATTATTTCTTCTTTTTCTTAAGGATACGTTCAGCGACAGATTCTGTGTTTTCTTTTTCTTCTTTTTGTTCTGTGTTTATCCTTTTCTTCTCAGCTTTTTTACCTACTATTTTGTTATCTTTGTTCTCAAATTCTTCTATTTTCCGTGGTGTTTCCGTAGTTTTGTTATCAGTATTATTCGTGTTGGGATCCTCAGTTTCTACTTCGGTAAAAATGTCTTCTTCAGTATCCTTATATCTATTCGGTGTCGAAGGGGCACTGGCAGATTTAAGTATTTCTGGCAGTTTTAGAGGAGATGTAGTAACTGGATTATTTTGTAAGTCTCTAACACTGTACAGTTCGTGTAATGGGGTAGTGAAGCGCAAGTTATAGCCTCTCCTACTGAATTGTTAACCTCACCTTCGCAATGAGTTCAATTTGAACTTGGTGCACCCTGTTTCCACTAACGAGACTCTAACGACCGAGTAAGGGCGGAATAACCCTTACCTTTTGCCGTGAGCACATCCACCTTCTCACGAAGAGTGCGGTAAAAATAACCCACCGTACACAAAGGTTGCTTTTGGAATCGTTTGGTTACCCCATCGTCGCAGTCTCCTTCTGTGCCATGGGACCACACCACTCGCCTTCCGCAACCGAGCTGGTCAGTTGCATACCTGCTCCAGCTAAAACTTCAAATGCAGCTTCGTTTTCAGTCGATTAAGGCTTTAAAAAAAATGATGGAGCATTCAAGTGGGACAAAATCATCCAGAGGTAAAATACCCTCCCGATCGGATCTCCGGGGGAGGGTGCCCACAGGGACACCTCATCGAATGTCGAAAAAACACCGACAAGTTAAATCCAACAAAACTAATTCTTTCATCTCCGGCGCTTGGAATGTTCGTACTTTGAACGACAGCTCTCGCACCGATCGGCCTGAAAGAAGAACTGCTCTAATAGATAGAGAACTTCACCGACTCAATGTTGACGTTGCAGCTCTCAGCGAAACTCGATTTTTGGAGGAAGGCTCTCTCACAGAAAAGTACTACACCTTCTATTGGAAAGGTCTTCCCACCAATTCAAGAAGACAACATGGAGTAGGATTTGCCGTTCGGAATCAGCTTGTATCCAACTTAACACAAGTACCACAAAGCCTATCCGAGCGTCTAATGCTGCTACGCTATGAGCTATCAGATGGCAACGCGGTAAATCTAATAAGCGCCTACGCTCCCACTCTGGATGCAAGTCACGAAACCAAGGAAAGCTTCTATCAACAGCTGGAAGAAACCCTCTGCAGAATACCTAAAACGGAACGACTCGTTATTCTTGGCGATTTTAACGCTAGAGTAGGGAGAGATGCAGACACCTGGCCAGGCATCATAAGCAAGAACGGTTTGGGCAACATGAACGCTAACGGTCAACTACTCCTAACTAAATGCGCCGAACATGATCTAGTTATAACAAACACCATTTTCCGACAAAAGGATAAATTTAAAGGCACCTGGCGTCACCCCAGATCAGGTCACTGGCATCTACTGGACTATGTTATCATACGTAGGAAGCATCTCAAGGACGTTCAAATTACAAAGGCGCGCATTGATAGCGAATGTTGGACCGATCATCGTCCTGTTGTCTCTAAAATGAAAATTGTTATGAGACCCAAACACCGAAGAACTCAAGTAAAACGTAGACTCCGTCTCTGTATTAGTAAATTGCGTGACCAACAAACCGTCGATCAGCTAAAGCAAAAAGTTCAAGAGAATTTGAGTGCACTAGAAGAAACCAATTCTGTAGATGTCGCTGCTACCTGGACACAAATTAAAGACAGTTTAAAAAGTGCGAGTGAGGAAATTCTTGGCGCTGCAGCAAGTAAAAAACAGGAGGACTGGTTCAATGATAATGAAGCTTTTATATAAGAACTTCTTGACCGCAAACATAATACCTTCCAAAACGCTATCAACCACCCCAACGACTCATCAAAAGCAGAAGCTTTTACCCAATCTAAGTATGAAACGCAACGCGAAATCAGAAGAATAAAGAACGAGTGGTGGGCAAGCAAGGCCAGAGAAATTCAAAGGTACGCCGATTCACACGACTACAGGAATTTCTTTCAAGGAGTAAAAGCAGTGTACGGCCCCAGTCGGAAAAATATGTGCCCTATTAAAGATTTAAATGGAAATCTCCTCAAAGAAGACCAGGAAATAAGAGCCCGATGGAAAGAACACTACTCTAACATTCTTAACCAGCAAAGTCAAGCCGATCACGATATTATAAATCTTATCCCTCAATATGACACCTTCGAAGACTTAGATAAACCACTAACAACGGAAGCGAACTTAACCGCCATTGGACAGCTAAAAAATAACAAATCTCCCGGCGCCGACTCACTCCCAGCTGAGATCTTTAAAGCTGTGTCGTCAGAGCTCATACCCTACCTCAAAAAACTGTTTGATGTCGTGTGGGAAAGTGGTCAAGCTCCGCAGGAGTTTCGTGATACACTTTTAATCAACCTCTTCAAAAACAAAGGGAGCGCTGCGGACTGTGGAAATTACAGGGGTATAGCTCTCCTGGCTGTTGGAGGGAAGATACTCACTAAAGCGATGGCAAATAGGCTAACACCTGTTATGGAAAAGTTACTTCCTGAAACACAGAGTGGCTTTAGACCAAACCGAGGCACATCGGATTTAATCTTCGCACTTAACAGCTTCAAGAAAAAGCACTCGAACATCAAGGAGAAATTCACATGGCCTTCATTGATTTAACCAAGGCGTTTGACTCTGTGGACAGGGAAGTGCTCTGGAAAATTATGTTCCGCTTAGGTATCTCTAGAAAATTTGTGGAAGTATGTCGCAGTCTACATACAAACAACAACGCCCAGGTTATGTATAATAATGAGGCGACCAAACCTTTCCAAACCCTCACTGGAGTTAGGCAGGGATGTGTCCTGGCACCCCTACTCTTTAATTTGTTTACCACTGCTCTAACAATTATCGTTGACAACAAACTGACAGCCAGAGAAATAGGTCTCAGATACCGTTTTGATGGCGGTCTTTTTAACATAGGGCGCTTTAGAGCTTTCACGAAGACACGCACACGATTCATTTGTGATCTCCAGTATGCGGATGACTGTGCACTTTTAGCCTCTACGCCGGAAGAGCTTCAAGAACTTTTAGATGTGTATGCCCAAAGCTTAATTCCTTGGGACTTAAAATCAACATTGGAAAGACTAAGATTATGTCAACTCCTCATCAAGTGAATCAAATAGACATTACACTTAACGGAAATTCTCTTGAAGTGGTGGATCAGTTCAATTACTTAGGCAACGTTGTTAATGACAAAGCAAACATGGACAGCGAGATTCGCAATAGAATTAACGCTGCATCTAGAGCACTCTGGGGACTTAGAGAGAGAGTATTTGACAACCACGCCCTTGCTTTGTCAACGAAAATGGCTGCCTACAGAGCAGTTGTCATTCCAACACTGCTATATGGATGTGAAAGCTGGGTCACTTACCGTCGTCATGTGAAAGAATTAGAACGTTTTCAGCAAAGACACCTCAGAAGTATGATGAAAATCCGTTGGTTCCATCACATATCAAACGTGGAAGCACTCGGAGAGCAAACAGCCTTCCAATTGAGGTGCTTATTTCAAGAGCATGCCTAAGATGGGCAGGTCACGTTCATCGTATGCATGATAACCGCCTTCCTAAATGTACACTTTATGGTGAATTGCTAAGCGGTAGAAGAAGGCGTGGCGGTCAACGAAAGAGGTTCAAAGACGCTCTCCATGAAAATCTAAAATCCTGCGGTATTGCAGACGAGCAATGGGAACAACTTGCAGCGGACAGAACCGAATGTCGAAGGATTGTGGCCAGCTATCAAGGAAATGTTGCTGCAAGAAGGCCGAATCCAAGACCTAACCAGGTCTATGTTTGCCCTGACTGCGGTCGACATGTGCTCTCCCGAATTGGCCTCTATAGCCATAGTCGTGTGCACCGTAGATGAATGGGAATTACAATAGACTACACCTTTTACTTGTTTTTTATTGTACACAATTTATCGACTGTAACATTTTTATACTCGGACTCGAGTAACGGCTAATAATAACAGTTCGCCATTTATCATTTGTTGATTTCGAACTATTTTAGCAGTGTATTGCTTTTCTCTGGCTAGTTTTAAATTTTCTACTAAAATATTCCTTTCAGCAAGTTCCTGTGAAGTTAGATCATTTGACATATACAATCCAGTTCCTTTGAGTTTCAGTCCACATTTCAAAATTTCCAACTTCTTATAATATGATACAAATTCTATTAAAACTGGCCGAGGTTTATGATTACTATTAAAAATTGATCTGCAAATTAAATACAAATAGCCAGATGATACTACAGTCAATTAATACAATTGATCTTGCAAAAAGTTGGGAAGTTTTGAAACTTGGCACATACCTAGATCTTGAGGTCCTTAATGACCAACTGATTTTGCGAACACGGCGTCGCGTCGCTCGCGACGCCATCTTTGAAAAATGGCGCATGAATTAGAGAATCATAGATCGATAACGCCACAGTCATACGAGTGGGTGTGTCAAACAATTTATCGAAAAAGTCTAAGAAATATTATGATTTAAAAAGTTATATTGTGCTGGTCAAAACTGTTATTGTTCAATCGTTTCTGTGAACCATGAATTAAGGTTGGTGATCTTATATAAACATTATATTTGCATTTATACGAAAAACATAAACTATAAACAAACCCACAACTGCGCGCCAATATCCATTGGCTGGATGTCGGTCCCGATAACTAGGGCCGAGTAGGACTACTACTCTTTGCTCCTAGATTATCTCTGTAGACCTGGACCGGCCTTCGGGATAGGTGGGCCCGCTTACTTCTACCAGACCCAGCTCGCAAATGCGAGATGTGTCGTGGTATTTTCTGCGGACCTCCCCTGGTCCTGGCTGTTGACCCTCGCTGGCTGAGGTCTCTTCTGGCGCTCTTCTTGTCTTGATATTTTCTTTCTTCGCCAGCTTGTCACCCCCGGGGGTAGTCATCGGTCGAGTTGGGTTTAGGAAGTTTTGGCTGGGACTGACTGCCGGTACGTAGGACATCAATTGATATCCTACCCCGGATCGTCGGGGAGGTAAGGATGAGCTGTGTAGCTCGGGAGTGTGGAGACCTAAGTGCTTATTTTAACACTTTCGGTCTCCACGGAGCAGGTGGGACAACGGGCGTTGGACGGTATGTTGTCCGACGCCCGCAAGGAGATTGGGTTAGGGTTGAAAAAACGTCATGTCTCTGGTAGTGGTGGTCCGTCCTGGCGTATCTGAAACAGATCGGTTAGCGGGAAATATAAGTTATACTCACCCGTTGTCCAGTAGCTGTACCCTCGGCCGCTTGTGCCTCGGGGCGTCGGCAGGGTCGTAATCAATGGCCTGTCTGATCAGCGGGTTCCCATGCTGCTCGGCTTGGGCGTACAGCTTCTTCGCTCGTTCCCGGATGACTTCAGTGACCGTGGTGTACTCCAGGTCTCTGACGATATCTGCGGTTCTCACGTACCACGGGGCGTTGACTACCGTCCTGAGGGCGATGTTCTCCACTGCCTGGATTCTCTTCATGTAGGACTTTGCCTGGTAGCCCCACGCTACCGAGGCGTACGTCAGCTGCGGTCTGATGAGGGTCTTGATAAGCGTGAGCTTATTCCTCAAGTTGAGACGGCTCCCTGTGGATGATATCAATTAGGACGACGTGAATAATACAAGGTCTGATTAACAACTGTTTATTCAGGCATGTGCCGAGCTCATATCATGCTGTTGGGTATGCACCCCTATATACATATTGTATGTATCTACATTTGCCTGACATCTCCCCTTTTAACACAACACAACATATATTGTATATAATGACATCACAATAAATATTACTTACAATTTGTTACATATTAAAATATTATGTATATTATAAAAATTTTATTATTTAACAACGACTTGCAAAATTGTTTTATGTAAAGCAGAGACTATTAAATTTACTATTTTGAAGTTTACTTTTGAACTTTAAAACATCCCTTCGTGTAAGGTTAGTTTATTTTTTAACTTACGTCTCGCTTTCTATGACATAATCATTTAGCCTTATGGGCTTATTTATAACTCTACCATATCGACTGGTTTTTACTTCTTTTTCTATCCTATTTTCTTCCTCCATTATGGATTCGTCTTCATGACTAGAATGCACTCCAAATTCGCTTTCACAATTTTGAAAGTCGTCATCGTTACTACTTAAACTATCAGAACTATTTACATTTATATCTAGGTTGCCTCTAGATAATATGTCGTCTTCCCTATTTTTACACAAACTGTCACTATCTGTTACTTTAATAAAATTATAATCTACAAAATTACTATAATTTTCACTGGATATCTCTATATTTGATGGTTCTGTTCTAATTTCCTGTTTTATTTCCCTAATAAACTTTCTATTACGCCTCAAAATGCTTCCGTTTTCTAACTTCACTAGGTATGATCTAATTCCTACTTTATTAATTACATGAGCATTTTGCCAAAGCATTTTTGGTTTTACTTGTACTTTAACTAATGTATTATTTTTTAGTTCTTTTAATTTTCTTGTACCCCTGTCATAATATTTTCTCTGTTGATATTTACTATTTTTAAGGTATTTGTTAAATTTCTTTTTGAAATTTTTATTTGTCTGAGGCATCTTAAGTTACGATTCATTAGAACATTTGCCGGACTGTTTTCCCCATCTAACGGTGTATTTCTAAATTCTAATAGTGCTAAGTACAGATCTTTATTTTCAAAATGACATTTTTAAAAAATATTTTTAACAGTCCGTATAGTCCTCTCGACTTGTCCATTGGACTGTGGGTATCGAGGTGAAGTCATTATATGGTCAAATTCCCATTCGTTAGAAAAATTTTTAAATTTTAAACTATTAAATTCAGGTCCTCCATCTGATATTAATATGTTAGGAATGCCAAAGCGTGCAAAAATTTCTTTTAATTTATTAATTACATTTAAACTTGTTAAATCTCTATTCAAATTTTTGACCTCTACAAATTTAGAGTAGTAATCTACAACTAAGAGATAAGACCGATTGTATAAATGAAAAATGTCTGCACCTACCTTGTACCATGGCTGTCTCACAATATCGTGAGGAATCATCGGTTCCGAACCTTGGGATTTTTTATAAGATTGACACACATGAGACGATAAAATCATGTCCTCTATATGTTTCCTCATACCCGGCCAATAAAAAGATAAATTGGCTTTATCAATACACTTTTTTATACCTAAGTGCCCATAATGTAACTTTTCTAAAATTTCTTTTCTTAGCCCTTTTGGCACTATCAAGTTTTGTCCTTTAAATACCAAACCATCAATTTCTGTTATTTCTGATCTAAACTTATAATAGAATTTTACATTTTCTTGGCAATCTTTTATTTTAGTTGGCCAGCCTAATTTGATATATGATTTTAAGGTGTTTAACTCCATATCAGTGCTTGTTAAGTTTTTAATCTCATTTTTCTTTTTTACAGTGACATTTAGATTCATATTAATAAGACAGATTTCAGATTCTATCTCTAAATCCATATCTTCCTCAAATTTTTTTCTCTCAAAAGCTCTACTTAATGTATCAGCCAAAATTAAGTTTTTACCTGGCTTATATATCAATTCAAAATCATATTTTCTAAGTTGAATCGACATTCTTTGCAATCTCGGTGGACATAAGTGCAATGGTTTTTTAACGATATTTACTAATGGTTTGTGATCTGTTTCTACTGTAAATTTCTTCATAAATACGTACTGGGAAAATCGAGTAATGCCAAACCAGCACGATAGTAATTCTTTTTCTATTTGCGAGTAACGTGATTGAGCGTCCGTTAATGATCTGGATGCATGAGCACATGGTCTTTCATTTTGCAGCAGTACTGCTGCCATTCCATTTTGAGATGCATCGACTGATATTGTCGTATATTCATTTATATCAAAAAATTTTAAACACGGAGTTTTTGTTAAAATATTTTTTAAGTTTACATAACATTTTTCTAAATTATCATTCCATTGGAAAACAACATCTTTTTTAAGTAATGATCTTAGTGGAGCTGTTTTTTCAGAAATATTATCAATAAATCGCCCTAGATAAGTAACTATTCCTAAAAATCTTTGAACGTCTTTAACATTTTCTGGCCTAGGCATATTTTTTATTGCCTCTATTTTAGAATCATCCGGTTCTAAACCTGAACTACTAATTTTATGACCCAAATATCTAATTTCCTTTAATAAAAACTTGCATTTATCTTTATTAAATCTAAGATTATGTTTTGCAGCTGTTTTTAAAACTTGTTTTAATTTATTGTTATGTTCTTCTATTGTTTTACCATAAACAATTATATCATCGATATATACATCACAACCATTTAAATTGCCAAAAATGTCTGTCATTCTCTCCTGAAAAACTTCTGGAGAACTTGAAAGACCATAGGGTAATCTTAAAAATCGATACCTCCCAAATGGAGTCGCAAATGTACACAGACCTGAACTATATGCATTCAGCTTCACTTGTAAAAAACCTTGTGTCGCATCTAGCGCACTAAAATATTTTTCACCTGTCAATTTAGCCGTAAGCTCTTCCAAAGTTGGTATCTGAAAATGGTGCCGTTTGATTGCCTGATTCACATCTTTGGGATCTAGACAGATTCTAAGTTGACCATTCGGTTTTCTAACTATTACCATATGATTTACCCACTCTGCGCTATCTAGTGATTTTTCAATTAATTTTTGTTTTTCTAACTGATCTAATGTTTCTTTTAACTGTTCTCTTAAGGCTAAAGGAATTTTTCTGGGTGGATTTATAACTGGCACTGTGTTATCCTTTAAATCTATATGATATTCTTTTTCTAAGCATCCAATGCCATTAAATAAAAAATTAAACTCATTTAATAGATTATCTATTTCATTATCTTCAATACAGTTTTTTACTGCCTCTACTTTTTTAATTAGATTTAATTTAACACACGTTTTCAGACCCAAAATTGGATAGCTATAAATATCTACCACATAAAATAAGAGATTTTCTTTTCTATTTTTAAATTTACACATTAAATTACATTGGCCTATTACTGGCAAGTTATGTTTAGTGTATGACGTTAATTTTATATGAGCATTATTAATTTTTAATACATTATAGCCTATTTCTCTAAGTACACTTACAGGTATTACATTAACCATGGCACCGGTGTCTATTTTGAAATTAACAGGATGATTGTTTACCTCCAAGGTCGTTACCCATAATTCCTCCCCTGCTTCGTCAACAACAGCAATGGTACTAGGCGATGTCTCGATACTACCTACATAAAGAAAATTTTCATTAGTGCTAATATCCCTATTATCTTGATCAACATTATAAATATTCTTGGTATTATTAGTCTTTTTTACAATTTTTTTATTGTTATAACAGCAACTAGAAAAATGATTCATTAAACCACAGTTACCACATCGTTTACCATATGCTGGGCATTTACCAAATCCATGGGAACGGGAACATTTGTTACATTGTATCTCTGGCTGCTGGTGTTGTCTATTGTTTTTTTGCTTTCCTGTTGCGAACTGCTTTGGTGGGGCTGATTGTTGTTGATGATGGAACTTCTTTACCCTGAGATGATCAATACTGGTACCCTTATTAGTTTCTAGGCCATTTGTGATTCGACGATTCTGTTCCTTCGTACTTTCCATATTGACACAAATACGTACAGCAGCTTCCAGAGTTTCGACGTCCTCTTGAAGTAACCTCTCTCTCATGGTTTCACAACGTAGACCACATACTAGCATATCTTTTATCAGAGTCTCCCTTAAATCTCCCAACTCACATGATAAAGAGAGATTTTTTAATTCAGTTATGAACTGTTCCACGGTTTGACCTTCTAGCTGTTTATATGTTAAGAATTTATATCTTTCAAAAGTTAGATTCTTTTTTGGGTTAAAATGCTGATCAAACTTTTTCACCAATGCCTCTAGAGTTTCATTTTCAACAACATTAAAGGTATTAAATATACGCATACCTTCTTCTCCAATCAATGTTAGGAGTTGTGCACATTTGGTGGCTT
Organism: Leptura quadrifasciata; assembly: GCA_963675555.1. Taxonomy (NCBI): domain Eukaryota; kingdom Metazoa; phylum Arthropoda; class Insecta; order Coleoptera; family Cerambycidae; genus Leptura; species Leptura quadrifasciata. Next base: position 53,326,537 of record OY776681.1, on the reverse strand, counting down.
CATCTTTTTTGGAAATTTCCGTTGCCTTCAAGTATACGAGAAACCTTTGTTTCCAGAATTTCCATTTTTCCGATAAATTTCCGGACATGATCATGGGCGGAATGCCTCTATAATCCATCTTATCTTTTCTTTCGTATTTTACGATTTTTGGGTCTCTTTCAACGTTTTGATCAAAAATTCTTCACAATTTTTAAAGATGGCGAAATTTTTTGTGTTCATTCTAACCTCAATCTCGACTGCGCCATGTGAAAGTTATCAATTAGGACGACGTGAATAATACAAGGTCTGATTAACAACTGTTTATTCAGGCATGTGCCGAGCTCATATCATGCTGTTGGGTATGCACCCCTATATAGATATTGTATGTATCTACATTTGCCTGACACTCCCGTTTCCCGTCATCGGGTAGATGAGGGCTCTCGTGCGTCGGGCCTTGGCTGTGATAGCGTCCGTGTTCTGTCTCCACGTTAGGCTTCTGTCCATGACCACGCCAAGTTATTTGACGGTGTCGTGCCATTGGATGTCCTCGCCGTTCATGGAGACGTGTCCTGTGGGAATTTCTTTCCGCACTCGTCTGAAGAGAATGGCTTGGCTCTTGTCGGCGTTGACGGCGACTTTCCACTTCGTGCACCATTCTCCCAGGAGTGTGGCCGTTTCCTGGAGTTTTCTGGTTCCGTTCCTGGCTTTCCAGGATCTGGCAATTAATGCGGTGTCGTCTGCATACAGGGCCAGGGCTGTGTGGTCGGTCCGGGGGAGGTCTGCGGTGTAGATAGCGAACAGGTGCGGTGACAGCACCAAACCTTGCGGGACATGCTTCTGTCTTGTGGATCGAGTGACTCAAGGTGGCGTTGCCACTCCTCCTGACGGTGTTCTTGGAGGGCGGCTTTCACTCTTCGGCTGAGGACGTTGTACTCCCTTCTGTCGGTGGGGAGCCTCGTCCTCTGAGCCCGTCTCTTGGCGCTTCTTCTGTCTTATTAGCTGCCTGGTGACCTCTGGCAGGTTCGCCATCGGTGCTGGGTGTTTTCTTACTTCTATTTCCGTCGTGCTGGCCCTTGTTGCTTTCAGGATCTGCTCCTCTAAGGTAATGATGGTCCTCTCAACGTTCTCCACGGTTTCTAACCTGGGAATTAGTGCAATGTACTGCTGCAGGTGCAGCCGGTACGATTCCCAGTCCGTTCGTCGCTTCGTGAAGGTAGCGTTGTCCTCACCCGCCTGTCCTCCTAGAGTTAAGAAGATCGGGTTGTGCTCGGTAGATCCCTCCGTTCTGGTGGTGATCTCCGCTTCTAGGGTCATCTCCTTTAGGATGGCTATGTCCAGTACGTCTGGCCTGTTTCTACCGTTGTCGAAGGTGGGCTGGTCTGGTCCTACCACCAGCAGTTCGCCGGCGTGCTGTCCCAGGAACCGCAGCAGTTCTCGTCCTCGAGTGTTGGTTATGCCGCTGTTCCATTGCTGGGATTTGGCGTTAAAATCGCCAACTGCGACGACCTGTGTCCTGGCGGGCAGGATCGCTTCCAGATCCCCCTCGGTAAGCGTGCTGTGGGGTGGCTGGTAACATGAAACCACTTGGACGTCGCCGTTTCGTGCTATGGACATTACTACGGCGGTGGCGTTCATATTTTCTAGTTCAGGCAGTACTGTCGGATGGTGGGCTATGGTCTTTTTTACAAGTAGAGCCACTCCTCTTGTGGGTCGCTGAGGTATGTTTACTCAGTCCATCCTGTACGTGTAGTATCCTGGGAAGTTGATCTCCTTGGCCGGGGTCATCTTGGTTTCCTGCAGTGCCATGACGTCTATATCGTACCTGGTCAGGAGCTCTTCGACTTCAAGTCTCCTTTCTTGCAGGTCGTTTACATTCCAGGCCGCCATCTGCAGGACTTCCGGCTTAACCTGTAAAGGCATCACAGGTTAGCTAGAATTGGCATTTGTGCAAAAATGCACTCATTGCTGAGCACATTTGTTGCATTTGAGCGAGCATCGCAGTGAGGTTTTTGGCCTCTGGCGATGCCTGCTGTTTTGCGGCAGGGGCGGTGTTCTGCCCTGCCTTGCCCTGGGCTACTCTCGCGTAGCTTGTTCCTGGCGCTACGCCGCCCTTTTGTGTTGAGGCCGTCGCCGGCCTCTGTGCTGGCTTCTGTGTTGCGCCAGCTGTGTTTTTGGGGTACTTGGGGCAGCCCCTGTAGCTGGCTGGGTGTGCTTCCTGGCAGTTTGCACACCTGGCTGGTGTGTCGCTCTTCTTACGACACTCTATCGTCCTGTGTGCCTCGCCGCACTTTACACATTTCGGCTGGGCTGTGCACCTCGTTTGCCCGTGGCCGAAACGCTGGCAGCGGTGGCATTGAGACACCGCAAGCTTCGCCCGCTGTCTCTCCGTCTTGACTACAAGTGAACAGCACCGTGTCACTTGTAGTATTTGTCAACGAAAATAGGGTTGATGTGTGAAAAATAAAAAAATGTTTTTTGTCAGAGACTGCAAATTTTTGAAGTTGAAGGGCGCCAGCAGCCTCGTGAGTAGTGTTTCGTAGATCTGTGATAGGTGGACGAGTTCTCAGGGCCGATTTCTGAAGTTCTGTGATGGTTTTGACGATTTTCTGATTGTCGGAGGGTATTGCTGCTACCTCCTTGTTGCAACTTGTAAGTTGTCATACACTTGAACCGCTTTTGGAACAAGGTACCCCACTTTGTGCATATATATAGGCGCTTTTGCCTGGTATGTAACGATTCGCAGGAATAAAAGTCGGAAATCCAATAAATTGTAACGTTAAGCAGAACTCTGGCGACGTTCGTTGCACAATTTAATTTAATTTGAGTTTTACCCCTAACTTTTACTGAGCTAACACTTAATTTCGGAACGAGTTGAAAGTCACGACACGATTGTAGATGAGTTGTTGAAGTAAGCTGGCCTTTCTCCTCCACGCTGCAGGGTATAACTACGCTGGTAGCTATGACGCCGTGCTGGTATTGGTCCGTCAGGTTGAGACTTGAAGATCTGGATGATTGCTCGAAGTGGACTGGTAGATGTTGACTCGTTGGCTGCTCGGAGTGAACTGCCGCTGCTGGAACCTCGCCTGTCCACAAGCTGTGGCTCTGGATAAAAAAATATTATTAGAGTCGCCGTGATGCGACGACTCTAAGCTGTGGCCGGGTGGCCGTAAAATGAAATCCAGCTCGGCGTTGGGTTGGTTGAATCGATCCATTGTGTTGGGTACCTACTCGAAGATAACCGCGCTCCTGAGAATAGGGTCTGAAAGACCCGGCGTGCTTCCCTGCGAAGGACTCGCCGCAGGTGGCAGCCGTGAAGTGAAAATGGGTGTAGAACAGACCCGAGCCAAAAGGGTCTGCCTAATAAATAAAGACTAAGTCCGTGAACCGGGGAGCTGGGCGTCGAGCGCCCGCGTGCTATCTCCCCTAGGTCCTGTCGTCCCTAGCTGAATAATTTTGAACCTCCCGAATGTCTGAATTTACTAACGTCAAGTCACTGATGCCCGTACTGCGTTAACTACGGAGAGCACCCCCTGTACTGGTTGTCGCACAAGAGGTGGGGTCGCCGCGGTTAACGATATTTAGCCCGACGTGGCAAGTGTACAGCACAGTCGGCTGACAACGAGGACGTCGTTGTCGGCGACGACGATGTGTTCGGCCAGCACGTTCAACGAGGCCACAAGGGTCCTCTAGGATGATGGAATGGAGCAGTAATTGGAATCCGGATGTTGGTTTCTGTCTGTCACCAGACAGGCATCAGTTTGGAATTAGGAAGTCGGGCTCTACTTGTTTGCCAAGCAGACATCAATTTGGAATGGAACAGGCTTCTAACTCGTTTACCGAGTAGACATCATAACAGGCGTCGGAATTGGAGTCGGAACGTTGGTGAGGTTTTCGTGGATTGGATTGGTATAAAAAGGAATCAGGTTTGAGTCGAAGTTTGTGCTTAACGAATTTCCTTTTGTGATTCCTTTACGAAGTATCGAAGTTAAAACGTAGCGTCGTCTTCTCCTCACATCCAAAGCGTCGTCGTCGTCATCTATCAGCACTGCAGAAATGGCACTGCGTATGTCGGTAGGGAGGGCTCTGAAAAGAGCTCCCGACTCATCTAATAAGGTTTGTAAGTGGTACCAACGATTTCTTTATAAAAGCTTTTTGGTGTGTAGGTTTGTACACCACCAAAATGCGAGCGACGGGGCCAAATAAAATAAAATAAAATGTTGCAAATGGTTAAACCGTGAAGCGGGCGATGCGTGAAGTTAAATTATGATGTATGACTACTTAGCCATGAGAACAAACTATGCAGAAACGCGAGGTACTTGAGCCGTGAAGTTACCTCGATGAAGGCCCTGGATCGACTGGCGAGCTCTCAAAATCGCGTTTAATTTATATGATTTACGGGGAGCGAGCTGGCTCCTGATTGGCCCGGCGGCCGAGAAGAAGGCGGGGCTTCGCCAACCTTTATATACTGAATGCGGCGACTGCCGGTGACTCATTCCCGCCAAAAGTGCTGTTGCAATCACATCGATGCGTCATGCAAAGTCTGAGTCATGCAATATGCAAATTAGTTTAAGATGACTTGAGATGAATGTAATTGATTTTACTGAAATAGAAAGGCTTGGTTTTCATGTCCTATTTAGCGGTTCTGCATATTTGTATCCTCATGTGAAATTTTGTCCTCTCATGTGTGAGGTGATGGTCGCGTGTTGAAGCTTTTTAAGTTTTGAATAAATTAATTGTTTAAATTAATTCGGGCCTGATGGGCCCGAAATCACGCCGCGATCCTGTAACTTTTGGGACGGACGGAGCTCCGAACGTTAGGTCGGCTGGCGTTCTAGACGTTGTGTGCCGGATGAGCGGCCGGGGCCGCCTGCTGCGTCGTGTCGGACCCGCCCAGTCATGCCGAGGCGGACGGGAATCTAAACGTTGATATACACTTAGCGCGTCTATTGCGTTGTATTTAATTCGAGCTGAGATATGAATGTGTAATGATGCTAAGCTATAAATTGTGACTTATTGATTGAATTTAATTAATTTAAATAGCCTTTTTTGGCCTCGACAACACCCCCCTTACTTTGGAAAAGGACGGCGTTAGAGTTCTGCTTGACCTTGTTACGTAGTTTATTAACAAGTTTTAGAATGGTGATGAACAATTCCAATTCTTACCGACTACTAACAATAAATAAAAGTAAAAATCCCGAAACAAAAGTTATATAATGCAAAAAATGAAAATTAAAAACGATGGTTCTTCTGACGTGGGCACTACCAGAGCGTCCTCACTATAGTTCGTTGGGCACTTATGACACTTCGTTGAGGTGCCCGGGGCTGGATGGTTCAACGACGACAGGTTTGGCTCGGCGTCGTCGTCTGGGGAAAGATGGCTGGGCAGCTTGCTGACCTGTTGATGGCTGGGCAGCTGGCTGACCTGTTGATGGTTGGGCAGCTCGCTGACCTGTTGATGGTTGGGCAGCTTGCTGACCTGTTGATGGTTGGGCAGCTCGCTGACCTGTTGATGGTGTATCTGAAAAAGTCAAATCAAAGGGTTGCCGGCTGGCAACATTAGAGCTCGCCGATGGCTGCGGCTCGGGCATCGCATCTTTGGGAGCATCGTCATGGTTGGGTAGTTGAACGCCTTCCTGGGGCTCCCGCGCTTGAGGGCCTGGTCGGTCATTGTCGTCATCTGGGTCAGAGGTGTTGGATTCCACGTCCGTGGCATCGTGGTAGTCTGACTCGGTTTCACTAGCGAAGTCGGCTTCCTCGTTCCCCCTGGGAGCTGGTCGCAGGTGGTCCACGTGAATTATAGAGATGTGGCCGTCTCGGTCCACCTCGTATACCTCGTCGCTGAGCTTCTTGGCGATGGTGTGGGGCCCTGTCCACAGTGGTCCAAACGCCTTCTTTGTCTTAACGTGCACCTTGGTCATGACTTGGTCGCCTATCTGAAACGTGATTGGAGGTTCGACCCCTGGGTTAGCATATCTAGTTTGAAAGTTAAGTTGCCCCGCGTAGATCTGGCGGTTTCGCTGACGGCGTGGAGGAGCAGGTTCGCGACGCAACGTGCGATATTGTGGGGTGTCCCACTCTCCTTGCCTGGGCAATTCGTAACCTAAGACTGCTTTTGCTGGTGTCATACCGGTCGCGGCGTTGTATCGCGTCCGCAATACTTGGAGCGCCTTATGCAGATATCCGTCCCAACTGGACTGCTGCTTTTCCTGGAGCATGACTCGCAAGATTTTCTTTAGTTCTTGAACGCGCCTTTCTGTCGGGTTCGCCTGTTGATGATAGATGGGCGAGAACATCTGGCTCACGTGTTGCCGTTCGCACCATCGTGTAAGCGTTGCCCCCTGGAAGATGGGACCATTGTCTGAAATTAATGTCTTTGGTAAGCCGTACCTGGTTACGATCTCCTCCTCAAGATATTTGGTTACTGTCTTTCCCGTTACCTCTGGGTAGGCCTTGGCTTCGACCCACTTAGTAAACACGTCGGTAATGATGAGGGCATACCTGTTCTTGTTCCTCGTCTCCGGGAAGGGTCCCAGTACATCGATGCTGATGGTCTCAAAGGGACTGCTCGGACTATGTGCCTGCTGCGGGGCGTTCCTCTGCTTCTGCCGGGACTTCACTGTGGAACAGATTATACAATTTTGTACATACCTTGAGACGTGCTTATGTAAGTTCTTGCAGTGGTAACGTTGTGTGATGGCTCTTAGGGTTTCATCCCTGCCGGGATGCGCTGCGTCGGTGGCATCGTGAAATTGGCGTATGGTTTTCGTGACCATACTTCGGGGAAGAATGAGCAGCTCGCGTCCCTGATATCTTCGCCAGAGAAGGTTGTCTGCTACTCGGTGTGTCCTGTGAAACGTGGCTTCTTTGTTATTTTGTGGCCCGTTGTGATCGATGGCGTTCCACAAGATGATGTTGTCTCGAATGTTCCTGGAGCGATTTTGAGCTTGGACTACTTCTCCGTACAACTGCAAGTGATCCATCACGCGCATTGGCTCTGCTGACGATGCTTCGTCGGCCTGGTGGGTGAATGGTGGAGGTAGCAGCTTCCGCTCTTCGATCGGCTCGTGTTCATCGTTAGGACTGGGGTTTCTGCTTAAGAAGTCTGCCAATTCGTTGTCCTTCCCTGGACAGTGGACGACTTCGAACTGATACTCTTGCAACAGCAGAGACCAGCGCATCAGCTTCGTCTTGCTGTCTTTATTCTTCTGTAGCCATGTAAGCGCCTTACTATCTGTTAACACAGTAAAAGGTTTATCTTCAAGATATATTTTATATTTTTTAATAGCCCAAAGTGTGGCTAGAACCTCCAATTCATTGACGTGATATTTCTGCTCAGCTTTTGTAAGCGTCGCACTGGCGTAAGATACCACAAGTTTGTTCCCGTGCTCGTCTTTTTGATATAACGTGGCGCCGAGTCCACGGAGTGAGGCATCGGTCTGCAAATAAAAATGCTCCGAAAAGTCTGGTCGATGCAATACCAGCGGTTCTCGTAATATTATCGTCTTGAGCTTTTCGAACGCTTCTTGACACTCAAGCGTTCATTTGTACTTTACCGTTTTTGACAAGAGCTGTGTCAGTGGTCTTGTTAATTGTGCCGCATTCGGAATGTATTCGCGAATCCAATTACACGTTCCCAAAAAGCTTTGTAGTTGCTTTTTTGTCTGCGGAGGCGTGAAATCTAAAATAGCGTAGATGTGCCTTTGCTGTGGTTCCGTTGTGGCTCCTCGAATGTGGTGACCGAGGTAGTCCAACTGTTCGGCAGCTATCGTGCACTTCTCCGGGGATATATGTAGATTATGCGTCCTTATCCTTTCGAATACGAGTTTTAAGTGTTTTACGTGGTCTTCGATGGTCTCGCTGTAAATAATTATATCATCAAGATATACATTAACAAAATCGTGTAAAAAGCCGATCAGTACCTCTCGCACCATAAATTTTTGGAAGGTGGCCAGGGCTGTTTTCAGCCCGAAAGGCATGACGGTAAATTGGTAAGATGCGCCGTCTGGCGTCGTAAAGGCAGTGTATTGTTTGGACTGGCAGTCCATGGGTATCTGCCAGTATCCAGCTTTTAAATCCAGTAATGTAAAGTACTTGGCTCTACCAAAGTCTTTAATCGTTTCATATATTTTAGGTAAAACTGAAGATTCGCATTCGGTTATTTCGTTCAGCTTACGGTAGTCTATACAAAAACGAGGTTTTTTGTTCGGCCTTTGCACTAAAACCGGTGGCGAGCTATATTGGGAGCGGCTTGGCTCTATAACTCCGGCTTCCAACATTTCCTCTACCTGCTCGTTAAGAATCTTTTTCTTTTCTGGAGACAGTGGGTAGGGTTTCTGGTGTATTATTTTGTTCGATGTTAATTTAATTGTATGTTGTACACTATCTGTGGTCGCCTTGGCAGGAACTTCGTCAAACAGATCCGCGAACTCACAGAATAGTGGTGTCAAAGCCGATTTTTGGCTTTCCGGAATTATTAGATTCTCGGGTATATTATTATTTGATATTTGAGCCCTCGTGGCCGGGTTACAATAAATTGTGTGTCTTTGTTCGACACCTACGTAAATGCATTTGCGACTGTAATCTAGCGTCGCGTCCTCCTGGTTTAGAAACGGAGCGCCTAGAATTACTTCTTCGTTTAGATTAGTGAAAACTTGAAAATTCCCTGTGGAATGTAATTCTTGTATGTTGTAATTTAAATCGAGTGTGCTTAATGATTCGTATGTCTCACTGCCGCATGCGAGCGAAAATAACTGCTTGGTACTGCTCTTTTGCAGGTCCTCAACTAAATCTGATCTAATGGCATTACTTGCGGCGCCGGAATCTATCAGGGCTGTGCACTCGTGGTTAGTTATAGTAATGTTTATGCGAAATAAATATTTTAAGTGCGATGCACTATATAAAGGCAAAATTTCTTGGTTTGACGTCTGAATACCTATTGATCTGTACTCAGATTTGCCAAAGTTTTTAGAAAATAATGGATTTAAATCGTATGTTTGTGAATAATTTCGATATGTATTATAGGTGGTGTTTATGGCTTGACGCGTTGTTGCTGTGGTGTCGTCTCGACGACCTCTTGTAGTGTTTGTTGCCGCTGCGGGGCCGTATTCAGGGGACGGCGTTGTGGACTTGTGTGTTTTGGGTGATGGTTGTGGTGGAGTCGTATTTGTTGTAGATCCGGTCCACGAAAGTGTTGTAGTTGTCGATCAGATTGCGGTACGGCTCGTACCACCTCGCAGCGTCGCCTCGTAGCTGCTGGATCGCAATGTTTAATTTGTCACCTTCGTCGCTGATGTTGGTGCGCCTAAAATGTTGGTCCATCCTCCGGATAAACGCTGTTGGGTCTTCATGGTCCTGGCCGCTGAATGTGTGTACCGGCTTGATCCTTGATGCACGATCTTGAGAATTTTGCTGTGTAATCTGCTGCAATGCTTGCATGAATGTAGTGGTCATACTGGAGAAAACGTTCTCCATATTCTGCATGGGTGCTTGCGTGATCGGTTGTGTGGGAATGGTTGTTGAGCTCGGTACGTTTGGTTGGTTTGCTGGCTGTTGCGGCTCAGGGGTATATGCTGATTGGGTGAGCCTACACGATGGACGTGGCTCGGGAAAAATGGCTGGTGGTTGTAGTGACTCGTCCCTTGACGCTTGCAGAGTCCTGGGTTGCTCGAAATTGTATTGCTGGGCGTTGTGCTCCATGTTCGGTGAATTATTTGTACTCGTCCTATATGGGTTCGTGTCACCGTCCGGTTGACTATATATGGTGCCGAGACGTGTGCGGCGTGCCGTATTTATAATTGGTGTATTATCATTCATAATAGTTTATAGTTTATGATAGTTTATAGTTTATGATTGTTTATAGTTTATAGCAGTCAAATAATATAAGGCAATTTATGGAGAGTGTCAATAATCGCAGTTGCTTACCTGTCCTGGCGACACTCACTGCACTTAAGTTTACGCGTTTTTAGTTTTTAAACGGCACTTGCACTGTGTTTTATTAGTCTTCTTCCGTTGAAAAGCCCCTTAGTTGGGCGACATGTCTACGAAAACGATGGTTGATGTTTAAGATTTTGAGTTGTTGTAAACAATGGGCCCCACGTTGGGCGCCATGTCTACGAAAATAAGGGTTGCGGTTGTGAAAAATAAAAAAATGTTTTTTGTCAGACTGCAAATTTTTGAAGTTGAAGGGCGCCAGCAGCCTCGTGAGTAGTGTTTCGTAGATCTGTGATAGGTGGACGAGTTCTCAGGGCCGATTTCTGAAGTTCTGTGATGGTTTTGACGATTTTCTGATTGTCGGAGGGTATTGCTGCTACCCCCTTGTTGCAACTTGTAAGTTGTCATACACTTGAACCGCTTTTGGAACAAGGTACCCCACTTTGTGCATATATATAGGCGCTTTTGCCTGGTATGTAACGATTCGCAGGAATAAAAGTCGGAAATCCAATAAATTGTAACGTTAAGCAGAACTCTGGCGACGTTCGTTGCACAATTTAATTTAATTTGAGTTTTACCCCTAACTTTTACTGAGCTAACACTTAATTTCGGAACGAGTTGAAAGTCACGACACGATTGTAGATGAGTTGTTGAAGTAAGCTGGCCTTTCTCCTCCACGCTGCAGGGTATAACTACGCTGGTAGCTATGACGCCGTGCTGGTATTGGTCCGTCAGGTTGAGACTTGAAGATCTGGATGATTGCTCGAAGTGGACTGGTAGATGTTGACTCGTTGGCTGCTCGGAGTGAACTGCCGCTGCTGGAACCTCGCCGCGATCCTGTAACTTTTGGGACGGTGTCATCGGCAGATGAGGAAAAAACCGCGAAAATTCGGGACCAAAATTATTTTTTTCCACACAAAATTCATTATAACTTTCTAAACATTAAAGTACGCGCATTCACAAAGTCATTTTCGAAAACTACAGGAAAAGACCTTTCATTTGACGTATCGTACAGCTCGATACGATAAACACCAAAAAAGTTATAGGGCAAAACAGCCCCAACACATAGCACAAAATAGCCACGTGGCGAGGCCCTGCAGCGCAACAGCTCGCGACCGGCAAAGCCCGTGCTACGTCACACCGCCGGGAAACTATAAATATGCGCACGCCCGCTAGCCCTGCATCAGTCCGTTCGCAGCCAGCATCGAGTAAACATCAAACAGTTCGCGCCTGCCTTTGACACCTCTACCTGAGGACTCTAGAGTATTATAGTAAATAGTTATTTTATTCCACAACCTGCCTAATTAGTAGTTTGGAGTGCACAGTAGTGGTGAAAAGTGAAGTGGGTGTTACTATATCACAAAAGAAATCGTTATGAACACCAGGAGTCGATCTAGGCAGAAGGACGGCGTCCCATCTAGCCAGGTAGACTCGCCACCAACACAGAGCCGTTCGCCCCAGGTCCCGGACGCTCTCGTTACTAGTCAATAGGACTCAGGTCTGGTAGGGGAAATGGTGAACCCCTTGTCGCCCAACGTCGCGGCCCGTCAAATTTTCATCAGTCAAGAGGACTCAGGTCTGGTAGGGGAAATGGTGAACCCCTTGTCGCCCAACGTCGCGGCCCGTCGATTTTTCACCGGTCAATGGGATTCAGCCCCGGCCAGCCAGGGGGCTGCCCCTAGCCCTAACGTATATCCAACCCCGGGAAGGGAACAAGAAGCACAGCCCTTCCTCACACCATCCACTAGCCAACGCCGACCTACTACAACCACGGACTCCACAACCAGAAGCCTTCAAGGAGTGCAGCCACCGCCATTAGTAATGCCTGCTACCCCTGCTCTCACCCCAAGTGGGAGGAACCCAAGCCAAGCTGATGCAGTAACCCAGGCACTCACACAAGCGTTGCAACAGCTAACAAACACCACAGAAATACTCCTGCAGCACCTAGCCCTACAGACGAGGACAAGCCACGACCCTCCGGCTTCGCCCCGGACCACTTCGGGCCCTATGCAAACAACCTCACAGCCACTTCCGGAATTGGAAGTACAACATGGCATACCACCAATACAACCACAGCCGGCATCGTACGGGGCGGAAACGGGCCCGGCTCACCAAACAGCCGCAGACACCGCCGTTCGTAGACATGGCTCCCAGCAACGTGGGGCTTCAAGAGCTTCCACACACGCAACGGAAGGATCCCTGGATGGGGATGCTCATGACCCTGAGCACAAATCAAAACTATCAAACAAAATTCTGGGAGAACAAGCCCAGTGGCGCCCAACTGAACAACAACCAACGGTGCAGCTAGTACCACAACAAGGTCCCACAAACCAACAACAACCAACGGTGCAGCTAGTACCACAACAAGGTCCCACAAACCAACAACAACCAACGGTGCAGCTAGTACCACAACAAGGTCCCACAACCCAACAACAAACAACGGTGCAGCTAGTACCACAACAAGACACCACCAACCAACAGCAACCAACGATGCAGCCAGTCCCGGCCGAACCTCAAGCAGAGCAAACCACACGACCAGCTCCCCTGATGATGCCAACAGTGGAGTCGGGGCCAACAGCGCAAACGGTGCTACAACAGGCCATGCACAAGCAACTCATGGAAGTCGTGGCTACAGCAACAAAAGCAGCAGTTCAAGCGGCCACGGAAGCTAGGACTGGGCAGCTAGATGTAAGGACCCTACCCACATTCGCAGGAAGGGAATGGGAAGACCCAGAAAAATTCCTAAATACATTAGAAGAAGCCATGGACAGGAACCAAATCCAAGCAAGAGACAGGGTGAGGATCACTCTTGGACAACTGGAAGGCCACGCCAAAGGGATGTTTGAGGTGTTCCAGCCCCTCAACCTGGACTTCGAAACTTTGAGGCACCGCTTGATCCTCAAATACAACGATCCTTCCCTCTTGGGAAGTTTGAGGTCTCGCCTGCACGGCGAACGACAAAAGGAGGACGAGCTAGCTGCAGTGTTCATTCAACGCAAGATGGGACTGCACAAAAGAGTAGAGCCGTACACTTCGGAAGAACAAATCACATGCGAGGTACGGGAACTGCTTCGACCAGAAATCCGATACGCTACCAGGACCATGACAATAAAAACCCTAGAGGACTTAGGTCGGGCCGCCGACTGGGCCGAAGTCGATTTCCAAGAGCTCCAACGCCACCTGCGACCAATACCAAGGCCCGCACCACCTACAACTCGACCACCCGTCAATCGCCAATCGGAACTACCCCAGGAGCCCCCCAGTCCATGCAGAGGATGCGGTGGATGGCACTTCCACCGTGACTGCCCAGTACTCAAAGAACAAATAAGGCAACGTCAGCAACAGCCACCTCAACAACAGCAACAGCCATCAAGACCGCCACAGCAGCAGCAACAAGGACCACAACCCGGGCCCTCCAACGAAGCAGCAAGGAACCAGGGAAACGCGAACAGGGTCGGCGCAAGCCAGGGCGCGCGACCCCAACAATCATAGACGCCACCATCAGCACCACATCCGCCATTGGCCCTTCATCACGAATATGGACGGAAGTCAATGGACGTAGACTACTGGCACTACTGGACAGTGGTGCCACCCATAGCTTCATAAAAAAAGAGTATGTGCAATCCGAAGCAATCCAGCCAACCCAGATGCGCGTACGATTAGCTGCCACTGACCACGTTTACTACTCCAGGGGAAGCATCCAAGTTAACCTGGTAGCCGGAGAATACACAGCAACCACAAAATTCCATCTCCTAGATGCCATCACCGAGGACGCCATTCTAGGACAAGACTGGCTACGTCAACACCAAGCGATCATGGATTTCCAGCGAGGTTGCGTTCATGTGGGCCTGCACCAGAGGCACACACTATTTTGGCTCATGGACCGTCAAGCACCAACCCAAGCTAGCGAGTTCGACGTCAGCCCTGATCAGCTACCCACCACCCACCAGGAAAAATACATTCGCCTGATCCACAACTTCCAGGAGGTCCTTGACGAGGCGCTTCATCAACCCACAACGAAGTTGGCCATGCACGAGATCCGCCTGAAGGAAGACGCTCCTTTCAAGATTCGACGATACCAATACTCCGCCAACAACAAAGCAATCATCACGGAAGAAGTGAAGAAAATGTTAGCCGCTGGGGTCATCCGACGAAGCCACAGCAGGTATTGTTCGCCAATAGTCATTGTCAACAAGAAAAACGGCCAACCAAGGTTCTGCGTGGACTACCGTAAACTGAACTCCCAGACCTATGAGGAAGTGAGTCAGCTGCCGCCCATTCGAGAGACGATAAGGGAACTTGGAGCTGCGAAGATATTCACCTCCCTCGACCTCAAGAGCGGGTACTGGCAGGTACCCATGGCCGAAGCCAGTATACCCCTCACCGCATTCAGTACCCCGGACGGGGCAACGTACGAATTTTTGGTGATGCCATTTGGACTCCGTAACGCACCCTCAACATTTCAGAAACTGATGACGGAAGTACTCGCCGACTACGTGGATGTGTTCGTCAAGGTATATCTTGATGATATAATTGTCTATTCTGAGACCCATGAAGACCACATCAGACATTTGACGTTAGTCCTGGAGAGGCTCCAGATCCACGAGCTACACTGCGGAATTCAGAAATGTCGCTTCGGGGCAGAAGAACTGGAATACTTAGGGTATCGAATCACCGCAACAAAGAACACACCTCAAGAAAAGCATGTCATCCAGATCCAGGAATTCCCCACACCCAAGACTAAGAAGGAACTGCAGGCCTTCCTAGGAACCGCAAACTGGCTCCGTGAATTCGTCCCGGAATTCACCGAAATCACAGCACCCATGACAACCCTCACCGGAAAACAGCGCTTCCAGTGGACACCGGAGGCAGACGCAGCATTCCAGAAGGTGAAGGAAGTCCTCTCCAAACCACTTTCGCTCTTCAGACCAGAACCAGGGCTCCCCTACGTCCTCCAGACGGACGCCAGCACCATGGGGATGGGCGCAGTCCTGTTCCAGCGTACCCCTCAAGGTGAAAGGAGGATCATCTCGTGCTCCAGTGCCAAATTCATAGGACCAGAAAAACGATATCATGTAAACGAACAAGAGACATTGGCAGTAGTGTGGGCGTGCCGGAGGTACCGCCACTGGCTGGAAGGCCAGACATTCACACTGGTCACCGATAGTCGAGCACTCACCTGGCTCAACCAATTCAAGGATGAACGTGCAAAGCTAACCAGATGGGCGCTCCAACTCCAAGAATACAACTTCACTGTGGAACACTGTCCTGGTAAACAAAATCAACTCCCAGACTTCCTGTCAAGACACCCCAGGGAGCCCATGCCAAGCTCCATCGGCGACGATGACCGCCTGCTACCTCCCGAGGACCACCGCGACGTCCCAGCTACCACGGCAGAGGTCACCCCCGATGTCAACGGCCACACGATCCCAGGGAAAATCAACGCCGCTCGCCGAGAACCCCCCGATGTTCCCGAGGTAATCTTCGATTCGGACGACGAAGAAGACGAGAAGCGATCGTGCTCCACCACGGACACCGAAACCAACTCAGAGGAAGACGACGAGGAGGACCTACCTAATCACAGCCCACCTCAGCCCCCAGCTCCAAGGCCAACTGGCGAACACGCTCCGCTGCAGGAAGCAGCGCTGAACCAGGTCGAGGAGCACAACGACGAGGACAACGACGAGGAGGCTAACGACGAGGTCAACGACGAGGAGAACAACGACGATAGGCCAGCAAATCTTTTCCAACAAGTCCAGCAGGAACAGCTCCGTGACGAGACCATCTCAGCCGCTATCCATTTCTGGCGAGTCTTCCAGCAGCAGGACCCAGACATACCAGTGGAACCATGGGAGAGACGACTGCGAGACGACTTCATCGTAGAAGACGGCCACCTCTGGCACAAAACAACGGACGATCGAAGGCAGCTCGTAGTACCAGAAAACCTATGGGCAAGAGTTATCCACACTTACCACGACTCCGTCTTCGCAGGTCACCCAGGTCGTGATGAAACCTTCCGAGCCATTGACAAACTCTATCACTGGACAGGAATTCGCCGCCACGTACGATCCCACGTCCGCCTGTGCATGGTATGCACGGCAACCAAAAGAGGCCCACTCCAAGAAGCCGCCCCACTGCGTCCCAGGCCACCAACCAGGCCGTGGCAAGTCCTCAGCATCGACGTCATGGGCCCTTATGTGCCTACTGTTGCTAAAAATCGCTTTCTTATTGTTGTTACAGATACCTGCTCAAAATGGGTTGAGGCCAAAGCCGTTCCAAATGCCACTGCAACTACCATCCGCAACTTCCTGGAGGAAGTCTGTCAAAGATGGGGATACCCAGAAGCAGTCATTTCGGACAACGCCACCGCCTTCCTCGCCAGGGCATTTTCCAAATTTCTGACGGACCACGGTATCCAGCAGTATACATCCCCAGTATACCATCAAAGAGCCAACCCGGTCGAACGTCGCTGCCAAGAAATCAAGAAGGCCCTTAGGGAGAAGCTCCGCAACAAGGACGCCAGAAAATGGGACGCAGTCGTCAACCAAATCCTTTTTACCCTCCGGAACAGGCAAAATGCCGCCACTGGATACTCGCCAAGCGAAATGTTGTTGGGAACGTCATTACCCAGGCCAGGCGAATGGCAGCATCCTCAGCAACGCCAGCCGTTACCAGAGCCCAAACAAGCCGCCGAGGAAAGAAGGAAGCAAGCCAAACGACGCCAGATAATATTCCAGAGGAACCTCTACCCCAGGCCCAGACAAGCCAAAGTCCATTTCGAAGTAGGAGATATGGTAATCACGAGAGGATTCAAGGAAGCTCGGCCAGCCTTCGGCCCAACATGGGAAGGTCCATACCCAGTTGTGAAAGTGTTGGGAGATAACACTTACGAAGTAGATCGCAACGGAATCCAGGCCCCAATCCATATCGATGACCTCAGGCCGATGCCCAGACCACAGCAACGTGTCCAGGTACCTCCCGAGGTGCAGCAACTTTTCCAACCCGAGGAAGGAAACGCCGAGTCCGACCAGGACGAGGCGCAACATGACCCTGGGGGGCAACCCTCAGAAGACGGATTTCAACCCAACCCTGAGGGAAAGGGACCCTCAGACGAAAGGCAGCCAGAACCAGGCCCATCCCGGAACCAAGACCTCACCCGCGACATCCTTACGATTTTGTGAGCAACCCAATCCAACATATTTATTTATTGTAAAACGAAATACATTAGTTTAAGTTGAATTACATTAGTTTAAGTTGAATTACATTAGTTTAAGTTGAGTTACATTAGTTTAAGTTGAAATATCTTAATCCTATCTTATCTTGTACATTATCTATTACTCATATCCATGCCTTTTATAAATAAAAGTCACAATTTAGGGGGGTGGTGTCATCGGCAGATGAGGAAAAAACCGCGAAAATTCGGGACCAAAATTATTTTTTTCCACACAAAATTCATTATAACTTTCTAAACATTAAAGTACGCGCATTCACAAAGTCATTTTCGAAAACTACAGGAAAAGACCTTTCATTTGACGTATCGTACAGCTCGATACGATAAACACCAAAAAAGTTATAGGGCAAAACAGCCCCAACACATAGCACAAAATAGCCACGTGGCGAGGCCCTGCAGCGCAACAGCTCGCGACCGGCAAAGCCCGTGCTACGTCACACCGCCGGGAAACTATAAATATGCGCACGCCCGCTAGCCCTGCATCAGTCCGTTCGCAGCCAGCATCGAGTAAACATCAAACAGTTCGCGCCTGCCTTTGACACCTCTACCTGAGGACTCTAGAGTATTATAGTAAATAGTTATTTTATTCCACAACCTGCCTAATTAGTAGTTTGGAGTGCACAGTAGTGGTGAAAAGTGAAGTGGGTGTTACTATATCACAAAAGAAATCGTTATGAACACCAGGAGTCGATCTAGGCAGAAGGACGGCGTCCCATCTAGCCAGGTAGACTCGCCACCAACACAGAGCCGTTCGCCCCAGGTCCCGGACGCTCTCGTTACTAGTCAAGAGGACTCAGGTCTGGTAGGGGAAATGGTGAACCCCTTGTCGCCCAACGTCGCGGCCCGTCGATTTTTCACCGGTCAATGGGATTCAGCCCCGGCCAGCCAGGGGGCTGCCCCTAGCCCTAACGTATATCCAACCCCGGGAAGGGAACAAGAAGCACAGCCCTTCCTCACACCATCCACTAGCCAACGCCGACCTACTACAACCACGGACTCCACAACCAGAAGCCTTCAAGGAGTGCAGCCACCGCCATTAGTAATGCCTGCTACCCCTGCTCTCACCCCAAGTGGGAGGAACCCAAGCCAAGCTGATGCAGTAACCCAGGCACTCACACAAGCGTTGCAACAGCTAACAAACACCACAGAAATACTCCTGCAGCACCTAGCCCTACAGACGAGGACAAGCCACGACCCTCCGGCTTCGCCCCGGACCACTTCGGGCCCTATGCAAACAACCTCACAGCCACTTCCGGAATTGGAAGTACAACATGGCATACCACCAATACAACCACAGCCGGCATCGTACGGGGCGGAAACGGGCCCGGCTCACCAAACAGCCGCAGACACCGCCGTTCGTAGACAACGGACGGAGCTCCGAACGTTAGGTCGGCTGGCGTTCTAGACGTTGTGTGCCGGATGAGCGGCCGGGGCCGCCTGCTGCGTCGTGTCGGACCCGCCCAGTCATGCCGAGGCGGACGGGAATCTCAACGTTGATATACACTTAGCGCGTCTATTGCGTTGTATTTAATGCGAGCTGAGATATGAATGTGTAATGATGCTAAGCTATAAATTGTGACTTATTGATTGAATTTAATTAATTTAAATAGCCTTTTTTGGCCTCGACAACATATTTTATCCTGGTCCTGGGGGACTAGGATGAGCATTAGAGGGATCCCTAACTTGGTACGTCTTGATGTCATCCTCTGCACGGAGGCCCACAACTGGTGACATCTTCAAAATAATATACAACCTAAACGATAATTAACAATCAAAAGCTATAATATAAATTAAGGTACCTACCACAATATTCTTTGCTACATAAAAGAAATCTGCAAAGTCATTAAAACTATAAGAAGAACTCTATATATCTGCTTATTTCGGAAAAATTGAAATCTTTCCGCAGAAAGATAAAATGATGAGAAAAAAATAAAAAATCAAGATAGGCCATAAGGACATTGACATTTTTCAGATACGCAATTTTTCATTGTAAATAACTTTTCATAACATTTTATCGTGTTTCCTGCACAAGGGATATTTTCAATGTAGGTATGTTATTTTTAATTGTAAAAGTGAATATAGTCTAGTATACTTTAACTTGGCGTGTGTATGTATGAGTTAATATTTCCGTACGATTTCATTTTCTCCCATATTGTACACAAAGTTAAAGCAATAGTCCAGAAACATTGTCTACGTGGACAATATTTCTGGATCTTTGTGTATAAGAGAAAATGAAATCGTACGGAAATATTAATTCATACATACACACGCCAAGTTAAAGTATACTAGACTATATATTCATCATTTCAAATACAGTACATTTAATTATTCTTGTTGGAGGAAGCATTACTTCGGTAATCACATAAGGAAAGTGCATACCTCAACAACTATAAATACACCACACTCATAAACTCACGAGTATTTCAACGCTAGGTAGAAAATGTGATGTCAGTTCGTATCTTTAAGAATAAATACGAATTTAAGAATGACGTTAGTTCGTATCTTTAAGGACATTTATAAGGTTACAAATTCGTACCTTTATTCACGGCGATTTTCGCATGATATTAGAAAATACTTTTAACAGAAGAATGACGTTAGTTCGTATCTTTAAGGACATTTATACGGTTACGAATTCGTACCTTTATCCACGGCGATTTTCGCATGATATTAGAAAATACTTTTAACAGAAGAACAACATTTATCTACCCGCTAACTAACAGTCACCTTACAGCCTATTAATAATTTGGCTCTGTCAAAACGTCTACATCCCCAAAAAAAGACCAGATTAGTGTGACGTTTAAGCCCCTGAAAATAGGCAATCTTATATTACATAGAGTCATAGCGCGTTCAATGAAAATTTGTCATGTATTATTGTGAATTTTATGTGCGTTATAGTAAATCCTATAAATAGTCGTCCCATATTTCATATATATGGCACATTTAAAGGTTTTTACTCACATGATGAATTCTACATCTGTTTACAACATTATATAGTAAGTAGAAATAGTTAAATAATTTGTGTAAGTTCGTATTTCAATAAAATGTAGCGGTACAATTTTATAGTAAGTATAGTAAGTCGACCTAAACTTTACGCGTCAGAAGATTCAATTCGTTATATGTACGCTGTTTTTACTCTCCACCGCAGTATACATTCACCACTCGCTGTACTATGTAATTGCATACATTCGGGCATTTTTAACTAATCTTGACGTCACCACTAAACAGATCCATTACTTGGTCTATGATTACTTGCATTACAGCTAGCTATGCTATTTGGGAAACTGCTGCCCTCTCTTGGTGAAAAATGTAACTACGGTTTTATTTAAATGGTTGCTGGACATAGATACCGATCAATCGGTGGTGATCACAGAGATATATAATCTCTTGGTGATGATATTGATGAACAGCATAACTTCAGTCGTAATTCCTGATGGATTAGAATTATTTGATTTTATAGTGTCGCGTGCTTCGGGAACAACTGCATTATTCGTTTGCAAGTGTATAGTAAAACAACCATGCCTTTATTATAAATAAAATAAATAGGGAAATATGGACTTGATATAAAGAGTGCAGTATAATGCGCCGTTTACATTACTTGAATTTCTGCATCAGCTCTTATTTTAAAATTTGACCACAAAAGTCTTAAAAAATATATGAATGTATAACGGCCGTTTGATACCCATTTCAAAATTTAAGTTTCGACCATTCAGATTTGGTTTCAAACTCCCAACTTGCATATTTAGTTTAAAGTTATATATACATGGTGTTTCAAAGTTAAAGATACATACGTTGTGTATTATTCATAACAAGTTTATCATTTCATTTAAATTAGTTTTGAGGAACAATTTTTTTAAAGATGCTCCTGAGTATGAGGACAATACTGTTAGCAAGATATGCGCAGATGTCGTATGTCATGCTCAAATGAAAATTTATAGATATCGGCAAGTAAGCAGGTATAAAATCAATTATTATTTTCATTATTTTCGAATTTAAATTAAATGACATTCATGACATCAATTAAAAATGTATATATTTTTGTCAATTTGGAAGTTCCTTAAATGGTTTTCAAATTTAGTATTGTTTACATACAGTATTTCACAATAATGTTTTGATTAAAAAATATTTATGTAGAATTTGCCATTTTTTGGTAAGGTAAGTATATTAGACTTTCTATATGGCCTGTAGTGATTTAAGGAAAATGTTTTTGCTTGTTTTTAATATTTTTTGAGTTGGATGAAACTCTTTTTAAGCATGTTCTATTAAAACTTTTCGAAAAAGTTAACATCGGAAAAAACGAGAACAACTTGCAGCATTTTTTCCAAAATATTTATTTGGTTAAAAAAGTGCTGCTGAAAACTTTTTAACGTGGATATTAATCCATTACTGGCTAAAAATATTACATTGAAAGAGTTATTGGCAATAGATAAGTATTTTTCAAAACATAGTTCAAGTATTCGTGAAAAAATTTAAAATTTTTATTTTTAGAATAGGGCAAATTTAAAATTTGGATTTACTTCGCATTAGAAGCAACTTCTTGAAATATCATTTTTCAATATCTTAAAAAATAGAGGTATAACTATACGCCTGAGCAAATTTAATTTTTCGACCTGCGCACCAGGACTAACACAAATTTGTAGTCACTTTTTC
Source organism: Leptura quadrifasciata (assembly GCA_963675555.1). Classification (NCBI taxonomy): domain Eukaryota; kingdom Metazoa; phylum Arthropoda; class Insecta; order Coleoptera; family Cerambycidae; genus Leptura; species Leptura quadrifasciata. Next base: position 53,304,750 of record OY776681.1, on the reverse strand, counting down.
GTTTGAAACCATGCACTAACTTTCACCAAAAATATTTTTTTTTTTAGAAAGTCAATAACAGATCTTTTCATATAGTGCAGACTTTTTGACGGACACTGTACGCGTATTTCAAAACACCCTATAAAATTTCTGCCAGTTTACATGCCTTTGTCGATCACCTTTATGACGGATATATACCAGATTCAGTATGAAGGATTTTATTGTTATTTAGCATATATATTAATGTAATCAGTCGATTACTTTTTCGACCGAAATAGTACCACTGAGGCACTGAAATAAAAAAATACGTCTAACAGAACACACACCCACTCACACACAGAAATATTTTTATGTACTTATATAATATATTTACGCTCAGCGTGTTATGAAACGGATTGCCGTACAAAAATTGTATTTGTCCCCTTATAAATGTATCTAGGTATTTGATCTTAATAAAATAGGTAAATAAATATATAAATGAACCTATTTTTAAAACGATTGAATTGCTTTTGATATTGTTAATTAGAGCATGTTCCATGTTGACAGTGTTTCACTGTGAATTAAAGAAATGCTCGTTGCTTTATCTGTTTGTTTTGCTTTATACTGATAAGAAATCATTCTATCTGTAGTTTCCTTTTAATGTTTTTGTGCCTTTCATTAATTAATCCAGCAGACAACTACTTGTAGCTACAAAGTGTCGCATAACTTAATTAAAATAACGTTAATATTTAGTGCAGCGTGAAAAAGAAGAAAACAACGGCATGAATTTGTTAGAATCGAAAATATTTTCTATTTTAACACTAGGTTTAGCAACTTTCTTAATCGGATTACTACCAGCGTGGTTTGCGAATCAAAGTCGTCGACAATGGCCTTTATTTCTTTCCAGCCTTTTATGCTTTGGGGGCGGTGTTCTATTGTCCACATCCGTATTACATATTCTACCTGAAATGCGTGAATCTGCACCAGAAGAAATTAAGCAATACTGCGAATTAATATTTTGTTTAGGATTTTTCATTTTATATATACTAGATGAAATTGTTCATTATTTTTATGGTGACACACACGAAGGAAATATATTACAAAATTCAACAGATGGAAGACATACTCATACTAATAACAGGAGACATTCAACTAGTTCAAACTATAGCTATGGAGCCACTGAAAGAAATTCTTTGTTAAATAAGCTGTCGCCATATAATCCCTCATTTTGTAGAGCTAGAAGTGACAGTGTTTTGTTTTTTGATCACCCGCCTTCTCAATTGTGTCATGTAGGACATCAAGAACCCTGTCATGCTGCACCAACCAGTAATATTGGTCTTCTAGTGGCATTATCCGTACATGCCCTTTTAGAAGGATTAGTTGTGGGGTTAGAAGAATTGCCTAGCAAGGTAAGTTTACAAATGGTCACCAGGTTGTTATTATTTTACATAGATACGCCTGATTTCTTAAATATATATGTTTTCCAAAAAGATAAAAGCAATCCTATTGTAAAACTTTTAAGCTATACTTTCTATAATGATATAGATAATAACTTCTTATTTTTAAAGTGGTTTGAGAATTGTGAAAACATTGTTATTCTTTACTAGCTTATGAAGAAAAATATATTAAGTAAGTTCAGTAGAGGTGTAACTATCTCTTATTTGTTTTCATTCAATTGCTTTAACGAAATTGAAACGATAAATAAATCATACATTTAGAATCCACCGTGTCCACTTGTCTTAAACCCTTCCAAAGCAATAGCTTCTTGAATAGCTCAAAATGACCCAACGCCGACCAATAATTTGAAAAACGTGGCAGACAGTAATACTTTGCCTGTAGAAACGTGCAAGAAAAACAAGCGAAACGATTATTAGCACGTCAAGTTTTTTTTTCTAAAAATTCACTTAGTTTTATGTTTTAAATGCATTTCTGCACTTTGCCTCTCGAAAAGTATAAAATGTTTGAATAATTTTTTTTATAAATGGTCTTAGATATTAAGATTTACTACAATTAATTAAATATTATTATACAGATTTGACAACAGTAGTGTTATATACCCTGAAGTGAAGAGTGCGAGAAAGAAAACAACAAAAATTAGGAACAGAAAGTCGAATATAGGTACAATTTTGTAGTACATAGCCATATCGCGTTCAATAAAAACTTGTCATATCTTATTGTGAACTTTATGTGCATTACACATAAAGATCAAAATTAAGGCGCATAAACAGTCGTTCCATGCTTCATATAAATATTTATATGGAATATTTAATGATTTTTACTCACATATGATGAATTCCACATCTGTTTACAACATTATGTAGTATTGTAGCGGAAAACGATAAATGAAAACAATTACAGACGTAGTGTGAAATAGTGGTGGGTATGGCAATGCATCAGAGCTGTGCCAAGCACTGACAAAAAGTGCTCGCGAGCACTAAGCACTGAAAAAAAGTGCGTAAATTTTTCGAGCACTAAGCAGTATTAATAATAAAGTGCTTAAAATTCACAAGCACTAAGCACTTTTAAATTTTTTAAATAGTATCTATATCTATATTTTGAGGTGAGTATTGAGGCTAGAGTTCAATTGAATTCAGTGTTATTTATTAAAAAAATGATAAAAACCAACAAAAGCAGCCCAGAATAATAATGTAGAAAAAATACAATTTGCTGAATACACTGTATATTTTTTTAATTTAGCGCGAAATGCCAGTAACTAATAAAAATAAAATGTCGGTGTTAAGGTAGACATTCAAGGTGCAAGGTAGAACTCAATATTCTATTCTGATTTTCACCAAATTTGGTGGTTTGGTTTTATAAGGAAAGAAACAATTTATCACACCATTTATTTTATTATTATTATTATTTTTTTGGACAAAAAATTATGCCACTTCTGACCAGACATTATAATAAAAATATAGTTTTTACGAGAAATTGATATGCTTGTGCTTGTAATATAAAATGATGATATATAAATAAAGTTTATACTAAAGTGCTCGTAAGCACTAAGCCCTATCGTAAAGTGCTCGAAGCACCGGTTTTAAAAAGTGCTCCCGAGCACAAAAGTGCTTAGGGTGCTTAGACGAGCACTAAGCACAGTGCTTAGGAACAGCTCTGCAATGCATAACGTATAGCTGTTTCTATCACATCACGTCTTACGTCTTTTATGTCGCGTGCATTAAAATGAGAGAGAAGGTCATGCTTGTGTCTGGGGTCTGCTTTCTTAACGTCTCACCTCGCACCTCCCTTCTCGATTATAGTTTTCCGCTGCTATACGCAGAAATAGTTAAATATTTTGTATAAGTTGGCATTTCAATAAAATGTAGAACTATAATTTTATAGTCCTAAAGTCGATCTAAACTACATACGTCATAAGGTTCAATTTGTTTATGTTTATACTTTCATGTAGTGCGCGATTGCGTACATTCGGACGCTTTTAACTAGTCTTGACATCACCACTAAACTGGTCCATTGTTAGGTACATTAAATTATTTAGAAAGCTATTAGCCTTTTTTATTAGTATTCTGTGCTTTGATTTGCTAATCCTCAATTTATTTTTTTACATTATGCATTGTAATACTAGTCTATAGTATTCACATTCAAAGAAGCCACATTGTCATGTATTTATGTATTTGAAACAATATATGCAGCGTGCTTGGAACCTATAAAAAGTTTATATAATGTCCAATTTAGATATATATTTCTTAAATATACATCTTTGAAAAGCTCATCTTTGTGTTATATTACATTTTACGAAACATAATAGCGTGGCCTACTATGATTTTTTTTGGGATCAGAAAATGGTGAAATCTTATTAGCGATTTTTTTATTTCAAATCTGAGTGCGCCACTGGATTCAGCAATCCCCTCCCAAAAGTGTTTGTACCAAATTTCATTGAAAAAGTCGTATTTTTGGATTTTTCCTGAGAGAAATCAAAATGTCCCATTTGGTACAAACACATTTGGAGGGTTGCTGAATCCGGTGGCGCACTCAGATTTGAAATAAAAAATGCACTAATAAGATTTCATCAGTTTCTGACCCGAAAAAACTCATAGTAGGCCACGATGTTATGTTTTATAAAACTAGTGTATTGACTGCCGCCGGCCCTTTTTTGGTGAACACCCCTTACGAAAATACGTCGCTGCAGCTAAATGTTAGGGTGTAAAATATTAACAGCAATTAAGATGCGAAATGAAACACACGTACTGCTTCTTAGGCTGTGCTATATATTCTGTGTCTCCAGTTTACAATTATGTATTTTATTTCATCAAAGAACTGCTTACATTAATAATTGATGTAATATAAACAAATATTAAATATGAGTTTCTATTTGGCTTGACCTAAATTAGCTGCCTTAACATTCGGCCTTCCTGGGTCTCTGTCGTCCCGACGAAATCGTTCCTGGTCCTGACCATTTCTGCGATACCTGTAAAATTTAAAGTGCATTGGTATGGCTAGAGAATAGTTAAAATATAGCTGTATGCATAGAGCGCTATGCACGCATTTCTCTATTGCAAGTAGGTACAGCTGATTTGTGCACGCCAGTCGAGCGCTATTCACGCATTTCTCGACCACGGCACATTAGTCACTTTATGCTCTAATTTATATTTATGTTTGTCAGTCGAGCGCTATCCACGCATTTCTCGGCTGCAACACTTATGAATATTACCAAAACATTCTAATTTATAAACACTATCATATTCTACTGCCACAGTAGTTTCATTGTTTTCATACAACTTTGTCAAGCCACTTGACTCATTTTGTATATTTTAAAAGCTTAGTTGTCTCAGCATTTCTCAAGAATAATATTTCTTTCTTTATATGCTGTGGGCGCTATTCACGCATTTCCCAACACATTATTTATATGCCTTTTAATTATTATTAGCAGCTTAATACATTTATTTGTTATTTCTTTATTATTTGCCTCTGGAACGCAAACCTGCCCTTTCCAGCCTTCCTTTATAAATAATCAATCATACCATTTTATAATAGATACCTGAAAATTCCTTTCAACTTGAAATAAACTAATTATAATTATTATACTACCTGAAAATACAAAAAACCTGAAAATATAAAAAAAAACGTACATGCATAAATAAATACATATCTTCTCTTAGAATACGGTTTACCAAATGCCCTTTTTTTAACCTAACAACTCATCTGTACTATTTACCTCACTGTCTGTACTAATGTCCAAGTTATTTGTATATTTTCTTAGGCTATCTGCTGCTGCTACAGCCTTAAACTTTTTGTAACCTTTTATACCCTTAATTGGCCTGATCTCGTAACGATCATTTCCCAATACTTTAGTAACCCTATATGGTCCACCGTATTTTACCTTTAATTTTCTGGTAACCTCTTTGTTATCTGTGACTGCACCAGCCCAAAGGACAAGGTCACCTTTATTGTAAGCAATACTTTGTTTTCTTTTCCTATCAAACCTTTTCTTCATTTGTTCCGATACTTTATGGAGTTTTTTCGTTACTTTCCGTCTCATAGTTACAATATCTGCATCGTCTTGGATCTGTTCACCATTTTCGTCACAATTAAACATCAACTGATGAGGTACGCGCCCAGTACTAGCATTTATTGTATTATTTACCCCCCATACAACATTGGGAAGTTTTTCCAGCCATTGTCCTTCATGATCTACAGATGCATTTAATCAATCCACTATGGTTCGATTATATCTTTCTACTTGTCCATTTGCTCTAGGGCAAGCTATTGCATTTAAAATGTGCTTTATCTGATATCGAATAACGAAATTCTTAAATCTCTTGCTAGTAAAGGCCTTACCTCTGTCAGAAATTATTCTTTCTGGTCTACCAAACAACGCAAATAAATCTTTAAGGTGGTTACACACCTCTTTTGACTTTACTGTTTTTGTTGGCCTACAAAAAATATATTTTGAAAAGGAATCCGTTATCATCAAAATGTAACAAAACCCATTATTTCCTGTTTTAGCAAATGGTACCAAATGGTCAATGTGTAGTGTATGTAAGGGGCGATCTGGTTTTTGAATTGGATGTAAAAATCCTTCCTTTTTTCCATACTGCCCTTTCTTGTATTGGCAGTCAATGCACGCGTTGACGTATTTTTTTATAAATTGAGTCATTCTTTCAAACCAGTATTTACTTTTCACAAGGGCCTCGCATTTTTTTAGGCCAATATGTCCAATATCGTCATGATATTTGCGCATGATACTAAATCGTGATGCTTTAGGTATAACAGTTTTGTGACTACCATCATAAATTTTTCTACATTATTATTTTTTTTTTTTTTTTTTTTTTTTTTTTTTTTTTTTTTTTTTTACAAAAAACCAGTCACCCTACTCTGTGGCTCCGACCCTCACAGAGGGGAGCTGGTAATACCAATAGCCACTCCCCACGCCCGTGGGGTGAGTGACTACCGGGTCCGCGAATCGTGTGCCCTGAGTAGACGTAATGAACCGAGGATGACAGCCTTCTGCATTCTGCCGGCTAAGATCTCTGCCGAATCTCGGCATGCCGGTATGATCTTTAGTTCTGAAAGCAGCGTCTGTCTCATTCCACCGAGGGCTCCTATAATCAGTACCACTATTTTAACAGAATGGCCTGGATAAAGCCTGCGGAGTTCGAAGAGCAAATCTCGATATTTTGTCCGTTTTTCCTCCTCTTTCAAGACAATGTTGCTCTCAGCGGGAGCTGAGAATTCCACGACATACATTGTCTTGAGTTGGTGGTCGAGGAGTACTATGTCAGGCTTGTTGGCTTGTATTTGCCTGACGGTGGGAAACGAGTAGTTCCAATAAATTAGGCACTTCTCATTCCCCACAACGGACTCAATATCCCCCGGAACGTAAGGCAGCACTGGTGTTTCGTCTATCCCATACGAGTGCCTTAGATGATAGTAAAGCACTCGTAATGCTGCGTTGTGTCTATGAATATAGGCCGAGACTGCGTAAGTCGGGCAAGCCGACAGTAAGTGCATTACAGTCTCCGGCGCCCTGCGGCAGGCCCTGCAGCTGACATCAGGGACCTCCATACCCATGACACGACGTCGATAGACGAGAGTGTTAAATACACCATCCTGGCAAGCCATTATGAATCCCTCGGTCTCAGACTTCAGCCCAGCTGACCTTAAGAAGGCGAAGGTCAGCCTTTCGGATAAGCCGAGGTCTTCTATATTTTTATAGAAGATCCCGTGCAATGGCTTATCCTTATGGAGCTGCAGAAGGATGTTGTGTTCTGCAGCTCTAATGTGGGCTTTTAGTCGAACGGGTTCCAACTCGGTGACAGAGTCGGGGTTTACCCGCTCGACGTCGAAGATGAGACCAAGTTCATCGGCTGCTCTGCGTGCTGCCTTAAAGAGAAAAGCTCCTACCTCTGCATTTTCATGGTCTCGGACCATGCAGAGGAGGGGATCCGAACTCCTGATGACCTTACATGCTCCATCCAGAACCATCCTGCTATGGAGACTCTCCAAGCTCAAGAGTCCACGGCCTCCCCGATGTCGTGGGAGATATAACCGTGGAACGGACGATTTAGGATGCAAGCTCCTATTGAGATGCATCTTCTTGCGGGTTACTACATCGAGTTGACGCAGCTCTTCTCTAGTCCACTTCACTACTCCGAAAGAGTAGAGAAGGATCGGAACGGCAAGCATATTTGTAGCAGACACCTTGTTCTTCCCCGACAGTTCTGAAGACCAGATCTGTCGGAGTAGGTGCTGATACTTGCCGCGGAGAGCGTTTTTCACTACACTCACTTCTTGGGTGGAGCGTTGCTCGACACCCAAGTAAGTGTACGACTCTCCGGCATCTAGATGGTGTAAGATGCTTCCGTCCACGAGCTGCGCGTCCTCTCCGTAGTCACCGCATCGTCCTCTCTTGAGATGGATCAGTGCGCATTTGTCCAACCCGAACTGCATACCGACAGCCTGCGTGTACTCCTGTACCACCCTAAGGGACTGCTGGAGATCCCTCTCTCCAGAGGCATAAAGTTTAAGGTCATCCATATAAAATAGATGGGTGACCTTATGCCTCCTGTCGCCGGGGGTACCGCAGTTGTAGCCACGGGTTTTCCGGAGCGAGACGGATAATGGCAGTAGTGAGATGCAAAAGAGAAGGGGGCTGAGGGAATCTCCCTGAAATACTCCTCTTCTGAATGTTACCGACTCTGTTTGGACTCTATCGTTACCCGATGTTATGGTAAAACGAGTCCTCCAGAGCGGCATCAGTTCTTCAATACATCTCACTACGGGGCCTGGTACCACAAGACATCGGAGCAAGTGAACAATGAGCTCATGCGATGTCATGTCAAATGCCTTGCGGTAGTCGATCCAGGCCATAGAGAGGTTCCGCTTATACTGCATGGAGTCCTGCGTGACACATCTGTCGATCAGCAGGTTTTCCTTGCAGCCAGCGACACCTCTCTTCGACCCTCGTTGCTCATATATCCGTTCGTAAACCGGTTCAACTGCGTGGAGCACCCGCATGTACAAAATGCGTGTAAACACCTTGTAGCATGCGTTTAGACAGGTTATCGGTCTGTAGTTCTTTGGGTTGGACAAATCTCCGTTCTTGGGGATCAGCACTGTCCGCCCCTCAACAACCCAAGAAGGGATTTGCTGCTCCCCATTTAACCAGGAATTAAAAATTCTGGCCAAATGGTGGTGGGTGCTCGATAACTTTTTCCACCAAAAGTTATTTATCCCATCGGGACCTGGAGCAGCAAAGTTCTTAGAGCCCTCAAGAGCCCTACGAACCTCTTCTGGGGTTATTGGTTCGCACACTTCCTGTGGTTGCTGAAGCCTTTGACAAAAGGCTTCAAAGTGTGCAAGGGCAGGAGAATCTCGGTTGAGTGGAAGCCTCTCCTCGTATAGCGTTTTCCAGAAGTTCTCCACCTGATCTGCAGTCGGCGGATTGTCTACAACACGCGGAGGCGGTTGGAAAAGGCGCGAGGGCTTCTCGCGGAACAGTTTATTTTCCGCAAGCCCTCTCGCCCGCCTCACTAGTGATTTTTTACAAGTCACTAGCATCCGTATCCTGTCGAGACAGTGCTGTTTGGTGGTTCGCAGCACTGCCTCATTGAGTGTGTGATGGACGCGTCTTAGGTTGGCGGCTAATCGACGCACTTTAAGCGTGAACGGCCTGTTGGCCGCCATATAGTCCATCACACATTGGATACGGGATGCGTGTTGCCTCGCCGACCGGATCTTGGCTTCCATCTTTTGTATGCGCCGCTGCGCTCTCTCCTGTGGGGAAGAGGTATTTCGCCTCTCCACCTGAGAAGAGCGTTGAGCAGCGGCATACACGGCACAATTTATGTGCCAGATGTCAGCCTCTTCTGGTAGCGCTGTACGAAGTTCAGCGTCCACTCTGGCCAGGTCTTGTGGCCCGGGGGTTTTCAGATGGTGTAACCCCCTTCTGGTACTGAGGCCCTCTGGTATTGGCGGAACGAGGAGTGCTACGTCCTCAACCGGTGATTGTGGCGGCTCTTCGGCCACCTCATTCACCGGTCCAGGAGCAGCCCTCACGTAGCCCCTACTACGAAGGTGGGATACATAGTCACGCAGATTTTGTGGCGTGAAGGCGCTATGCTCTGGTAGCCTCTCACACCACAGAGCATGCATCCGCGCCATGTATCCCCTCCGCGCGGGCTCACTGCTTTCATAGCAATGCAGAAGTTCATCTCTCAGTTCATCTGTCCACTCAAAGCGTCCTTGGACATTGCCAATTTCGTCAACGGGCGGTCCGTCCGGTTGGGCCCCACCACCTTGCCCTTGACCCCTATCCGCACGGGGTCGATCGTGGGGGCCCTGTCTTCGGCCTGCCGGAACCAAAGTTTAGGGTCTGTGGGTGGTTAGCCCAGCAGACCCACGACCGACACCAGAGGGGAAGACGCTTTCCCCTCCCGGGTGCACTAGGGCTGCCGGTTCGGTTTTGCACCCCAGCTGGAGTAAGTGGTGGCGCTACTCACCAAAGGCTTGATAGATGGAAGTCAGCCCCTCCTGCCTATTACACTACATTATTATTATTATTATTATTATTATTATTATTATTAGCCGTTACTCGAGTCCAAGTGTAAAAATGTTACAGTCGATAGATTGTGTACAATAAAAAACAAGTAAAAGGTGTAGTCTATTGTAATTCCCATTCATCTACGGTGCACACGACTATGGCTATAGAGGCCAATTCGGGAGAGCACATGTCGACCGCAGTCAGGACAAACATAGACCTGGTTAGGTCTTGGATTCGGCCTTCTTGCAGCAACATTTCCTTGATAGCTGGCCACAACCCCTCACCATTCGGTTCTGTCTGCTGCAAGTTGTTCCCATTGCTCGTCTGCAATACCGCAGGATTTTAGATTTTCATGGAGAGCGTCTTTAAACCTCTTTCGTTGACCGCCACGCCTTCTTTTACCGCTTAGCAATTCACCATAAAGTGTACATTTAGGAAGGCGGTTATCATGCATACGATGAACGTGACCTGCCCATCTTAGGCGTGTTCTTGAAATAAGCACCTCAATTGGAAGGCTGTTTGCTCTCCTGAGTACTTCCACGTTTGATATGTGATGGAACCAACGGATTTTCATCATACTTCTGAGGTGTCTTTGCTGAAAACGTTCTAATTCTTTCACATGACGACGGTAAGTGACCCAGCTTTCACATCCATATAGCAGTGTTGGAATGACAACTGCTCTGTAGACAGCCATTTTCGTTGACAAAGCAAGGTCGTGGTTGTCAAATACTCTCTCTCTAAGTCCCCAGAGTGCTCTAGATGCAGCGTTAATTCTATTGCGAATCTCGCTGTCCATGTTTGCTTTGTCATTAACAACGTTGCCTAAGTAATTGAACTGATCCACCACTTCAAGAGAATTTCCGTTAAGTGTAATGTCTATTTGGTTCACTTGATGAGGAGTTGACATAATCTTAGTCTTTCCAATGTTGATTTTAAGTCCCAAGGTATCATAGCTCTGGGCATACACATCTAAAAGTTCTTGAAGCTCTTCCGGCGTAGAGGCTAAAAGTGCACAGTCATCCGCATACTGGAGATCACAAATGAATCGTGTGCGTGTCTTCGTGAAAGCTCTAAAGCGCCCTATGTTAAAGAGACCGCCATCAAAACGGTATCTGAGACCTATTCCTCTGACTGTCAGTTTGTTGTCAACAATAATTGTCAGTGCAGTGGTAAACAAATTAAAAAGTAGGGGTGCCAGGACACATCCCTGCCTAACTCCAGTGAGGGTTTGGAAAGGTTCGGTTGCCTCATTATTATACATAACCTGGGCGTTGTTGTTTGTATGTAGACTGCGACATACTTCCACAAATTTTCTAGGGATACCTAAGCGGAACATAATTTTCCAGAGCACTTCCTTGTCCACCGAGTCAAACGCCTTGGTTAAATCAATGAAGGCCATGTGAATTTCTCCTTGATGTTCGAGTGCTTTTTCTTGAAGCTGTTTAAGTGAGAAGATTAAATCCGATGTGCTTCGGTTTGGTCTAAAGCCACTCTGTGTTTCAGGAAGTAACTTTTCCATAACAGGTGTTAGCCTATTTGCCATAGCTTTAGTGAGTATCTTCCCTCCAACAGCCAGGAGAGCTATACCCCTGTAATTTCCACAGTCCGCAGCGCTCCCTTTGTTTTTGAAGAGGTTGATTAAAAGTGTATCACGAAACTCCTGCGGAGCTTGACCACTTTCCCACACGACATCAAACAGTTTTTTGAGGTAGGGTATGAGCTCTGACGACACAGCTTTAAAGATCTCAGCTGGGAGTGAGTCGGCGCCGGGAGATTTGTTATTTTTTAGCTGCCCAATGGCGGTTAAGATCTCTTCCGTTGTTAGTGGTTTATCTAAGTCTTCGAAGGTGTCATATTGAGGGATAAGATTTATAATATCGTGATCGGCTTGACTTTGCTGGTTAAGAATGTTAGAGTAGTGTTCTTTCCATCGGGCTCTTATTTCCTGGTCTTCTTTGAGGAGATTTCCATTTAAATCTTTAATAGGGCACATATTTTTCCGACTGGGGCCGTACACTGCTTTTACTCCTTGAAAGAAATTCCTGTAGTCGTGTGAATCGGCGTACCTTTGAATTTCTCTGGCCTTGCTTGCCCACCACTCGTTCTTTATTCTTCTGATTTCGCGTTGCGTTTCATACTTAGATTGGGTAAAAGCTTCTGCTTTTGATGAGTCGTTGGGGTGGTTGATAGCGTTTTGGAAGGCAATATGTTTGCGGTCAAGAAGTTCTTATATAAAAGCTTCATTATCATTGAACCAGTCCTCCTGTTTTTTACTTGCTGCAGTGCCAAGAATTTCCTCACTCGCACTTTTTAAACTGTCTTTAATTTGTGTCCAGGTAGCAGCGACACCTACAGAATTGGTTTCTTCTAGTGCACTCAAATTCTCTTGAACTTTTTGCTTTAGCTGTTCGACGGTTTGTTGGTCACGCAATTTACTAATACAGAGACGGAGTCTACGTTTTACTTGAGTTCTTCGGTGTTTGGGTCTCATAACAATTTTCATTTTAGTGACAACAGGACGATGATCGGTCCAACATTCGCTATCAATGCGCGCCTTTGTAATTTGGACGTCTTTGAGATGCTTCCTACGTACGATAACATAGTCCAGTAGATGCCAGTGACCTGATCTGGGGTGACGCCAGGTGCCTTTAAATTTATCCTTTTGTCGGAAAATGGTGTTTGTTATAACTAGATCATGTTCGGCGCATTTAGTTAGGAGTAGTTGACCGTTAGCGTTCATGTTGCCCAAACCGTTCTTGCCTATGATGCCTGGCCAGGTGTCTGCATCTCTCCCTACTCTAGCGTTAAAATCGCCAAGAATAACGAGTCGTTCCGTTTTAGGTATTCTACAGAGGGTTTCTTCCAGCTGTTGATAGAAGGTTTCCTTGGTTTCGTGACTTGAATCCAGAGTGGGAGCGTAGGCGCTTATTAGATTTACCGCGTTGCCATCTGATAGCTCATAGCGTAGCAGCATTAGACGCTCGGATAGGCCTTGTGGTACTTGTGTTGGATACAAGTTGATTCCGAACGGCAAATCCTACTCCATGTTGTCTTCTTGAATTGGTGGGAAGACCTTTCCAATAGAACGTGTGTAAATTCTGGTTTAGAAATCAATGCATCAGCAGCATATCGTCCATCCCATTTAGTAACTAATTTGACATTACTATGCTTGCGTATATTCTCCATAGTTTTTCCGAAAACAGCATTGTTCATAAGTTTAAATAAATTTTTTTCAAACTCGTTTTTTGCGTTTGCGCGTAATTTTGTATTTAAATCTATACTTATTTAACCAAGGTGACTGTTTGAATTTTAAAATTCTATGAATCCTTGTGAGCCTCACACCCAGTGCTAAAGCCTGCTTCAAATTCCTATAATGAATTATATATCGTGTTTTATTACATAATGTGGCCATCAGTTTTTGTTCTCTTGACCCCGGTGGTGACTTATGTTCAGCACATAGTGGTAAATCTTTATGGGCATCGTGTAACATCTCAGGATATTCCAGATCTACTTCAAGAATATAACCTTCTGTCGAATCATCTGTAATAGACGTTACATTAAAATTTTCCAAATATTCAACCCACTCGAAACCGCCATAAGGCAGATTCTGTTCCATTGACCAGCCATATTGGTTATTTATGTCGTAATACATTAAATAATTACTAAATTTAGATGGATTATAATCAGGCATATATTTATTATTAGCCTTCGCATAGCGCTTTGAGCATTGGCTTAGTCCACCGCGAATACCTCGTTCTATGAATAAAATCTTATCTATGTCTGTAAGAAGCTCTAAATCAACTTGAGTGTATTTAAGCATACATTCCCACGCATATCCAGGTAATGTATAGAAATTCGTGGGGTCTAGTTGATATGTTTTGCGACAGCTTCGTCTGAATTGTTCAAAAATTTCTGCTAGTAATAAAATATCGGTTTTTAGATATAAATCACCATAGTCTCCTAAATTATTGCATTTAAATGTGTTCCATATGTTCTGCGCATGTCTATAATCCTCATCGCTAATATTTCTATCGTCTAATTTATTATAAAAATCTGATTTAGCAGGTAATTATGAATAATTTAACTTTTCAAATGAGTCTATAAAGTCATACGGAAATACACCTTTTCGGGTTAGTAAATTAAGTTGTTCGCAAGATAAATAATGGAATTCGCGTTTTAATATATGAAAATTTTCTAAATAAGAAGCTAACACATCTAATGGAGAAGCCATAAATCTAAAGGAGTCTATAAATCTAAATTTAATAAGTCTTTCAGATACATGCTTAGTAAATGATATATATCTTTCTTTGTTTATAGGTAGTAATTCTATTCTCCCCTCAATCGCTGTAGCAATCTGTTCAATTATAAAAAAGCATCATAATTGCTTAAATTGTGGAAAACAACTGGTACCGCGTGACTATCTTGAAAATTTAGGTTACAGGCTTCGTGGGCGGGGCCTCGGTATTTCCCAGTGAAATGACAGTGATCTCGCACTTTCTTATCGTTAGGTTTAAAGATTGCTTCACAAATATGACAGTGAGTAGCATTATTAAACATAAAATTTTGAACGAGGGATAATGTTTCCATAGGTAGAGGACACAGAAACACAGTTTCCAAATCCTCAGATAATTGGTAAAGCTCATCAGCAAACCATTGCACGCAGTTCTCACCTCGATAAGATTTATAAAATGATAAAGTGTCATCATACGAACATTTCATATAATATCCTATACTATAAGGAACATGTTTTTGATACTTTTTTTCGTTTGATTTTTTATTTTCCTCACTTATCGGTTGTAGTACACATGCCAAGTCCGCATAAATCACGAATGGGGTAGCTTCCCTGTGTTTATAATTTTTAAAATGTACAATTTTGTTATTTTCATTAGGCAATCGAATTTTACAAAAGTTTAGGCTTTTACAGTCTTCAATATGCTTTTCCAATATTGTTTCAGTGTGGAAGTAATGCAAACATCGATCACAAAAATATTTCTTGCCATTATGTTTAGACATCTGAGTTGATAGAAGGCGAGATAAGTTCTTTATCCAAACAAAATGATACCTCACTTGGTCAATTTGTTTGTCTTCTCCACTATCGTCTTCTTCGTAATATATATTCTGAATCATAAGTAAATTGACGTGTGTATTTTTCTTCTCGCTAGTTAGATATCCGGGTAACACTTTAAACTGCTTCTTTGTTTTATTTAATATGTATACATTAATCAATAGGTATATTGTTTTGTTTTTCAAATCTCGGTATTTGCCTAAAACCGATTGGGAACTCTATTCCAGTTAAATTGAGTACTTTTGAATAGTGTGGATACGATGAGGTACGATGTGCAAATCCGTCACGAGCTGGATATAACGCAGAAACAACACTCCATATGAAGCATGCATCATCATCATTCTGAATATTCACGCATGCATGTTTCTGCTTAATCTCTTTCGGTAGCTCAATATATGATGATCCAAGTTGGGGTGTAAATTTGTTTACATTGACAGCCAGATTAACAATTTTTAACAATGTCCATCCACTATTTTTGCACTGGAAGTCCTCTAGATCAGCTAAAATTGGGTGTTGCACATTTTCTAAGAACCATTTATTCAAATCCGTATCTTTATATATAGGCACATTTCTAGTATTCATATACTTGGATTCGTGTATTACATGTTCAACTTTATTAATTGTGAATTCACCACAAAACACCGTGTTGACCTTAATAAACCCATCCTTTTTGAGAGCATTTAAAATACGTCTTCGAAAGATGGTTTTACAATCCTCTAAAAACAATTTAGGATTCATATGTTTCAAATTTGCAATAACGCCGGTCCTAATACGGCCACCAAATGCAGAATTCACGTCGCTCCATTTTACGCGACAACTCGCTGTTTGTTTTCTTTTATTATCTTGATAGCCATCTCCAGTAATTTGCAAAGACTTAAACATTTCACGAAAGCTTTTAATTTGTCCAATAGAAGTTGTTAAATGTTGTCTTTCACCCAAACTTTTGGCAGATTTGAGCAAAGAATTTAAACGTCTACTTGATCTATTACACTCCTTAATACACAGTTGAATGTCTAATATGTTTCCAGATTCGTATTTTGCAAGCATAGTGGTAATATTTTTAACTATTACTAAAGCTGTACTACTAGACGTGTTGATGAGATTTCAACAATTTCTGATGTTTACAAGGCAAACAGTTAGAACACTATAATATGATGCAACTGCAACTACTTATTATATATAGTTCAATATAAGTCGCCTGACAATAATTTTCCAGCAGCGGTGTAGAGCGTGCAAGATAATGGTATTGTGATATTTTGCCTCTGTTTCAATATAAGCGAGTCGAAATAAATTCTCACGTCTTAACGCTACTAATGTTCGACTAACACTGATGACCTTTCAGTGGGGATTATATATATAAATATGTTCAGAAGTTCTGCTTTGGTAACATGTATACATAGCCCTCTTTCGGTGACATATAGCCTAATCACAAACACAACTGTAACAAAAAAAATATCTGTGAAAATATTGTTCTAATGTTACATATTATCTAATAAAGTTTGATTAGAGGGGCGCGTCAATGACGTAAATTAATTTTAAAAACTAAACTGTTGATGTTGTTTATCTAATCGGATTGTCGACAGTTGGAACACTAATGCGGATATACCTGACTCTTATTATGGTGACTGCCTCTTTTGTAGGGAGGACTAAAGGACACCAAGAGTCGATACTGATTCCATGTAGAAGTGCGTTACATAGCCGTATTATCGACTGTTTACATCAATCTCAGCGAGATAATAACCAATTAGAAAAACATTCTAGAATCTGTATAATAAATATCTTCAATAGACAACGTTACTGTATTTTTACGCTGTCAGACGTTCTTAAATATCTTTGATCAATGTTATTATTCTTACCACAAACTTTGTTCCAAAAGATCACCTGCCGTGGTATATAGCATCGAATCGGAACTATGCCATCAGAGTGCTAAGAGTAAAGTTTATGCCAAGAAAAATACCATTCACTAAAGAAAAAAAATAATTTTGTTGATAACATGGACGCTTGAAACTATTCATTATTATCTATGATGACGGCGACAGATTACCGTTTTTTAATCATTTATGGGCTACACACAGTCTTATACTTACTTTACTTGACATTTACCTCAATGAATACAGCCATCCTTGTAGGTCGGTTAGACTAACACATAGGCTCTTCTCCCTGCGAGCTATTGACGACTTATAAGGGGCCAATAAACATTCAAGTGCTTGATTCCTCTCGTTAAAACACATACATATAGAGTTTCTTCTTACTACCTACATATATCGTTGTCTATCTGAAAAACAAGAAGGTAATATTATCAAACTTAAATAGTCATTAAAAATAATGTGCTTTGGTATAATGTGTCATTACATTCTCTTATCTTCTATTTATAATTTGTGCTATTATTAATACATGTACACGATAACCTTCACGTCTCCACGCTTAGACTGTTCAAGAAGTTAGAGCAGTTTCAAAACACAAATATATTATATGAAAAGGTAAAAGAAGATAAAATGATTGAATTTATTATATTTTCGGAAATATATAACATATATATTATGAGCTATGCAATCATTAATTACGTATCAAATTGCCTGCGGATAACCCCAAAGCTTATAATAAATATAGTAAAATTTCTTGAAGGTGCGATGTTTAAGTGATTTTTCTATAAGCGACAATATATTAAAAAATAAATCTATTAAATAGAATAACGCAATACACTTCAGAAATCATTAACAATTGCTGCATATGTATTGACTCGCATTTTGTTCTCTATGAGGATCTAGACCAGAAAAACGGATACTTTTAGGCTAAAATCTATAAAATCGGTATTTTTCAGGTTAAGTTCTGACAGAAAATAAATCCGACTGAAAACGTCTACCTCCCAGTCAATCAAAGGATAACATATTTATTATATCAGATATGTCACGCGTTATAATAAATAAGACGTATATTAAAAGCATCATACATATTATATAAAACAAAAAAAACTCAAAAGATAGCTAGCTGTAAAACTAGAAATTTTTTTATTCAATAAGTTATTATCATGCAAAGAACAAAATAAACATCATTTCTCTTCACACTTTTTCGGCATAAAATATATCTGAAGAAAATATTTCTCAAACATTGCATTATTTTTACATTAGAATTGATTATAATAAAATATTATCTAAACGTTATAAAATATTCAAAATCAAATCATTTGAAGTTAGCAATTCTAAACAAATATAAATCGATAACTAATAATAGGGATTTATTATAATATCGTGGTATCAACAACATAATTTTAGGTACCTAATAAGATTCCTAATAATATATAAAATATATAACATTACTTTATGCAATTGATAAATAATTATTTTAAATTAAAAGTAATTTTTTTTTTCATTGAAAATATTTGAGTGTATTTAATTTTAATATCTAAGACGTATCTATAATTGTGAAAACTCACGTGTATGCAACAAATCAATCAGCGAGCGAATGAATTGTCTGCTCTTATTATAGGAGTAAACTATTAAATAACTAGGTATGAGTAGAAAACAAACTGCATGGGCTTAAACGAAAACACAAACTGAAATAATCGAGCTCTGTCCGCTTATTTTTATAGTAATAATATCGCCCCAGGCAAGGGGAACACCTGCATGTCAATTAATACGGCGCTATACTACAATGCAGCGACTTGTGCCAGCATGTCGGGAGCAATAGAGAGGGGTTTTTATTACTAGATACATATAAACACTAAAACATATTTTTAATGTAATGCGGTTCCAGAATTATGCATTCGCCGTAATATATCATCAAAGTTTACATATTAATGAATAATTAACATCATTTCCTCTACAACGAAACAATAAATTCTTTATGTTTGAAACATTATAATTATAAATAGCTACTTTTCTATTAAAATAAGACTAAGAAATGAGATATATACTATCAAGACGATCTGACAATATAAATATGGCTATGCGCAAAAATATTATAATAATAATACATATATTTACATATTATCAAATAATAATTTAAATATTTTTATTATCAATGATACTAATGAAATTTATGTATAATAGTAAAATGTTATTACCTTGCGTAACTTTAATGGTCACTTCGATAAGAAAGATCAAGAAGTTCGTACCATTTGTATTTGTGTTGGGTTTGCGTCATTTGGTTTTTTTCCTACCATTCACGATAAAACACTTGTCAATAATCGTATAAGCAATTAATATATTTACAATTTTCTTGACTTTTCAACAACAAATGCGATGAGATACGTTTACACTGTAAGACATCAAGTAAATGATTATTAAATGTTGTGATAGCCTTATTTATTGCGGTTAATTACTATTAATTACCCGTATTTTATATAATTTACCATCAGTTGCCAATAATATACTTTTAACTATCCCGAAAATTCAGCCTTGAAGGACTTGAGAAACATATTGTATATCGTGGTTTAGATATTCCGGTTGATCTAACCTAACCTAACCTGTGAACCGCGACTCTGCTCATAGATGGACAGACAGACAGGTATAGGCGGACATACAGACAGGCATAGGTGGACAGACAGACAGACAGGCGGGCATAGCTGGACAGCCAGACAGGTATATATGGACAGACGGACAGTTTTTTTTTGTTTTATATAATATGTATGATGCTTTTAATATACGTCTTATTTATTATAACGCGTGACATACCTGATATAATAAATATGTTATCCTTTGATAGACTGGGAGGTAGACGTTTTCAGTCTGATTTATTTTCTGTCAGAACTTAACCTGAAAAATACCGATTTTATAGATTTTAGCCTAAAAGTATCCGTTTTTCTGGTCTAGATCCTCATATAGAACAAAATGCGAGTCAATACATATGCAGCAATTGTTAATGATTTCTGAAGTGTATTGCGTTATTCTATTTAATAGATTTATTTTTTAATATATTGTCGCTTATAGAAAAATCACTTAAACATCGCACCTTCAAGAAATTTTATTATATTTATTATAAGCTTTGGGGTTATCCGCAGGCAATTTGATACGTAATTAATGATTGCATAGCTCATAATATATATGTTATATATTTCCGAAAATATAATAAATTCAATCATTTTATCTTCTTTTACCTTTTCATATAATATATTTGTGTTTTGAAACTGATCTAACTTCTTGAACAGTCTAAGCGTGGAGACGTGAAGGTTATCGTGTACATGTATTAATAATAGCACAAATTATAAATAGAAGATAAGAGAATGTAATGACACATTATACCAAAGCACACTATTTTTAATGACTATTTAAGTTTGATAATATTACCTTCTTGTTTTTCAGATAG
Organism: Leptura quadrifasciata; assembly: GCA_963675555.1. Lineage (NCBI taxonomy): Eukaryota > Metazoa > Arthropoda > Insecta > Coleoptera > Cerambycidae > Leptura > Leptura quadrifasciata. The sequence goes on along the minus strand of OY776681.1, from coordinate 53,284,426 downwards.
ACAACGATATATGCAGGTAGTAAGAAGAAACTCTATATGTATGTGTTTTAACGAGAGAAATCAAGCACTTGAATGTTTATTGGCCCCTTATAAGTCGTCAATAGCTCGCAGGGAGAAGAGCCTATGTGTTAGTCTAACCGACCTACAAGGATGGCTGTATTCATTGAGGTAAATGTCAAGTAAAGTAAGTATAAGACTGTGTGTAGCCCATAAATGATTAAAAAACGGTAATCTGTCGCCGTCATCATAGATAATAATGAATAGTTTCAAGCGTCCATGTTATCAACAAAATTAATTTTTTTCTTTAATGAATGGTATTTTTCTTGGCATAAACTTTACTCTTAGCACTCTGATGGCATAGTTCCGATTCGATGCTATATACCAGGGCAGGTGATCTTTTGGAACAAAGTTTGTGGTAAGAATAATAACATTGATCAAAGATATTTAAGAACGTTTGACAGCGTAAAAATATAGTAACGTTGTCTATTGAAGATATTTATTATACAGATTGTAGAATGTTTTTCTAATTGGTTATTATCTCGCTGAGATTGATGTAAAAATACGGCCATGCAACGCACTTCTACATGGAATCAGTATCGACTCTTGGTGTCCTTTAGTCCTCCCTACAAAAGAGGCAGTCACCATAATAAGAGTCAGGTATATCCGCATTAGCGTTCCAACTGTCGACAATCCGATTAGATAAACAACATCAACAGTTTAGTTTTTAAAATTAATTTACGTCATTGACGTGCCCCTCTAATCAAACTTTATTAGATAACATGTAACAGAACAATATTTTCACAGATATTTTTTTTGATACAGTTGTGTTTGTGATTAGGCTATATGTCACCGAAAGAGGGCTATGTATACATGTTACCAAAGCAGAACTTCTGAACATATTTATATATATAATCCCCACTGGAAGGTCATCAGTGTTAGTCGAACATTAGTAGCGTTAAGACGTGAGAATTTATTTCGACTCGCTTATATTGAAACAGAGGCAAAATATCACAATACCATTATCTTGCACGCTCTACACCACTGCTGGAAAATTATTGTCAGGCGACTTATATTGAACTATATATAATAAGTAGTTGCAGTTGCATCATATTATAGTGTTCTAACTGTTTGCCTTGTAAATATCAGAAATTGTTGAAATCTCATCAACACGTCTAGTAGTACAGCTTTAGTAATGGTTAAAAATATTACCACTATGCTTGCAAAATACGAATCTGGAAACATATTAGACATTCAACTGGGTATTAAGGAGTGTAATAGATCAAGTAGACGTTTAAATTCTTTGCTCAAATCTGCCAAAAGTTTGGGTGAAAGACAACATTTAACAACTTCTATTGGACAAATTAAAAGCTTTCGTGAAATGTTTAAGTCTTTGCAAATTACTGGAGATGGCTATCAAGATAATAAAAGAAAACAAACAGCGAGTTGTCGCGTAAAATGGAGCGACGTGAATTCTGCATTTGGTGGCCGTATTAGGACCGGCGTTATTGCAAATTTGAAACATATGAATCCCAAATTGTTTTTAGAGGATTGTAAAACCATCTTTCGAAGACGTATTTTAAATGCTCTCAAAAAGGATGGGTTTATTAAGGTCAAGGTGTTTTGTGGTGAATTCACAATTAATAAAGCTGAACATGTAATACACGAGTCCAAGTATATGAATACTAGAAATGTGCCTGTATATAAAGATACGGATTTGAATAAATGGTTCTTAGAAAATGTGCAACACCCAATTTTAGCTGATCTACAGGACTTCCAGTGCAAAAATAGTGGATGGACATTGTTAAAAATTGTTAATCTGGCTGTCAATGTAAACAAATTTACACCCCAACTTGGATCATCATATATTGAGCTACCGAAAGAGATTAAGCAGAAACATGCATGCGTGAATATTCAGAATGATGATGATGCATGCTTCATATGGAGTGTTGTTTCTGCGTTATATCCAGCTCGTGACGGATTTGCACATCGTACCTCATCGTATCCACACTATTCAAAAGTACTCAATTTAACTGGAATAGAGTTCCCAATCGGTTTTAGGCAAATACCGAGATTTGAAAAACAAAACAATATACCTATCGATTAATGTATACATATTAAATAAAACAAAGAAGCAGTTTAAAGTGTTACCCGGATATCTAACTAGCGAGAAGAAAAATACACACGTCAATTTACTTATGATTCAGAATATATATTACGAAGAAGACGATAGTGGAGAAGACAAACAAATTGACCAAGTGAGGTATCATTTTGTTTGGATAAAGAACTTATCTCGCCTTCTACCAACATAATGGCAAGAAATATTTTTGTGATCGATGTTTGCATTACTTCCACACTGAAACAATATTGGAAAGGCATATTGAAGACTGTAAAAGCCTAAACTTTTGTAAAATTCGATTGCCTAATGAAAATAACAAAATTGTACATTTTAAAAATTATAAACACAGGGAAGCTACCCCATTCGTGATTTATGCGGACTTGGCATGTGTACTACAACCGATAAGTGAGGAAAATAAAAAATCAAACGAAAAAAAGTATCAAAAACATGTTCCTTATAGTATAGGATATTATATGAAATGTTCGTATGATGACACTTTATCATTTTATAAATCTTATCGAGGTGAGAACTGCGTGCAATGGTTTGCTGATGAGCTTTACCAATTATCTGAGGATTTGGAAACTGTGTTTCTGTGTCCTCTACCTATGGAAACATTATCCCTCGTTCAAAATTTTATGTTTAATAATGCTACTCACTGTCATATTTGTGAAGCAATCTTTAAACCTAACGATAAGAAAGTGCGAGATCACTGTCATTTCACTGGGAAATACCGAGGCCCCGCCCACGAAGCCTGTAACCTAAATTTTCAAGATAGTCACGCGGTACCAGTTGTTTTCCACAATTTAAGCAATTATGATGCTTTTTTTATAATTGAACAGATTGCTACAGCGATTGAGGGGAGAATAGAATTACTACCTATAAACAAAGAAAGATATATATCATTTACTAAGCATGTATCTGAAAGATTTATTAAATTTAGATTTATAGAGTCCTTTAGATTTATGGCTTCTCCATTAGATGTGTTAGCTTCTTATTTAGAAAATTTTCATATATTAAAACGCGAATTCCATTATTTATCTTGCGAACAACTTAATTTACTAACCCGAAAAGGTGTATTTCCGTATGACTTTATAGACTCATTTGAAAAGTTAAATTATTCATAATTACCTGCTAAATCAGATTTTTATAATAAATTAGACGATAGAAATATTAGCGATGAGGATTATAGACATTCGCAGAACATATGGAACACATTTAAATGCAATAATTTAGGAGACTCTGGTGATTTATATCTAAAAACCGATATTTTATTACTAGCAGAAATTTTTGAACAATTCAGACGAAGCTGTCGCAAAACATATCAACTAGACCCCACGAATTTCTATACATTACCTGGATATGCGTGGGAATGTATGCTTAAATACACTTAAGTTGATTTAGAGCTTCTTACAGACATAGATAAGATTTTATTCATAGAAAGAGGTATTCGCGGTGGACTAAGCCAATGCTCAAAGCGCTATGCGAAGGCTAATAGTAAATATATGCCTGATTATAATCCATCTAAATTTAGTAATTATTTAATGTATTACGACATAAATAACCAATATGGCTGGTCAATGGAACAGAATCTGCCTTATGGCGGTTTCGAGTGGGTTGAATATTTGGAAAATTTTAATGTAACGTCTATTACAGATGATTCGACAGAAGGTTATATTCTTGAAGTAGATCTGGAATATCCTGAGATGTTACACGATGCCCATAAAGATTTACCACTATGTGCTAAACATAAGTCACCACCGGGGTCAAGAGAACAAAAACTGATGGCCACATTATGTAATAAAACACGATATATAATTCATTATAGGAATTTGAAGCAGGCTTTAGCACTGGGTGTGACGCTCACAAGGATTCATAGAATTTTAAAATTCAAACAGTCACCTTGGTTAAAAAAGTATATAGATTTAAATACAAAATTACGCGCAAACGCAAAAAACGAGTTTGAAAAAAATTTATTTAAACTTACGAAGAATGCTGTTTTCGGAAAACTATGGAGAATATACGCAAGCATAGTAATGCCAAATTAGTTACTAAATGGGATGGACGATATGCTGCTGATGCATTGATTTCTAAACCAGAATTTAAGTCTGCATGTATATTTAATGAAAATCTCGTCGCCATAGAATTAAACAAAACAGAAATTTATTTTAATAAGCCCATATACGTTGGTATGTGTATATTAGATTTGGCTAAAACAACTATTTATAGTTTCCACTATGATTATATGAGAAAAGAGTTTGGTGAGAACTGTAGTATTTTATATACAGATACAGATAGTTCGGGGTGTAATGGGGTAGTGAAGCGAAAGTTATAGCCTCTCCTACTCAATTGTTAACCTCACCTTCGCGATGAGTTCAATTTGAACTTGGTGCACCCTGTTTTCACTAACGAGGCTCTAACGACCGAGTAAGGGCGGAATAACCCTTACCTTTTGCCGTGAGCACACCCACCTTCTCACGAAGAGTGCGGTAAAAATAACCCACCGCATACAAAGGTTGCTTTTGGAATCGTTTGGTTACCCCATCGTCGCAGTCTCCTTCTGTGCCATGGGACCACACCACTCGCCTTCCGCAACCGAGCTGGTCAGTTGCATACCTGCTCCAGCTAAAACTTCAAATGCTGCTTCGTTTTCAGTCGATTAAGGCTTTAAAAAAATGATGGAGCGTTCAAGTGGGACAAAATCATCCGGAGGTAAAATACCCTCCCGATCGGATCTCCGGGGGAGGGTGCCCACAGGGACACCTCATCGAATGTCGAAAAAACACCGACAAGTTAAATCCAACAAAACTAATTCTTTCATCTACGGCGCTTGGAATGTTCGTACTTTGAACGACAGCTCTCGCACCGATCGGCCTGAAAGAAGAACTGCTCTAATAGATAGAGAACTTCACCGACTCAATGTTGACGTTGCAGCTCTCAGCGAAACTCGATTTTTGGAGGAAGGCTCTCTCACAGAAAAGTACTACACCTTCTATTGGGAAGGTCTTCCCACCAATTCAAGAAGACAACATGGAGTAGGATTTGCCGTTCGGAATCAACTTGTATCCAACTTAACACAAATACCACAAGGCCTATCCGAGCGTCTAATGCTGCTACGCTATGAGCTATCAGATAGCAACGCGGTAAATCTAATAAGCGCCTACGCTCCCACTCTGGATGCAAGTCACGAAACCAAGGAAAGCTTCTATCAACAGCTGGAAGAAACCCTCTGTAGAATACCTAAAACGGAACGACTCGTTATTCTTGGCGATTTTAACGCTAGAGTAGGGAGAGATGCAGACACCTGGTCAGGCATCATAGGCAAGAACGGTTTGGGCAACATGAACGCTAACGGTCAACTACTCCTAACTAAATGCGCAGAACATGATCTAGTTATAACAAACACCATTTTCCGACAAAAGGATAAATTTAAAGGCACCTGGAGTCATCCCAGATCAGGTCACTGGCATCTACTGGACTATGTTATCGTACGTAGGAAGCATCTCAAGGACGTCCAAATACAAAGGCGCGCATTGATAGCGAATGTTGGACCGATCATCGTCCTGTTGTCTCTAAAATGAAAATTCTTATGAGACCCAAACACCGAAGAACTCAAGTAAAACGTAGACTCCGTCTCTGTATTAGTAAATTGCGTGACCAACAAACCGTCGAACAACTAAAGCAAAAAGTTCAAGAGAATTTGAGTGCACTAGAAGAAACCAATTCTGTAGATGTCGCTGCTACCTGGACACAAAACGACTCATCAAAAGCAGAAGCTTTTACCCAATCTAAGTATGAAACGCAACGCGAAATCAGAAGAATAAAGAACGAGTGGTGGGCAAGCAAGGCCAGAGAAATTCAAAGGTACGCCGATTCACACGACTACAGGAATTTCTTTCAAGGAGTAAAAGCAGTGTACGGCCCCAGTCGGAAAAATATGTGCCCTATTAAAGATTTAAATGGAAATCTCCTCAAAGAAGACCAGGAAATAAGAGCCCGATGGAAAGAACATTACTCTAACATTCTTAACCAGCAAAGTCAAGCCGATCACGATATTATAAATCTTATCCCTCAATATGACACCTTCGAAGACTTAGATAAACCACTAACAACGGAAGAGATCTTAACCGCCATTGGTCAGCTAAAAAATAACAAATCTCCCGGCGCCGACTCACTCCCAGCTGAGATCTTTAAAGCTGTGTCGTCAAAGCTCATACCCTACCTCAAAAAACTGTTTGATGTCGTGTGGGAAAGTGGTCAAGCTCCGCAGGAGTTTCGTGATACACTTTTAATCAACCTCTTCAAAAACAAACGGAGCGCTGCGGACTGTGGAAATTACAGGGGTATAGCTCTCCTGGCTGTTGGAGGGAAGATTCTCACTAAAGCGATGGCAAATAGGCTAACACCTGTTATGGAAAAGTTACTTCCTGAAACACAGAGTGGCTTTAGACCAAACCGAGGCACATCGGATTTAATCTTCACACTTAAACAGCTTCAAGAAAAAGCACTCGAACATCAAGGAGAAATTCACATGGCCTTCATTGATTTAACCAAGGCGTTTGACTCGGTGGACAGGGAAGTGCTCTGGAAAATTATGTTCCGCTTAGGTATCCCTAGAAAATTTGTGGAAGTATGTCGCAGTCTACATACAAACAACAACGCCCAGGTTATGTATAATAATGAGGCAACCGAACCTTTCCAAACCCTCACTGGAGTTAGGCAGGGATGTATCCTGCCACCCCTACTCTTTAATTTGTTTACCACTGCTCTAACAATTATTGTTGACAACAAACTGACAGTCAGAGGAATAGGTCTCAGATACCGCTTTGATGGCGGTCTCTTTAACATAGGGCGCTTTAGAGCTTTCACGAAGACACGCACACGATTCATTTGTGATCTCCAGTATGCGGATGGCTGTGCACTTTTAGCCTCTACGCCGGAAGAGCTTCAAGAACCTTTAGATGTGTATGCCCAGAGCTATGATTCCTTGGGACTTAAAATCAACATTGGAAAGACTAAGATTATGTCAACTCATCAAGTGAACCAAATAGACATTACACTTAACGGAAATTCTCTTGAAGTGGTGGATCAGTTCAATTACTTAGGCAACGTTGTTAATGACAAAGCAAACATGGACAGCGAGATTCGCAATAGAATTAACGCTGCATCTAGAGCACTCTGGGGACTTAGAGAGAGAGTATTTGACAACCACGACCTTGCTTTGTCAACGAAAATGGCTGTCTACAGAGCAGTTGTCATTCCAACACTGCTATATGGATGTGAAAGCTGGGTCACTTACCGTCGTCATGTGAAAGAATTAGAACGTTTTCAGCAAAGACACCTCAGAAGTATGATGAAAATCCGTTGGTTCCATCACATATCAAACGTGGAAGTACTCAGGAGAGCAAACAGCCTTCCAATTGAGGTGCTTATTTCAAGAGCACGCCTAAGATGGGCAGGTCACGTTCATCGTATGCATGATAACCGCCTTCCTAAATGTACACTTTATGGTGAATTGCTAAGCGGTAGAAGAAGGCGTGGCGGTCAACGAAAGAGGTTCAAAGACGCTCTCCATGAAAATCTAAAATCCTGCGGTATTGCAGACGAGCAATGGGAACAACTTGCAGCGGACAGAACCGAATGGTGAGGGGTTGTGGCCAGCTATCAAGGAAATGTTGCTGCAAGAAGGCCGAATCCAAGACCTAACCAGGTCTATGTTTGCCCTGACTGCGGTCGACATGTGCTCTCCGGAATTGGCCTCTATAGCCATAGTCGTGTGCACCGTAGATGAATGGGAATTACAATAGACTACACCTTTTACTTGTTTTTTATTGTACACAATTTATCGACTGTAACATTTTTATACTCGGACTCGAGTAACGGCTAATAATAATAACAGATAGTTTGATATATGAAATAAATACCGATGATATATACTCGTCAATCAAACGCGACGCACTTAAATATTTTGACACCAGTGACTATCCTCAAGATAATGTTTATGGTATACCGCGTGTTAATAAAAAGGTCATTGGTTTAATGAAAGACGAACAAAATGGATCTATAATGACAGAATTTGTAGGACTTAGATCTTAAATGTATGCTGTTAGAGTTCAAGGAATAGACAAAACCAAAAAAATAAAAGGTATAAAAAAATCCATAGTTAAAAATAAAATTACTTTTGATGATTACACAGAATGTTTATATAACTCAACTGAAAAAACAGTAAATCAAAATTTAATTAAATCTGAAAAGTATACAGTTAATACTATCACGCAAACCAAAATTGCTTTAAGCCCTCACGATGACAAAAGATATTTACTTAAGGATTCGTTTGAAACTTTACCATGGGGTCATTATACTATAATGAACATGTAATAAAATATTCTATATTATATGTAATATGTTAATCAATATAATTAGCCTAATAAAAATTTATATTATTGTATGAATTTTTTCTAAATTATTTATATAGTTTCTAAGTTCTATTGTATACCATTAATTATTTTAGTTAATATAAGATATGGTTTAATTCTATTTACTTTGCAATTTTATCTTGGGTTGCTCTTGTACTCTATATATATGTGTTTGTTAAACTTTTCTATAAATTATGTAAAATTGTATATTATTGCTGTATTTAGCTATATTTAGGTAATTACTTAATGAATGTTTATTTGTAAATAAAGTATTATTACTATATATCATGGTTTGCAATTGCTATACTTAATTTTCAAGAATAATAAATATATGATATTTGTTAGTGTATAACTCGTATAGCCCTATGTTCTAAAATTATATATTTAGATATCTATGTATTCCCCATGATTTGTTTTCCTATATTATTACTAAATAAAATAAAATTGTGTGTGATGGTGAAGAAATCACCAATATACTCGGGCTGTCGTATTTACAACTATTTGTCGGATGAATTAATAAATTGTACGTCTTTACTCAATTTTAAAAAACACCTCAAAAACCTTTTAACGAATAATGCATTTTATTCTATTAATGAACTCATTTCGTTTGTTACACATACAGTTACATGATTGTTATTTATTTATTTTATTACTTGTTTATTTATTTATTTGTTTTGTTTGTAAGGCTTACATTCTGTATGTCCTTCCTGTATGTATATCTTTTTCGTATATTATATTGTTTGGACGCAGTAGATGTAGGTATCCGTTTTTTGTCCTATTATTTTGCGTATATTTAGTATAATTAATTGTTTTTATATATAATGATCATTTTTAATTAGTACGATAATTCTAATATGTTTTGTTTGTATATGTATGTTTTGACACTGTATATGTATGTATTTTTTACTGTTTGTATACTTACATTACTACTCATACTCATATACTCATTACTTGCTATTATAGATTTTTTTATCTTATCACATCGCTGTTAATACGCACCTTGTTTGACATGTCTCTCCATATTGTACTATGGCTAAAGGGATTAATAAAGATATTATTATTCTATAAAAAACAATTTTATTATCAAAACACATGAAGATTTTGATTTATGTCATTGACAGGGAATTTGCTGAAACTGTCATACTAGATTTACGTGAAAGATTTGGTCATTTGGGAGTTAGAAAAACATGGTTGATTTTTAGAGAGAATTTCTATGCTGAAAATGATTTGACACTTGTCAAACAAATTGTTAATCAGTGTCATCTATGTTGTATGGGAAAAATTAAAAATATGTAAATTATAATATTATAGAAAGCATTGTAGTGGACGTACCATTAGAGTTGATTGTAATTGATTACATTAGTAATTTAATTAAAAGTGAAAATGGTTTTCAGAATATGTTGATTATTACAGATATTTTTTCAAAATTCACAAAAATTTATCCAACAATTCGTTGCAATACAAAAACAAATAATACAATACATAAATGAGATCGGACGACCTAAGAAGGTACTCGTCGATAATGCGACATATTTTTCTAATGATCGTTTCAAAAATTTCTTAATAAACAAGAGTGGATGTTATTTTTACAAGTATACGACATCCTGCTGCAAATCCAGCAGAGCGTTATGTTCAAGAGGTAATTAAAATTCTACGTCTGATAACACATGACAGTCACATGTTGGTGTACTCGTGCTAAGACGGTAGAAAATTACTTAAATAATGCACCTCATACGGTGACATTGAGTCTACCCATATGGTTAATGAAAAACCAAGAACCAGATCGACCATGGGCTAAATTGGTCGGTATGAATTTGGATAACCTTAGGGAAAAAGTACGTCATCGGATTCGTAGAAATGCGCAGCGTTATATGAAACGTCAGAATGACAAAGTCACAAAACGTGTCAAATTTCAGATTGGGGATCTGGTGATTGTAAAAAGTTTGCGGGTGACGAACAAAGTCCAGGGTATTTGCGCTAAATTGCAATTCCCGTATGAAGGTCCGTATGTGGTGACCAGAATTACCTCGAACAATACTTATGAACTTTCATACACAGATAGTGGTGAGATCAGAGGGAAATTTCATATCCAAATGAACTTTCCATATACACCTGAATCAGAGAAATTGTAGCTTAAGGTTAGTTATTTAAGTACTGCGTTCACAACATTGCTTATAATTTTAGTTTTAAAATAAAACGAAATTTCGTTGTATTTCAAAACTGGAGGGGGGTAATTGCTATGATATTCACTTATACTTAATTACAAACATGAGGAATATGTTTTGTAGTATGTGGAATTAGATGAATACTCTGTATTATACACAGATTATTATTATCTTTGAGTACTCTTGGTATTCTTTGTAGGAATTCGAGTCTGTAGATCGCAATACACTGAAAAGTGTTTTCAGTTTATACTTTCAATGGGGGTTTTTAGTTTTAAAAAACTTATCTTTATCAGTATTTTAATTTAAAGTATTTATACTTATTGCATGTTATCTATTATATTTAACTTACCTTTGATGGGATATTGTACTGGGTTTTATTATGGTAGATAGCAAGAAGGACTGGTATAGATAAAGAGAAAGGGATAAATTCATATTTTATAAGCAATGGAATGAATTCGAATAAATTCTATAGTATATTGTGTTTGTGATGCAAACCATTTTAATTAGGGAATCTGTATGGATTTTTTTTAATACATTTATTTAACGTCGGCCTATTTCCGCTACTGAGGCCTAACACCGATGCCTGTAGACGAGCTACCCCCAACCAGGAATTTTGCCGAACCTTTTCCCTTAAGAAGAGTAGGGATCTTTTACTTGCCTAACATTTAATAGACAAGGGACCGACGGCTTTACATCCCCTCCGAAGGATGGTATATCTCCTATACAACCCTCGCCTAAGGTTGTATAGCTTCCGCGCATACACTGATATACAAGCCGCTGGAAGATGTGTGAGGCGAGGACGCGGTTTCCGTTGGAATGGTCACCCATCCAAGTACTAACTGCGCCTGTCGTTGCTTTACATCGCATACCGAAGTATGTACATAGTAAAGACGCACCTACGCTCGCCCCATATCTGTATGGATAGTTATTGGGTTTTATTGCTATTTTAAAGCAAATTTTAATATTTGGTTTTGACGTAAGTCAAATAATTTCTTATTTTCCATACAATCTCTTAATTTAGCCAATATAAGCAATTAGAGATTATATAAACTGTTTAAGAAGAGTTGAATTATGATATGAATAGTTTTTATACATCTGGGTATCTGTATCGGACAGTCATAAAACTGAGATTACTCAAAGTAATCGTTAGTGATCATAATTCTACTTCTAAACCATATCTAATTGTTTATTGCATTTTTATTGTTCTATTACTTTTAAATTTGTAAATTAATTTGTGCGTGAGTGCGAATTTTGACACAAAAAGGATCTAAGCTGCACCAGGAAATAAATACTCACAGAATAAAATAAATATTAGCACACAAGATGTGTAAGACTCTCGGTCACACATTTTATTAAGGAATGTCGACCCCAATTTAAAAGGGGTAGACAGAAAACGTATTGTTAGAACTGTAACATTTGCGTTGCTATGGCAATATTAAAGGTCAAACCGACCCTATATAAAGAGCTGCAATAGCTGAAAAAAATGTTTTTTCAATTAGACCACGAATCTGAAAAATGTAGCAACGTAACCTGAAAATTGGAGATTTGACAAGAGTTGTCAAAAATATAATTTTGAAGAAAAGTCTAAACATTTTGAAATTGGTATCATAGAAATTTAATATTGGAGTGGAAACGAAATAGAGTTGGAGTTTTTTTTTAATTAATAATTTTGGAAAGCCAGGAGAGAGTACATAGACGTTTGGAATTTATTTTGAAATCTAATATCCTTTTAAAACATTCGTGAGTTTTATTAATTTTAATACTGAACTTTTATCCATTTGTTGTCATTTTTATATTTTATATTTTAAGTTAGATCAGGCAGATTAAGTTAATATTGTTGTTTTATATTTTACATTTTATAAAAATACAATATATTGTTAGATTTGAATTCGAATTTGTTTCTTTGTGTGTATGTCGAGTGTCAAATTTGAAGATCAGAATTCATGCTCTGAGCATTAGGAGTATTTTTGTTAATAATAATTTAGAGTGGGAATTTAATTCCAGCACATTAATAAAGGGGTTTGTTTTTTTTTAAAGGTTTGTACAGGTGTAATTTGCATTTCAGATTGCACAGGGGTGTACACGGCAATATACATATACATATATATATATATATATATATATATATTGATAAAGTGTAGGATACCGGGTCCAAAAACAGATTAATATGTACGTACATATACTGATGTATATGGGGACCAGCTTGGTGGTTGGCAAAACTTACTTAATTAGTTTAGACTCCCGCTACCAGATGTCATAACAATAGAGTTTTTATTATAACGTACATTTGTTGTTGCTTATATATTTACCCCATGGCAGTTTTGTTTTGTTTGTTTATTATTAAGATCTTTATCACATATACAATATTAAAACTTATCAAATTAATTTTTGTTGTGGTTTAACCGAACTTAAATAAAATGTAGTATATATTTCCAGTGTAATTAGCGTTTAATGTAATAATATATTGACGCCGTCGGCCAAAAATGCCTATTTGACGCCCTTGATACATAAAATAATATTACTTTGTATGGAAAATGTTTTTTAAATAAAAAAAAGCTAACTCAGGGAACGTTTGGGTTAAACGAATGTCGCTTGTTTAAAATGCCCAAAATCAACTTCAGCAAATTATTTTAGATTTTGGTAACCCGTAAGATTTGCGAAGCTTATTCACCAGATACACCAAATTTTGAAGTTTTTATGTGATCCTCTCAAGAAACAAAATAAAAATTTATCAAACTCTACTTGTTTTCTTTTAATTTTATTTATTGGTCTAACTTAGCAAAGTAAAGAAAAATTCTAGCAATATTTTGCAATATACTTTCACAAAATATACTTGGCAAAACTAGTGATTTTTTCTTACTTTCTTTTTTCTTTATTTACCTGGGAGTCATATACATGGTATTCATTTTTTCATTGGGATTATATTGGTAACTTCTGAACAGTAAGAGATAGAAAGTGGGTTAAATTAGAGAAAAGTTGTGCATTTTAAGGCTCGTTTAGATGATGTTTTCAGATTTTAAAAATGTATAGTACTTTCAGAAATATCGTAGAAATAGTTTAAAATAGCTATTGTTAATTTTTTTCTAAAACTCGCAGGATTTAGAAATAGATCTTTAGATAAAAGTTGAATGGTGGTTGATTGACTATTCTCAAATATACATTTCCATAATTTTGACGCTAGTCGTTGCGAGTCCCAACTGTTGTTTTTCTTATAGATACATATCCCTTTTTGTAAGAAAAATGAATTGGCAGCAGCTTTACTTGATATCGACCGGTAAAAATTTCATTTTTAGCACGATGGTGCCGGGCAGCGCGACGCCCAAGTTTTATTTCTTTTATGGATGCTATCCTTTAATATTTTACTGAATACCAAACGGTAAAAATTTCATTTTTGGCACATTGGTGCCAGGTATCGCGAAGCCAAAACTTTGAAATTAAACCATTTCTGTTCATTTTTTTATCGAAATGTGTTCATTTTATTTTGCACTTTTTATTGAAAATGTATTTAAATCAAATAAAAGATAGCTTAAGTTTTAGCATACAGTTTTATTGTTAGCCGCTAACTTATGTTTTTCGTTGGCTGTTATGTATTTAGGTATCGTTTAATGTTCCAATAAAAATGTATACTAAAACTAAAGCTATTTTCTTGACTTAGTTATATTCTTAACAAAAAAACATTGTAGTTGATAATTAGAAAAAAAAAAAACAAAATAAAATAGATAAAAATAAAGTAAAAATATATTTTCGTAAGATAAAAAAATATGTTAATTTTCTTAAAATATTAATAAAATGCTAATAATAATACTAATTAAACAAAAAAAATTTCTGGATCCTCCTTTTAATGTATTAACAAATAAATAAATAAAATAGAATATATTTTGTAGACATGTAAAAAACAAATTGTTTTATTTCTAATGCACTTTCCACTGAAACAGTAATCGATACAAATATGCAATTTTCATAAAGGCTACACTTAGTGTGAAAACCATCTTATAAATTTCAATGATTAAATTCATTCTCATTGGTAAATATCTGCAAAACAAAACTAATTAGGTACTCTGTGGCGTTGGCGGCTGGTGAAATTTATATTAATCTGTCAGTATGAAACCCTAGGATTCAATCATGCTTTAGGGTATGACTATCATGACTAAAATAAGTTCTGCGAAAAATATCAAATAGGGGTTGCCTTAAGTTTTTTTAAGTACTTTGCATTTTTTTTCAGAGAAAGGGAGAAAATGTATAGACTTCAAATTTTATTAAGAAATTTTGATTTTCTTTTTATTATTAGCCGTTACTCGAGTCCGAGTATAAAAATGTTACAGTCGATAAATTGTGTACAATAGAAAACAAGTAAAAGGTGTAGTCTATTGTAATTTCCATTCATCTACGGTGCACACGACTATGGCTATAGAGGCCAATTCGGGAGAGCACATGCCCACCGCAGTCAGGACAAACATAGACCTGGTTAGGTCTTGGATTCGGCCTCCTTGCAGCAACATTTCCTTGATAGCTGGCCACAACCCCTCGCCATTCGGTTCTGTCCGCTGCAAGTTGTTCCCATTGCTCGTCTGCAATACCGCAGGATTTTAGATTTTCATGGAGAGCGTCTTTGAACCTCTTTCGTTGACCGCCACGCCTTCTACTACCGCTTAGCAATTCACCATAAAGTGTACATTTAGGAAGGCGGTTATCATGCATACGATGAACGTGACCTACCCATCTTAGGCGTGCTCTTGAAATAAGCACCTCAATTGGAAGGCTGTTTGCTCTCCTGAGTACTTCCACGTTTGATATGTGATGGAACCAACGGATTTTCATCATACTTCTGAGGTGTCTTTGCTGAAAACGTTCTAATTCTTTCACATGACGACGGTAAGTGACCCAGCTTTCACATCCATATAGCAGTGTTGGAATGACAACTGCTCTGTAGACAGCCATTTTCATTGACAAAGCAAGGTTGTGGTTGTCAAATACTCTCTCTCTAAGTCCCCAGAGTGCTCTAGATGCAGCGTTAATTCTATTGCGAATCTCGCTGTCCATGTTTGCTTTGTCATTAACAACGTTGCCTAAGTAGTTGAACTGAGCCACCACTTCAAGAGAATTTCCGTTAAGTGTAATGTGTATTTGGTTCACTTGATGAGGAGTTGACATAATCTTAGTCTTTCCAATGTTGATTTTAAGTCCCAAGGAATCATAGCTCTGGGCATACACATCTTGAAGCTCTTCCGGCGTAGAGGCTAAAAGTGCACAGTCATCCGCATACTGGAGATCACAAGTGAATCGTGTGCGTGTCTTCGTGAAAGCTCTAAAGCGCCCTATGTTAAAGAGACCGCCATCAAAACGGTATCTGAGACCTATTCCTCTGACTGTCAGTTTGTTGTCAACAATAATTGTTAGAGCAGTGGTAAACAAATTAAAGAGTGCCAGGACACATCCCTGCCTAACTCCAGTGAGGGTTTGGAAAGGTTCGGTTGCCTCATTATTATACATAACCTGGGCGTTGTTGTTTGTATGTAGACTGCGACATACTTCCACAAATTTTCTAGGGATACCTAAGCGGAACATAATTTTCCAGAGCACCTCCCTGTCCACCGAGTCAAACGCCTTGGTTAAATCAATGAAGGCCATGTGAATTTCTCCTTGATGTTCGAGTGCTTTTTCTTGAAGTGTGAAGATTAAATCCGATGTGCCTCGGTTTGGTCTAAAGCCACTCTGTGTTTCAGGAAGTAACTTTTCCATAACAGGTGTTAGCCTATTTGCCATCGCTTTAGTGAGTATCTTCCCTCCAACAGCCAGGAGAGCTATACCCCTGTAATTTCCACAGTCCGCAGCGCTCCCTTTGTTTTTGAAGAGGTTGATTAAAAGTGTATCACGAAACTCCTGCGGAGCTTGACCACTCTCCCACACGACATCAAACAGTTTTTTGAGGTAGGGTATGAGCTCTGACGACACAGCTTTAAAGATCTCAGCTGGGAGTGAGTCGGCGCCGGGAAATTTGTTATTTTTTAGCTGCCCAATGGCGGTTAAGATCTCTTTCGTTGTTAGTGGTTTATCTAAGTCTTCGAAGGTGTCATATTGAGGGATAAGATTTATAATATCGTGATCGGCTTGACTTTGCTGGTTAAGAATATTAGAGTAGTGTTCTTTCCATCGGGCTCTTATTTCCTGGTCTTCTTTGAAGAGATTTCCATTTAAATCTTTAATAGGGCACATATTTTTCCGACTGAGGCCGTACACTGCTTTTACTCCTTGAAAGAAATTCCTGTAGTCGTGTGAATCGGCGTACCTTTGAATTTTTCTGGCCTTGCTTGCCCACCACTCGTTCTTTATTCTTCTGATTTCGCGTTGCGTTTCATACTTAGATTGGGTAAAAGCTTCTGCTTTTGATGAGTCGTTGGGGTGGTTGATAGCGTTTTGGAAGGCAGTATGTTTGCGGTCAAGAAGTTCTTGTATAAAAGCTTCATTATCATTGAACCAGTCCTCCTGTTTTTTACTTGCTGCAGTGCCAAGAATTTCCTCACTCGCACTTTTTAAACTGTCTTTAATTTGTGTCCAGGTAGCAGCGACATCTACAGAATTGGTTTCTTCTAGTGCACTCAAATTCTCTTGAACTTTTTGCTTTAGCTGTTCGACGGTTTGTTGGTCACGCAATTTACTAATACAGAGACGGAGTCTACGTTTTACTTGAGTTCTTCGATGTTTGGGTCTCATAACAATTTTCATTTTAGAGACAACAGGACGATGATCGGTCCAACATTCGCTATCAATGCGCGCCTTTGTAATTTGGACGTCCTTGAGATGCTTCCTACGTACGATAACATAGTCCAGTAGATGCCAGTGACCTGATCTGGGGTGACGCCAGGTGCCTTTAAATTTATCCTTTTGTCGGAAAATGGTGTTTGTTATAACTAGATCATGTTCGGCGCATTTAGTTAGGAGTAGTTGACCGTTAGCGTTCATGTTGCCCAAACCGTTCTTGCCTATGATGCCTGGCCAGGTGTCCGCATCTCTCCCTACTCTAGCGTTAAAATCGCCAAGAATAACGAGTCGTTCCGATTTAGGTATTCTACAGAGGGTTTCTTCCAGCTGTTGATAGAAGCTTTCCTTGGTTTCGTGACTTGCATCCAGAGTGGGAGCGTAGGCGCTTATTAGATTTACCGCGTTGCCATCTGATAGCTCATAGCGTAGCAGCATTAGACGCTCGGATAGGCCTTGTGGTACTTGTGTTAAGTTGGATACAAGTTGATTCCGAACGGCAAATCCTACTCCATGTTGTCTTCTTGAATTGGTGGGAAGACCTTTCCAATAGAAGGTGTAGTACTTTTCTGTGAGAGATCCTTCCTCCAAAAATCGAGTTTCGCTGAGAGCTGCAACGTCAACATTGAGTCGGTGAAGTTCTCTATCTATTAGAGCAGTTCTTCTTTCAGGCCGATCGGTGCGAGTACTGTCGTTCAAATTACGAACATTCCAAGCGCCGTAGATGAAATAATTAGTCTTGTTGGATTTAACTTGTCGGTGTTTTTTCGGCATTCGATGAGGTGTCCCTGTGGGCACCCTCCCCTGGAGATCCGATCGAGAGGGTATTTTACCTCCGGATGATTTTGTCCCACTTGAACGCTCCATCATTTTTTTAAAGCCTTAATCGACTGAAAACGAAGCTGCATTTGAGGTTTTAGCTGGAGCAGGTATGCAACTGACCAGCTCGGTTGCGGAAGGCGAGTGGTGTGGTCCCATGGCACAGAAGGAGACTGCGACGATGGGGTAACCAAACGATTCCAAAAGCAACCTTTGTGTACGGTGGGTTATTTTTACCGCACTCTTCGTGAGAAGGTGGATGTGCTCACGACAAAAGGTAAGGGTTATTCCGCCCTTACTCGGTCGTTAGAGCCTCGTTAGTGAAAACAGGGTGCACCAAGTTCAAATTGAACTTATCGCGAAGGCGAGGTTAACAATTGAGTAGGAGAGGCTATAACTTGCGCTTCACTACCCCATTACACCCCATTACATTTTCTATGAAGGACCCAGCACAATTCTTATGGAAATTGGCTCCCGGTGAAATTGTTTATTTTTTTTCATGTTTTTTACCTCCAGAACAAAAGCCTTAATGGACATGACCTATAAAAATGGACAGTTTTTGAAACATAGCCTGTCAAAACTTGAAAATTTCCGTCATTTTAGACAATCAAGCATTTTTCACTTTTAAACCATTAACTTTAGGGGAAAAATGAAAGTCAAAAATGTTTAATAAGTCCAATATCGACATAAAAATTTTCTTAGATTTTTTAATCGACTTTTATTAATATAAGTTAGTATGTCATGTCATATACAGGGTGGGGCAATAGTGTGTCGGACCTCGATATCTCGAGTTCTACGATAGCTAGAAATTTTTTAAAAAATTGCAAGTGAATTAGATATAAAAATCTATAACTGGAAATTATTTTCGAACATACAGGACGAGCCAAAACGAAATTACAGCACCAAGTGCCTTTTTCTTAAATGGAATGTTATATATATCAGTACATTTTTTAAGCTTCTCTCTAGGCTCTATTCATTCCTGTATTAGCATTGAATATCTCCCAACCACTTGGATGCAATGAATTTTTTTGTTGAAATAATGCAATCTGCAGATGGATATTAAAAAAATCACCATAGTCACAATTATGGGTTTTAAGAAAAGCTTATGTAAATACCAGTTACGAGACATCTAATTAATGTTTATGAATCATTTTTATTTCCTAAAATTGTACAAAGTGGTCAAGAATTATTTCTCAATTAAAAACATTTAAATTGAATTTTCTCAATTTTTTCAAATGGAACACTCTGTATATTTTTCGACGATGTGATATAGAAATGAAAAACGAACATTTTTTGTAAGTACTTCCTTATGGTTAATTGCAATCATTTTCGTTTTATAAATAAATAAGTGTTTATTTTTCAATTAAGAACTTTTTAAATTGAATTTTCTCAATTTTTTCAAATGGAACACCCTGTATACTTTTCGACGATGTAATGTAGAAATGAAAAACGAACATTTTTTGTAAGCACTTCCCTAGGGATTTTATTTTATTTTTCAGAACACTGTTTTCTTACTGTAAGTTGTTTATCATTTCTTATGTAGTTTCTAGTAGTACTTTCGATATTTTGGAAAGAAATTTCACATTTTATTTCTAGGAATTTGATGTTGTTACTTATTTTAGTTCATAATGCTGTTGGTTTGTCAAATCTCCCATGTTTTTCTCTCAGTTTGCATATAACCCTTTATGCGACGATTACTGAATTGTCGGCCACGGTGCTTAGATATATCTCAGAGGGTGTGCACTATTTTATAAACAGGCCACTCACAATACTGTTCGTCAATGACGGATAATAAATCTATTTACATTATCCAAAACATTCAGGAAAAATACGTATACTGATTTTTTATAAGAGCAAAATTAAATAACGCTCTGTGTTATATGTGGTACGCTTATTTGTGTTTTTAATATATTCTATGGAAGTCGTCTGTGATGGCCTCACTTACATTCAAAATATATTTGCCACTAAAGCACTTAAAACCAGATGTGAGTACCTGTCACTTTATTATGGTCCTTTCTTGGGTTTTACACTGGCCTCTTTCAACACCACCTATTGTGTTGCTTCTTTTCGCGCCTTTTAGGAAACTGGGACAATGCTTTTAAAATGCACTATTTTAACTGTCATTGATTTTTTAATTGTTTATGCACTTAGATTTTGCCTGACAAATTCGGGTAACAAAATGAGGATCTTTTATATCTGCATTTTGTTTTTGTTTCTACGACAAAATCTCATTTTTTTATAGAAATTTTAGTTTGAAGTTTGAAAATAAAATTGTTGACAAAATTAAAAGATATGCCTCCTCATTTTGGTACCGGAATCCGTATGACTGTTTTACTATATCTTGCTCTCGTATTATAAATTTAGGATGAATTTGTTTTTATTTCTATAACATTGACAGTTTCAGAGATATAATATAGAAGTTTAAAGATGCCATCCGAACGTTTATAAGATTAAATAATTAGCTTAAATGTTAAATATCTCATAAACTATGGCACTTGCGAAATACTAAGAACCAAAATTAAAAGATTTTTTAATTAAGCTTTCAAATATATTTTTATTTTGTTTTTGTAAGATAAAAAACGAAGAAGTGATGATCGAAACAATGTGCATCTCCACATTTCTTAAATTATCGCCATTTTATTAACAGCTTTGTTGCTCAAGTTTTCGGACATTGTACAACAATCGCGGCCAATAAATAATATATAACTTATAACTCATTTTTGCTAAAATTTAGTTATGTAAACTCAATATTCATTACATTATCATATATTTGTCAAAATATATTGCAAGTGTACAAAAAGATATAGATTTACACTAGGATAGAACAATTGTCTATTGTTTAATTTATTGGATTACGTATACATACAGGTAAATTTCTTATTACAAAAACCACAAAAAAAGGAAATAAGATTTTCGCTAAGACTAAACCATCTAGGTATCTGACAAGTTTTTCAGGTAATATAGGCCTATATAGGAACAAAACCTATACTTTTTATTCAGTGGATTAGGCGTGGTTTTTAGTTACTAACAATTAAAGGCCAGAAATTGTAAATTTTTGCACATTTTTGCCTACCAGTAAAAAATAAAGTATTTGATCAACAATTCGGAGTAACTTTCTCGTAGGGAATTAAAAAATCTTTAAAATGTCTATTTGAAAATGTCGATATGAAAAAACGATCTATATTCGCATAATATTCAATTAACAATAAATATTGCAAAAATCAACGTACGACTTTATCATTACGTAAAAAGTTGGGTCTTGCTGTAGGTACTTAATATATAGTAAACATTTCAAATCGATTCATTGAATAATTTGTGCAAAATTGTAAATGTTTATCCCAGACATGTTTTTTTGCAATACCATTATACGCACAATAATGAAAATACAATGATTCTACGCCGGGTATCTCATGAAAGGGGAAGAGTTGTTTTATTGAAATAAATTATTAGATCTAAAAAAAAATTTTTTTCATTATCGCAAAATCTCACTCCAAAAAACCTATAAATTTTAACTTATAAACATATAGAATAACTTCGTTGCTACTGCTCGTAGAAAAATGCCTTTTTCATATTCGAAAAACTGGTATTTTTACACGAATTTTTTTTTTTTAAATTGTCCTAGGTCAATATGGGACATAGTTAGTTTTTTAAAAACAAAGTTCACAGCTACTTTGTTTATAACAATTAAGAAACGTAACTAGCGCCATTTGAAAGATAAAGATCTGAAATTTGTGCGTGAAAAAATTGAAAATGATTGCACTTCAGTATGGTCATTGGTGAAGGTTCAAATATGTAGTTCGAACGAAGACGGCTCGAGGCGAGAGAGGGTGAGCCATGAAATCAGGGCGTTCGAAAGTTGAAACAGCATCTTCCATCTGATATCGCAAGCTATATCTCTGGAGTGCTTCTAGAGGGCAGAAATATTAAAACATAATATTTCATCGCAAGCTCCTCTATAAAATCCTTATTTCACTATAAGGAATGTAACCAGACTGCAACCAACAGCTACTCTCTGGGGTATGTGCCCCGCCGAGCGCTGAATTACAAGTTACAAGCCTGGCCGCTAGATGGCTAGATGTATATGTATATTGCCGTGTACGCCCCTGTGCAATCTGAAATGCAAATTGCACCTGTACAAACCTTTCAAAAAAAACAAACCCCTTTATTAATGTGCTGGAATTAAATTCCCACTCTAAATTATTATTAACAAAAATACTCCTAATGCTCAGAGCATGAATTCTGATCTTCAAATTTGACACTCGACATACACACAAAGAAACAAATTCGAATTCAAATCTAACAATATATTGTGGCCGCTAGATGGCGCCTGCTTACTATTTTACATCTCGCTATCATAAAAATACCGAGATGTACCAAATAGTCAAGGAATCCTCGTGTCGTTCGTCACATGCCTACCTTGCACTGACGAGAGCCAACAGCTCGAAACTGCAGTCTGCAAGTGGTATGGGACGACTGGTACGAGAGCCCCTTTAAGTAGGATCAGTCTTTCGGCTGGTGTTTGTTGCAATCGAAGCATTAGCGTTTTGTTGGTAATATGTGGTTATTACACTTAACAGTTTGATAAAGAAATTTAGTTCTACACTCACATGTGATAGTTATTCATGTTCATTTTGTTATATCTATTTTAATCATGGTTTTAATCCTTAATTTTAAATAATCAGTAATTGTTTACCTTAAATTGTGTACCTGTAAAGGAATTTGTGTATGAATTTGTCTACATCAAGTTAAAAAATGCGACTATTTTATAATACATGTGACCTTAACTTTTAACCTCAAGTTAGTAAGTATTTTAGCGAACTATATTATATGACTCTTATTAAATAATAATTTTATTTATAGATGTCTTGATAAAGGGAATAAATAATTTCCGAAAGCTTGACAAAGTAACAAAAGAGTTTTTCTTTTTCTGTTTTGTGGCCGTAAACTTTTCACCTCTGACTGCAACCTCAAGATACACCACGTGTGTTTAATTTTGGTTTTCTTAACTAGTCAGTCAAGACTACCCTTCTTCTTTATATATATATATATATATATATATATATATATATATATGTGTGCTTCTAGAGGGCAGAAATATTAAAACATAATATTTCAGTCGCAAGCTCATCTATAAAATCCTTATTTCACTATAAGGAATGTAACCAGACTGCAACCAACAGCTACTCTCCGGGCTATGTGCCCCGCCGAGCGCTGAATTACAAGTTACAAGCCTGGCGCGTATACAAAAAATTTTTTAAAATGACAGAAAGGTATTACAATTGGCTGGCTTGTACTAGGAATTAAGTTAGGAACATTAATTCCAACGTGAATGTTACCAACTGTGATCCAGCGGGAGGTTTGAATTTTGAAAAATGCGAAAATTCTCTTTTTCTAATTTGAGGATGTATGTATAAATCTTACTTAAATTATCGATATCAGATTTTTTATTTAAGCTATTTGTCTCATTATTAATATGGATCATTTCAAGGAATGATCTTTTTCTAAAGTTACTCTCTACAGCCAGAACCTTAGCACTTTCATAATTCATTTTATGACTGGTGTTGATGACATGTTCTGCTAATGCACAAGATTTTACGTTTCTGTTACAATCACTTTTATGTGAAGTTATACGACCATTAAGTGTCCGAGAGGTTTGACCAATATAAGATTTATTACAGTTGTTACATTCTATTCTGTATACCACATTTGATTTTTCTTTATTTTTTAATGGGGTTTTCACCCGACTGAAAAGTTTACCAACAGTTAATATGTTTTTTAATGCAATTTTTATGTCCATGTGTTTCACTAAGTTTATCAGCTTAGGAGTAAGATCTTCAATGAATGGTAATGACATATATTTAAGTGGACTCGTATTGGTTATGTTATGGTTTCGCTCAGTTATATTATTATTTACCAAATTAGGTATGGTATTATCGATATTATTATTTATGTTAGGTGCGTTATTATTATTTAAATTTAGAGAATTATTATTACTATTATTTGCATTATGTAAATTATTATTATTATTTGACAAGGTTCTAGTAGTGAAAAGAATTTTGTTTAATAGATGTACTGGGTAGGAATTTTCCACTAGGATACCACGTAGTTCTCTCAGTGACTCGTCCTTGTATTGAATATGTGAGAGTTTGATTACTCGATTTTTAAGGGCTCGGATAAGATTTATTTTCATACGTGCTGGATGGTATGATTTATAGTTTATATACCTACCACTACTCATTGGTTTTCTGTACCATTTGGTACAAAGGATGTTTTGTTGTGTTGTGTCCTGATTACTTTCATGTCGAGGAACGGTATAGTGTTATTATTTTCAAATTCAACTGTGAACTGTAAGTTCGAGTTGTAGCTGTTGAATATATTTAACACTTCCTCAGTACTGTTTTCAGGTACCGAAAGTAGGAGGTCATCGACATACCTTTTCACAAAAGGTAAATTAAAAGGAATCCTAGTCAGACAATTCCTAACAAGGTCATCCAACACAAAATTTACTAATATGGGAGAAATAGTAGACCCCATAGGGGTACCAAAAATTTGTTTATAATAATTTTGATTAAATTCAAGATAGTTAGAATCAAAAATAAATTTTAAAATTTCTATGAAAATATCTAGACTTAAGTTGCAATGTTGTGAGATTATATTCCAATTATTTGTTAACGATGAAATAACTAATTCCAGAGGCAAATTAGTGAACAGGGAAACCACATCAAAACTTACGATTATATAATTAGGAGGTAGCTGATAGTTATTGATAAATTCACTGAATGTGAAAGAGTCTTTGACATAAAAATCATTAGTTTTATTGTAGGCATTAGTAAGAATATCTGTTAAAAATTTTGAAAGGTTACCATTCGGGCAGTTAATAGACGAAACAATAGGTCTCATCGATAATGTAGGTTTATGAATTTTAGGTAAGGTATAGAATCTGGGTGCTATTGAGTTATAAAAGGTCAACGATTTGGCTGTAGTTTCATCAATTAAGTTATCTTTCTTTAATCGGGAGACTAGTTTATTAGACTTTTGTTGCATTGTACTAGTGGGATCATTTCTAAGTTTTTTGTAATATTTATGATCATCTAACAATTCTTGACTTTTCAGGAGATATTCCTCCTTGTACATCACCACTGTTACATTGCCTTTATCACTTCTAACTACATATAACTCAGGATGTTGTTTCAGAAACTTTTTACAATTATTGAATAAATTCAATACAAAATGCTTAGTGCCATGATTTTTATGTAAATAGTTGGTAATAATATTAGTTTATTGCGATCTAAAGAAATTTTTATTTTCCTCGTTAAGGTCTTGAATGATAAGTTCTAGGTCTCCCAAAAGAGAGGAAATTTTAATATCATTAATCGAAGGACAAATGCTACATTTAGGACCTAACGCTAAAATTTGCTCAACTTCAGAAGGAATTTGAACTGTTGTAAGATTTTTTATCCATTTACTGTGTGTTATAATTTTATTCATTTCATTATTATTTAGTCTATTAAATTTATTTATATTTATATTCTTTATTTTATGGAAAATTCTATTATATTTTATCTTTAAACGCCTTTCATATTCATTGATGATGTGTAATGGTAAAGTTAAGTTATTTTTTATTATTAAAAGTTCATTATAATATTTGTTTAGGTCGCAAATTGTTATACTAATCTCAATGTTTAAAATTTTTTTCCTTAACCTTAAATTGAAATTGTTGATCTGCTGTCCAATTCTGCCACCTTGGTGTTCTATTAGGTTGTTTATGTTGTGTATACCGTTGGTAATATGCTTCGGAAAAACTTGATGTCTTCTACATTTTATGAGAAAAATCCGCCTATTCCTTAATGCAGCTAACCTGATGTTAATCTTGGCCCATTGCTTCAAACGATCTACATTAGCAAGTCCATAATTCTGTTGGATGTAATTGAAAAACCCCATATCTATACAGATAAAGAAGAAGGGTAGTCTTGACTGACTAGTTAAGAAAACCAAAATTAAACACACGTGGTGTATCTTGAGGTTGCAGTCAGAGGTGAAAAGTTTACGGCCACAAAACAGAAAAAGAAAAACTCTTTTGTTACTTTGTCAAGCTTTCGGAAATTATTTATTCCCTTTATCAAGACATCTATAAATAAAATTATTATTTAATAAGAGTCATATAATATAGTTCGCTAAAATACTTACTAACTTGAAGTTAAAAGTTAAGGTCACATGTATTATAAAATAGTTGCATTTTTTAACTTGATGTAGACAAATTCATACACAAATTCCTTTACAGGTACACAATTTAAGGTAAACAATTACTGATTATTTAAAATTAAGGATTAAAACCATGATTAAAATAGATATAACAAAATGAACATGAATAACTATCACATGTGAGTGTAGAACTAAATTTCTTTATCAAACTGTATACAAAAAATTTTTTAAAATGACAGAAAGGTATTACAATTGGCTGGCTTGTACTAGGAATTAAGTTAGGAACATTAATTCCAACGTGAATGTTACCAACTGTGATCCAGCGGGAGGTTTGAATTTTAAAAAATGCGAAAATTCTCTTTTTCTAATTTGAGGATGTATGTATAAATCTTACTTAAATTATCGATATCAGATTTTTTATTTAAGCTATTTGTCTCATTATTAATATGGATCATTTCAAGGAATGATCTTTTTCTACAGCCAGAACCTTAGCACTTTCATAATTCATTTTATGACTGGTGTTGATGACATGTTCTGCTAATGCACAAGATTTTACGTTTCTGTTACATACATATATATATATATATATATACATAAAGTGTACGGTTCAGGGACCAAATCAGTTAATAAGTGGTGTCTAGGGGGACCGCTTGGGCTTAGGAGGACCAGGCCGGGCATATAAGGACCATTTCTTGTGGATAACGGTCCAAAGGCTCTGGTAACCACCATTTAGTAAAAATGATTTAAAATGTGTAATTTAGCAAGGAGTTTTACCACGGAATTTAATCTATTAGCCACTAGATGGTACTAATGATACTGTCTGCGAGGAAATAATATATAATAGAAGACCCTAATATATCTAAAAAGGGATTATGACTGGATTTTTATTACATAAAAGTCGCACAGTGCTTTTTTTGTATTATATTACATTAACTGTGTAAAATATATTATATGATGTTAGGAAAATTAGCTTTCTTATTTTTACAGGAATATGGAATATTATACAAAAGAGTAAATTTTTGTCTTTAAGTCTACCTGTTACTGCTTATAAATTAAAGAAACAATTTATATTGCCTAATTAAGCTAGAAACATAAACGGAATTCCAAAGTGAATATTATTATGTATAAAGATTTTGGATTGGTTGCACCGCTGTATTAAAAACTTCACCTATTTACTAGTTAAAATTTCAAAAAAGTATGAATCCGGTTTTGAATTATGTACACAGGGTGTAACTTAAGTACGTTGAAATATTTCAGAGTGGCATAGCTAGTCTTAAGAAACAAAGTCATATAAGCATTTGCCCAAAAATTTTCATTACGTTACATTGTCATTATTAGTGTACAGCTAAATTTTATGTTCGATTTATTCCACCTTTATTGCAGAAAAATAAATTTTATTAAACTAAGCAGGCTTTGGTTGTTTTGCTTTTGCCGTCTTGAATGCATGGTTATTTTGCTGAATATTGCAAATGTCATAGTTCTACACATGTAAAAATTTATTAGGTATGTTTGGTGAGTAGATTCAACGATTTTCTTCATGGCTAATTATACGAATAGCTAGAATGGCTGATATGGTTCTCGTTTACGGCTTGGCTGACAGAAATATATCGCAAGCAAAGAGTATCTATGCTCGTAATATTTTAACGATTCATTCTGAGCAAAACTTATTGATTTTTTTGTAATAAAGAATACAATAATTATTGCTTATAATTGAATGACTTTTCTAAAGATCACTTTACTAATTTTTTTATCAAATTTATGGTACTGATTCTCCATACCACCAACACTATTTAATTGGTAGAACAAAATATCTTCACATCTTAAGGTGGGAATATCCAAGAGTGAGAGAAAGAGACAAGATAAGGAAATATTTATTATTTTTAACCATAACTCTTTTTTTAATACATATATTGGTAAAAAAAAGTATAGGACTACCTAAGTTGTACTATGACAGGTGTAGCAATATAAATTTTCATTTAATAATTTCAGTTGTTTGCAAAATAGATTTAAATTTAAAAATTATGTCAATCCTCGTATTTCATAAATTTAAATCTAAATATTCGCACATGGTTGAAATTATTGAGTGAAAATTTATAACACTACTCTTGTCATAGTTCTGCTTAGGTAGTCTTATACTTTTTTTTAACAATACATGTATTAAGAAAAAGTTATGACCAAAAATAATAAATATTTCCTTATAGTCCATGAGCCAGACAAGATTTGGGTAAAAAATGACGGGGCAAAATGCAACTTATACCATAGCTGCCAGGAGCTATAAGGATGACAAAAAACCTTGTAGGCAATCTGGCGGTGGTAGCTTTTCAAAACGGCGGCAGGTTGAAAATGGCGGACGTCAGCTCATCGCTTAAATGCCAATAACTTTTGAAGTAATGTAGATAAATTGATGTTATTTTTTTTAAAGAAAGCTACGAGATTGTACTTTTCTAGTCGATAGGAAAGTATCATGAAAACTGTAAATAAGTGGTGAATTAAAATTTATTGTATAAAAGTCGAAAAAATAAAAAAATACTTATAAAAAAAGATCATTTTAACTCACTAGTCAAAATCGTCATCTTCAGATTGATCTCCATTGCTGTACTAATTTTCAGTATCACTGTCCATATCTTCTTGTTGAGGAGTTGCTACACTGTAAAAGTTTGCAGGCAGAAGTACACTTCAAATAGCTCTGTAGACAAGGGCAGCGTGATACTTCGCATTTTTTTTAACAATCGCAACTGAGTAATTCCAAAACAACTTCTGGTACAAGCGCGCCAGCCATCCACTTTATAGTCAGCTTTTCACCGTCCAAAATCCACCCATGCCCATCTACAGGATCCGGAATATCGGGAAAACTTTCAAGGCTTCTTTCCCATATTGCCGCCTGGTAGTTTGCTCACAAAGCATGCAGATATAGACAATCTTTACATGAGGGCAGATTTCCCGATTCCACAGATCCTTTCTTCCCACGGAACATTTGATACCGCAGATCATTTACCATCTGTACAGTTGTATTTTGGCAATATGGTTAGCAAGTGAACTTCTCGAGGACAGAAAAGAAGTCAGAAGTTAGAGCCCAGTTGGATCCCAATTTTGTGAAAACATCTACATAAGCAGCATTTTTGTAAGAAGTCTCAAATACATTATTTTGCTTAATCGAGAAAACAGCACTTGTCATGTCACAGCCTGTATAACTATGATATGCCATTAAGCAGCAGCCACAGCAGAGCCTACAGAAAGTCGAATCTTGTTGATATTGACAAATCAAACGCTGTTTCTACAACCACGTCTCACGAAGATGTTGCTCGTAAAATGTTCACTGAATGCAGACATAATATCAGGACATCTGTGTCATCCGAAATACAAATTATATTTTTGTAATTTTTCATGGCATGTTTAATGTGGAATAATAAACGGGTATCTGCCTCGTCATGAGAACAAATCAGTTCCTCCATGTCTTCAGGACCATTACTGCAAATGTTGATGCACCGGTCTGCGTATGTTGCATAAAGAATCTTGTGACCAAGCTTATGTCTCAGCTTTTCTTTCTTCTAGCTGTCAACAAGGTATTTTGTCAATTTTGTCTTGGACTCACAACTTCTCAGCAACCTTTTCCAATGGTGCCAGATACTAGAAATTCCTTGAAAATGGCATTGAGGACATTTTAGATGAGTTACCTTTAGATTTAGGACAGGGAATGTATTTCCAACAAAATGGCGCTCCTCCCCAAAACTCAAGGATAGTAATTGATTACCTTCAAGGAGATTCTGAGAAAACGTAATTTCGATGGGGTCCTGTGAAGTGGTGTGTTAATTTTTTGTATTCCAAAACCACCTTATGTGTAAACAAGGCAATTAGAATAAAATTGTATTTTCTTATATTCTTTTAGCTATAATTTTATTTGTACTTATCGCACATTTTAATACGACATATGAATACATTCATTATTATTAGTACTAATAAATGGTATCGCGGTAACGATATGGTTCGATTTGATAAAATTAAGTTTTCCCCCAAAAACAATTTTGGTGAATTTTATTTGCTGATAAATCACGTAATTTAGTGTTTTTAAGGGGATTTCGATTTTTCTAGCATTACACGGGTTATTTAGAATAAATCGGAACCATCATGGCACACTTAAATGGAAAATTAAAAATTATATTATAAAAAAAATTGATGTTTGAAATGTCACTTATATGGCATCGTTCGATTCAGAAAATTATGCAGAATTCAAAAATGCAATAATATATAGGGTGTTCCATTTAAAAATCGAAAGTTAATGTCACTTTCGGCAAAACCGGAAGTGAAAAAAACCAATTGCATGTCAAAAAGTACCGCTTATTATGTATGTAGTATATCCTAAATTTCAATCAATCATCTTCAAAACTAAAGAAGGAAAGGGTACCCCCCCATGATCCTGTTACACCCGGTATACGAAGATTATGTAACATACATTATATTAATATATATGATTTATTAGTTTTAATGAATACAGCGACTCAATGAAATAAATCGTATGTAATTCATTCAAGTATAACACAGATTGTCAATTTTTTGTATGTTGTATGTTTAACAGTAATGATTTTAATATTATCAAATAGTAAAAAATACATTTGTAAATAATTGTAAGAATATTGAAATAAAACTAATAGGGTAGAAACGCAATTTATAGAAGATTTTTTATATAAATAGCATATTTTTTATATAAAATTGATGAAAAAAATGAATTAATTATAATAACGTTTTGTTTGTTGAAGTGTGTTAAGTTATTGGTATGTTTCCTGATAACAATTACACGATATTTTGCAAAAAAAGTTTGAAAAAACGTATAAATAAATTACTTGGTAAACAAATTGCATATTCGTAATGTACGCGAAGAGGTACCACGAATTAAAAAAAGATACATCAAAATCCGTCAATAGACCCTTGATCTATGCTAAGCCCAGTCGGGCTATTTATTTTTCGATTGCAACAGACACTGGACCGCTAAATGGCGCCTGCTTACTATTTTACATCTCGCTATCATAAAAATACCGAGATGTACCAAATAGTCAAGGAATCCTCGTGTCGTTCATCACATGCCTACCTTGCACTGACGAGAGCCAACAGCTCGAAACTGCAGTCTGCAAGTGGTATGGGACGACTGGAACGAGAGCCCCTTTAAGTAGGATCAGTCTTTCGGCTGGTGTTTGTTGCAATCGAAGCATTAGCGTTTTGTTGGTAATATGTGATTATTACACTTAACGCGCCAGGCTTGTAACTTGTAATTCAGCGCTCGGCGGGGCACATAGCCCGGAGAGTAGCTGTTGGTTGCAGTCTGGTTACATTCCTTATAGTGAAATAAGGATTTTATAGAGGAGCTTGCGACTGAAATATTATGTTTTAATATATATATATATATATATATTTCTTCAATCTACCCAGTGATCATTACCAACTTATTTTAAAGCGGCAATTTGAAAATTGAAAATTTTTTCAGGAGTTGAATATTGTAAATTTTTAAAGTTTTCTTTTTCTAATTTCAGGATGTAAGTATAAATATGGCTTAAATTGTCAATATCTGATTTTTTTGTTTAGAAAATTATTTTCTTTATTAATATATAACATTTCTCAATCGCCAAGACTTTAGCATTATCAAAATCCATTTTATGTCCCGTAACTATGACGTGTTCAGTTAGTGCGCAAGATTTTACATTTCTTCTACAGTCACTTTTGTGACAAGTAATACGACTAGATGTTTGTCCTATATACGCACCATTGTAATTATTGCACTGATGGATGCGGTAAACAACATTTGAGAATTCGTTCGTTTTAAGGGGAGTTTTAATTTTACTATACAGTTTTGATATGGTTTTGATGTTTTTACTGGCAAATTTCATGTCCAACTGTTTAAACAAATTTATTAACTTAGGAGTGAGGGTTTCTAAATAAGGCAATGATCTGTGTATCGTTAAATTATTGTTTATATTCTCTGCATTATTATTATTGTTATTATCATTTGTATTACCATTATTGATTGTAATATCGTTTATATTACTATTATTAAAACCATTTATATTGTTGCTATTATTTGAAACATTCAAATTGGTAAAAACATGAGGAGTACTATACAATAGACGGTAGAAATAGAGGAGCAGTAACATATGAGATGCGCGTACTCACAAGATGGATGAACTGGGCATTGAGGGGCATGCGCATTTCGCATATACCTGAACAGCTGACTCGTATTTTTATTTTGGTAGTGTTTTCATAATAATAATCATAACATAACCCCAAATCACTCACTCCTAACAGATTACTTCATAAGGATCGTAAGTGAACGTGCAGTACTGCAATATTTGCGCAATACAAGTTTTGATTGAAGTGCAGACTTACTTAGTTCATACATAAAATGCCGAGGGGTTGTATGCCTTTTTGTGAAAATCGCGAGCCTAAACATGGTGTGCGTTTTTTCAAGTAAGTACCTATTGTCATTAATATGTACAAATATCTCTTAAGTTTCCTTTCATTTGGATTTAAGGTATCGGATTTATGCTAGGTATATAGTAATTATTTTTAGGTATTTTGTTTAAGGGTATTTATTTTGTCACTTCAAAAAATTTTGGGGATAAATTCAATAAAAATAGCATGCAAATTTATTTTATAGTTTTATACAGGATAAATTGTAAATTATAAAAATAATTATTAAATAGTAAATAAAATATATAGGTGTGCTGTGAGAAGTATGTCATATTTATTACGAAAATACATAATTTTGTAGCGGAATGCATTTACCTTATGTATTGTATAGGGTCAATGCCAGAAGGCGACAGTCCTGGCTACGTGCCCTCGGAAGAAATGAAGATGAATAAATAAGCATACGTAATGTGGCTTGTTCAGATCATTTTTGCGAAGAAGACTTTCTGGATGTTGGATCCTTGAAAAAAGATGCTGTACTGACACAATTATTGAGACTAGAAGGACGTCCTACCCTAGTCTCAAGCGGACTCGTTTAGACCTGTAAGTTATTTTAACAATGTTTAACCGTCCAATAGTTCGGCAAATCCATAATGACAATGTTTATTATAGCGTTCTTGATGAACACGACCGCCAGTAGGGTCACCTTGTACAACCCAAGAACTCCCAGAAGAAGAGTTTGGAAATGTACAAATTTCTGACCTGGCAAGTTAGTATTATAACTGCTACAAAGAATAATAACTATAAGTTTACATTTTAGGCCTTCTACATCCACGATGGGTGCACAACATGACAATTCTGAAGATAGGTAAGATGATAGTATACCTAATGTATTAACTTTTGCAAATGTAAAATTGAACTTTTCTCCAGAACATCTGTTACTCGCATCCTGGTCGTTCTGGTACTGCTCTTGTTAAAAGAAAATGGGATGCTAGTGAAGGTCAGACATCCTCTAGCGATTCAGCGAGATTGAAAGGATCTCCTAAAAATAGACAACGTTTACTAAGACTGGATCATGCTTATAGGTAAGTATAAACTTTGTAGTTTTTTAAAACAAATTCTATATAAGGTTTATTATAGCTGGAGTCCAAGAAAAATGAAAACAACTTTAATTGAAACCCGACAAATTAAATCAAATCTTAGATTGCAATTGAAGACCTCAAAACGAAAAATTCAACGCCTCAAGAACAGGGTGAACGGGTGAAGACAATAACTGGTCAGGTGTTGCAATTTATTTGTAAAATAAGAAAGAATATGTTACCAAGTTACTTATATAGCAAAATAATATATGTTGGATATATTCATGGTCATAATACTCGTAGGAAAAATGACTTTTATATTGAATGACATAATTTATCGATAATCACAAAATCGCTATTTTGCAAAGGTTTCCAAGAATATGATAGGCTCGCACACATAATAAAAATGTGTAATACTTTCAGACAGTATACAAATTTATGCACTGAAAATATATTATCTAATCCTATATAGTACGTAATAGTTACACTTTGCATACCTATCCTCATATGTACTTACATCTTTTTTTAGCTTAGCAGTAGTTAGTATAGCTTCTTTCCTAAAATATTTTTATTATTATAATATATAATAATGTAGATATGTAAATTCTGTTATATTAAAAAAAATATCTGTCTTGTAGAATGTACTATTTTTTTCCCTTTTTGTACTATAATTAGCAACTGCTAATAAAGATTATTATTATTATTAATAACAGTCATTTGTGATCTTATACATATAAAAAAATGTATAGTTTGTTCAAATTGTATAAAAATTCAACGAATCTAAGGCAGTTTTGTCAACATAATATTTTAATAAACAGTTTTCTTCTTTGAAGTGTTAGATTTTCAATGTTCCATCAGTTTGTACACTAATGTAAAAAAATACACTTCACTCTTTTATGTAGAAGTTGCTCCCCCCGCTGCCCGAACTTTTTATTATTGCAGTTATATTTACTATGATGAAAAGTTGCCTGACAAAACTTTCAATAATGGGTAAGTATGGTGGTAGATCAGGGCTGCAAAGACAAACATTGACTTCTATTGAATAATCCGTTGATTGTTGGAAATGTCAAAGATATCTTTTGTTCAGAATGAATTGTATTACAATAAAAAAAACAGAAAAATTTTAGAGGGTGTTAATGAACTTTGCAAGTTTATTCCTTTAGAATATATAGATATTTTCATAGTTTTCTCATTCATTTTTCACGTTGGGGCCAAAATCTACAAGATCCAGTTCTGTTCTTAGATCAAATTATTAAGAGCCGGTCCTGCCTGTGTTATGCGCGTGCTCACGAATGTCTTGCGCAGTAGTCAATTGGGGTGAATTTATTAACACTGTATTGCTCCAGAGTTACTGATTGCTCCCAGTGAACTCTATTGCTCCTCTATTTACTATATATATCTCTGTGTATTAAGCGGATTGCAGATGGCGCTTAAGCAGCTCCTACCAGTAAGCCGCGAAATTCAAACATATTTATAATTGATTACATATGCACACAAAAAGAAAGTGTCAAGTCCAGCAGATTAGATCATCATACTTTCATGTATTTTGATGCTCTGAATTCGATTCTGACGTCAAATTTGTTCCATCGGGTCACAGTTAATTTCAAAAAAGTGTAATGTGAAAGGTTTTTTTTGCTATTTCTTGAAGTTTAAAAAAATTGCGAGGCAATAATTTGACGTCAGATTCGAATTCAGGGCATCAAAATACATAATAGTATGATG
This sequence comes from Leptura quadrifasciata, assembly GCA_963675555.1. Taxonomy (NCBI): domain Eukaryota; kingdom Metazoa; phylum Arthropoda; class Insecta; order Coleoptera; family Cerambycidae; genus Leptura; species Leptura quadrifasciata. The sequence goes on along the minus strand of OY776681.1, from coordinate 53,248,761 downwards.
GTCTAATCTGTCGGACTTGACACTTTCTTTTTTGTGTACCTGTATTAGCTGCTCACGATCGGTACGAAATATTCAGTAATTATGTTCACTTTTTGTAAAGCAACAGAGTATAATGAAGACAGTGGCATATTTTAAATAAATTCATATATAAAAGTTTATATTAAAAAAGTGTCACACCATTCAATTGACTGTTTTGGTCAGAAAAGAATTATAAACATTCCCTGAATTCTGAAGTGAGTGGCTCATATACTCTATCTGCTTATATGAATTTTCTTAAATGAAAAAGATAATAAACACAATCATATGAAGCTGTATTATATTAATGTAAAAAAATTGCAGACAATAGAAGCAAAGACAATATTGATTAATATTATTAAAACTATAATTAAGAAAGGTACAATAAAAGTCTGGACATATATATAACAAGAAACTACTGCTTTGTCATGATCGACAAACTTAATTATACTTTATTGCTTAATGGAAATGGCGCCAGTAGAAAGTGAAAATTAAACATTACGTTGCCTTTACAAGATTCGACTCGACTGCAGTTAGATTACTAAAAAGAACCAAGTTTTAAATAGCAAGTAAACCAATGACTTCGGAATAGGATAGACAAAGCATCCTCTTGGTTTGTTGTCTATCATTTATTTGTTTACATTGCTTTAAAAATAAATACTGGTACTCAGCAGTCTATTGGCTAAAGGCACGTGGGTATATGTGCACGCAGTCCCTCTCAACACGTTTTGTTTACAATCCAGTTGCAGCGTTGGCCGCCATTAAAGAGTTTGTGATAAACCGAAGTTAAACGTTGCAATTACAGTGGTTTTGTAGTGTTTGTGAAGACAGAATTTGTTATTGTGAATAAACAATGGGAAAATATTGTGTTGTATGTAGATGTCTCTTTAAAATTGGAGTTAATCGATCTTTTCACAGGTAGGTGAAATTGTCTCATAAGCGTAACCTCGGGTTGGAACGACAAATGAGTATAATTGTAAATATTCAGTGCAATAATAATATTGGAAGTATAGAAAATGTTTTTATGTTTTAAAATTGAGTAATATAGTTAAATGAAAATAAAGTTGAAGGGCAAAATGAAAAGATATTATTTAAAAGTGTAATATTATATTATTTGTACAATTCCAAGGAATATTAAACGCCGAAAAATATGAGTCTGTTGCATTTTGAAACATTTGGGAAGTCCCAGTGGCCGAGTGGTTCTTATAGAATTTGCAGTAGTATCTGACTTACCAAGTCCATTTAAGGAAAATGTACAAGTTGGGTAAGTTATCATTTAAAAAAAGTAGTACATGATGGGAATAATTATAACATGTTTTTATTTTTTCTGTTAGTAATGCAGTAAAAGAAAAACTGTATTAATCATTTTGTTTATGTGACATATATCTATACCAATTTATAAGTGTAAATTTAATATTTAAATAAATCATTTAATAAAAAAGCAATGTTATTTATATTACTTTGAAGTCAAACTAGAAGAGAAATTAATATATTAATTATACGAAATAATCACCCTCGTTAACATATACGCCACTGGCAACGAGTTCCAAAACAAACAAAACTATCTCCATCCTTTTTTAATAATGTATGAGCACAGTAGAGAATTCTCTACTGTGGTATGAGATAGTAGGGAAACACAACTACTCATGTGTTAATGCATAGGACATGCTTTGTATATCCTATTCTGAAGTCATTGAAATAAACGCTTAATCAAAACGCAAGTTCACGAAGATACAACGAACTACAGAATAGAATTGAATTATAAATATGTCTTACTTTTATTTATAACTGTTACGTTAAAAGTTACGTACATAATATGCACTTTTCGTGGTCCATCAACAAACATTACCTAGAATTATAACTTGTGACACCGTTAACTTAAAAATTTGATTTAATGTTTTTAATAAATGTAAAAATGTACTTACAGTATTTTAATTTGAAAGATAATATTACTCCAGAGTAAACTAGAAGTGACAAATATTACTCTGAATTTTTTTACTAGTGTTTGCAAGAATAAATAATAACCTTCCTTTGTAGGTTTTGCTGTTATTAGGAGCTATTTCTTCTCATAAATTAGTAGTGGGATTTTGTTTAGGAATGGAATTAGCCTCTAATTCAGCCATTACGTTTTGCCGACATATCATATGTATACTCATTTTTACATTGGGATCTGTAGCTGGAATAGCAATTGGAATGGTCATTTCAAATATTCCTAGTGGACTAACGAACGTGGTTATTCCATCATTACAGGTAAATATCTTAGCTCACATAGATATTCATTGTATATTTGAGAGACTGTTGTACATATAAAAATACTCTTGATGTGAAATTGATAGGTATGTATTGAGGAAATATTTTAGCCATAGGCGTGCGCACAGTAGTTGTCAATGCACACACTACTGTCTGAAAAACTGGTTACTCAGTACAATCAGATCTATTTGACATTATCTGCAGATTCAGAGGCTTTTTTTATTCCCTCACAACGGATATTGAAAAAATGTATAAGCAGATAAAAATCCCGCTCAAGGACTGTGGTACTGTGGTGCTCTATATCTTGCCACTAGATGTCTGGTGGTAATTGGCAAATGAATCTTTAGACTCCTTTTTAGCATCTAACGCACTTTTAAACTAATGTTATATATAAAGTCTCTATAAATTGTCTTCTTACAAAATCCCTAGGTGCTTGTTATCTAGTCTCAGGTACATCGCCCTGGAAATCCATGGATTTTCGGATGCATTCATGAAAGCCTTTGGGGCGGCACTCTATCTCCGGGTCTTATATCCAGATTTTTAGTCAAAATTAAAAATGGCGGCGCCAATATGGCTGACGACTTTTGTCATTTAGGTCCAAATCGATCAATATCGATATTTGGCGGTTTTCGGGGTCGCGGATTACGAATTTCTAGCCAAAAATGTAGTTCAATATAGTAGACGACTTTACCGTTTATGATCCGATTCGTCTCAAAAACGATATCTGAGGATTACAGCATATCAAAAGACTAAAACATAAAAAATAAAATTATATTAAAAAAATATTTAAAGAAAAAGTTTTTATTTAATGCTCTAAAAAGTATAGAAAATAAACTTTGAAGTAAATCAAACCCAGCAATCTCCTTTACACGGGAAAATCTCGCGACAAGCTTTTATATCATAAAAAAAATTATATAATGTAACAAAATGATGGGTTTGATTTCTCTTCAAAGTTTATTTTCTACTTTTTAGAGCATTTAAATAAAAGCAATTTTTAAAAATATTTTTTTATATAATTTTTTGCAGTATTTGCTGATTAATATAAATATACAATTTTATTAGCCAATTTGCATAAATAACCGTCACAATCGAACTTTGCACCCTCAAATAAATTTATTATATATATTATTATTATTATTATTAGCCGTTACTCGAGTCCGAGTATAAAAATGTTACAGTCGATAAATTGTGTACAATAAAAAACAAGTAAAAGGTGTAGTCTATTGTAATTCCCATTCATCTACGGTGCACACGACTATGGCTATAGAGGCCAATTCGGGAGAGCACATGTCGACCGCAGTCAGGACAAACATAGACCTGGTTAGGTCTTGGATTCGGCCTTCTTGCAGCCACATTTCCTTGATAGCTGGCCACAACCCCTCGCCATTCGGTTCTGTCCACTGCAAGTTGTTCCCATTGCTCGTCTGCAATACCGCAAGATTTTATATTTTCATGGAGAGCGTCTTTGAACCTCTTTCGTTGACCGCCACGCCTTCTTCTACCGCTTAGCAATTCACCATATAGTGTACATTTAGGAAGGCGGTTATCATGCATACGATGAACGTGACCTGCCCATCTTAGGCGTGCTCTTGAAATAAGCACCTCAATTGGAAGGCTGTTTGCTCTCCTGAGTACTTGCACGTTTGATATGTGATGGAACCAACGGATTTTCATCATACTTCTGAGGTGTCTTTGCTGAAAACGTTCTAATTCTTTCGCATGACGACGGTAAGTGACCCAGCTTTCACATCCATATAGCAGTGTTGGAATGACAACTGCTCTGTAGACAGCCATTTTCGTTGACAAAGCAAGGTCGTGGTTGTCAAATACTCTCTCTCTAAGTCCCCAGAGCGCTCTAGATGCAGCGTTAATTCTATTGCGAATCTCGCTGTCCATGTTTACTTTATCATTAACAACGTTGCCTAAGTAATTGAACTGATTCACCACTTCAAGAGAATTTCCGTTAAGTGTAATGTCTATTTGGTTCACTTGATGAGGAGTTGACATAATCTTAGTCTTTCCAATGTTGATTTTAAGTCCCAAGGAATCATAGCTCTGGGCATACACATCTAAAAGTTCTTGAAGTTCTTCCGGCGTAGAGGCTAAAAGTGCACAGTCATCCGCATACTGGAGATCACAAATGAATCGTGTGCGTGTCTTCGTGAAAGCTCTAAAGCGCCCTATGTTAAAGAGACCGCCATCAAAACGGTATCTGAGACCTTTTCGTCTGACTGTCAGTTTGTTGTCAACAATAATTGTTAGAGCAGTGGTAAACAAATTAAAGAGTAGGGGTGCCAGGACACATCCCTGCCTAACTCCAGTGAGGGTTTGGAAAGGTTCGGTTGCCTCATTATTATACATAACCTGGGCGTTGTTGTTTGTATGTAGACTGCGACATACTTCCACAAATTTTCTAGGGATACCTAAGCGGAGCATAATTTTCCAGAGCACTTTCCTGTCCACCGAGTAAAACGCCTTGGTTAAATCAATAAAGGCCATGTGAATTTCTCCTTGATGTTCGAGTGCTTTTTCTTGAAGCTGTTTAAGTGTGAAGATTAGGTCCGATGTGCCTCGGTTTGGTCTAAAGCCACTCTGTATTTCAGGAAGTAACTTTTCCATACAGGTGTTAGCCTATTTGCCATCGCTTTAGTGAGTATCTTCCCTCCAACAGCCAGGAGAGCTATACCCCTGTAATTTCCACAGTCCGCAGCGCTCCCTTTGTTTTTGAAGAGGTTGATTAAAAGTCTATCACGAAACTCCTGCGGAGCTTGACCACTTTCCCACACGACATCAAACAGTTTTTTGAGGTAGGGTATGAGCTCTGACGACACAGCTTTAAAGATCTCAGCTGGGAGTGAGTCGACGCCGGGAGATTTGTTATTTTTTAGCTGCCCAATGGCGGTTAAGATCTCTTCCGTTGTTAGTGGTTTATCTAAGTCTTCGAAGGTGTCATATTGAGGGATAAGATTTATAATATCGTGATCGGCTTGACTTTGCTGGTTAAGAATGTTAGAGTAGTGTTCTTTCCATCGGGCTCTTATTTCCTGGTATTCTTTGAGGAGATTTCCATTTAAATCTTTAATAGGGCACATATTTTTCCGACTGGGGCCGTTATATATAATATTTATAGCATCTCGCGCTTCAAAATTTGCGATTTCTTGAAAAATGAGATGCTGAACGGATTTCGTTTTTTTCCTTATAAATTAATAGTAAACAGGTCTTAGAAACTATACTAACTTACTCGGGAGTAAGTTAGGTCCATCATCGATCCCCTTTTTAGGGATGGCGCACAAAAAAAATGGAACTATTAAAAATTGAAATTGATACAAAATCAAATTCTAAGAAAAAAAGGTTTCATATAATTTAATAATAGTTACTAAAATATAGCAACCTGGAAATTACAATTTTACGTACAGAAAATGGGTACCCCCAAATGCTCTTCGGTTAATAAATAGTAAGTTATACAATACATTTCAAATAAATTTGGATATATATTGCTTTTTGCAAAAAACGCAAAAACACATCTGTTGAAATAAAACGTTCAATCACTTTTTAAGTTGGTATCTCTGTTATCAATAGGATGTGTTGGCACTCCATCTATTTTGTATTGTAGAGTAGTAGTTAGTAGTGGTTCGTATAACACTGTGGCGTGCAGATGCGTATTAGGTTATGTATTGATTTTCGTTAATATACCCTTTTTTGTTTACACCTCTTGTATTGATTTCAGTTAATACTCTAATTAAAGCATATTGAGATTATTCTGCACTGTAAATTCACGTAATCTCAATATGGTAGCAGAGCGTGGTTCGCGTGTGGAATAAGTGTTTTTATTTCGGCGTGGTTGCGTGGTATGTATTGCTTTGGTGAGCACGTGGATATCGGTGGCGAAACGCGAGTTTAGTAAGTAGTAGTTTCGCTCATTCATTGTTGAATAAGCATGGAATACCATGGAATTGAGAAACTACGAGGTGCCGAAAATTGGAGCATTTGGAAATTTGCAGTAAGAAATCTTCTGCGAAGAATCGAGGGAGCGTACGAGGTATGTGTCGGTGACATTACGAAACCGACAGCACTAGCAGCAAGTGATAATGTAGTAGAAAAAGATACATACAAGGTAAGCCTGAACACGTGGGATAAAGCGGATCGTACGGCAAGCCAAATTATCGTCAAAACGGTGGAAACCAAGATAATGGCGCTGTTGGTGACGTGTGAATCGGCACGAGAGATGTGGATTAAACTGCACAGTATATATGAACAGCAAACTAAGCAGGCGGCGCACACTGCTCAATCTGAATTTTTCTCGTTCAATATGAATAATAATGACGATATGGTGACGCATATAGCAAAATTCGAGGGATTAGTTTTGCGAGTGCAACAGTTAAACGTAAAACCAGATGAGTCATGTTTGATGGTGAAGCTCTTGGACACTCTTCCAGATGACTATGAAAGTCTTCGACAGGCGTGGTGGGCTCGAACGGAAAATACACAAACTTTTACTAATTTAATTCAAATTTTAACATCTGACGAGAATCGGCGGAAACAGCGAGCTGAAGAGCAGGAAGAATTAGTAGCTTTAATGGCGGTCAAATGAAAAAGCCATGAAAGGAGCGTACGTGGTGGCGCCAGTAGTGAACAAAATCAACAGGCGAAGAGATCCGTCGGATCTACAACCGGGAAAAGCAAAGAAAAGAAATCTAATTTTAAATGCTATGGTTGCGGCGAGAAAGGTCATATTCGTCGGAATTGTCCTAAGAAACAGATAGGACAAAAAGACAATAGTGCGCGGAACCGTGGCGGCAGTGATCAAGCTTTTATAAGTGAGGTTATGAATGCCGAACTTGACAATAATGACTGGATTGTTGACTCTGGTGCAACAGACCATATAACATGTCAGAGATAATGGTTTTCGACGTTTGAGTCGGAGCCTGTAACAATAAATATCGGTAATAAATCCACGATGGGCGCGCTTGGCAAAGGAACTATTAAGTTTGAAGCCGCTGTAAACGGAAAGTGGCTGCAATGTCACATAGAGAACGTTTTGTTCGTACCAACTGCGCGTAGAAATTTGTTTTCAGTTTGATGTGCTGTTGACAAGGGCTTGAAGTGTAGTACGTCAAAAACCAAAAACTTTTCATCAATTTCTAATTGATAGTAACCCTCGGATAAGTCAAATACAGAAAATACTTTTTTGTTTAGCAATTCTGAGCAAATTTCATCAATTGTTTTTCCCAGTCTGGGTTTACGAACAATTTGTTTATTCAGATCTGATGGATCCAGGCATAATCGTAATTTACTACTTGCTTTTCTACAATGACCATTCTGTTTATGCTAGCTCGTGGGTCCATCTCATCGACTTTTACAATTGCTTTTCTCTTACGAAGCCTATCTAATTCATTTTTTAATTGTTCCCTAATAGCTATTGGAATTTTTGTAGGGGGGTGAGAGACGGTTTCAAACTTATCATGAGTTGTGATTTCACATTTACCCGGAAATCTCCCTGACCCAGTAAAAATGTCTAAATTTTCATTTACGAATTTTTCTTTAGCTCCAAGCTGTTTGCTTACATTTGCATTGTTGACCCTTTTTATTAATTTCAAATGTGTACAAGTTTGACCGCCTACAAGAACCTAACTTGCACCATCAACAATTACAAAGTCCTCAAATACATTTTTGTCTTTATACTTAATATTTAGGTTAACTATTCCAATGGGTTTAGATACCGTACCCTCAAATGCTTTTAAAACATACTCAGTTGGTCTTATCTTAAAACTAGTCTTAAAACTTTGAAAATTTTTTAAAGGTACCTATAACATTAACATCTGCCCCCGTATCTAATTTCCCTTTAACTTTTCTATTTTCTATCTCTAGGTATTCTTCCCACAAATTTGTATGTCTACATACCTTGCTATTACAATTGCATAAACTTACGTCTACACTTCTTATTAAAATGTCACTCGAACTCGAACTATCATTATCCATATCTTCTTTTTCCAAATTTTTTACATTTCTTACTTTGCATATGCTATAGCAAAATGATTCTCTTTGCCGCATCCGTTACATTTCCTTCCATAGGCCGGGCATTCACGTGGTCCATGTGTTCTTTGGTATCTTCTACAAGTAAATTTTTCGTTAGGCTTGTTGCTGTCACTATCAAATTCTTTCTTTTTAAACTTGGACTTCTTCACATATCCTCTCCTTCGGACTGCATTCACTTCGCCTTCTGATTGAAATTGTAAATTCTGTGATTTACTCTGCTCGCTCATTCTACAAAATTGGATAGCCTTGTCTAGTGTCAACTGATCAATTCTTAAAAGTGCTTCTCTGGTGGTAGAATCCCTAATACCCATAACAATCTTGTCTCGGAGAGTTTTATCTTCTGCGGTTTCATTGGGATCTATAGTATTGTAGTTGCAACTTTTTACTAGATGTCTGCAATCTGTTAGAAGGTGTTCAAACGTCTCGCCATCTTTCTGAGTCCTCTTTAGAAAATTATATCGCTCGAAACATTCATTGACCCTAGGATTCACATATTTGTCTAATAATTCAATCATATATGCATAGTCAGTTTCATGTTCAGCTGGTACTACGAAGGTTGACATTATCCGGGCGGAATCACGATTAATTTGGCTGGGGCTTTACACTTAATAGAATGATTCACTGTTCAACACGTCTTTATTTAACAGATGATTTATAATATAAATTGGGTACAGAACATAGACTTAAAGACTAAACTGAACTTTGTCAGAATACCAATTTTGACAGTGCATCTGTTCACCCTGGTCGTTGGATAGGTAGAAGACGTCCGATGATGAAATGGTCACCTCAGTCACCAGATTTGACTCCTCTAGGCTTTTTTGTCGAGGTATTTGAAGACGAAAGTTTATGCAACTACTAGAGTCATTGGATGATTTACGACAAAGGGTTGTTCAAGAATATCAACACTTAACGCCACAAGTTTTTAGTAATGTTAAACAGATGTTTGAAACGTAGCTGTATCATAGCATGAAGGCGAATCAAAGTCAGTTTGAACACCTAATAAAGTAATTTTTGGTATTGAATCGTTTATTACTCTAAATCATTCTTAAATTTAAAATAATGCGTAGTACCCAAACTGTTCACTTTCTACCTTCAAATTCATACATTTTTATAATAAGCTCTTTAAGAGGAAACTAATGCCCTAAAAAAGATGGGGTGTGGCATTTAAAAAAATTGTATCGGTGGTTCTGATGATGAGGAGTGGAGCTAATCCTAGGTCTATTTACAAAAGAAAGTGTATCCCCATATTGTTGTATATGGCTCCTTAACTAAAACTTAAAATACTTGACAGCAATTTTCCATGTTTTGATTGTACCCCATATTCACCCCTATATTAAGCCCGTGTTTTAATTTAAAAAATTTCAAAATAACCGAATTCATAACCGTAATTACCTTTAATTGCAAAGAAAATTGCTGTCAAGTATTTTGAGTTTTAGTTAAGAGTCATATAAATATTTTTACGGTAAAAAAAATCTTATTTAGACCATTAGTTCTGACATTGCACACACCCTCTGCAAAGAATAGCTTGCTTTTAACGACATTGCAAAACACATATTTGCATATTAACTCTTAAGTTGGACCTGGTAGTCAGACGTGATCAAAAATTGCTGTCAAGAGTATTGTTGGAATTTTCAACATCTGGAAACATGTATCACATGGACAGCAAACAAGCCCTTTAACATCCGATGTCAAATTTCAACTCTAATTTGATAAGAAACCGCTCTGGACACTTTGAATCATATATTTTTTATTTATTTTAAGTTGTACTTCATTATAGATTAATTAATGCTAAAAGCGGATCAGACCGGTCCTTTAATTCATGCTAATCATGGCGCCCTGCTTTTTCTAAATATTACATCAACTTCTTTCCTTAGTGAAAAGGGGGCCGGTGATCATGAATATGCTCGAACATCATTTTGGTTCCAGTTCGCCCCTGTACACAGGCCACTGTGCATTGTATGACTATTTGTTAGTAATTAAAATAATAAATCATGAATGAAGAAATCGATCGATATAAATACAACATGCTGCAGTGTACGACAAGAATATGAAATATTATATGAAATTTAAATCAATATAATCAGCTTATCATTATTAAACCATCTTCCTTCGGCTAAAGGGGTAACCCTTACCTATCCGAGGAATATATTAACAGAACTAAGGATTAAGTTCTGTAATTGACTGTTCTGGGTTCTTGAATTTTTGCTTGAACAGTATCTGCGAGTACCCTACATTTCATGGTATTAATAGTTTTTCTTAATGCGGTAGAAAACTATAATTACATCCTGCATATCAAGTCAAAAAACATAAATATATCACCAATATACTTTAGCGAAACTTGTTATCTACACACAGAAGAAATAGCAAAAAAGTTTTTAATACAAGTAGTTTTACAGGGCTGGATCAAGGTGAATTTTGCTTGCAGGCAAAACTACCTCTGGCGCTCCCCATAATTTAGAAAATATGTTGCTTTTTCGATTTGGTCGCCCTTTCATTTTTTTCGCTCCCTCAATTATTTAACTCTTTTAATTTGTTCGCTCTTCCAATTTTTTTCACTCTTTTTATTTCTCCCCTTAAAATTTTTTCGCTCTTCATTTATGAAACTTTTCAATTTTGGCGCCCTAGGCAGCCGCCTTCACCTGCGCTTTAATCCGGCCCTGTAGTTTTAAAAATAATTGTTCAGTCTCACTTTAATTATAACAGTATTTTACATTTCTTAGAAAATACAGTGTAACAGATTTACAGAAATGGCAACATACTGAAAATAGGGAATGAGGTTTATATTAAAATATAGCAGGTTAACAGTAATTTTTTAAATATTAAATTGCCGGACCCACGAGAAGGTGGGAATGGTTCCCGGGGTCCGGCGGGCCTCCTTAATATTATACATTTTGCAGGGGAAGGGAATTTCCATTTTAATATTTTTCATTTAAAAACATCAATAAATGTTTTTCTTATATCTGTTTAATTTATTTGCTTCATATGGCGTTGCGAGGGGGAGGGGGGCTGAAGTAAACGAATGCAAGTAAGAAAACAAAAATTAGGTACAGAGAGTCGGATATACGACTCCAAGCAGCATGCTTCACACTTCATTAAATATTATCGGTATTGTCGCGGCAAACGGTATTGTAAAATGCGGTCTCAGTGAGACAGAACATATTTGTCACTGAGACAGAAAGTCGAGAAACTTTGATCCGTGCACCAATAATATAACAATCATCTGTGTCGCTTTTAAGTAAGCGATTTTTGTTTTCTTTCTCGTACTCGTTTACTTCGGGATATATAACGTCGTTTTGTCGAATTTGCACGTATAGAATAAATTCACCAAAAAATAATTTTAGGGTCTTGCTGGTGGTACCTTATTATACGTAACACTAAGTGAAATAATACCAAGAGAAAGAGCTAGGTGGCACCAACAACATGATAAGAGGGCAGCTGGCATTCTTCAATTTTTGTCTGTTGGATTTGGATTCATTCTTATGACGACAATTAGCAAATACTTGGGTAACATTATTTTGTAAATTCCTATACTTTTATTTAGTTATTTTCTTTCCAGAAACTGAGGGATGACCTAAATCGTTTTTAGTCATAAAATCATCCAATTTTTATTTATGTACTAAACAGTTGTGGATATGACTTGAGTTTTGTATATTTTTATTTTAGTAACTATAGGTAAATAGTTTGTAAAAATAAAAAGACTTAAACTTGAATAGTAAAGAATTAAGACGGAGACGAAATATATAATATATCTAGTTAAATGTTTTATTATTTTCTTTGTGCTTCCTTGCCACAGCTTTATTTAAATAAAATAAGAACTAGTAACAATCATAAATAACATCTTTTTAGTATAGAAAATACTACTAGGATCGCGTAGGTAGGCATATAGGGACTAGGCTTAAGGTGATGGTCGCCCGATGCACGCGACCAGAGACCGCGACCGGAGACATGTATCACGCGACAAGCGCCCAACAACAGGGAGGGCTACTCTCCCGATACACGCGACAGCGACACTCGGTTGTCAGTGTGTTATCGAACTTGTACTAGTGATGAACGACGCGGTGGGTTTTTACTCGCCAATTTTATTAATAATTCCTCTTCATCGAGTGAATATCCCGAAAACTTTGAGTTTTGTTCTGACGATGAAGCCATCACCTTGGCTAAGTGACTAACAGACTAAAGGTGCTCTCCCGATGCACCGGTGTAGTGGAATTAAATGGGAGCTCTCCCGATGCTCAGTCTCTGGTCGCTGTCGCTCGAGTAGATCCCTGGACTGGTTCGGTAGTGGTGACGCGACACCTTTTCCTGCCGAGTTGCGTCGCTGCAGTTTGTCTTCCTTCATCACTCGTACAAGTTCAACACCAACACACTGACAACTGTGTGTCGCTGTCGCGTGTATCGGGAGAGTAATATACATGTTTCCGGTCGCGGTATCTGTCGCGTACATCAAGAGAGCACCTTAAAGGTACACATGTAGCACGTGACAAGCAGAGACCAACGACACGGAGGGCTACTCTGAGTAGCGGTCTCTGCTTGTCACGTAGTACATGTCTTGGTCTCCGGTCGCTGACGTTTGCATCGGGAGAGCACCTTAACACTGCAGCGACGCGACTCGACAGGAAAAGGTATTGCGTCACCGTTATAAAACAAGTCCAGAGACCTTCTCGAACGACAGCGACCAGAGACAGAGGCACTTGTCTCTCGCATCGGGAGAGCTCCCATTTTATTCCACGAAACCGGTGCCCTGCGAGATATTTGTCGCTATATCTGGTCGCGGTCTCTGGTCGCGTGCATCGGGAGAGCACCTTTAGACATTTTGCAGACGCATGCTACAGATTTGTCTACCGGTTGGCGTCGGCGCGGCAGTGGAGAATTACTAAAATGCGATGTTCGTGTGTAGTCTGCTGCTAGCCATCTGAACGAATGCGGATCTCCCGAATTCTATGTTCACTTATACTCCAGTCGAATTAGCATTTTGACAAAAAAAATGTTTCAAGGTATAAGCCGAATCCAGGTTGTTCAGAATGATGGTAGGAATGTAGGGTTTCTTAGGCTTCAATTTTGTTCCTCCAGAGTACCACGCCGATAACGTGAACGAGCAATTTTTAAATAGTCGAGTCGAAAACTTTTGCAGAGGTTTCTATGAAAATCCCCCTATAAATTCCAGCTAGAATCATTCCTTGATATTAATTAATAAACAACGCCAGAGCGATTAAAAAAAAACCTTTATCTTAGCTTCTATTGGTCGTAAACTTTTTTTAATTCGTGAAAAAATGTCAACTATCAGATGCTTTTGTCTGCATTTCGATACCAAGCTTCGCCGAAGAGGTATTCTATTTGTTTATAATGAAAAAAATAATACTAAATTTGATAATTGTTTTCAACAATTTAAAATCAATACTTCATTTGGTTCTTTTTTGATATTGATAGTTTAATTTGCGCACCCGATTTCGCGTGCCTTTTCTATGTTACAAGAGCCTCCTTTTCCTGTGGAAAGAAGTATATGAAACATGTTTTTCTATTGTTTATTAACAATTGAAAAAACGGCCATTTTAGCATGTTTTTTGCAGTGACTCGTAAACAAATTAACCTATTTTGATGAAATAGGTCTGGTTTTATAAGTTTTTTCAAGGAGCACAAATTTTAAGAAACACTTTTTTTCTAAAATCATTAGTTTTTGTTAAAATTCGAAAAAAAACCATTTTCTCAGACCTTAATTGTTTAATAAAAAAAATTTCCGCGCAAAAAACTTAAAGCCTAAGAAACCCTACATTCCTACCATCATTCTGAACATTCCTGAATATCGTTCCATTGCTTAATTATTAAGTGTAAAAATATTTTTTTAAAGAAAATATATATTCCATTATTCATTTTTCGTCGAGATACCCCAATTAAAAAAATGAAGGTTCTATAAGTTCAATATTTGCCGAGAAAATGCAAATTTTTCCGGCGAAACGAATTTGAAGCGCCCGAGACTCGTTTTCGGCTGTGCGTGGCTGATTTGCCCCACCATCTCTCCCACACTGACCATCGGAGCAACGGTAACTTTAAACAATTGCCACATCAACAATTTTTAAATAATCGAGCCGAAAACTTTTGCATTGGATTTTTTTTATATTAATTATATTAATAAACAACCCCACAGCGAATTTTTTTAGACATCCCAGATTTCATAGGTTGTAAAGACTTTTTTTTTAATTCGTGAAAAAATGTCAGCTATCAGATGTACTTCGTTACCATATATCGCCGAAGAGATATTCTATTGTTTATAACGAAAAAATTATTGCTAGCTTTGATAATTATTGTTTTCAACAATTTAAAACCAATGCTTCATTTGGCTCTTTTAGGTAGATTTATCATCTACCTACTGCAGAGTGCAGCATATCACGATTTCGGGAAAATTTCACTATAGTTTCTTCGATTATGGTCCCCAGACCCCAAAAATGCCCCCGCCCCCTCAAAAGTTTTTTTTATATATATATGAAATAGGTCTTATTTTGTAAGTTTTTTCAAGGCGCACAACTTTTAAGAAACACTTTTTTCTTTAAATCAACAGTTTTTTCTAAAACTCGAAACAACCATGTTCTCACACCTTAATTGTTTAATAAAAAATTTTGACGCGCAAAAAAAATGAAGCCCAAGAAATTCTACATTCCTACAATCATTTTGATTATCCTGGATTCGGCTTATACCTAGAAACATTTTTTGTCAAAATTACCTCATTTTCATACTAATTCGACTGGAGTATTATCATACTCTTTTCAATTAAGTATCACTACGTTGTGTCATATTCAGGCGGACATTTCTTTCGACTTCATGACACATTGTATTTTAACGAAACTTGAAATATGAACCATGATAAAAAAAAATATTTGACCACTTATCGATGCCTAAATATCTAAATAATACTCACATATATAAAATTTTGCTTCCTTCGAGTTTGTGGCATTGGATTCCAAGAGAACGTGAAATATGAACCTGCTGCATGACGTCTGATTGGCGTGAAATTTTACATGGATGTACTGGGTATCGAATATGTGATCGTTTATCATAATATGCTAAAAGGCCAGCAATAATATTAAACATAAAAAAATAATTAAACAAAATTACGATGAAAGTTAATAAATAAGAATACTTGACCACTTAATGATGCCTAAATATCGAAATAATATTTATCTATATAAAATTTTACTTTCTTCGAGATCGTGGCATTGAATTTCAATGAAAATTAAAATATGGATCTGATATTGGTTACTGAATAAGCGAAATGAATTATATTAGTTATATTATTATATTATTAGTACACGGACATTAGGCAAATTTATGGGGAATAGAAGAAAAAAAATTATAATAAGCTGAAATGTCTATAATAGTTCCCACCCCTAAGAGGTAAGCTTCATTCCTATTTCACCCCCTTTAGGGACACCGCACTGGTTTTTCTACAATATCTTTTAAACGGTTTATGTTAGGGAGAAACATAAGTATAGAAAAAGGTTTGTCACAAAATTCTCTACAAAAAAGGTTTTGTGTTATGTATGGATATTTCTATTACTTTTTATGTTATTACATCTAAAGATTTACAGTTGTCAAATGTCTTTAAAAACTTAAGAAAAACAGTTCTTTTTGCTCATGCATTTAGTGGTAGTGACACAACGTCTGCTTTTTTTGGAAAAGGCAAACTCCACACTATAAATTTATTAAACTCGAAAACAAATTTACAAGAAGTTGTTAAAACGTTTAACAAATCAAATGCTACAAAACAGGATATTACTGAGGCTGAGGAAATATTTGCTCTTGCACTATATATAGCACAAAAAAATGAAACGTCAATAAATCATCACAGGTATGTTCTGTTTAACACCTCGGTTGGCAATTCTAGTCAAACGGTTACATTAGCAAGGCTACCCCGATGTTAGCAATTTTGCAACAACATTCGTTGCGGGTTTACCACCAAATTCAGGCTTGGCATGAAAATGTTTTAGAGCCAGAATAATGGGGATGGAAGAAATCCGGTGATAATTTAATACCAGTTTTGACTACTGAAGCAGCAGCTCCCTTATCAATGTTTCCGGCAAAAAGCGTTTTGTTACCTACCCCTAAGTTTGCCGTTGATTAATGTAAACACCCTTAATAATCTGCAAACGACCTATAGGACATGTTTTATAGAAAATTTAATTCTGAATATTTTTCAATACATCTATTTTTAGTCGCAAACTTCTCTATAAAATCCTTATTTTACTATAAGGAACGTAACCAGACTGCAACCAACAACTACTCTCCGGGCTATGTGCCCCGCCAAGCGCTGAATTACAAGTTACAAGCCTGGCGCGTTAAGTGTAATAATTGCATGTTACCATCAAAACGTTAATGCTTCGATTGCAACAAACACCAGCCGAAAGACTGATCTCGTGCCAGTCATCACACACCACTTGCAGACTGCAGTTTGGAGCTGTTGGCTCTCGTCAGTGCAAGTGTTAAAGAACGCTATAACCCCGATATACTTTTCGACGTTGTAACGAAATCCGACTTAGGAAATATTTCGTAAGAAAAGCGTGCTTCACGTAAAAACGCCGTGGAGGAGGTTTTTAATTCTTGGAAATATATTTTTGCTCTTCGGAGCGTTTTTTATGCCAAATTTTCGCTAACTCTTCGAGGAGCGTTAATTTGGTAAGTGTAGTAAATGTCGCTGCACAGGGACGTAATGTCGCCCCGACCACCCAATTTTGGAAAGTATTCTAAAATTGGACTTGAACTTCCAAATTTCCAAGATTAAAAACCCTTTTACGAATCCACGTTGTCAAGCACTGCAACTCTTACGAAGTGTTGAATATGAGGACAAGTTAATCCAACGACTATTCAAAGTATATCGGAAGTTATAGCGAAAATAGCCCTTAGCGACATGGGACCCCCATCATTTCCTAGCAATCGGATTTGACGGGGAAATGATGTGTTTTGACGGGGTTTGCCCTAAACCGGTTCCTCAGTGATTCGGAGTCAAAAAAGTATCTATACCATGTACTCACACGTGCATGGGATCTGCCTTGCCTGAACGTAAAATTTGTTATTGCATAATACAAACGAAGTAGATACGCTTCAAGCAATTTTAAGCTCCGAGGAGCGACCAAAATTTATGTGAATTAATAAAATACGTTTATAAGACAGGCAAGCATAAGCCCACCAAAAATTTCAGTTACATGAACTGTTCCTTGAATCTTTTTGTGCATCGTTAGCTTTTCAAACTGCATATTGGATGGTAGTTGGTACCGTATGAATCGTCCCGTTCCTCACCATGTGTTGTACACGGGTCAGACCATTGTTTGTTAACATTTTCTCTGAAGAAGTTGTTGTAAAAACATAAAATTTTTTAAAGATTTAATATACATTTTTTGAACTTTATATTGTCTTTTACTTGTGTTTTCTAACAAAATTTCCCTTTCAGATTTAATTTTAAGAGAGTGTTAAGCAGACAGTGTTAGATTTATAGTGTTACGACGTCTTCCAATTGATACCATCAGAGCCGCAGTTAAGCATAAACGACAGTAAGTATGATTTATCCATTAATCTCCGTCTGAAACAGTCACTTTGAACCCTAAAAATTTTGTGAACGTAATATTTTATTTAGTATTTAGAAAAGGTTGAGGAAAAAGAAAATTAATTTTTTCTTTTTCCTATTTTTTTCAATTTTTCTAAGTTTTTCGAGCAGAAAATACGTCCTTCAGACTTCCATCAAAAGCATGGATCGTTCACACAAGGTAGGCAAGTGACGACCGACACATTACTTGACTATTTATTTACTACATTTCGGTATCTTTGGGATAGCGACATGTAAAATAGTCAGCAGGCGCCATCTAACGGTCCAATGTCTGTTGCAATCGAAAAATAAATAGCCTGACTAGGCTTAGCATAGTTCAAATGTGCTTTTAGAGGGCGGAATATTAAAACATAATATTATTAGTCGCCAACTCCTCTATAAAATTCTTATTTTACTATAAGGAACGTAACCAGACTGCAACCAACAGCTACTCTCCGGGCTATGTGCCCCGCCGAGCGCTGAATTACAAGTTACAAGCCTGGTGCGTTAAGTGTAATAATTGCATATTACCATCAAAACGTTAATGCTTCGATTGCAACAAACACCAACCGAAAGACGAAAGACTGATCCTACTTAAAGGAGCTCTCGTGCCAGTCGTCACACACCGCTTGCAGACTGCAGTTTCGAGCTGTTGGCTCTTGTCAGTGCAAGGTAGGCATGTGACGACCGACACTAGGATCACTTGACTATTTAGTACATTTCGGTATCTTTGGGATAGCGACATGTAAAACAGTCAGCAGGCGCCATCTAGCGGTCCAATGTCTGTTGCAATCGAAAAATAAATAGCCTGACTGGGCTTAGCATAGTTCAAATGTGCTTGATCATAATCTGGACATGTTAAATAAATTCCTACACTATGAACATGTTACATAAATAGCTATTACAAAAAACGTATAAAAAATTACATTTCACTTATTTTTTAAAATTATTGAATCTTCATTTATTTATATAACATGTATAATGTATAGCATGTATTTATTTATATAGCATCTTCTGCATTATTTAGTATTTTAGCTACGAAAAAGCAACAACATATTGTGATTGCGTTGATGGATACATAATATATTGTTTATAATAATAATAATAATAATAATAATAAGCAGGAGGGGCTAACTTCCATCTATTAAGCCTTTGGTGAGTAGCGCCACCACTTACTCCAGCTAGGGGTGCAAAACCGAACCGGCAGCCCTAGTGGACCCGGGAGGGGAAAGCATCTTCCCCTCTGGTGTCGGTCGTGGGCCTGCTGGGCTAACCACCCACAGGCTCTAACCTTTGGTTCCGGCAGGCCGAAGACTGGGCCCCCACGATCGACCCCGTTCGGATAGGGGTCATGGGCAAGTTGGTGGGGCCCAACCGGATAGACCGCCCGTTGACGACGTACGCAATGAACAAGGACGCTTTGAGTGGACGGATGAACTGAGGGATGAGCTTCTGCAGTGTTATGAAAGCAGTGAGCCCGCGCGGAGGGGATACATGGCGCGGATGCATGCTCTGTGGTGTGAGAGGCTTCCAGAGCATAGCGCCTTCACTACACAAAATCTGCGTGACTATGTATCCCACCTTCGTAGTAGGGGCTACGTGAGGGCTGCTCCTGGGCCGGTGAATGAGGTGGCCGAAGAGCCGCCACATTCACCGGTTGAGGACGTAGCTCTCCTCGTTCCGCCAATACCAGAGGTCCTCAGTACCAGAAGGGGGTTACACCGTCTGAAAACCCCCGGGCCACAAGACCTGGCCAGAGTGGACGCTGAACTTCGTACAGCGCTACCAGAAGAGGCTGACATCTGGCACATAAATTTTGCCGTGTATGCCGCTGCTCAACGCTCGTCTCAGGTGGAGAGGTGAAATACCTCTTCCCCACAGGAGAGAGCGCCGCGGCGCATACAAAAGATGGAAGCCAAGATCCGGTCGGCGAGGTAACACGCATCCCGTATCCAATGTGTGATGGACTATATGGCGGCCAACAGGCCGTTCACGCCTAAAGTGCGTCGATTAGCCGCCAACATAAGACGCGTCCATCACACACTCAATGAGGCAGTGCTGCGAACCACCAAACAGCACTGTCTCGACAGGATACGGATGCTAGTGACTTGCAAAAAGCCACTAGTGAGGCGGGCGAGAGGGCTTGCGGAAAATAAACTGTTCCGCGAGAAGCCCTCGCGCCTTTTCCAACCGCCTCCGCGTGTTGTAGACAATTCGTCGACTGCAGATCAGGTGGAGAACTTCTGGAAAACGCTGTACGAGGAGAGGCTTCCACTCAACCGAGATTCTCCTGCCCTTGCACACTTTGAAGCCTTTTGTCAAAGGCTTCAGCAACCACAGGAAGTGTGCGAACCAATAACCCCAGAAGAGGTTCGTAGGGCTCTTGAGGGCTCTAAGAACTTTGCTGCTCCAGGTCCCGATGGGATAAATAACTTTTGGTGGAAAAAGTTATCGAGTACCCACCACCATTTGGCCAGAATTTTTAATTCCTGGTTGAATGGGGAGCAGCAAATCCCTTCTTGGGTTGTTGAGGGGCGGACAGTGCTGATCCCCAAGAACGGAGATTTGTCCAACCCAAAGAACTACAGACCGATAACCTGTCTAAACGCATGTTACAAGGTGTTTACACGCATTTTGTACATGCGGGTGCTCCACGCAGTTGAACCGGTTTACGAACGGATATATGAGCAACGAGGGTCGAAGAGAGGTGTCGCTGGCTGCAAGGAGAACCTGCTGATCGACAGATGTATCACGCAGGACTCCATGCAGTATAAGCGGAACCTCTCTATGGCCTGGATCGACTACCGCAAGGCATTTGACATGACATCACATGAGCTCATTGTTCACTTGCTCCGATGTCTTGTGGTACCCGGTCCCGTAAGGTGTATTGAAGAACTGATGCCGCTCTGGAGGACTCGCTTTACCATAACATCGGGTAACGATAGAGTCCAAACAGAGTCGGTAACATTCAGAAGAGGAGTATTTCAGGGAGATTCCCTCAGCCCCCTTCTGTTTTGCATCTCACTACTGCCATTATCCGTCTCGCTCCGGAAAACTCGTGGCTACAACTGCGGTACCCCCGGCGACAGGAGGCATAAGGTCACCCATCTATTTTATATGGATGACCTTAAACTTTATGCCTCTGGAGAGAGGGATCTCCAACAGTCCCTTAGGGTGGTACAGGAGTACACGCAGGCTGTCGGTATGCAGTTCGGGTTGGACAAATGCGCACTGATCCATCTCAAGAGAGGACGATGCGGTGAATATGGAGAGGACGCGCAGCTCGTGGATGGAAGCATCTTACACCATCTAGATGCCGGAGAGTCGTACAGTTACTTGGGTGTCGAGCAACGCTCCACCCAAGAAGTGAGTGTAGTGAAAAACGCTCTCCGCGGCAAGTATCAGCACCTACTCCGGCAGATCTGGTCTTCAGAACTGTCGGGGAAGAACAAGGTGTCTGCTACAAATATGCTTGCCGTTCCGATCCTTCTCTACTCTTTCGGAGTAGTGAAGTGGACTAGAGAAGAGGACTAGAGAAGAGCTGCGTCAACTCAATGTAGTAACCCGCAAGAAGATGCATCTCAATAGGAGCTTGCATCCTAAATCGTCCGTTCCACGGTTATATCTCCCACGACATCGGGGAGGCCGTGGACTCTTGAGCTTGGAGAGTCTCCATAGCAGGATGGTTCTGGATGGAGCATGTAAGGTCATCAGGAGTTCGGATCCCCTCCTCTGCATGGTCCGAGACCATGAAAATGCACAGGTAGGAGCTTTCCTCTTTAAGGCAGCACGGAGAGCAGCCGATGAACTTGGTCTCATCTTCGACGTCGAGCGGGTAAACCCCGACTCTGTCACCGAGTTAGAACTCGTTCGACTAAAAGCCCACATTAGAGCTGCAGAACACAACATCCTTCTGCAGCTCCATAAGGATAAGCCATTGCACGGGGTCTTCTATAAAAATATAGAAGACCTCGGCTTATCCGAAAGGCTGACCTTCGCCTTTTTAAGGTCAGCTGGGCTGAAGTCTGAGACTGAGGGATTCATAATGGCTTGCCAGGATGGTGTATTTAATACTCTCGTCCATCGACGTCGTGTCATGGGTATGGAGGTCCCTGATGTCAGCTGCAGGGCCTGCCGCAGGGCGCCGGAGACTGTAATGCACTTACTGTCGGCTTGTCCGACATACGCAGTCTCGGCCTATATTCATAGACACAACGCAGCATTACGAGTGCTTTACTATCATCTAAGGCACTCGTATGGGATAGACGAAACACCAGTGCTGCCTTACGTTCCGGGGGATATTGAGTCCGTTGTGGGCAATGAGAAGTGCCTAATTTATTGGAACTACTCGTTTCCCACCGTCAGGCAAATACAAGCCAACAAGCCTGACATAGTACTCCTCGACCACCAACTCAAGACAATGTATGTCGTGGAATTCTCAGCTCCCGCTGAGAGCAACATTGTCTTGAAAGAGGAGGAAAAACGGACAAAATATCGAGATTTGCTCTTCGAACTCCGCAGGCTTTATCCAGGCCATTCTGTTAAAATAGTGGTACTGATTATAGGAGCCCTCGGTGGAATGAGACAGACGCTGCTTTCAGAACTAAAGATCATACCGGCATGCCGAGATTCGGCAGAGATCTTAGCCGGCAGAATGCAGAAGGCTGCCATCCTCGGTTCATTGCCAGTCACTCACCCCACGGGCGTGGGGAGTGGCTATTGGTATTACCAGCTCCCCTCTGTGAGGGCCGGAGCCACAGAGTAAGGTGACTGGTTTTTTGTAAAAAAAAATAAATAATAAAAATAATAATAGCTCTCCTCGTTCCGCCAATACCAGAGGGCCTCAGTACCAAAAGGGGGTTACACCATCTGAAAACCCCCGGGCCACAAGACCTGGCCAGAGTGGACGCTGAACTTCGTACAGCGCTACCGGAAGAGGCTGACATCTGGCACATAAATTGTGCCGTGTATGCCGCTGCTCAACGCTCGTCTCAGGTGGAGAGGCGAAATACCTCTTCCCCACAGGAGAGAGCGCAGCGGCGCATACAAAAGATGGAGGCAAAAATCCGGTCGGCGAGACAACACGCATCCCGTGTCCAATGTGTGATGGACTACATGGCGGCCAATAGGCCTTTCACGCCTAAAGTTCGACGTATAGCAGCCAATTTATGACGCGCCCATCACACACTCAACGGGGCAGTGCTACAAACCACCAAACAGCACTACCTCGATAGGATACGGATGCTAGTGGCTTGCAAAAAGTCACTAGTGAGGCGGACGAGGGGACTGGCGGAAAATAACCTTTTTCGGCAAAAGCCTTCGCGCCTATTCGAACCGCCTCAGCGTGTTGCCGACAATCCACCGACCGTCGATCAGGTGGAAACTTTCTGGAAAACGTTGTACGAACAGAGGCTTCCGCTCAACAGAGACTCTCCGGCCCTGGCACACTTTGAAGCCTTTTGCTAACGGCTTCATCTACAACAGGAGGTGTGCCAACCAATAACCCCAGAAGAGGTTCGAAGAGCTCTTGAAGGCTCTAAGAATTTTGCTGCTCCAGGTCCCGATGGGATTAATAACTTTTGGTGGAAAAAGTTAACCAGTACCCACCATCATTTGGCCAGAATATTTAATTCTTGGCTAAATGGGGAGCAGCAAATTCCCTCTTGGGTTGTTGAGGGGCGGACTGTGCTGATCCCCAAGAACGGAGATTTGTCCAACCCAAAGAACTATAGGCCGATAACCTATTTAAACGCATGTTACAAGGTGTTCACACGCATCTTGTACATGCGGGTACTCCAAGCAGTTAACCCAGTTTACGAACGGATATATGAGCAACGAGGGTCGAAGATAGATGTCGCTGGCTGCAAGGAGAACCTGTTGATTGACAGATGTGTCACGCAGGACTCCGTGCAGTATAAGCGGAATCTCTCCATGGCCTGGATCGATTACCGCAAGGCATTTGACATGACATCTCATGAGCTTATTGTGCACTTGCTCCGATGTCTTGCGGTCGCCGGTCCCGTAGCGAGATGCATTGAAGATCTGATGCCGCTCTGGAGGACTCGCTTTACCATAACATCTGGTAATGATAGAGTCCAAACAGAGCCGGTAACGTTCAAAAGGGGAGTATTTCAGGGAGATTCCCTCAGCCCCCTTTTGTTTTGCATCTCGCTACTGCCATTATCCGTCTCGCTCCGGAAAACCCGCGGTTACAACTGTGGTACCCCCGGCGACAGGAGGCATAAGGTCACCCATTTGTTTTATATGGATGACCTTAAACTTTATGCCTCCGGAGAAAGGGATCTCCAACAATCCCTTAGGGTGGTACAGGAGTACACGCAGGCTGTCGGTATGCAGTTCGGATTGGACAAATGTGCACTGGTCCATCTCAAGAGAGGACGATGTGGGGACTACGGCGAGGACGCGCAGCTCGTAGACGGAAGCATCCTACACCACCTAGATGCCGGAGAGACGTACACTTACTTGGGTGTCGAGCAACGCTCCACCCAAGAAGTGGGTGTAGTGAAAAACGCTCTCCGCGGCAAGTATCAGCACCGACTCCGACAGATCTGGTCTTCAGAACTGTCGGGGAAGAACAAGGTGTCTGCTACTAATATGCTTGCCGTTCCGATCCTTCTCCACTCCTTTGGAGTAGTGAAGTGGACTCGAGAGGAGCTGCGTCAACTCGATGTAGGAACCCGGAGAAAGATGCACCTCAATAGGAGCCTGCATCCTAAATCGTCCGTTCCACGGTTATATCTCCCACGCCATCGGGGAGGCCGTGGACTCTTGAGCTTGGAGAGTCTACACAGCAGGATGATGCTGGATGGAGCCTGTACGCAGAGCAGCCGATGAACTCGGTCTCATCTTCGACGTTGAGCGGGATAATCCCGACTCTGTCACCGAGTTGGAACCCGCTCGGCGGAAAGCCCAAATAAAAGCTGCAGAACAAACCATCTTTCTGCAGCTTCATTCGGATAAGCCACTGCATGGTGTCTTCTATAGAAATATAGAAGAACTTGGCTTATCCGAAAGGCTGACCTTCGCCTTCTTAAGGTCAGCCGAGCTGAAGTCTGAGACCGAGGGAGTTATATTGGCTTGCCAGGACGGTGTATTCAACACCCTCGTCTATCAAAGTCGTGTCATGGGTGTGGAGGTCGCTGACGTCAGCCGCAGAGCGCCGGAGACGCTTATGCACTTGTTGTCGGCCTGCCCGACATATGCAGTCTCCGCCTATATTCAAAGGCACGACGGAGCACTACGAGTGCTTTACTACCATCTGAGGCACTCGTATGAGATAGACGAGACACCAGTGCTGCCTTATGCTCCGGGGGATATTGAGTCCGTTGTGGGGAATGAGAGGTGTCTAATTTATTGGAACTACTCGTTTCCCACGGTCAGGCAAATACAGGCAAACAAGCCTGACATAGTCCTCATAGACCACCAACTCAAGACAATGTTCGTCATAGAGTTCTCGGCTCCCGCGGAGAACAACATTGTCTTGAAGGAGGAAGAAAAGCGGACAAAATATCGAGACCTACTCTTCGAACTCCGCAGACTGTATCCAGACCATACTGTCAAGCTGGTGGTACTGATTATAGCTCTCGGTGGAACGAGACACACGCTGCTTTCAGAATTGAACATCATACCGGCATGCCGACAATCGGCAGAAGTCCTAGCCGGGAGAATGCAGAAGGCTGTCATTCTTGGTTCATTGCGTCTGCTCAGGGCACACGAGTCACGGAACCAGTGATCACTGACTCTACGGTGTAGAGAGTGGTTACTGGCGCTCCCAGCGTACCCTCTCTGGTATCGGAGGCAGGGAGAAGGACGACTGGTTTTACTTAAAAAAAAATATATATATATCCCTGTCGTCGTGGGAGCATTAGGAACAGTGCAAAAAGACCATTGCAGATATTTAGAAGATCTCCCATGCAAAGTTACTCCGTATCAGGTCCAAAAATTAGCCCTTCTTGGAACAGCACACATACTTCGGAAATTTTTGACCATCTAGGATCAACATTCCTGAGATCCCAGGTAGGGATCTGGAATGAAGGTGATGTACCCTTCCCAACGGATACTGGAAATACACCAACATGACCATCAATGGGGCACCAAACCCCCCGCAGAGCCTAATCCCGTTAATCGCCAGGGATAGGTGAATGGTTCCCAGTAGATAAACTGAGGAAGTGAATCGAACTCCATAATAATAATAACAGGTGTGGGGAGTGGCTGTAATTTTAATCGTCGGTGCGATTTCCGTGTGGTGCCGGAGGCCACGGAAGTCCTGTCCGGTATCGGGAAACTGAAAAAAAATAATAATAACAATAATAATACCCTAAAAGCCCAAGACCTGGCTAGAATAGACGCGGTCATCGATGAGGACCTCCCAGAGGATGCCGACATCTGGCAAATCAACTCTGCCGTGTACAACGCCGCTAGGCAACTCGTTCCTCGCGAAAGGCAAACCAATGCCTCTAGCGGAATCGAGAAAGCTAAGCGGCGGGTACAAAAAATCGAAGGCAAGATACATTCGGCCAGACAACACGCTTCTCGAACTCAGAGTGTGGTGGAACACATAACATCTGGCAGGGCATTTACGCCTAAAGTCCGGCGAGTGGCAGCCGGACTGAGACGCCAACACTACACTCTAAATCTGACAGTGTTGCTTACCATCAAGCAGCACTGTTTAGATAGGATTCGCACACTGATGGCAATAAAGAAAAAGTTGAACAAGCGGGTGCGAAGTATGGAACAAAATTCAATGTTCCGTACGACTCCCTCCCGTCTGTTCAAGGAGCCACAGCGTGTTGTCGATAATCCGCCGAATGTAGAAGATGTCGAAGGATTCTGGAAGGGAATCTACGAAACGACGCGTCCATTCAACAGCAGCACTCCAGCAATAGCACACTTCGAGGCTCTGTGTAACAGAACCTTTGGAGAGCAAGACGAAGTGTGCCCGGCGATCAGTACGGAGGAAGTCCAATAGGCACTTGTTGGTACCAAGAACTTCGCTGCTCCTGGCCCAGACGGCATTAACAACTGGTGGTGGAAGAAATTTCCATCCACCCACCGTCGTCTGGCGCGGGTTTTCAACTCTTGGTTGAACGAGGGGCAGCAGATTCCGGACTGGTTTGTCGAAGGACGTACTGTGTTAATCCCCAAGAAGGGAGATCTGTCCGATCCGAGAAACTATAGGCCAATCACATGTCTGAACTCCTGCTACACGTATCTTGTACGCTAGGACACTACGGCATGTTGATCCGGTCTTTCAGCAGATAAATGAGCAACGTGGTGCGAAGAAAGGCATGGCAGGCTGCAAGGATAACCTGCTGATAGACCGTTGTATTACACAGGACTCTGTGCAATATAAGCGGAATCTATCTATGGCCTGGATTGACTACCGTAAGGCATTTGACACAACATCACATGAGCTCTTGTTACACTTGCTCCAATGTCTTGCGGTAGCAGCACCACTAGTGAGATGCATAGAACTGCTGCCGCTCTGGAAAACTCGCTTCACCATAACATCTGGTGCACAGCGGGTTACCAAAGAGCAGGTAGCATTCAGGAGAGGAGTATTCCAAGGGGACTCCTAGAGTCCTCTCCTCTTCTGCATCTCACTGTTGCCTTTATCTGTTGAACTCCGCCAAGTCCGCGGATACCAATGCGGTCCACCCAGCAACCGGAGGCATAAGGTCACCCATTTATTCTACATGGATGACCTTAAACTCTACGCCTCCGGAGAGCAGAAACTGCAAAATGCTCTAAGGGTGGTCGAACGGTATACGCTGGCTATTGGAATGGAATTCGGATTGGACAAGTGTACAGTCGTCCACCTCAAGAGAGGACGATGCGGGGACTTTGCTGAAGAGGCGCAGCTCGCAGACGGAAGCATCTTGCGACATCTAGATGCCGGAGAGACTTACACATACCTGGGTGTGCAACAACATTACATCCAGGATGTGCAACAAATTAAGGAATCTCTCCGCGGCAAGTACAGAGGCCTACTCCGAAAGATTTGGTCATCCGAACTTTCGGAGAAAAACAAGGTGTCTGCCACTAATATGCTTGCCGTTCCTGTTCTGCTCTACTCCTTTGGAGTAGTGAGATGGACGGTAGATGAGCTGCGTCAGTTAGATAGAGATACCCGCAAGATGATGAATATCCATAGGAGCATTCATCCAAAATCGTCTGTTCCTCGTGTGTACCTCCCACGTTATCGGGGGGGCCGAGGACTCTTGAGTTTGGAGTGCATGCATGGCCGGGTAGTCCTGAGTATAGCATGTAACGTCCTTAGGAGCTCAGACCCTCTCCTGCAATTAGTGAGAAATCATGAAAATGCAGGAGTGGGAGCAGGATCATTCAAGGCAGCAAAGAGTCGCAGATGAACTCGGTCTCGTATTCGACATCAGGCGAGGAGGCCGGCGAGGTGCCGACCTAGAGTCGGTCACTGAGCTTCCGCCAAATCGTCTGAAAGCCCAGATTAAAGCCGCTGAACAGGAGAATCTGTTTAGGCGGCACGTCGATAAATCCATGCACGGTGTATTCTATAAGAACATAGAAACGCTGGGTTTATCGACCAAGCTGACGTTCGCCTTTTTAAGGTCAGCTGGGCTTAAGTCGGAGACCGAGGGATTCATTGTGGCCTGCCAGGATGGTGTTATTAACACCTTGGTCTACCGAAGCCGTGTGATGGGTGTAGGGGTTCCTGATACCAGCTGCAGGACCTGCCATCAGGCGCCGGAATCGCTCATGCATTTACTGTCTGCATGCCCGGTATATGCGATTTCGGCCTACATCCATCGCCATAACGCGGCATTACGAGTGCTTTACTACCATCTACGGCACTCGTACGGGGTAGACCAAACACCAGTGCTGCCTTACGTCCCCGGAGATATTGAGTCCAATGGGGGTAATGGGGTAGTGAAGCGCAAGTTATAGCCTCTCCTACTCAATTGTTAACCTCACCTTCGCGATGAGTTCAATTTGAACTTGGTGCACCCTGTTTTCACTAACGAGGCTCTAACGACCGAGTAAGGGCGGAATAACCCTTACCTTTTGCCGTGAGCACATCCACCTTCTCACGAAGAGTGCGGTAAAAATAACCCACCGCACATAAAGGTTGCTGTTGGAATCGTTTGGTTACCCTATCGTCGCAGTCTCCTTCTGTGCCATGGGACCACACCACTCGCCTTCCGCAACCGAGCTGGTCAGTTGCATACCTGCTCCAGCTAAAACTTCAAATGCAGCTTCGTTTTCAGTCGATTAAGGCTTTAAAAAATGATGGAGCGTTCAAGTGGGACAAAATCATCCGGAGGTAAAATACCCTCCCGATCGGATCTCCGGGGGAGGATGCCCACAGGGACACCCCATCGAATGTCGAAAAAAAAAAACAACGACAAGTTAAATCCAACAACATCGGCCTGAAAGAAGAACTGCTCTAATAGATAGAGAACTTCACCGACTCAATGTTGACGTTGCAGCTCTCAGCGAAACTCGATTTTTGGAGGAAGGCTCTCTCACAGAAAAGTACTACACCTTCTATTGGAAAGGTCTTCCCACCAATTCAAGAAGACAACATGGAGTAGGATTTGCCGTTCGGAATCAACTTGTATCCAACTTAACACAAGTACCACAAGGCCTATCCGAGCGTCTAATGCTGCTACGCTATGAGCTATCAGATGGCAACGCGGTAAATCTAATAAGCGCCTACGCTCCCACTCTGGATGCAAGTCACGAAACCAAGGAAAGCTTCTATCAACAGCTGGAAGAAACCTTCTGTAGAATACCTAAAACGGAACGACTCGTTATTCTTGGCGATTTTAACGCTAGAGTAGGGAGAGATGCAGACACCTGGCCAGGCATCATAGGCAATAACGGTTTGGGCAACATGAACGCTAACGGTCAACTACTCCTAACTAAATGCGCCGAACATGATCTAGTTTCTAGTTATAATAAACACCATTTTCCGACAAAAGGATAAATTTAAAGGCACCTGGCGTCACCCCAGATCAGGTCACTGGCATCTACTGGACTATGTTATCGTACGTAGGAAGCATCTCAAGGACGTCCAAATTACAAAGGCGCGCATTGATAGCGAATGTTGGACCGACCATCGTCCTGTTGTCTCTAAAATGAAAATTGTTATGAGACCCAAACACCGAAGAACTCAAGTAAAACGTAGACTCCGTCTCTGTATTAGTAAATTGCGTGACCAACAAACCGTCGAACAGCTAAAGCAAAAAGTTCAAGAGAATTTGAGTGCACTAGAAGAAACCAATTCTGTAGATGTCGCTGCTACCTGGACACAAATTAAAGACAGTTTAAAAAGTGCGAGTGAGGAAATCCTTGGCACTGCAGCAAGTAAAAAACAGGAGGACTGGTTCAATGATAATGAAGCTTTTATACAAGAACTTCTTGACCGCAAACATATTGCCTTCCAAAACGCTATCAACCACCCCAACGACTCATCAAAAGCAGAAGCTTTTACCCAATCTAAGTATGAAACGCAACGCGAAATCAGAAGAATAAAGAACGAGTGGTGGGCAAGCAAGGCCAGAGAAATTCAAAGGTACGCCGATTCACACGACTACAGGAATTTCTTTCAAGGAGTAAAAGCAGTGTACGGCCCCAGTCGGAAAAATATGTGCCCTATTAAAGATTTAAATGGAAATCTCCTCAAAGAAGACCAGGAAATAAGAACCCGATGGAAAGAACACTACTCTAACATTCTTAACCAGCAAAGTCAAGCCGATCACGATATTATAAATCTTATCCCTCAATATGACACCTTCGAAGACTTAGATAAACCACTAACAACGGAAGAGATCTTAACCGCCATTGGGCAGCTAAAAAATAACAAATCTCCCGGCGCCGACTCACTCCCAGCTGAGATCTTTAAATCTGTGTCGTCAGAGCTCATACCCTACCTCAAAAAACTGTTTGATGTCGTGTGGGAAAGTGGTCAAGCTCCGCAGGAGTTTCGTGATACACTTTTAATCAACCTCTTCAAAAACAAAGGGAGCGCTGTGGACTGTGGAAATTACAGGGGTATAGCTCTCCTGGCTGTTGGAGGGAAGATACTCACTAAAGCGATGGCAAATAGGCTAACACCTGTTATGGAAAAGTTACTTCCTGAAACACAGAGTGGCTTTAGACCAAACCGAGGCACATCGGATTTAATCTTCACACTTAAACAGCTTCAAGAAAAAGCACTCGAACATCGAGGAGAAATTCACATGGCCTTCATTGATTTAACCAAGGCGTTTGACTCGGTGGACAGGGAAGTGCTCTGGAAAATTATGTTCCGCTTAGGTATCCCTAGAAAATTTGTGGAAGTATGTCGCAGTCTACATACAAACAACAACGCCCAGGTTATGTATAATAATGAGGCAACCGAACCTTTCCAAGCCCTCACTGGAGTTAGGCAGGGATGTGTCCTGGCACCCCTACTTTTTAATTTGTTTACCACTGCTCTGACAATTATTGTTGACAACAAACTGACAATCAGAGGAATAGGTCTCAGATACCGTTTTGATGGCGGGCTCTTTAACATAGGGCGCTTTAGAGCTTTCACGAAGACACGCACACGATTCATTTGTGATCTCCAGTATGCGGATGACTGTGCACTTTTATCCTCTACGCCGGAAGAGCTTCAAGAACTTTTAGATGTGTATGCCCAGAGCTATGATTCCTTGGGACTTAAAATCAACATTGGAAAGACTAAGATTATGTCAACTTCTCATCAAGTGAACCAAATAGACATTACACTTAACGGAAATTCTCTTGAAGTGGTGGATCAGTTCAATTACTTAGGCAACGTTGTTAATGACAAAGCAAACATGGACAGCGAGATTCGCAATAGAATTAACGCTGCATCTAGAGCACTCTGGGGACTTAGAGAGAGAGTATTTGACAACCACGACCTTGCTTTGTCAACGAAAATGGCTGTCTACAGAGCAGTTGTCATTCCAACACTGCTATATGGATGTGAAAGCTGAGTCACTTACCGTCGTCATGTGAAAGAATTAGAACGTTTTCAGCAAAGACACCTCAGAAGTATGATGAAAATCCGTTGGTTCCATCACATATCGAACGTGGAAGTACTCAGGAGAGCAAACAGCCTTCCAATTGAGGTGCTTATTTCAAGAACACGCCTAAGATGGGCAGGTCACTTTCATCATATGCATGATAACCGCCTTCCTAAATGTACACTTTATGGTGAATTGCTAAGCGGTAGTAGAAGGCGTGGCGGTCAACGAAAGAGGTTCAAAGACGCTCTCCATGAAAATCTAAAATCCTGCGGTATTGCAGACGAGCAATGGGAACAACTTGCAGCGGACAGAACCGAATGGCGAGGGGTTGTGGCCAGCTATCAAGGAAATGTTGCTGCAAGGAGGCCGAATCCAAGACCTAACCAGGTCTATGTTTGTCCTGACTGCGGTCGACATGTGCTCTCCCGAATTGGCCTCTATAGCCATAGTCGTGTGCACCGTGGATGAATGGGAATTACAATAGACTACACCTTTTACTTGTTTTTTATTGTACACAATTTATCGACTGTAACATTTTTATACTCGGACTCGAGTAACGGCTAATAATAATAATAATAATAATATATATATAACATATATATATATATATATATAACATATATATATATATATATATATATATATATATATATATATATATATATATACATTGTAATTCCATTCGAACTATATTGTCAAGTAATATGATACCCTCATCGAGATAACAACTTCCTCGAATAATAAATTTGCACATGTGAAACGCTGGCATAGCGTTAATTCCTGGAATGCCTATGTCAGCGTCTACAACCAATATTATAAATACAGCCAAGACTGGCAGCAGAATCAGTTATGATACTCACGTTTCGCATATAGACATATATTTTTATTGTACCAAGTGTATTTAACCAAATATATAAAATAATTGTAAAAATCAATAATAAATGTTTTTAAAAAGTGAAAATAGTTATCAGTGATGTAAAATTGGCGCAGTTGGTGTAGGATCTGGAAAGCACCTGGAAGAGAAGCCTAACTGACGAAAAATCCCCGAAGAACAAGGAGCACCCCCAAAAAGGGCCTAACTTCAGAAAAAGGATCGCCGGAACAAGGAGAACTTTGACACCAGGTGGAGAATTCAAATCCCCCTTAATCAGAAAAGGACCAACGTCTACTAATGAAGATTTATATGTAAGTACTTATAGAATCATCTCGCTATTTAAGTGAAAATTAAATTAAATTAATAATCGTGCCGTATTTTGCACGTATTGTGGAAAGAACAGTTCTGTTGTCTATACGATTAAAGTAAAGTAAACCTAAGTTTTCAAATTTAAATTAGTTTATGCCAGTAACCACAAGAAATATGGCTCAACAACAGCAACATCAACCAGAACCAGAAGTTTTTGAACCATACAAACTGAGTGAAATATTTTCAATCGTTCCTGATTATGACGGTAATCAAATAAACTTAAACACATTTTTAAATTCATGTAAAACTGCTTATGAAATGTCAATTGGCAACCAAACGGTACTTTTAACCGCTCACATCAAAAACAAATTAAAAGGTCGTGCAGCTGAACTAGTGGACTCTAGAAATCCCACTTCATGGGAAGAAACTAAAACTCTTAGAAAATCATTTTGGAGATAGTAGAGACCTAACCTCATTAATACAAGATTTACAAAGGATGCGACAGCTTCCTAATGAATCTCCGCTCACGTTTATTGCGCGCTTACAAACGCATGAAGCGAAAATGCATGCTTCCGTAAATAAACAACGACTAACAGTAGCGCAAAAGCAGACCCAGACACTCAAGGCGTTACTCGTGACATTTCAAATATAATTTCAGTCGAACCACGAACTGAACAAATTACCAAACTTAAATGTCATCTAACTAACACGGAAGCTATACTGCTAGCTATCGAAATAGACAAAGACAAAGGTGAATTTCTTACCTCTATATTAAATGCAAATGCAATACCCAAAACCGTAAATCTTTCAGAGTTAAAATTAGAACCAATCCAGAATTTCTCGATAAACAAAATAGACGAAGAAAACTCTCAAATTTACGTGGACAGACAATACGAAATAAAAAACCAACTCCGCCTGGACCACTTAAACGAGGAAGGAAATGAACTAATAACCCAACTTTGTTTAGAATACGCGGACATTTTCTATCTTGAAGGTGACCAATTAACCTTCACTAATGAAATTAACCACGTAATAGATACTAATGACGCGAAACCGATATTTACGAAATCGTATCGATACCCCCAGATACACAAAGAAGAGGTCAAAACGCAGGTATCCAAAATGTTGGACCGAAATATTATTCGTCACTCTAGTTCCCCCTGGTCGTCCCCAGTGTGGGTCGTCCCAAAAAAACTCGATGCATCGGGGAAACAAAAATGGCCCGTAGTCGTGGACTACAGGAAACTCAATGAGCTAACTGTAGGAGATAAATACCCCTTACCAAACATTTCGGATCTCCTGGATCAATTGGGTAAATGTCAATACTTTACCACATTGGACCTTGCATCTGGGTTTCACCAGATCGAGATAGATCCAAAAGACATCCGAAAAGCGCCTTCAGCGTAGACAATGGCCATTATGGATTTGTCCGTATGCCCTTCGGAATTAAAAATGCCCCTTCCACCTTCCAAAGGGTTATGGATAATATCCTCGTAGGTATCCAGAACGAGAGAAGTCTCTTATACATGGATGATATCATCGTATATTCTCCGACAGTTCATGAACATATTTTCCGCTTCACCTAAGTGTTCAAACGCCTTCGGAATGCCAATCTAAAAATCCAACCTGATAAGTGCGAGTACTAACCAAAAGGAGATCAAATCCTTCCTCGGGCTGACAGGCTATTATCGCAGGTTTATAAGTAACTTCGCGAAACTATCCAAACCCCTCACCAAATTGTTACAAAAGGTTGTTCCTTTCGTTTTCGACTCAGAATGCAAAAAAATCTTTCGAGGAATTAAAGCAAACTCTCACTTCAACCCCAGTTCTTATCTACCCGAACTTTGACGAAACATTTCTACTCACCACAGATGCAAGTGCCTTTGCCATCGGCGCTATACTCTCACAAGGCCCTATCGGTAAAGATTTACCGATTACCTTCGCTTCAAGGACCCTTTGCAAAGCTGAAAGTAAATATTCCACCATCGAGCGTGAACTTTTAGCTGTTGTATGGGCCGTGAAACAGTTCCGTCCGTACATATTTGGTCCAAAATTCAAACTGATAACAGACCATAGACCCTTAACGTGGCTCTACTCTATAAAAGACCCCGGAAGCCGTCTAGCACGCTGGCGACTAAAGCTCGAGGAATACGAGTACGAAATCGAATATAAACCCGGTCTCATTAACAAAAACGCAGACGCCCTGTCTCGCATAAAGATAAACCACATCCGAGACTATTCTAACTTCCAAGCAGAATCCAAACTATTAACGTACCCCATTCAAGGAACCTCGACATCAGGAGAACCCGACTCTGACATTCAAAGTGACACAACAGACACAAACGAATAAAAGACCTTAAAAGAATTCAAAACCTTCACAAAGTTGTATAAAACAAAATCGCTTATCGATTACTCTAAGATCGAATTTTCGAATGGACAACTCCTAGACAAAACCAACAAAAACATAGTGACCTTTTTCCAATAAAACAATCCCGAAGATTTGCATTACAAAATCCTTGAAGATTTGTACGAAGAAAACACAGACTTTCGGAATATAGAATTAAATAAATTATCCAGTCGGTGCGGCATTGAAATTATTTTATCGTAGCTCTACCATATGACCCCGAAATAGTAGTTCAACATCTGTTTATCTCACTGTACAATAGTCGCGAAGCATCCGAGGACTCTAAGACGTACCATATTGAAAACAATATCGAGCTCCCTATCCTCGAAATTTTGCCATTCCTTTTAGCGGAAAAAGACGTAAAACTTAAAATATGCCAGAACATAATACATAATACATTTTTATTCATCTTTTAAGCTACATCGAGTGCAGATAAGATAAGTCAGGTATAATACAATAGGGTATGAATAGATACAATAATAAAATCCAATATTAAATAATAAAATACATTAAATAATAAAATAACATCAACAAGGGACAAAAATAGTTGGGTTTATTAATTAGTGAGACAGTGTAGAGGTCCCTTTGATGGCCTGGACGAACTCATCAATGGTGTAAAAACAGTTTGAGGAAAGATACCCTTTTAACTTTCTTTTAAATTTAAGGAAAGGTAGACATTTCAGGTCAAGTGGTAACAGGTTATACAGATGGGTGCCTGAGTATAAAGGTGACTTTTCATATTTAGAGTGGTAATGTTTGTTTTGGTATATGTCATTTTCCCCTCTGGTATTGATTGTGTGTATGTTAGAATGTTTATTTAGTTCAATTTTATTTCCATGAATGTGTAGCAGAATTTTTAGTAAATATATGCTGGTGACTGTTAGAATATTTTTTTCACGGAAGGTTGTTCTGCATGAGGTACGCATCTCAAGATTGAAGATCATTCTTATGACACGTTCTTGTAGAATGAGGATTCTATTTATATCCGGGGACCGGCCCCATACAATAATGTTGTATGAAATTACTGAGTGAAAGTTTGCGTAGTATACTGACATTATGGAATCTGTGTCTAGTTTATTTTTCAGGTTCTTTATAATGTAAAAGACCTTATTAAGTTTTTTGGCTGTAAAGTCGATATGTAGGTTCCAATTCATTTGGCTATCAACTATAGTACCTAGAAATTTGTAAGAACGTTACTAAAACACCCAATGATGATCAAATTCCCATTATTATCGATCAATACCATACCGGGACAGCCCATCTCCACCGCGGAATAGATGAGACCATTCGTCGCATTCGAGAAAAATACAATTGGCCAGGATTGACAAAGGACGTCGAAAATTTCATAAAATCTTGTAAAATTTGCCAAGAGACGAAAGTCTGTCGCAAAAACTTGGAAAGCCCTCTAGTAATCACGGAAACTCCCAAGTCCTCTTTCGAACGCATAAACATTGACGTTCTGGAAATTCCCACAAAAAATTACGCGCTTACAATACGCGACGAACTCACAAAATTTAGCCAAGCATACCCCATCAAAGATAAATCGGCAAAATCCATCGCAAACACTCTACTCGTTTACTTCCAACACTTTGGAACGCCTTTACGAATCCACTGCGATTACGGCCGTGAATTCGATAACGCCACTTTACAAGATTTATGCCTCCTTTATGACATAAAAATAACACAATCAAGTGTAGGACACCCCCAATCAAACGGTTCCTTAGAGAGGTTTCACTCTACCTTGTTAGAGATGATCAGAATACACATGACGGAACACCCCGACGAACACCCCTTCAACATATTACCTTACGCAGTAATATATTATAACAACTCCACCAATAACACTCATAGATTTACACCCTACGAGTTAGTCTTCGGACACACTCTAGCAGACCACCCGAGACACTATATAACCAAGAGGAACTTGTCACGAAATATATCAGACTTAAATAATCGCCTCTCTTATTATTATAAAGTCGCACGCGCGAGAACCGAAACACAGGAACAAAAAGCGAAGGTTCGATTTGATGCCCATGTTTCAAAGGAAACCCCCGAATATCAAATTGGTCAAAAGGTATATCTAAAAGTCCCAGATCAATGACAAGTTACGCAATAAATTTAACGGGCCATTTGAAATCCTGGAACTCCACAAAAACTCAGCCACCCTCCTTAACACAAAATCAAATAAAAAAACTAAAGCTAACTTTGACAGATTAAAAACATATTTTGAAGCCTAAATTACCATTACAGGTTCACCCTGCTGATCGGAACAGCCATGTCCCAGTACCAAATAACACCCATAAATAACACCGTCGGAGTCTACTATCACGACGAAACAAGGATAATAATTTCTAACGACAGATGGACTCTATTAGTCCACAAAAATCTATCAAGCCTCGAAGAAGCCTTCACCAACAATAACAAAATTTTAGAATCAATCGTTAATATATTCAATCGCGACACACGTAAAACAAAAGAATTTCTGCTCAAAGTCAAAACGCACATAACGCTTCTTAAACAAATTTCAAATTCTCTTAAGGTAAAGTTTGAAGAAGTGTTCATTAACATTAAATGATTCAAACGCGGTTTAATAAATGAAGTAGGTAGCATATTCAAAGCAATTACCGGCAATTTAGATGCTGAAGACGGGCAATTCTTCAGACAGTATCAATAAATTAAATAACGACCAACACCAAATTGAAAACCTCCTAAAAAACCAAATATCTGTTACTTCTACCGTCATAAAGACCTTTAACGAAACAGTTCATGACATGCAAATTAATATAAAGACCTTTAACGAGGACATGAAAAAGATTCAAACCGCATTTCATAAAGTAAATGATAGAGTCGCACTGGTTCAAGTCGAACTAAAATTTGTAGAAACGTGAAAAACTAACTGAAAGTTACCTGTACATTCAGAGTAACCTAGACGACATTTTAAATTCAATCACTTTTGCCCGGTTGAAAATAATACACTCTTCAATTATTGCACCTGAAAATTTGATTACCGCACTTCAGAAAATCTCTCAAAATCTAGTTAAAAATAATTTACCCCTTCCAGTAAAATACTCAAAAATTCCCCAATATTTGGAAGTTATTGAATTAGAAGCCTTTCAGTCAAAATCAGATCTTGTCTTCATTTTAAGAATACCATTAGTAGAACAACAGCTCTATACTTTGTATCATTTATACCCTATTCCGATTCTAGACAATAGAACTGGCCTACACCACGTTTTGTCATTTTCTCAAAAATTCATTGCGCGAAACGATGATTCGTTAATGTACATTCCTGTCAAAGATCTGAGCACATGCAAACAACTAGATGCTCGCAAGAAATTATGTTCAGACCTCTACGCCTACCCGATCGACAGTAGTGCAGCATGCGAAGCCCAGTTATTCAATAACTTCAGGAAAATTCCTTAAAATTGTGAAAGTTCTTTCGCCTACGGACAAGGATATAACGTTCAGAAACTACAAGACAATGTGTGGCTAATTATTGTCTCTGAACCTATCCATATCACTATAAACTGTAATCAAATGGACACAAAAATTATTAGTGTTAAATAGGAACACAATATTAAAACTCCACCAGGACTGTTACGCGTTTGTCGGCATGACAAATGTGCAAGCAGAAGGGCGCAACACTATTAACATTACAGACAATTCACATCCAGTGCTTATACCCTATGACTGTTGTAGTGACATTCCTGAAAAATTCCCACTACCCAAGTTAGAACCCATCCAGTTCGACCATCTAAATGTAGAGAATTTAGACATAGCCAACCACAAACTCGAACAATACTCCAGAGACTTGGACAAACTAATTAACGAGCCCTTTATAACCAAACATTTTTCTGTAAGTGTGTACATAACTATTGGCATCGCAATTTGTCTCCTCACT
Organism: Leptura quadrifasciata; assembly: GCA_963675555.1. NCBI lineage: Eukaryota > Metazoa > Arthropoda > Insecta > Coleoptera > Cerambycidae > Leptura > Leptura quadrifasciata. The sequence goes on along the minus strand of OY776681.1, from coordinate 53,209,368 downwards.
TCCTACATTGCTTGGAGATGTTACTTACATCTGACTCTTTAGGAAAGTAGTGCATTTTCACGTGCTTATTAGAATTTTTGCAATTCGCAACCATAGATCACTGAACACAGCATTTAAAACCCATAATGGGGAACATTCTCTTTTATTTTATCCGCCAGAGTGCACCAGCGTAATCAGTAATCAAACCAGCTTTTTTCCATGAACTCTATAGCACCTTTTTTGCTCAGCTCCGCTTTTAAAGTTTTAAACTATTTAATGATCAACTGCCGTAATCCTTTTTATCAATTTGGCTCATTTCTACGAATAAGAGATTGGGAAACTCTCGGAAATCGGGAAATGGTTATATATGATACAAGTGAAGAAAGAAATTAAACCGAGTACGCATGGCGTCATCTATTATATTGGATATAATAGGAATTGGCTTGGATTATTACTCATTCTTTTTATCAATTTAGCTCATTTCTACGAATAAGAGATTGGGAAACTCTCAGAAATCGGGAAATTTAAACAATTTAAAAGTTATAATATAACTTTTAAATTGTTGTTTAATGTCATTCTTAATTTGTATCATATATGATACAAATTGAGAATGGCATTAAACCGAGTACGCATGGCGTCATCTATTGGATATATTAGGAACTGGCTTGGATTGTTCTCCATTCAGGTTTAAAGTTCAACACTTCAACAGTCGTCGAACAAAAGAAATATTAGGTACTTTTGTTCGTCTTGAACAAACTGAACACAATCACTAAAACAGCCAATTGAGTTGATACTTTTCAAATTCTTGATTTCTATTGGTTGCTTACGAAACGACGTTGTTAGACGAACGAAAGCAGCTAAGATCTAGCTGTGATTTTGATATACACGCACTAAAACAGTTTATTGTGTTTATTCCGATTTATATTATTTGCAAAACATAACCTCTGACTTTTCCTTTGGCGTAAACGTCACGGGCGCAGAGACTTTTTTCCAATAATTCTATTATTTTGTAGATTCGGTGATTTGTTTTGAAGAGGATAATAATACATGTGGTAGAAAACCCAAATAATAGGAAAGAATATTCGTAGAATGCCACAAATAACTTTCAGACAATACACAGTGAGCATACAAAATATAAATAATAATGGCGTCACAGATTGTGGTACAAACGTCAATTTTGACTTTGGTAATGTTTAGGGATCGCAAGTGGCGACACAAGTGATGTAAGTTCAAACTAAAGACAAAAATTTTGTAAATACATCGGAGTTCCCATAGCCGGGAAGTTTCCTTCTCACTTAATGAGACAGCAGTATAATCACGCCCATACCCTTACCTTTGATTATACCGTCACCATCCAAGGTTTGTCACCATCTAAATTCCAGACTGCTGATTCTGGACAGTCTGAACTGTCACCTCCATCTGTCGGAAACAAAAACACTTTGGCGGTATCGTCTTAATATGGGTAGATATTTCGACGTTGGATCAGCTAACTTTAATAATACTTAATAATAATAGCTTTATTAATAGCATATGCTAAAAAAAATATCAATATAAAGAGAGGTAATATTACTTATCACAGCAGGTATATACACATTTATAACACAAAATTTTAGACTAAAATATTTTGTAGGTTAAATTGTTTTACTTAATAACACATAAAATTTATGACTACGACAAATAAAATACACAATAAATTAATCCTTCACACTATATATATATATATATATATATATATATATATCAAGTGTGCTTGTAGAGGGTAGAAATATTAAAACATAATATTTCAGTCGCAAGCTACTCTATAAAATCCTTATTTTACTATAAGGAATGTAACCAGACTGCAACCAACAACTACTTTCCGGGCTATGTGCCTCGCCGAGCGCTGAATTACAAGTTACAAGCCTGGCGCGTTAAGTGTAATAATCGCATATTACCAACAAAAGGCTAATGCTTCGATTGCAACAAACACCAGCCGAAAGACTGATCCTACTTAAAGGAGCTCTTGGGCCAGTCGCCCCATACCACTCGCAGACTGCAGTTTTGAGCTTTTGGCTCTCGTCAGTGCAAGGTAGGCATGTGGCGAACGACACGAGGATTCCTTGACTATTTGGTACATCTCGGTAGATGGCGCCTCCTTTCTATTTTACATCTCGCTATCATAAAAATATCGAGGATGTTATAGAGGAGCTTGCGACTGAAGTATTATGTTTTAATATATTTATGTATATAATAATAATAATAATAATAATAATAACAATAATAATAATATTCCCTCAGCCCCCTTCTGTTTTGCATCTCACTACTGCCATTATCCGTCTCGCTCCGGAAAACCCGTGGCTACAACTGCGGTACCCCCGGCGACAGGAGGCATAAGGTCACCCATCTATTTTATATGGATGACCTTAAACTTTATGCCTCTGGAGAGAGGGATCTCCAACAGTCCCTTAGGGTGGTACAGGAGTATACGCAGGCTGTCGGTATGCAGTTCGGGTTGGACAAATGTGCACTGATCCATCTCAAGAGAGGACGATGCGGTGACTATGGAGAGGACGCGCAGCTCGTGGACCGAAGCATCTTACACCATCTAGATGCCGGAGAGTCGTACACTTACTTGGGTGTCGAGCAACGCTCCACCCAAGAAGTGAGTGTAGTGAAAAACGCTCTCCGCGGCAAGTATCAGCACCTACTCCGACAGATCTAGTCTTCAGAACTGTCGGGGAAGAACAAGGTGTCTGCTACAAATATGCTTGCCGTTCCGATCCTTCTCTACTCTTTCGGAGTAGTGAAGTGGACTAGAGAAGAGCTGCGTCAACTCGATGTAGTAACCCGCAAGAAGATGCATCTCAATAGGAGCTTGCATCCTAAATCGTCCGTTCCACGGTTATATCTCCCACGACATCGGGGAGGCCGTGGACTCTTGAGCTTGGAGAGTCTCCATAGCAGGATGGTTCTGGAGGGAGCATGTAAGTTCATCAGGAGTTCGGATCCCCTCCTCTGCATGGTCCGAGACCATGAAAATGCAGAGGTAGGAGCTTTTCTCTTTAAGGCAGCACGGAGAGCAGCCGATGAACTTGGTCTCATCTTCGACGTCGAGCGAGTAAACCCCGACTCTGTCACCAAGTTGGAAACCGTTCGACTAAAAGCCCACATTAGAGCTGCAGAACACAACATCCTTCTGCAGCTCCATAAAAATAAGCCATTGCACGGGATCTTCTATAAAAATATAGAAGACCTCGGCTTATCCGAAAGGCTGACCTTCGCCTTCTTAAGGTCAGCTGGGCTGAAGTCTGAGACCGAGGGATTCATAATGGCTTGCCAGGATGGTGTATTTAACACTCTCGTCTATCGACGTCGTGTCATGGGTATGGAGGTCCCTGATGTCAGCTGCAGGGCCTGCCGCAGGGCGCCGGAGACTGTAATGCACTTACTGTCGGCTTGCCCGACATACGCAGTCTCGGCCTATATTCATAGACACAACGCAGCATTACGAGTGCTTTACTATCATCTAAGGCACTCGTATGGGATAGACGAAATACCAGTGCTGCCTTACGTTCCGGGGGATATTGAGTCCGTTGTGGGGAATGAGAAGTGCCTAATTTATTGGAACTACTCGTTTCCCACCGTCAGGCAAATACAAGCCAACAAGCCTGACATAGTACTCCTCGACCACCAACTCAAGACAATGTATGTCGTGGAATTCTCAGCTCCGGCTGAGAGCAACATTGTCTTGAAAGAGGAGGAAAAACGGACAAAATATCGAGATTTGCTCTTCGAACTCCGCAGGCTTTATCCAGGCCATTCTGTTAAAATAGTGGTACTGATTATAGGAGCCCTCGGTGGAATGAGACAGACGCTGCTTTCAGAACTAAAGATCATACCGGCATGCCGAGATTCGGCAGAGATCTTAGCCGGCAGAATGCAGAAGGCTGTCATCCTCGGTTCATTACGTCTACTCAGGGCACACGATTCGCGGACCCGGTAGTCACTCACCCCACGGGCGTGGGGAGTGGCTATTGGTATTACCAGCTCCCCTCTGTGAGGGTCGGAGCCACAGAGTAGGGTGACTGGTTTTTTGTAAAAAAAAAAAAAAAAAAAAAAAAAATTAATAATAATAAGACCTGGCCAGAGTGGACGCTGAACTTCGTACAGCGCTACCGGAAGAGGCTGACATCTGGCACATAAATTGTGCCGTGTATGCCGCTGCTCAACGCTCGTCTCAGGTGGAGAGGCGAAATACCTCTTCCCCACAGGAGAGAGTGCAGCGGCGCATACAAAAGATGGAGGCCAAAATCCGGTCGGCGAGACAACACGCATCCCGTGTCCAATGTGTGATGGACTACATGGCGGCCAATAGGCCTTTCACGCCTAAAGTTCGACGTATAGCCGCCAATTTAAGACGCGCCCATCACACACTCAACGGGGCAGTGCTACAAACCACCAAACAGCACTGCCTCGATAGGATACGGATGCTAGTGGCTTGCAAAAAGTCACTAGTGAGGCGGGCGAGGGGGCTGGCGGAAAATAACCTTTTTCGCCAAAAGCCTTCGCGCCTATTCGAACCGCTTCAGCGTGTTGCCGACAATCCACCGACCGTCGATCAGGTGGAAACTTTCTGGAAAACGTTGTACGAACAGAGGCTTCCGCTCAACAGAGACTCTCCGGCCCTGGCACACTTTGAAGCCTTTTGCCAAAGGCTTCATCTACAACAGGAGGTGTGCCAACCAATAACCCCAGAAGAGGTTCGAAGAGCTCTTGAAGGCTCTAAGAATTTTGCTGCTCCAGGTCCAGATGGGATTAATAACTTTTGGTGGAAAAAGTTAACCAGTACCCACCACCATTTGGCCAGAATTTTTAATTCTTGGCTAAATGGGGAGCAGCAAATTCCTTCTTGGGTTGTTGAGGGGCGGACAGTGCTGATCCCCAAGAACGGAGATTTGTCCAACCCAAAGAACTATAGGCCGATAACCTGTTTAAACGCATGTTACAAGGTGTTCACACGCATCTTGTACATGCGGGTACTCCAAGCAGTTAACCCAGTTTACGAACGGATATATGAGCAACGAGGGTCGAAGAGAGATGTCGCTGGCTGCAAGGGGAACCTGTTGATTGACAGATGTGTCACGCAGGACTCCGTGCAGTATAAGCGGAATCTCTCCATGGCCTGGATCGATTACCGCAAGGCATTTGACATGACATCTCATGAGCTTATTGCACACTTGCTCCGATGTCTTGCGGTCGCCGGTCCCGTAGTGAGATGCATTGAAGATCTGATGCCGCTCTGGAGGACTCGCTTTACCATAACATCTGGTAATGATACGAGTCCAAACAGAGCCGGTAACGTTCAAAAAGGGAGTATTTCAGGAAGATTCCCTCAGCCCCCTTTTGTTTTGCATCTCGCTACTGCCATTATCCGTCTCGCTCCGGAAAACCCGCGGTTACAACTGTGGTACCCCCGGCGACAGGAGGCATAAGGTCACCCATTTGTTTTATATGGATGACCTTAAACTTTATGCCTCCGGAGAAAGGGATCTCCAACAATCCCTTAGGGTGGTACAGGAGTACACGCAGGCTGTCGGTATGCAGTTCGGATTGGACAAATGTGCACTGGTCCATCTCAAGAGAGGACGATGTGGGGACTACGGCGAGGACGCGCAGCTCGTAGACGGAAGCATCCTACACCACCTAGATGCCGGAGAGTCGTACACTTACTTGGGTGTCGAGCAACGCTCCACCCAAGAAGTGGGTGTAGTGAAAAACGCTCTCCGCGGCAAGTATCAGCACCGACTCCGACAGATCTGGTCTTCAGAACTGTCGGGGAAGAACAAGGTGTCTGCTACTAATATGCTTGCCGTTCCGATCCTTCCCTACTCTTTTGGAGTAGTGAAGTGGACTCGAGAGGAGCTGCGTCAACTCGATGTAGGAACCCGGAGAAAGATGCACCTCAATAGGAGCCTGCATCCTAAATCGTCCGTTCCACGGTTATATCTCCCACGCCATCGGGGAGGCCGTGGACTCTTGAGCTTGGAGAGTCTACACAGCAGGATGGTGCTGGATGGAGCCTGTAAGGTCGTCAGGAGTTCGGATCCCCTCCTCTGCATGGTCCGAGACCATGAAAATGCAGGGGTAGAAGCTTTTCTGTTTAAGGCAGCACGCAGAGCAGCCGATGAACTCGGTCTCATCTTCGACGTTGAGCGGGATAATCCCGACTCTGTCACCGAGTTGGAACCCGCTCGGCGGAAAGCCCAAATAAAAGCTGCAGAACAAATCATCTTTCTGCAGCTCCATTCGGATAAGCCACTGCATGGTGTCTTCTATAGAAATATAGAAGAACTTGGCTTATCCGAAAGGCTGACCTTCGCCTTCTTAAGGTCAGCCGGGCTGAAGTCTGAGACCGAGGGATTTATATTGGCTTGCCAGGACGGTGTATTCAACACCCTCGTCTATCGAAGTCGTGTCATGGGCGTGGAGGTCGCTGACGTCAGCTGCAGGGCCTGCCGCAGAGCGCCGGAGACGCTTATGCACTTGTTGTCGGCCTGCCCGACATATGCAGTCTCCGCCTATATCCAAAGGCACGACGGAGCACTACGAGTGCATTACTACCATCTGAGGCACTCGTATGAGATAGACGAGACACCAGTGCTGCCTTATGCTCCGGGGGATATTGAGTCCGTTGTGGGGAATGAGAGGTGTCTAATTTATTGGAACTACTCGTTTCCCACGGTCAGGCAAATACAGGCAAACAAGCCTGACATAGTCCTCATAGACCACCAACTCAAGACAATGTTCGTCATAGAGTTCTCGGCTCCCGCGGAGAACAACATTGTCTTGAAGGAGGAAGAAAAGCGGACAAAATATCGAGACCTACTCTTCGAACTCCGCAGACTGTATCCAGACCATACTGTCAAGCTGGTGGTACTGATTATAGGAGCTCTCGGTGGAACGAGACACACGCTGCTTTCAGAATTGAACATCATACCGGCATGCCGGCAATCGGCAGAAGTCCTAGCCGGGAGAATGCAGAAGGCTGTCATTCTTGGTTCATTGCGTCTGCTCAGGGCACACGAGTCACGGAACCAGTGATCACTGACTCTACGGTGTAGAGAGTGGTTACTGGCGCTCCCAGCGTACCCTCTCTGGTATCGGAGGCAGGGAGAAGGACGACTGGTTTTACTTAAAAAAAAAAAAAAAAAAAAATAATAATAATAATAATTGTTGTAGACAATCCGCCGACTGCAGATCAGGTGGAGAACTTCTGGAAAACGCTGTACGAGGAGAGGCTTCCACTCAACCCAGATTCTCCTGCCCTTGCACACTTTGAAGCCTTTTGTCAAAGGCTTCAGCAACCACAGGAAGTGTGCGAACCAATAACCCCAGAAGAGGTTCGTAGGGCTCTTGATGGCTCTAAGAACTTTGCTGCTCCAGGTCCCGATGGGATAAATAACTTTTGGTGGAAAAAGTTATCGAGCACCCACCACCATTTGGCCAGAATATTTAATTCCTTGTTAAATGGGGAGCAGCAAATCCCTTCTTGGGTTGTTGAGGGGCGGACAGTGCTGATCCCCAAGAACGGAGATTTGTCCAACCCAAAGAATTACAGACCGATAACCTGTCTAAACGTTAAATGTTACAAGGTGTTTACACGCATTTTGTACATGCGGGTGCTCCACGCAGTTGAACCGGTTTACGAACGGATATATGAGCAACGAGGGTCGAAGAGAGGTGTCGCTGGCTGCAAGGAGAACCTGTTGATTGACAGATGTGTCACGCAGGACTCCATGCAGTATAAGCGGAACCTCTCTATGGCCTGGATCGACTACCGCAAGGCATTCGACATGACATCGCATGAGCTCATTGTTCACTTGCTCCGATGTCTTGTGGTACCCGGTCCCGTAGTGAGATGTATTGAAGAACTGATGCCGCTCTGGAGGACTCGCTTTACCATAACATCGGGTAACGATAGAGTCCAAACAGAGTCGGTAACATTCAGAAGAGGAGTATTTCAGGGAGATTCCCTCAGCCCCCTTCTGTTTTGCATCTCACTACTGCCATTATCCGTCTCGCTCCGGAAAACCCGTGGCTACAACTGCGGTACCCCCGGCGACAGGAGGCATAAGGTCACCCATCTATTTTATATGGATGACCTTAAACTTTATGCCTCTGGAGAGAGGGATCTCCAACAGTCCCTTAGGGTGGTACAGGAGTATACGCAGGCTGTCGGTATGCAGTTCGGGTTGGACAAATGCGCACTGATCCATCTCAAGAGAGGACGATGCGGTGACTATGGAGAGGACGCGCAGCTCGTGGACGGAAGCATCTTACACCATCTAGATGCCGGAGAGTCGTACACTTACTTGGGTGTCGAGCAACGCTCCACCCAAGAAGTGAGTGTAGTGAAAAACGTTCTCCGCGGCAAGTATCAGCACCTACTCCGGCAGATCTGGTCTTAAGAACTGTCGGGGAAGAACAAGGTGTCTGCTACAAATATGCTTGCCGTTCCTATCCTTCTCTACTCTTTCGGAGTAGTGAAGTGGACTAGAGAAGAGCTGCGTCAACTCGATGTAGTAACCCGCAAGAAGATGCATCTCAATAGGAGCTTGCATCCTAAATCGTCCGTTCCACGGTTATATCTCCCACGACATCGGGGAGGCCTACACAGCAGGATGATGCTGGATGGAGCCTGTACGCAGAGCAGCCGATGAACTCGGTCTCATCTTCGACGTTGAGCGGGATAATCCCGACTCTGTCACCGAGTTGGAACCCGCTCGGCGGAAAGCCCAAATAAAAGCTGCAGAACAAACCATCTTTCTGCAGCTCCATTCGGATAAGCCACTGCATGGTGTCTTCTATAGAAATATAGAAGAACTTGGCTTATCCGAAAGGCTGACCTTCGCCTTCTTAAGGTCAGCCGGGCTGATGTCTGAGACCGAGGGATTTATATTGGCTTGCCAGGACGGTGTATTCAACACCCTCGTCTATCGAAGTCGTGTCATGGGTGTGGAGGTCGCTGACGTCAGCTGCAGGGCCAGCCGCAGAGCGCCGGAGACGCTTATGCACTTGTTGTCGGCCTGCCCGACATATGCAGTCTCCGCCTATATCCAAAGGCACGACGGAGCACTACGAGTGCTTTACTACCATCTGAGGCACTCGTATGAGATAGACGAGACACCAGTGCTGCCTTATGCTCCGGGGGATATTGAGTCCGTTGTGGGGAATGAGAGGTGTCTAATTTATTGGAACTACTCGTTTCCCACGGTCAGGCAAATACAGGCAAACAAGCCTGACATAGTCCTCATAGACCACCAACTCAAGACAATGTTCGTCATAGAGTTCTCGGCTCCCGCGGAGAACAACATTGTCTTGAAGGAGGAAGAAAAGCGGACAAAATATCGAGACCTACTCTTCGAACTCCGCAGACTGTATCCAGACCATACTGTCAAGCTGGTGGTACTGATTATAGGAGCTCTCGGTGGAACGAGACACACGCTGCTTTCAGAATTGAACATCATACCGGCATGCCGACAATCGGCAGAAGTCCTGGCCGGGAGAATGCAGAAGGCTGTCATTCTTGGTTCATTGCGTCTGCTCAGGGCACACGAGTCACGGAACCAGTGATCACTGACTCTACGGTGCAGAGAGTGGTTACTGGCGCTCCCAGCGTACCCTCTCTGGTATCGGAGGCAGGGAGAAGGACGACTGGTTTTACATTAAAAAATAATAACAATAATAATAATCCGGCAGGCCGAAGACTGGGCCCCCACAATCGACCCCGTTCGGATAGGGGTCAAGGGCAAGGTGGTGGGGCCCAACCGGATAGACCGCCCGTTGACGACGTACGCAATGAACAAGGACGCTTTGAGTGGACAGATGAACTGAGGGATGAGCTTCTGCATTGTTATGAAAGCAGTGAGCCCGCGCGGAGGGGGTACATGGCGCGGATGCACGCTCTGTGGTGTGAGAGGCTACCAGAGCATAGCGCCTTCACGCCACAAAATCTGCGTGACTATGTATCCCACCTTCGTAGTAGGGGCTACGTGAGGGCTGCTCCTGGGCCGGTGAATGAGGTGGCCGAAGAGCCGCCACATTCACCGGTTGAGGACGTGGCTCTCCTCGTTCCGCCAATACCAGAGGGCCTCAGTACCAGAAGGGGGTTACACCGTCTGAAAACCCCCGGGCCACAAGACCTGGCCAGAGTGGACGCTGAACTTCGTACAGCGCTACCAGAAGAGGCTGACATCTGGCACATAAATTGTGCCGTGTATGCCGCTGCTCAACGCTCGTCTCAGGTGGAGAGGCGAAATACTTCTTCCCCATAGGAGAGAGCGCTGCGGCGCATACAAAAGATGGAAGCCAAGATCCAGTCGGCGAGGCAACACACATCCCGTATCCAATGTGTGACGGACTATATGGCGGCCAACAGGCCGTTCACGCCTAAAGTGTGTTGATTAGCCGCCAACTTAAGACGCGTCCATCACACACTCAATGAGGCAGTGCTGCGAACCACCAAACAGCACTGTCTCGACAGGATACGGATGCTAGTGACTTGCAAAAAGTCATTAGTGAGGCGGGCGAGGGGGTTTGCGGAAAATAAACTGTTCCGCGAGAAGCCTTCGCGCCTTTTCCAACCGCCTCCGCGTGTTGTAGACAATCCTCCGACTGCAGATCAGGTGGAGAACTTCTGGAAAACGCTGTACGAGGAGAGGCTTCCACTCAACCGAGATTCTCCTGCCCTTGCACACTTTGAAGCCTTTTGTCAAAGGCTTCAGCAACCACAGGCAGTGTGCGAACCAATAACCCCAGAAGAGGTTCGTAGGGCTCTTGATGGCTCTAAGAACTTTGCTGCTCCAGGTCCCGATGGGATAAACAACTTTTGGTGGAAAAAGTTATCGAGCACCCACCACCATTTGGCCAGAATATTTAATTCCTGGTTAAATGGGGAGCAGCAAATCCCTTCTTGGGTTGTTGAGGGGCGGACAGTGCTGATCCCCAAGAACGGAGATTTGTTCAACCCAAAGAATTACAGACCGATAACCTGTCTAAACGCATGTTACAAGGTGTTTACACGCATTTTTTACATGCGGGTGCTCCACGCAGTTGAACCAGTTTACGAACGGATATATGAGCAACGAGGGTCGAAGAGAGGTGTCGCTGGCTGCAAGGAGAACCTGTTGATTGACAGATGTGTCACGCAGGACTCCATGCAGTATAAGAGGAACCTCTCTATGGCCTGGATCGACTACCGCAAGGCATTCGACATGACATCGCATGAGCTCATTGTTCACTTGCTCCGATGTCTTGTGGTACCCGGTCCCGTAGTGAGATGTATTGAAGAACTGATGCCGCTCTGGAGGACTCGCTTTACCATAACATCGGGTAACGATAGAGTCCAAACAGAGTCGGTAACATTCAGAAGAGGAGTATTTCAGGGAGATTCCCTCAGCCCCCTTCTGTTTTGCATCTCACTACTGCCATTATCCGTCTCGCTCCGGAAAACCCGTGGCTACAACTGCGGTACCCCCGGCGACAGGAGGCATAAGGTCACCCATCTATTTTATATGGATGACCTTAAACTTTATGCCTCTGGAGAGAGGGATCTCCAACAGTCCCTTAGGGTGGTACAGGAGTATACGCAGGCTGTCGGTATGCAGTTCGGGTTGGACAAATGCGCACTGATCCATCTCAAGAGAGGACGATGCGGTGACTATGGAGAGGACGCGCAGCTCGTGGACGGAAGCATCTTACACCATCTAGATGCCGGAGAGTCGTACACTTACTTGGGTGTCGAGCAACGCTCCACCCAAGAAGTGAGTGTAGTGAAAAACGCTCTCCGCGGCAAGTATCAGCACCTACTCCGACAGATCTGGTCTTCAGAACTGTCGGGGAAGAACAAGGTGTCTGCTACAAATATGCTTGCCGTTCCGATCCTTCTCTACTCTTTCGGAGTAGTGAAGTGGACTAGAGAAGAGCTGCGTCAACTCGATGTAGTAACCCGCAAGAAGATGCATCTCAATAGGAGCTTGCATCCTAAATCGTCCGTTCCACGGTTATATCTCCCACGACATCGGGGAGGCCGTGGACTCTTGAGCTTGGAGAGTCTCCATAGCAGGATGGTTCTGGAGGGAGCATGTAAGGTCATCAGGAGTTCGGATCCCCTCCTCTGCATGGTCCGAGACCATGAAAATGCAGAGGTAGGAGCTTTTCTCTTTAAGGCAGCACGGAGAGCAGCCGATGAACTTGGTCTCATCTTCGACGTCGAGCGAGTAAACCCCGACTCTGTCACCGAGTTGGAACCCGTTCGACTAAAAGCCCACATTAGAGCTGCAGAACACAACATCCTTCTGCAGCTCCATAAGGATAAGCCATTGCAAGGGATCTTCTATAAAAATATAGAAGACCTCGGCTTATCCGAAAGGCTGACCTTCGCCTTCGTAAGGTCAGCTGGGCTGAAGTCTGAGACCGAGGGATTCATAATGGCTTGCCAGGATGGTGTATTTAACACTCTCGTCTATCGACGTCGTGTCATGGGTATGGAGGTCCCTGATGTCAGCTGCAGGGCCCGCCGCAGGGTGCCGGAGACTGTAATGCACTTACTGTCGGCTTGCCCGACATACCCAGTCTCGGCCTATATTCATAGACTCAACGCAGCATTACGAGTGCTTTACTATCATCTAAGGCACTCGTATGGGATAGACGAAACACCAGTGCTGCCTTACGTTCCGGGGGATATTGAGTCCTTTGTGGGGAATGAGAAGTGCCTAATTTATTGGAATTACTTGTTTCCCACCCTCAGGCAAATACAAGCCAACAAGCCTGACATAGTACTCCTCGACCACCAACTCAAGGCAATGTATGTCGTGGAATTCTCAGCTCCCGCTGAGAGCAACATTGTCTTGAAAGAGGAGGAAAAACGGACAAAATATCGAGATTTGCTCTTCGAACTCCGCAGGCTTTATCCAGGCCATTCTGTTAAAATAGTGGTACTGATTATAGGAGCCCTCGGTGGAATGAGACAGACGCTGCTTTCAGAACTAAAGATCATACCGGCATGCCAAGATTCGGCAGAGATCTTAGCCGGCAGAATGCAGAAGGCTGTCATCCTCGGTTCATTACGTCTACTCAGGGCACACGATTCGCGGACCCGGTAGTCACTCACCCCACGGGCGTGGGGAGTGGCTATTGGTATTACCAGCTCCCCTCTGTGAGGGTCGGAGCCACAGAGTAGGGTGACTGGTTTTTTGTAAAAAAAAAAAAAATCATCATGGGCAGTACCAGTTCTAACCTATTCCTTTGGCATAGTTAAGTGGTCAAACACTGATCTGGAAGAGATTGACCGCCTAACCAGGAGGTTATTAGAAAAATTCCGATGTCTTCATCCTAATTCATCTGTAGCTAGGCTATATACTCCGAGAAAAGAAGGCGGTAGAGGGCTCCTAAATATTAAGAACCTTTGCTTTCGCCAGGAGAAAAGCATGAGACAACGTCTGCTGATGGATGGGGGTGAGTTCATGCATCTTGTAGCTCAGGAAGATAGCGGATATACACCACTTAAAATGAATGCACACAATTATGTATTGGAAACAACTTCAGCAGCTGATAATATAAAACAATGGTGCGATAAATCTCTCCACGGTAGATACCCCAAACTAATTCAAGCAGATGGTATAGATAAATCTGCATCATTTAAGTGGCTTCTACGAAGGCAACTCTACCCAGAAACTGAGGGATTTATAATGGCCATTCAGGACAGAGTAATTAAAACCAGAAATTATGAGAAGCATTGTCTGAAGATTGATGTTGTTGACAAATGTCGAAAGTGCGGAAATGTTGGGGAGACTATCGAACACATCACCGCTGCCTGTCCTACTCTCGCTGAGACTGATTATTTGGGAAGGCATAACCAACTTGCAAAATTAATACACCAGCAAATTGCAATAAAATATAAACTGCTAGACGTAGCACCCCCTCCCTACTACAAATACAACCCTCTTCCTGTCTTAGAGTCTCCAGAGGAAGTTCTTTACTGGGATCGCCCAATAGTCACCGACCGAACTGTGGACTATAATAGGACTGATATTGTACTTATTCATAAGTCAAAGAAATTGGGCGTTATCATAGACATTGCCGTACCTCTGTCACATAACATCAAGAAAACAGAGACGGAAAAAATTAGGAAGTATGAAAATCTGGCCTACGAAATGAAGAACGCTTGGAAACTTCGAAAAATAGAAATCTATCCACTAGTCATATCGGCAGAAGGAATATCGACCAATTATTTTCTAAAAAATATTAATAAACTTGGATTATCGAGTAAAGTCTTAGATATCGGACAACATGCAGTCCTGCTGCAAACATGTCACATCGTCCGAAAATTTTTAACTAGTTGAGATAAACTGAAGTGTTTCCTCACTAGATACGCCGCACGCCACGAGAATGGCAGAAAAATTAAAAATAATTAAAAATAATAATAATACGTTTATTAAATAAGAAAAATTAAAATATACATGACGCATATACAAATAAAAAAATTAGAGACATAATATATAAATATATATATATATAAACGTGGGGAGTTCACTGAAGGAGTTAACTCGTTGTGTGTGAAAAAGGGGCAGTCAAAGTATATGAACTTGTATGTTTATCAATTTTTAATCAATGAATGGTGAATTCTAATATTAATGACAAAGTCGGTGCTTGTGACAAATCCAGTGATTATGACGTATCGGGTGCTTATGACAAATCCGGTTGTTGTATAAATTAGGTAAGTAAAAGAGGTTATTAATTGTTTTAATTATAGTTTGACAGACTATATGTTAGGATTTTTGATTTATTAAATTATAAAAAATATGCCGTGGAGTTTGAAGAATCCATTGTTTTAGTTGGGCTTTAGATTTTTTAGTGGAATTTGTATTTTTTATGACGTTTTTAATGTCTGGGAGCAACATGTCATATGGGTGCAAGGTATGTACAACTCCTTTGACCTATGGTTTTCTGGCATCGAGGTAGTTGGCAACCATTTTGTTGTTGTTGTCTTGTGGTATAGGTATGGCTAATATACGTAATATTTATTTTATTATTAAAGATGGCCAACAACATACTTTGACAAAATAATTGCCTACTGTCGAATATTTTACTATCTCTATATAAGAGGTCGCTTGGGTAGCAAATATCTCTATTATATATTATTTTAAGTAACCATTTTTGGAGTGTTTAAATTGTTTAGATGGCAGTCATTTACACCACCCCATGCCCTGATACCATATGACATTTGATACTGTATTAATGCATAGTACAACAGTTCAAGTTGTTTTAACCCCATGAATTTTTTCAAATATTTAAACCTTGAGAGAAGACCTCTAATTTTTTGCACTATATGTCTTATCTGTAGATCCCACTTTAAATGCCTATCTATTATAATGCCAAGGTACTTTACAGACTCAGCCTCTGGTATTTTTGTATCATGATCTATATTTAGTAAACCCATGTTTGATAGATGGTTAGCGTATGATGTAAATGGTAGGTAATAAGTCTTATCACAATTCATTGTCAGCGTATTATATTGAAGCCATTTCTTTACTAATTGCATGTCAGTTTCTACAATGCTTATTAGTTCTTGCCAAGAACTTGCCTCGAATAATATTGCCGTATCGTCTGCAAATGATAGAATGGATCCTGAGATGTTAAGGGATAATAAAGTGTTTATATAAATTAAAAACATTACTGGGCCCAGCACTGTGCCTTGAGGTATCCCATATTTTACAGTGGTTGCATAATTTAAGTTATCGTCAACTTTTACGTACTGCGTCCTATTTTCTAGGTAACTTTCTAAAACATATTTTCCTCTCAATCCACAGCGTTTTAACTTACATAAAAGTTTTTTATGGCACACTATATCAAATGCCTTTGCGAGATCTATAAATACACACAAGGCAGGCTTCTTTTTATCTAAACAATTATAGACACTTTCGGTTAGGCGGCATATGGCATCTTCTGTTGATTTGCCTTCTTGAAATTCGTATTGCCAGTCTGATATTATTTTTTTTATATTTATTCAAAAATCCCACAATTCTATATTTTAATATCCTCTCGACAATTTTAGATATATTGAAAATGAGAGATATTGGTCTATAATTTATTATTTGGGTGGTAACACCACCTTTATGCATCGGCTTTATTAAGCCAACCTTGAGTAATTGTGGAAAGCACCCTGTATCAAAACACTTATTTATGAGAAACACAAGAGGGGTAACTATTTCATCAGCTATTTCTTTAAGGGTTTCAGATTTTATTGTGTCATGTCCTGGTGCTTTCCTGTTTTCAAACTTTGTATTACTTTTTTTACTTCAGTATGATTGGTTGGGTATAAATACAGTGTTTTCCACATTTTCACAATTGTCAATAAAATCATGTGGTCTTAATTTTACTCGCATATTTCTCTCCTAATTCGGAATGGTGTTTATTAAAATTATTGGAAATTTCCGTTTTGTTTGTTATCGTAGTGCCATCATCCAAAGTTATATTATGTATACTTTTATAATTTTCAGATTTCCTACAAACTTGTTTACCGAGTCCCATAATTTTTTTGAGTTATTTTTATTTCTGTCTATATACTGTTTATAGTAATTTATTTTAGTTGTGTCAATTAGTTGAGTAAGTCGGTTTTTATATGTTTTATATTGTTTTTCTAATGTGTCGTTTGTCTTGTTTTTCATCCAGTCTCGATACATTTGGTTTTTTGTGTTGATGGATTTTAATAAGCCGTTTGTTATCCATTCCTTTAGCTTTTTTTTGTTTGTTATTTATTTTTATTGTTTTTGTATTTTTTTCAATGAACGATTTTAATTTATTTATAAATATATCTGTTATCGAATTTATGTTATTTTGCTCATAGATATCATTCCAGGTTTCTTTGTTTAGATCATTTTTCCAATTATGAAAGTTTATAAATTTTCTATAACAAATGTAATCCCAGTTGTCTTTATTTTTCCAATTTCATTTTATAATTATTGGAAAATGATCTGTTATATCTTGTTTAAAAATAATCGGAGTTATAGTACTATTATCATTCTGTATATTAGATTTAATAAAAAAATGATCTAGACAAGCTTGTTGATTATTTTGATCCCTTGTATAATTGTTTATATATGATGTGAATCCCTTTGTATTTAATATGTTTTGATATTCCTCCGCGTAATCTACCTGTGATAATATGTTTACATTTATGTCTCCGACCAAAATATGTACATCACTTTGTTCTATTTCTTCTAGATAATTTAACAGCTCTACGTTAAACATGTAGGAGCATGTACAGAGTGATCTGTATATTCCGGTTATTATTATGTTTTTATTTTCCTTCACGATATTTAATTGTAGTGCATTAATTTCGCCTAGTGTTACGATTTTAGCAATATGTTGTATTTCATTTTTTAAGTAGATTACTACGCCATCATTTTTATTTAGTTTACCTTCGTTGTATAATAATGTATATCCATTTCGGTTGAAAATATTTTTATCATAAATATGGAATGTTTCCGTTAGTACCGTAGTTAAA
This sequence comes from Leptura quadrifasciata, assembly GCA_963675555.1. Taxonomy (NCBI): domain Eukaryota; kingdom Metazoa; phylum Arthropoda; class Insecta; order Coleoptera; family Cerambycidae; genus Leptura; species Leptura quadrifasciata. The sequence continues at coordinate 53,191,844 of OY776681.1, read as the reverse complement.
TTGGCTTAAAAACACAGACAGTTCATCAATATTTTTATAGATACTAAGAATATTAATATGGAAAATTTTTAAGTTAATTTGTACGCTGAGAGGTATTTTGTTAAATTCTTCTATGTTATCTATCTGAATCGTTTTTATGGGCTGATTGTCATAATCCCTTAGGTATGGGTCCATATTAATATTAACAATAATAATAGTAGCAATAATATTGATGAAAATTATAATAATATTTATATAGTTTGCTGCCAATAGGGAAATTTAAACATTTTAAAATTTACTAAATTAACAGAAATCTAGTTTATTATTGCATAATTTATTGCATAATAGATAATAGTGTTACAAAATAATTTTTAAAGCAATTAATGATGATGATGTATATTAGGTACCTCAGGACTTAAATTGTTTTCGTTATTTTTATTGACTTTGGCACTATTTTTCTAAATCTAACAGTCTTAGTGAATACTTACTTGCTGTAGCTGGAAATTTTTTCACAGAAGTTTTCTTTTTTTCGGCTTCCTTTTGGGTTTCTTCTGGTTCGTCCTGTACTTCGTCTTCACTTTGGCGATCTTTTCGTTTAGGAATCGGTGTTGATTGAGCACTACTTATTTGTTTTTTTATGTTTCTTTGTAACCTGTTCAACATCTTTCTTCTCTATTTTATCATCCGAAATCTCCTCGTTTTCCATTAACTCTTGGGCAGTAAAAACGTCATCGTTTATATATAATTTATTGTCTTTTATGTAAGCATTCAATTTCTTTGACTTCGCTTGTTTCAAGTGCTGCTGCAATATCTTATTTATTCTTCTTTCTTCTAGCGACAGTTCTTCAGATATAGTTATTTTCGAGTTATTGCTTCTATTTATCTCTTTCAGTTTATAGGCATTTTTTAAAACTTGCTGTTTTTTAAGATACGAGATAAATTTTACGATTATTGGTTTGTTGTTTGTTTGTTTCCCAATTGTATATATGTCGTTAATGTCATTTGTATTAAGTTCAATGTTCAGAATGTTTATATATATATATATATATATATATATATATATATATATATTGCTATGTATTTGCATATTGGACGATTGCGAAGATTGCATGTTTGTGTTATTTACTGAATCAGGGTTTGAATTTGTTTATTTCCTTTAGATGGTTTTCAAAATTTATTTAAATTAGCTAAAGATCCGAAAGGTATGTGTTTTAGAATGTTAATATTTGTTTAGAGTTGTTTTAATAGTTTTAAAGTTTTTATTTGATGTCAACAGTAAGTTTGATACTGACATCTATGTTAGTAGTTATTAAGTTGTTGTTGAAATAATTTCTGACATTTAAGTCATTATGACATTTCTCTTAAGTAGGAAATTTTATTTTTTATAGTTGGCAAATGTTTTCCTGAGTGAAGAAGAAAAATAATAAAGATGAATTAATAATTTTGAAATTGAATTGAAAGTCAGAAATTGTGGAGATCAGCGAAGAAGGAAAAATAGACTGTAAATAAGAAGGTAGAGGTGTTATTGTGGATTGGAGTTGCAGAGGAGATAAGGACGAAATAAGGTGAAGAATTAATGAAAGGAGAATTGTTGGATTTGGAAAGAGAAGAGTGTAGCTACGAAGAAGGAAGGTTTTTGTGTATTTAATTTTTGGACAAGGTTGTATATTAAAATTTAAATAGTGTATTAGACTTTCGAACCTGTTATAAAGCTAAATTATCTAAATATCAAAGAAAATAAATTATTTATATCAGATTAAAAATTTTACTTTAATAAAAATTTCATTTTAAATAGGAACTGAATTTGAACCTGCTCCTGAAGGGAAAGATAAGCTAGCCGGCCCATTAAATATTTTGACATACTTTCGGATCAAAAGGTAAGAGATTTTAATTTGATCTTTTGGTTTTAAAGTTTTTTTTATCTATTGGAAATAAACAAGTTAAAGTTTGATTAGTACTGCAAATTATTAAGTTCAATAAAAGTAGAACAGCACAATATATGTTAGATAGTGGATTGTAGATTTAACTTTTTAAAAACATTTATTTAGTTTAACACTGGAGTCAACGTTGACTCTATAATAATAACAATAATAATTTTGAAGTGATTTATTCGAACATGAGTTTAAGACTGAGGTTTACAATGGCAGTGGGTAATATTTATAATATCTGGAGAACAAAGAACATTGGATTTGCAATTCAGCATGATAACAGATTACTGAGAAAGAAATGTTAAGCTCAGCTAGCGTGAGCGGTTATTAGAGAAGAGCTGTTACGCAATTTGTAATGTGATATGTCTGAGAAGGTTAAGCCTGTCTCGGTGATATTATATATCATGGTATATTTCTAATATAACAGCTTCCCCCTTATAAAAAAAGTTGGTGTTTTATGCAGCAACTTTTGAAATGTATATAAAAGGAATGGTACAATTTGGAAAAATATAAAAGATACAAAAATGTTAAATAGTAAGGTTTAAAATACAGAATATAACCTTAGCGTCTAAAATATGAAATGCAAGCACAATAAGCTTGATTCATAAAATAATATAACATAAAAATGTTAGAGTTAAAATATAGCTTTAGCAAGAAAGCGTAAAATACAAACATAATAAGTTTGTTGTAAAATGGGATAATATAAAAATATTCCCAGGGTTAAAATATGGCTTTACCGTGAAAGCCTAAAATATAAGCATGATAGGTTTAAATGAAAATGGTATAAAAATGTTAATGCAATTGAAATTAACAAGGGATAAGTAAAATAATGAAATGTAATGATTAAATGAATAAAATATGGTTCACTGAAGAGTCCAGCACTAAAAGTCAGTAAAAGGCACAAAACAGTTCATCTTTATGTAAGTTCTATGTCTTCGGCTTCGTTGTCTTCTCTCCTTAAGGTAGGTCGTCTTCGTGAAGGGAATAGGTTAGCAAATGTCCTGTGGGGTTTGCTAGGCCTAGGTGGAGATGGGGGTGATGCAGAAACATCGATGGCTAGTCTTCGTCTTTTTGTTCTGCACTTACAAAATAGGTACAGAAATAACAGTCCAAATATTAGCACAATGATGAAGTAGGTGAACCAGGATATGTGTTTTGTTACGAATGGTTCGTTGATTAAATCGTCTAGATCTCTGGAATATTGGTCCAATTTGTGTTTGGCAATTTCGAGATCTTCTGTGTTAAGGTTGTTTAATTTTAATGGTTTAAGGTTTGGTGCTCTAATGTTGTTTGGGATTTTGTTGCAGCATTCGAATGGAATTTGGATGGGATGAGTGTCGTCGTTTACGTCGGTTACTTCGTTGGTACTGGCTTGGATTTTTGTGATGCCTATAAAGGCGTAACAATTAGGTTGTAATTTCACTATTGAGTTTTTGTAGATGACTTCAGTTTTCGAACTTCTTTCTGGACAATTGATGGTTGCCTGTAATGGTTCTGCGTTGATAACCAGCCACGTATTTTCGTCTATCTTTTGGACGTTGTATCCTTGGCCGATGATGAATGATGTCTGGCAGCTTCCTGGCAGAGTTTTGAGGTTCTTGAAGAGACGGGCTTCGCAAATGGCATTATCATCAATGGGGTATGAAAATAGATTTAGACATAATTTAGTGTTGAAGTAGAGTGGTTTGCATTCTCTGAGGTCCGGGATGGTTAAGTACATTAAAGAATCATCATCTCTCGCGATATATTTCTGAGAGGTTGACAAGATATGATATAAGCCAGTTCTATTATCCAAAATAGGGATAGGATATAATTGAAATACTGAATAGGTTTGAGGGTCTACCAAAGGTATGTCTAATACGAATATTAAATCTGAATTTGTTTGAAAAGCTTTTAGTTCTATAATGTCTAAATACTGTGCAACTTTTGATAATTTGATTGGAAGTGGCAAATTGTTCCTTTGTAGGTTCTGTGAGATTTCCTGTAAGGAATTTACCAAGTCTTTTGGGTTTATAATCGATGTGTGAATTATTTTGAGCCTCGCGAAAGTGATAGAATTCAGGATATCGTTTAAGTTATCTTCAATAAATAGATAGCTTGCCATAAGCTGTTCGCAGATTTCTATAAATTTTAATTTTGCGTGAATATTTTCTATGTCTTTAGTCATGTCTAGAATTGAAGTTTCGATTTCTTTAATATCTTTATTGAAAGTTTCTTCATCAACCTGCAGTTTTTGAATGGTTGCGTTGAAATTTTTGATTACTGAAGTTGTGACAGATATTTGATTTTTGATTAAATTTTCGAGTTGGTGCTCGTCATTACTTAATTTGTTGATGCAATCAGAATAATACTGACCATCTTCTGCATCTAAATTTCCAGTTATTGATTTGAAAATTGTTCCAATACCGTTTAGTATTCCTCGCTTGTATCGTTTCGTGTCAAGGTAAATTTCGTCAAATTTTGATTGTATTGATTGAGAAATTTGTGTCAATAAACTGAGGTGAGTTTTTACGTCCCCTAAAAAGACGTTCATGTAATGATACGTTGGGTCGAGTGTGTTGTATAGTGTCTGTAAGATCTTGTCGTTTTTGTCGAAAGCTGTCTTAAAGGTAGATATGTTTTTGTGTACCAGTAAAGTCCATTTCTTGTGAGAAATCACAATGTCTGTGTCTCGGTGATAGTATACTCCAATTGTATTGTTAATTGGTGTTATTTTAAATTGAGCAAGTGCTGATCCGAACAGCAGGAAAAACATTAAAATTTCCATTCCACACGTCTGGATTGAAGTTGAATGCTGCTCCGTGAACTTTGTTACAATGCGGTCTTCTCTGCCAGGGGCGTTACCAGGTATTCCTTCCACAGAGGTCTCCTACACTGCCGAAGACACCAACTTCTCGACTGGGATGAATTCTTACTTGCTAATTTGTTGATTGATTGATATATTGCTTTGTTGCTTGTTGAATTATTATTATTGTTTCTTTGTGAACGTAGATTCTTCTGAGTAAAGGATTGGGATCCACCACGACAGCTAAGGAATTTCTCCTTTTTCCAGGGGCTCTTTTCTTCAGGTTAGGCACCTTTTCCAGATGAACTCCTTGTTCCTTCCGATATGTTTTCCACTGGTTAGGCTCCCGAACTGTGCGTGTTCTTCAGATCCGCCACGACTGCGCCAATGTTAGATAGTGGATTGTAGATTTAACTTTTTAAAAACATTTATTTAGTTTAACACTGGAGTCAACGTTGACTCTATAATAATAACAATAATAATTTTGAAGTGATTTATTCGAACATGAGTTTAAGACTGAGGTTTACAATGGCAGTGGGTAATATTTATAATATCTGGAGAACAAAGAACATTGGATTTGCAATTCAGCATGATAACAGATTACTGAGAAAGAAATGTTAAGCTCAGCTAGCGTGAGCGGTTATTAGAGAAGAGCTGTTACGCAATTTGTAATGTGATATGTCTGAGAAGGTTAAGCCTGTCTCGGTGATATTATATATCATGGTATATTTCTAATATAACATATATACATCCTTCTATCAAACCTGAAGCAATACATAATCCGTACCATCCTGAAGCACCAGTTTATAGAATAGATAGAGGAAAAGTGATGACATAGTCGAGTGTATATTTGTTATGGTACAACCGATTCTGTAAGATATATAGTGATATCTTGAAAAATAAATATCAAAGTATATTTACACATAAGCCGCACTATCCTGAAGCATGCATATTTTTAGTACCATCCTGAAGATAAATATACAATAATAGGTAGTTGTACGGTTGTTCCTGAAGCATAACCATGTTGCCGTACTTAATACTGCTGTTGCGCTAACTTATTTACAGTTTTAAGCACAATACCATATGATTTCATGTTTTGTTACTAATGGAAACATAATGATTTAACTTAGGAAGTAGAAAACGGCCATTAAAATAATAACTTTATTATGTGGACCTAACTTTACTTATTTTTGAACTCATATTTTATATTTGACGTTATCATCAATGTAATCATACCTAATATACCTATTTGTTAAGATATAGGTATTACTATTTATTTATAATAAAACATTGACATATTTAAATGGGTGGCGGGTTGCTAGCGGCCTCATCCTTATGAAATAAAACGCACTTATTGAACTTTCAATACAAACTGACTGTATTTGTATTTAATTATTTTGATTTATTTCACATACGGTTGAGGCTAACGTTGAAACAAAAGATTGCTGACAAGCATAAGTAGGAAGGAATCGATACATTTTTAGAACTATATATTATACAAAACTGACTAACTTAATATATTACATATATTTTGGGTTTATTTCAACACTCCCTTGCAAATACCTGCAATATTTAAAAAAACAATATACACAGATAAAACAATAAAGTGTACGTAATATAATATGAAATAATTATGAAGTGAATCTTTTTCGTTCTCTTGGACAATACTATTTTTTCCATTTTTCACTAAACCTGTCACCACAAACAACACTTTTAGAAAATGTAGGTATTTTCTTCGACGAAAGTTGGAGGAGTGATTACTCACTATTTTCAAGAAATAATATTAATAATACACTTTATTCAGCCACTAATGAAATTTTACATAACATAATATATTGAGGCGAAGTTCAGCTATGCACACACGGTGCACATCTGTTCTTCCACTTAACCCGGAAAAAAAAAGTAGCAGATTACAATTATTTGTATAAAAATAATAGAATACGATAGCGTGAAAAAATTAATAACAACTTAATTACCAAATTGACCAAAATATAAACAATTCGTTATTTTTTGTTTGTTTTTTAACGAAAGCATATATGTAGCTTAAATTAATCTAAGCATTACTAGGAAGTTAAAAGTTTATCTTTAAATCTCTTTTTAAAATTACCGTGTGATACGGATTTGAGGGATGCTGTAAGAGAGTTATAGAAATTTCCGATGTTATAACTATAAGACCTTTGAAAGAGTGCAGTTCTATGAAAAGATGGGGTCGAATTGCCCTTAAACCTAATATTTAAATTATGAACATCAGTCTGAAATCAACTTTTACGGTAGAGGTTTGGGGGAGTGCAATTTAAAATATTTTTCATATATAGGGTACCACGATGTAAGAGAGGCACATTTTTCATATTTAACCATAAGGTTTCTTTCAGTTTGTGACTAACAGGACTTTGTCTTCTGATACCATATATAAACCTTAGACAATAATTTTGGATCTTTTGTATGCGTTGAGCTGTAGCAGCTTTAAACATGGACCATAAACTGTGTTACCATAATTGAAAATAGACAAAACCAAAGATTGGCATAACGTTATTTTAAGCTTAGTGTTGAGAATATGTCTGGAATTATACAAAATTTTTAACCTTGAGATGGCTTTCTTTATGCAATTTGATATGTGTTTATTAAATCTAAGATCTGAATCTACAGTTAAAACTAATACTTTATTCTCGTCCTTTACTGGTATATTAACATTATTGATATTGATATTAAATCTTGTAAGTGACGTGATCTGTCAATTTGCCTGCCAAAGAACATTACTGCACGCTTGATAGGATTTAATCTGAGAGAATGCTCTAGAGATTTTATAAAATATTTCTAAATCATTATTAATTATTGGGCAATTATTCTGGAGGTCATTTGGGTCAAAACTATAGAACAATTGGGTGCGCATACATTTGTATTCTGCATTATTTAAAAATGTTGGAAAAGATGATGTGTAAATAGTAAACAGAACTGGTCCCAATACAGAGCCCTGAGGCACTTGTTACCTCCTTTCTCTTATTATTTATTTTTGAGAAAGAACTGAGGCAACATGCGCGGACGACCAGCTGGTTTAAGCCGGAGCAGAGAGCCGTGGGTCCAGAGCATTCGTAAGAGTGGAGAAACTTACCCCTTCTGACATGTACAGCATAAGCGACAGATTTCTGTTTATTTCGAGAAAAGGAGACAAAGAAAAATTGATGTTAAATTGGGCACCATCTATAGTGGAATAAGCAAAATAGTCTCTTTTTCTCGAATAACCAGTCTGCTATAGATCAGACTGAAATTGTTGGTAAGAGAAATAAAAAGATAGTTTAAAATGAATGACAAAATATATTACAAAAAAATTAGACAAATCGGTTTGAGACAAATTGAAATGTGAAAAAATAGATATATATAAAAGACAAATTGATACCAGTATCCTAGATGATTTTTGGTTCAGGTAACTGGTTCTGGGACAGCAATCCAGGCCCACAATTGTCTCTTGATGCAAGAATTCTAAATTTTCCTTGGCAATTTACGTCTCTCAATGAATGGGGTGAAAATTGTAGGAAATTTAACCAAATATAAGCACATTCAAAATTTATGCAAGTTATCTATGCAAAATTTAAGCAATGTTAGCTATGCAAATATAAGCTAGTTAGCTGTACAAAATATATTCAAATTAGCTGCACGAAACATTAAGCCAGCTATACAAAAGCTGCAGGAAATTAATTTAAGCTATACAAAAGTAATCTGATTAGCAGTACAAAAGTAATTTTAGCTATGCAATAGTAATTATTAGCTATGCACGAGTTATTATTAGCTATGCACGAATTATTATTAGCTATGCACGAGTTATTATTAGCTATGCACGAGTTAGCTGATTTCTTAGACTATAAATTGCCAAAAAAATGAAAAGGAAAGAGAAAAGTATTTTTACAACCGTGTGGTACATATAGTATTTTAACTACTTATTAAATTAAGAAGAATTGACTTTGAATTTATTTTAAAAATAATTGAAATTATATCAAAGGCAAAATTTGAAGATTAATTAAAATATTTTAATGAGTATAATGAAATGAAATTACCTGTATGTTCAACACTTTGTAACTGGGATATAAAAATTGTAATATAAATTACTGAAGTCCGCAGTTAAAAATTATAATGTTTGAATCAGTACAAAGGCTGCAAGCAAATGACTTCCTGGTGAGTTTTACTGATAAGGTAAACTTTTTATCCTGTTTACTGGAAAACAACGCTACCAAAAAAATGTGAGAAATCTAATTCCCTATTGAAATTGAAAGCTATAAAATATAAAAATCGTACAAGTATGGCCATCTGTCAGTGGTTAATTTAAGCGCACCAACTTGCCTTGTAGATTCCCATACTCAACTAAAGTAGTGGCATATGATCGATAAAAGGAATCTATAATAATAGTTTATTTTCCATGCCAATGCTTTTGCCTTTGCAATTTCTATTTTATACATAACCAACAAATATTAACAGATGTAAATAAGTAGTAAAACGTATTGATATTATTGATAAATCAGTAACATATTACATGTTATAGGATTTACTATATATAGAATGAGAGAAGGTAAGGAAAATAACCATATGTACTCCATAGTAAACAAAAATATAAAAATTGAAAAATAGATATCTGATGTAACTAAATTTTGTAGACAAATTGTTTCCTGGGATAATAATGCTGTATTACAACGGATATGAGATACATAATAGTGTTAGTAGAAAAACAGGATTAAGTTCCTAAGATATAAAACTAAGTACATAAACAGTGTGAAATGGTTTTGCAGTTATACATGTAAAATTCTGTTGGTTGAAAGCAGTTTCACCTACAAGAATCGAAAAAATGTTATACAGGTCGTACTAACTATCCACAAAACATTAGTTTTTAAATAAAACTGTTAAATGGACATAGGCCATGTAACACACTCCGCATGAAATATCTATAGGACTGGAATATTTATTTTTGAGAACCACCCTTTGTTGTCTCCTACTTAAATAATGATTCATAAAATTTACTGCAGTCGCGTCAAATCCAATAAATTTTAAAATCTGTATTAAAATGTTATGTTCAATAGTGTCGAAAGTTTTTGAGTAGTCGAGCACCAAAATGGAACATAAACCAGAATCAATTGAGCTAAAGAGATGATCTGTAATATTTAACATGTTTGTAGCACAGCTGTGCCCCTTCCTAGATCCTGACTGCTCATCTGAAAGTATTTTATTTTTACTTAAGTGATCAGTAATTAGAGCCTTAACTATATATCCAATAATTTTTGATAAAACTTGTAAAATGCTTATCAGTTTCAAATCTTGAAAATGTTTGGGATTATTGATTTTAGGAAGGGGGATAACATGCGTCATTTTCCATATCATAGGATAAACCTAATATTAAACAGAAATCTACAATATGGCAAATATATTTCAAAATAAAGGGACAGCATAAATGAATGAAATCAATATGTTTTCCGTCTGACTAAACAGCTTTGGACTTAATTTTAAATAAGTATTTATATATCTCAATTTCAGTGACAGATTTGAACTCAAGAGTAGAAGTTATGTTTTGTTTCACATCATTATAGTAGTCAAGGTCTTTAAACGTGTTATTTCTTGGAATAGAGTTTATAAAATAATTATTTATTATGTCTACATGTGCCAAGTCAGAGGGGATATTTGCTATATGTTTTTTATTGTATATATTATGTTGCTTTAATTTTTCCAGGTAGCATTCATATCATTCCCTGAAAATCTCAAGAAATCCTTTTTTCTCTTCTTATAGAGCTTGTTGTAAGTTTTCTAGATCTTTATAATTTTGCCAATTTTGAGGGGTTTTGTTTATATTTTTGCGATGCTTTGTTCTTAATTTTAATTAATTCTTTTATATCATCACTAATCCATGGTTGATATCGTTTTTTAAAAACACAAGTTTTAAGAGGTGCATGTAAATCCATTAAAATTTTGATATTCTCATTAAAAAAAATTTACTTTAGAGTCTACATTATCTAAATCGTAAATATTATCCCATGGTATAGACTGCAAATGCGCATAGAGCTGATGCTTATCAATAGTTTTATCTTTCTATAAGTAATTGGTGTCCCTCCACCACTCGTCGGCTCGCCACTATTAATATGAACATAAACTAATTCATGATGAGCAATATCAGACACTGAAGTGGAACCACATTCGGAATAATTTAAATCTTCTGATATGAGAATAATATCTATTAAAGTTAAGCTTTTGCTAGTTATTCTTTTGGAAGTGGTAATTATTTGTTTCAAGCCCAAACTCCCTATAATATTATAAAAATTTAAAACATTTGGAGAATCTAGGTCTAATAAATTTATGTTGAAATCCCCAGGACAAAATCCACGTAACCTTTTTGACGTCCGGGCTCGGCTAAGTCATTACTTAATAACATAGCAGAGTTAGGAATTCCTATCAGCATCTTTATATAGTGCAACAAAATTTACAATTTCTTACAAAGTGGTCAATAACTTTATTGACCTGACCATCTGGTGAGCATAAAAATTTAAACACATTTCAGTTACACCTCGGAAAACCGTATAAAACATTAAATTTAAGCAACTTGTATCTCAATAACTATCTATAGGCCTTACGAAAAAGCGGCATACTTTGAAAAATTAATATTTTTTACTCATTTACGGATTCTAATACTTTCCATATTAGAAAGTATTATACACCCTGTTTATAGCCATATAGACAAGGTACCATCAGTTAGGTAACATATCAAAAATTTGAATAACACTTTTACTTTTTGAGAAAAATGTTAAATTTACTAATATTATCAAGGTCCATTTGTTACTGATGTACAAAATAATTCAAATGCAACACTATTTAGTTTTTGAGGAAAAAAATTAATATTTAATCATTATTATTAAGGCCGAATGAGCATTTTACTTTTTTTTCCTCTTACGGACCCTTTGTATGTTAAGACTAAGTAATAGTGCTTTGAAGAGCAATGCTTAATTATTATATTAAATTGTATTATACTGTAATATTAAGTACCTATATTATATTACATTATTATGTTTTATATTCCGTCAACCTGGAACCGTTCCGTTTTCTTTTTAAACATTTCGATCACTGATTCTTTACTTAAAAATCATTATCATTTAAACGGATCCCAATGATCCCATCAAACATAGTTGCCAGAACTACCTGCTTCAATTTAGTACGTAATATCATCAAATGTATATGAGCATACTCAAAGTAGAATAAACAGCGCCACCCTAGCTTAAGGACAAGTCTTGCATTAAAACGACGGACCTGAAGCAGTATACATCATGTTGTGTCTAGAATGTGATACGTTGCTTTGCAATAAAAATTAGCACCAAAGAAAATGCACCGTGACCCTTTCCGATAAAGAAGTAAGATCAACTATCTCTCTCTCGTACATCAAAATATCAAGGGATGACTATCCTGAAGCAAATATACGCTTCAGGTTCGTTACGCTGCATCAGGATGATGCATACAAGTACCTACTTCTGCTTCAGGTTTGTATGATTTCCCTATATATATATATATATATTTTACATGTCTCTTTAAATTTACTGATGGTGTTACAATTTTTTACGTGCAGTGGTAGGTTATTATACTGCTTCAGCCCATTATGGTACAGATTGTTTTGGCTATAATTAGTATTCACATTTCGAATGTAAAAATTCTCCCTTGATCTAGTATTATGATCATCTAGATCATTGAAAAACGTACAATGTTGTGGTAACATGCCATGCAATATTTTATATATAAAAGTTAGGGATTTAACATAATTGTTTGCCTTACACTTAAAATATTAACAGAGTCTAACATAAATTTTATACTTGTATATCTATCACAACCGAGAATAACCTGCAAAGCCCGATTTTGGTTTTTCTGTAACATATTTATTTCTGAATTATTTGGCATAAATAAAATCGTGGAACAAAAGTTTAGATGTGGTAAAATTATCGTTTTATATATTGTTGTTTTAGTCCAAACATTTAGGTCTTTACCTATCTTCCTAATAAATTTACTTTTTTTTGCAATTTTATTTGTTATGTATATAGCGTGATTTGAGAAGGACAGATGCTCATCAATAATTACACCTAAGTATTTGATTTCACTAACTTGTTTAATTTTGCTGTTTCCGATATTACATCTTGGTGATGTCTTGTGTCTATTGAATTATATTTACTTTTTATTAACATTACTTTGGTTTTGTCTAAATTTAACTTCATACTATTGTTATTTAGCCAACTATCAAGAACTTTAAATTCATCATTTAAAATGTCTAATATTGCGTTAATATCATCACCTATAACGTATATCAATGTACCATCTGCAAACAATTGGATTTTACATTTTTTAAAAACTTTTACTATATCGTTTATATATAATATAAACAGATTTGGTCCTAAGACTGTCCCTTGAGGGACCCTATAAGTGTTTTATTTCTGAAAAATACAGTCATTATATTTTGTAACTTGCGTTCGGTTGCTCAGATATTCTTATATTCTTCAATCCAGTTGATTACTGATATTGATATTAAAAAATCACACAAAAAACTACCTGCGACTTTTCCTGAAGACTCCCAGGGATTTTCAGTACCAACTACCATTTTTAAGAAGAAATTAGCAAATGGAAAGTGTGTTGAAAGGGACTGGTTAGTCTGGCTGGAGTAAGGCAAAAGCGGCTTTGTTCTGTCTGCCGTGTAAAATTTTCAATCCGCATATGACTAAGCTTTCAGCTCTGGCCTCAACAGAGGGTTGATCTGCAGCATGTAATTGGAGAAAACTTCATGCAAGAGTTCCTGAACATGAGAAAAGTGAATCTCACAAGTCGTGTTATGTTCAGTGGAAAACAAAACAACTAAATTACCAAAAAGAAAAATCTTTAAGTGATCTCTTGACCAAAATCATCAAACATGAACAAGAAGTATGGTGCGGCCTTCTTCGACGACTCCTTGATGTGACTTTATTTCTTACTGAAAGAGGGTTAGCTTTCCGAGGTTATAGTGACAAAATTGGTGATTGTACTAAGTCGCTTACTTATCACCTCGAATTCAAAATGAGTTTATTGATATTTGTGGTTCTATTGTTCAGGATCACATTTTAATAGTCGACGGTACCCCAGACTCAGCTCACATTGAACAAACTGTGCTTTTGATTCGTTACGTTCACCGAACAAACGAAGACAGTGGCGCTAATGAATCAAAACAAGAAGAAGAACCCAAACTGATTGAACCGTATAAAATTCATGAACGTTTGTTAGTTTTTGTGAAATGTTCCAAAAAAACCATCTACGATTTTATAAGGACCACACTTACGCAATATAAAATAGGGGTTAATATGTAGGGGTCAGGGGTACGACACATGTACAGTGCGTGTGCGTGCTATTCGCTAAATCTTTGTGGAGAACAGGCTGCATCGAGTTGCCGTGAAGCGGATACATTTTTTGGAGTACTGTACAATTTATTTAGTTTTACTCCTCAAAGATGGGAGATTCTTGAAAAGAAAATTGGGTGCTCCCTACATTCGACGTTACAAACCCGCTGGTCTGCAAGAGTGGAACGTATAAAGCTGGTAGCGGCTCATCTCCCAGGGTTGGTTGAAGGGATGAGGAGAAAATAATTAAAAAAATCGGTTTTTCGCAAAGAACTCGAAAAGTATCAATTTTACTGTAAAATGTACATATGAAAATTATAAGTAATAAACATCCGTACAATTTCGTTTTTTTTTTTAACTTTGTACGTACGATCTATTGGAACCGAGATAGATTTTTTTGATAGTTTTGCGACGTAACGAAAACGCGTGTGTTTTTCGCGAATAAATGGACATTCGGATCGCAAAATGTTTCAAATGAAAGCTGTAGAGAATTCGATTATCAACAATTTCCTTTTATTAAACTTGCAATGTTTGTTAGTTAGTTAGTTTAGGTCAAATCTTGCAATAAAAACTTCGATTAGTTCTATTAAGCTAGAGCTTTGAAATTTTGCACGTGTATAAGTCCGGTGACAATACACTTTAACTTTACTTTGTGATGCTTGTTTTGCTCGGGTAGCTGGTTTGGAGATTATTCCAGGGTCCAATGTTAATATTAATTAAAATCCAGATCCAAAATAAGACATTTATTTTCCTAATAATTATATGTACAGTGTGGCCATATCTTTTATGGCTTAGGTTGCGACAATCTTGTTATTACATAAGTACATCATAGTAATCGGAGAGAGAGAGAGAGAGAGAGAGTGTAACATATTTCCTCTATGTACGTCGTCGTAACCCCAATTCTCTAATCGAAGTTCCAGGACATAACAGACGCGACTAAGAAATCTGTTTCAGGAGAGATCCAGTTCAATACACTCGAATCAATCTGACAGGAGGTCCAGTTCAACGCACTCGGATCCTCCCTAACAGATACTTGGCCAGCGGCTGCCACGACGCCGGAGAAACTTGAGCTTCCGGTTATCTCAGTTCAACACACTCGAGAAAGGTGAAAGTCAAGCTCTGAATTTACTGGTTTCTGGCTAGCTATTTTATACCCAAAAATCACGGTCACGTGGTTTTGCACCCGGCACGAAATGCACACCGTGTGCCGTTACCAACTTAGGGGTTTTCCCCTCAGATTTAGGGGGTAAAAAAGCCGAATGGGATTTTTTAGAGGTGTTATTTTTTTAGAGGTATTTTTGGGGATTTTTTAAATTTCGAATATTTATTTTTTTTAAATTAAGAAAAATAAAGGTATAATATTATAGGCTCTGGGATAACCGAATCTTGCTAATCACATTTATTTTTGTTCATTATTTTTATTTATTTTTGAATTTTTGATATAGCGGCTTGGTGACATCTAGTACGGTTGTTTGTTACTAAGAGTGCATAGCGAATGTCATTATGGTATTTACTGGTGTGCGTTCTCAATCTATAACATTGTCAAAAATAAGTTGCGTAATAAACTGTCTATTGAGATGTTACAAAGTATGATGATGGTTCGGTTCACACTGCAACGAAATGGTGGGTCTTGTACAACATTCCATCCGTCAGCAAAAATGTTAAAATTATTTAGTGTAAATATGTATGATTTTAAAAAAACAGAAACTGAAGAAACTGATATTATACTTGAAGTATTAAATAATTTATGAATAAAAGATATTTAAAAAATTTGCTGAATGATATTTATTATTAACTAATTATTTTTAATTTGATGATATTTTAATATTTATAATTTATTATTTATGTAATAATATTTCATTATTTATTTTTTTAACAATAATATTTTTTTAGAGGAATTCCCCAGTACCTGTGGGGATTTTAGGGGTTTTTGGTTGGAGCTTTAGGAGAAAAATTTTTGAGAGTTGGGAACACTGGCACACGGCACGCAAGTTGCGGCCTGGTGAAGTTAGAATTAAAAGTTAACAAAAGAACTAATCAGGTATTGAACTAATCTAAAACTGAACTACTTGATCCATGCATGATTAAAATAAGTTAAACTGGAATGAAAGTATACAGTATTCCTGTAGTATTGTACACTTCATTACACTCCCCCCTTTCTTCGCAAAAATTAATCTCTCTCTACGAACCAAAAAAAATTATTGTCTAACATATATCTTAAAGCTAAACAGGTAAGTTAAAATTATTTTACATATTTTACATAAACAATAATACAACAAGTGAACAAGTTTTTCGGAATCCATCATCTGATTTCGAAACGGGTCAAAACATTAGGGTGCCCTTCTTAAAAAATTGTAGTACGCCTCTGGTTATATGTACAATGCAGGCGTGGAGTCATCTGTGGGAACAATCTTAAAACAAAGAAACATAGTATAAGTATGGTTCAAACAGCAGGTAAATAAGTTTTTGTTTTTTTTTTTCAAAATAAGCTATCCAAAAAAAATTCAATAAAACATTTAATTGAGATACTGATATCTTTAAATATAAAAACTATCCTTTGCTTTTAACAAGTTATATGAAATATAATAAATGAATCTAAGAAATAAATGTATTTTAAACAGAATATAAAATTAAAATTAATCTTTTCCTGGCGAGAAAATAAATGAGGAAATTTTATGGATTTCCGGGGAGACGGGAAATGCCGGAGACGAGTGGCTTATAAATTCTCGTTACGGTGCCGTCGGGATTCTTTATACGAAAAGGTCTCCTCTCATGATTCCTCTTCTTTTCCCGTTTTCGTCTCGGACACCTTTTTGGGGAACTTAGCAGTGAGGGTGCTGGGATTTCGAAAGTTGTCGGTGAAGACATTTCACTAACTAAGACCCGGCACGACTGAGCTGGGAACTCTTCTTTCATGTATATGCCTTTTTTAAATCCTTAACGTGGACTCGTTCCACTTTCCGTCGGGTGGGGAGTCTGATCTCGACTACTACTGGTGATATAATCCGTTCCACTATGTATGGGCCTGAGAACTTTGGAGCAAGTTTTGCGTTAAAATTTCGGATTGCTGAGGACAGCGGGTGCTCTCTTTTCATAACTCGGCCTCCAACACGTGGGGTCCAGTCTCGGCGGCGTAAGTTATAGTGTCGGCTCTGTGACTGGTAGGCCTTTGCCAAGTTTAATTGTACTAGTTCAAAAATTTCTGACAATTTTCTAGGTTCTTTATGCGTGTTGGTGGAACATTGGCGTCAGGTAAATTTGCGGAGGGTTGTTCCTTATTAAGGATGCCAGGTAACGTTAACTCTCTTCCGAAATTCAGCATAGCTGGTGAAAACCCAGTGGATTCATGTCTGGCGGAATTCATGGCCAATGTAAATTCGGGTAAATATCGGTCCCATTTCCGGTGATCATTTTCTGTATACTGAGCTATCATGGTTTTTAAAACTTTATTTGTCCTCTCTACGGGGTTGCATTGGGGTGAATATGTTGTAGTAGTACGGTGTGTAATACCATATTATTCAGACAACATGTTAGTAAATTCATTACTTGTAAACTGTTTGCCATTACCGGTGATAATGCTATTTGGACATCCGAAACGGGAGATAATTTTTTCTTTCAGGGCTGTACAGACCGTAGTGGAGGTTGCTTTTCTTACAGGGTGGCATTCTACCCACTTAGTGAATCTATCCTGCATCACAATTAGATTTGTGTTCCCTTTGCTAGACCTTGGGAGCGGGCCTACAATGTCTATACTAACAGTATCCCAACATCCGTTTACATTTGGAAATTGCATTTTTTCAGCGGGTTGTTGTTGTGATTGTTTGTATTTTTGACAGCTGGAACATCGCCTAACATAGTTGGTTATATCTCTGTGCATTCTAGGCCAGTAATATTTATTTGAAATTCGGGTGATAGTTTTTGCTATTCCTAAGTGACCTGCACTAGGTGCGTCATGATTTTCGAACAAAATTTGTTTTCTTTTCTGCTGTGGGATACACAGCTTCCATGGGTTGGAGAATTCGTCGTCAGTAAAACCGTTATTTGTCCAAACATGACGATAAAGATTTCCATTTTCCAAGCAGTAGTCTGGTTTCTTATCGGGTCTTTCTTTAACTAATTTGACGGTGTTCTGGTACCATTCACAGTTTTCGGCTTCTCCGATAGTAAAAAGAAATTCGTCGATATCTGTATTTTGTTCGACGATTGGTTGGCGGGAAAGCGCATCTGCAACTTTGTTTAGTGCTCCTTTTCGGTATTTTATTTCAAAGTCGTATTGTTGCAATTCCATTGCCCACCTGGCTAATCGTCCACTAGGGGAATTTATAGAATTTAACCATTTTAAACTTTGATGGTCTGTTACGACTACAAAATGATATCCCATCAGATAATGTAGGTTTTTCCTTATTCCGAAAACAATTGCTGCGCATTCGAGCTCGACCGCCGACATTTTCTTTTCAGCGTTGGATAAAGAACTGCTTGCATATGCTATAACTCGATACTGGTTGTCGATTTTTTGTATGAGAGCCACACCTAAACCTTCTGTTGATGCGTCCGTCTGCAGGTAAAATGTTTTTGAGAAATCAGGGCAATTTAATATGGGGGCTTCGGTTAATTATTTTTTTAAGGTATTAAAAGCGTTTTCTTCGAGTTGAGACCATTTCCAGCGTGTGTGTTTTCTTAAAAGTCTATTCAATGGTGCAGCAATTTCTGAGTATCCCTATATAAATCTTCGGTACCAGGACGACATTCCGAGAAAACGACGTAATTTGACGTTTTTCGGTGCTTGGATAGTTAGAATTGCTTTAACTTTATCTGGATCTGTTTTAATGCCTTCTTCGCATACTAGGTGGCCTAGATATTTAAGTTCCTTTCTACAGAAATTACATTTATCTGGATTCAATTGTAAATTTGCTTCTAAAAGCCGTTTGAAAATATCTTTTAAATGTTTCAGATGTTCTTCAAATGTTTTACTTATAACCACGATGTCGTCTAGGTATGCGAAAGCGTACGTCATTTCGGGAGTAATAATTCTGTCTAAAAGTCTCTGGAATGTGCTCGGAGCAGAGTGGAGGCCAAAAGGTAAAACTTTAAATTGATATAAACCCCTGCCTGGAACTGTAAAAGCCGTTATTGGTTTATTAGTAAAGTATAGACAGTCATAGTTGATGCGTGTACTACACGAGATTTGTGCTCTGTGTTCTTATTGAATTTTACGAGTTTAAAAGTTTTTATTTTAAATTATTAGTGTTGGTTTATAAAAGTATGTGCATCGAGTAACATTAATAGTTGTCTTAATTACGACTTTTTAAATGAACTATTTTACCATTTAAACAATTTAGGATTTTCTATTTACTGTGGTGATTTACAGATTTAATATCACTCCTTAGTGATAAATAACTATAAAAACCAGATCGTACTTAAAAAAAACAAAAAACTGATATTTAACTTAATACATTGGCGTAGGTGAAAAGTTTAAGAAGTCAATGAATCTATGTTCTGCGTTAATATACAATGGCTGAGATGGAACAAAAATGTGGAAAATGTAAAATAAATTTGACGACAATGAAAATAAAATTAGATGTGTCGGAAAATGCAAAAATGATTTTCATCAAAAATGTGCAGGTATAACACCGAAAGAATTCAATCTAATACAAAACTGTAAGGGCCTAAAGTGGTTTTGTGAAAATTGCTTAATATACTTTGAAATTATTACTCAATTTAATACTGAAATAAATAAATTAAAAACAGAAGTTACTGCAGAGTTATCTGAATTTCGAAATATTATTAATAATCGTTTCAACTGTTCCTCTGAAAATGTCATAGAAAACAATAAAAAAAGCTACGCGAACGTAAGTGCAGGAGAAGCTGTAATTATTAAACCAAAAAATAAACAAGAGTCTAGAAAAACTAAAGAAGCTATACAAAGAAATCTGAAACCAGCTACACTTGAAGTTGGCATTACTCAGTTAAAAGACATTAAGGAGGGTGGAGTAGTAATTAAATGCAAAACAAAGGAAGAAGAAGAAAAAATAAAAAAAGCGGCAGAAAAGAAATTGAAAAATTACCAAGTCACAGCTCCTGAATTAAAAAATCCGTGTATAAAAATCGTAGACATTGAAGAACATTATGAAAAAGACCGTTTGCTAGATTGTATAAAGAAGCAAAATATTAATATACAGCATGATTTATTTCATATGGAAGTAAAAGTGTTTAAAAAAATGAAAACAAAGTACATGGCTATAGTGGAATGTGATCCTTTAACATTTAAAAAATATTGGAAGAAAGAAGTTTATATATTAATTGGTCAAGGTGCAGAATCTTTGAATATGTTGGTGTATTTAGATGCTTTAAATGTGGAGGTTTCAATCATAATGCAGAAAAATGTGATAGAGAAGAAAAATGCCTACACTGTTGTGGATCTGATCATAAAACAGCGGATTGTGAAAGTGACAATAAGAAATGTGCTAATTGTGTAGAGGTAAATTCTAAGTTTAATCTTAATTTAAGTATTGAACATTCTATTTTTGACAAGTCATGTGCTGTATATTTGAAAAAATTAGAGACTGAAAAGCAAAAAATTAAGCAAGTATCTGGTGAATAGCAATCAATGGGTAATATGTTTAAAAATAAAATAAATACTAGTGAAACAAAACAAACAAAAAAACTAAAAATATTACATCAAAATATACAATGTATCAGAAACAAAATAGAACAGCTCGAGTTGTATCTGAATTTACATAATGTAGATATTGTTTGTTTGACAGAACACTGGCTTAAATTATCAGAAATTGATGCAATAAAAATAAATGGTTATACAAGGGCAACAATATTTTGCAGGACTAAAAGTAATAATGGAGGTGTAATCATATACTATAAAAATTATAGTGAATTTAGAATTAAGGAACTTCCACTTGTGCTTGAGTCATCAATTGAAAAAGATATTGAATTAGTTGGTGTTGAAATCAAATTTTCAGAATATTCAGTAAAACTCCTGACAATATATAGATCACCGCAGACTAACTTTAAAATATTTATAACGACATTAGACGATGTATTAAACAACATTATAAATAAAAATGATCTTATAATATGTGGGGATTTAAATATTGATTATCTCTCAAATTCGACCGAGAGGAATGAGCTATGTGATCTACTACAAACCTACAATGTAAAGATGTTAATAAATGAACCTACTAGAATATCCTATAATTCTGCTACTTGCATTGATTACATTTGTACCAATTTTTATGATAAATATTGTAAAACAACATGTCAAGTTATAAACAATGGTATATCAGATCATACATCTCAAATATTACAATACGAATTTATGGTACCATCACATATTAATGTAGACTACAGATATACCAGGGTTTATAACGAAGAAAATTATAAACAATTTTTTTATAATCTAGGCAAGGAATCGTGGAACAGTATCTACAGCGCAGTAACGTCAGAAGAGGGATTTACTAACTTTATTAATATTTTAATGTATTATCATAATATCTGTTTTCCCGTCATCAGAATAAAAAATAAAATTAATTCACAAAATGGATGGATAACCCGAGGGATTAAGATATCTTCACAAAAATTGAAATTACTGCACCAAATAAAAGTTCAAACAAACGATCTAAATGATAAAATTTTGTATAATAAATATAAAAATATTTACAAAGAAGTAATAGTTGCTGCTAAAAAAATGTACAATGATTCAATTTATCTTAAAGCTACCAACAAACCTAAAGCTGTTTGGTCAATAATAAATAACAACTTGAATAATCAAAAACCTAAAAATCAAATTAATGAAATTAAAATTAATAATAGTTTAGTAACTGATGCCTATCTTATTGCACAACATCTAAATAAGTATTTTATAGATCTGCCAGCTAAATTAAATGATGATCTTGGAGAAAATATTACTGAAATCAATTTCGATCCGAATTCAAATTTTCCCACTCTTTTTTTAAAACCAGTATCGGAATCAGAAATTTACAATATCATAATGAAATTAAAAAATAGTGATTCTTTCGGTCTAGATAATTTGAGTTCTAATTTGATCAAACAATCAGTTAACTACTTAGTACTTCCACTTACTTTTCTAATAAATTTGTCACTATCAGAAGGAAAGTTTCCATCTATTTTAAAATCAGCTAAAGTTATTCCATTGCATAAAAAAGGAGATAATACATTATCTGAAAATTATAGACCCGTTGCTCTATTGTCAACTATTTCCAAAATATTAGAACGAGTTGTGTTTAACCGTATTATTGAATTTACTACACAACATAATATCATTTCAGACTCGCAGCATGGTTTCCGAAAAAATCGTTCCACTGAAACTGCCATATTGTCATTTTTAAATAACTTGTATGAAAATTTGGACCAAAATAATAAATGCATAGGACTCTTTATGGATCTAAGCAAAGCCTTTGATCTAGTAAATCACACAATACTGATTGAAAAATTGAACAAACATGGTTTAAGAGGCAAAATAAACAACTGGATAATAACATACCTTACAAATAGAACACAAATAGTAGAAGTAAATGGAGTAAAATCTGATAAATTGAATATTAAGTTTGGAGTTCCACAAGGATCGGTCCTTGGGCCGTTGTTGTTTTTACTTTATATTAATGAATTACCTGGTTTCTTTGATGACTTTTTAATTATGTTTGCGGATGATAACTCCTATTTATGTTGGAGGAAAACTTTTGAAACGGCTATACTTGATATACAAACTTCTATAACAAAATTTGCGGACCACTTTAAATCAAATAGGTTGTTCTTAAACATATCTAAAACTGTTTTTATTATATTTTCTCCGAGGCATAATGTACTAGATAAAAGTCACTTGATAAAAATAGCTGGCAAATCTATTGAACAAGTAAGTTGTACTAAATTTCTGGGGATATATATAGATAATGCATTAAATTGGGAAACTCATATTGACTCCGTAGCAAAAAAACTTTCTTCCGTCTGTTATGCGTTGTATAGATTATCCAAAATATCAAGTAGGATAACTGTTATGGCATATTATTATACAAATTTTATTTCAAGGGCAACATACGGAATTCTTTTTTGGGGCTCTTCATGCCATTTTAAAAGATTATTTAAGCTTCAAAAAAGGCTGTACGTAATATTGTGGGAGCATCTAAATATACGACCTGTAGAAATTTATTTAAAGAGTTGCACATTTTAACACTGCCAAGCATTTATATATTAGAAATACTTATATATGTTAAAAAAATCTAAGTAACTTTTTACAAAACAATTACAACCATAAATATGACACTAGGGAAAGTAATAACTTAAGCACACCGTTACACAAACTATCAAAATATGAGGAATGCCCAAATTACATAGGAATAAAACTGTATAACAAGATGCCAGACTTTCTAAAAAGCATTGAAAATATAAAAAAATTTAAAAATGAAACAAAAAAATACCTAACAGTCAAATGTTTTTATTCAATTAACGAATATTTAAGTTAACAAGATATATGATTTTTCTGTAGTTTTATCTAGTATTAAGCACTAATAAGAGCACTTGATTCATTGTAAGGTGCTCAATTTCTTTCTTTGTGACTAATCCTATACCAATGTGGTCTTTTGGATAATAAATTATTATTATTATTATTATTATTATTATCATCGGTTAAAGGTATCAACCAGTAGCTAGAACGTAGATCTAAAGTTGATATAAATTTAGCTTCTTTTAGCTTGTCTAGGATAGAATTTATAAACGGTAACGGGTATGCATCTTTCATTGAAACTTCGTTTACCTTTCTGAAATCAATGCAAAATCTAAATTTATTGTCTTTTTTCCTAACAATGACGACGGGATTATTCCACGGGCTATTAGAAGGTTCTACTATACCATCTTGTAACATTTGCAGGTCTAGTTCTGTGTTGACTATTTCCTGCATGGCTGGATTTAAAGGCCGGTGTCTTTGTTTAATAGGGGTATTTTTTATAAGCCGTATTTTGTGTGTGATCAGTTGGGTAACGCCTTTAATTCGATTGAACTTCGGTAGTTCTGCTTGTAAGAACTGTGACAGGCGTTCTTGTTCCGATATTGTTGGCTGGGCAATACTCGCCAATCGCGTACTTTCTTTGGTTGTGCCCTTTATGTCATACCAATTTCCCATTATTCGGAACTTCTGTTTGTCTAAATCTGCGCTAAATCCATGTTTTAGTAAAAAATCCATACCTAATATAATATTGGGAGCCAATTTAGGTAAGTATAGGAAATTGTCCGTCCATTGTTTTTGAGCTATTGAGTATTTAATAGTGAACCCTCTATTAATATCAATTCTTGAACAATCAGCTAACTCCACCTTTTGGTCACAGGCAAAATGACTCACATTATTTCTCTCACACAAGGTGTGTACAGCGTCACCTATATATGAGCGTGCCGAACCGGTGTCGATTAACGCTTCGAACGAGTAGTTCTCGATAGTAAGTTGTAACTTGAGACGGTTGTCTACTTCGTGAGTCAACGTCATCTGTGAAAACGAGGTAGAATCTAGTTGAAACTGCGCCGACCTCGGACTTGCGTAGTTCCTTCGTCGTTTCCCATGTTTTGACGTTCTAGGCAATTACAATCTCGGGATAATATGTCTGCGCGCCCGCATCTCGAACAAAATTTTCTTGGAGGAGATCTGCAATTAAATCGTGTGTGCCCAGCATTACCACATAATTTCCAGGTGAAGGCTGAGAGGGTTGTGTTGAATCTCTGGTTTCGTTGGGACGTGAAATCTGTTGTGTAGCGTTTGTGTAATAACCGGCTGGTCTTTCTTTGTTATTTAGTGCATTTCTCTTGAAACTTGCGGTACCTTTATTTTCATTGTTACCAGAGAAATTTCTACTGTAAGTGTTATACCAAGGGCGTTGTGTAGAAATCTGTGTCTGCTGTACCGGTTTCTTTAAAGCCGATTCTTGTTTACAGACCATCTCGTAATCGTTTGCTAGGCTTAGAAGTTCTGCGAGTGTCACAAAATCACGCCTCCTGATATATTTCCTATATTCAGGGCGTAAATTCGTGTATATTCTGTATAATTGTTGTTCCGGAGAGACATTATTCAATCGTCTTAGCAATGTTTGAATGGCAATGACATAATCTTTTATATTTTCGGATTCTCCTTGAATGCGGGACTTTACTTTTTCTTCCAGGTTAAGGTTATAATCTGCAGGTAAGTAAAATGATTTAAAGTCTGTAAGAAAGTTATTCCATGTCATCTAAGCACTTTTATTATTCCGGTACCATAATAAACAATCACCTTGCAATAATTCTGGCAAAGCCCGCAACATTTGTTCATTAGAGAAATTGTAGCCATCTTGTAGTTCTTGTACTTTTTCTAAAAATGAGATAGCATCTCTTTTCCCATCAAAATGGACATTCCACTTGCGGACTTGGTCGAGGACGGCATTAACAGGTGTTAGTTGTGGATTCGAAGTAATGAGATTCGGGCTAGCGGCCGGTCTGTTTTCTTGAATAATATTTTTTAGTCTTGAACGTAATTCTTCGACCGTTCCGGTGCTTTTTCCACCATGTTTTGAAATTTCTTGCTGTAGTTCATCCTTCTTTAGTTTGTAGATCCATCCTACAGTTTCGTCTACAACTTCGAGACCATACACCCCTTCCGATTCGGACACACTCATTTCGGATAATTAATTGTTTCTCTGGTGGGACTGGTGAGTTGTCCTTCTTAAAATATTTATCTTTTTACTCCGTTACTATGATAACGTAAAAACGATGTAATATTGACAATTTCTGTACAAAGTTGTCCTGGTTGTGAAATGTAATAACCGGCGTATCTGGATTAGATTGTTGAACTGCTCGGGTGCCAAAATATGATGCTTGTTTTGCTCGGGTAGCTGGTTTGGAGATTATTCCAGGGTTCAATGTTAATATTAATTAAAATCCAGATCCAAAATAAGACATTTATTTTCCTAATAATTATATGTACAGTGTGGCCATATCTTTTATGGCTTAGGTTGCGACAATCTTGTTATTACATAAGTACATCATAGTAATCGGAGAGAGAGAGAGAGAGAGAGTAACATATTTCCTCTATGTACGTCGTCGTAACCCCAATTCTCTAATCGAAGTTCCAGGACATAACAGACGCGACTAAGAAATCTGTTTCAGGAGAGATCCAGTTCAATACACTCGAATCAATCTGACAGGAGGTCCAGTTCAACGCACTCGGATCCTCCCTAACAGATACTTGGCCAGCGGCTGCCATGACGCCGGAGAAACTTGAGCTTCCGGTTATCTCAGTTCAACACACTCGAGAAAGGTGAAAGTCAAGCTCTGAATTTACTGGTTTCTGGCTAGCTATTTTATACCCAAAAATCACGGTCACGTGGTTTTGCACCCGGCACGAAATGCACACGGCACGCAAGTTGCGGCCTGGTGAAGTTAGAATTAAAAGTTAACAAAAGAACTAATCAGGTATTGAACTAATCTAAAACTGAACTATTTGATCCATGCATGATTAAAATAAGTTAAACTGGAATGAAAGTATACAGTATTCCTGTAGTATTGTATACTTCATTACAACTTTACCGTTTATGATTCGATTCAAAATCGATATCTGGGGGTTATCGAGATCGCCAATTATGAATCTTGGTCAAAATTTAGAAACTCAAAATGGCGGCGCCAATATGGCGGACGACTTTTGTCATTTTTGGTCCAAATTGATCAAAATCGATATCTGGGGGTTTTCGGAGTCGCGGATGACGAATTTTTATTCAAAAATTAAGTTCATGATGGCGGACGACTTTACCGTTTATGATCCGATTCGTCTCAAAATCGATATCTGGGACTTACAGCATATGAAAAGACTAAAAGTAAAAAATAAACTTTGAAGTAAATCAAACCCATCATTTTATTATAGTCCAAGTAAGGACTTCCCTACACTAAAAAATGCAATAAAAACTTTACGACATAATTATATCGCCGCGGGCCATGGCGCCATGCCTGTCCTCAAACGACCCGACGCACATTAAAAACCTACAAATGTAAGCGAGTCAATTTGCGAACAGTAGTACAAAGAGTACTGGTATTTTAATGACGTCGTAAAGTTTTTGTTGCATTTTTTATTTGCCGGGAAGCTTTTATATATAAAAAAATTATTATGTTCCCAAAATTTCAGCTTGCTCTGAATTATTTCATCCAAATTTTTCCATTTTACTGAGCTATACTTCAAATATTGCATATCATTGACGTTTGTCTCAGGTACTGCACAAGTGATTATCATTTTTTAACTTTAATTTTTAAACTTACAGAAAAATGTATTGATGCGAGATCTATTTACTTTAAATATCTTTAGCACTTTTATCAATAATAATTAATTATAAGTTTATTAAATTTGATGCAAGTATTGTTAATCTAAACTTATCTGACCATTTAACCTAAACATTAACACTAACTATGTACTATTAGATAAATAGTGAGGTAATAGTATTAAAACTTCAATTATTCACCTACAATGATATTCGTAGTCTGTAGATAATTTCAATTGAGTCAAATACTAGAATTTACTAAACTTACAATATCATTAAAAACAATAAATACAATACAATAATTTGCAAATGAATCAGGCTGAAAACAAATAGAAACAGAAGTAGAAAATAACATTGTGTTATAAAATTAAATTGAAAAATAGTGCCAATCTTCATATCTTGTAGTTTTAAATTAACTAATTTTGCAAACAACTGAAATTATTGAGTGAAAATTCATATCACTACACTAGTCATAGTTCTACTTAGGTATAGCTTGCATGGAAGCTAGCGACCTTTTTTGATGACCAAAAGCACAAGAGCTGGAATTTTTTCTAAGCTTTATTCGGCATTCCACATAAGGAAATGGACCATTAGCTTGCGCACTTCGGAGGAGTTTAGCTGTAGCAGCCTCCCACGCACACGACAAATAATTTTAAAAAAAATCGGTCTAACACAATAATGTTTTCTAGTCATTTTACCACGCTTATATTGTGAGGCATGATGGTGTAGTGGTAAAGGTTTTGCTTGACTGAGGCAGCAGGAATGATTCCCAGCGGAGGTAAACATTTTTTACTTTTTTTTTACATTATAACATTAAAAAACTTATAAATATTGAATAAAATAAAAAATGGACCTGGGAGCCAGCGACCTTTTTTGATATAAGGGATGGACCTTCGGCTTGCGCACTTGCGAGAGGTTTAGCTGCAGTAGCGTCCCACACACGTAAAATAATTATAAAAAAAACTAATACAACAAAAGCTGAAACTTGGTCGACATGCTCATAATGTCGAAAAGTAATTAAAAAACATAATCAGCTGGCACGCGCGCGTATAACGATGCACTGCGTTTTCAACTTGTCAGCTGAGCACTTATCCACTACGAAAAATTCAGCGGATTATTATTTTCGTGTAATGCATTAAATTAGCTGGTACTGTACCAAATTTCAGCCTTTGTGGCATCAGTTTACTCAACGCATATTTTTCACGTTTACATGCAAAGCTGAAGCATTATCCCCCACTCTAAAGTCAGCTGATTATGTTTTTTAGTTATGAACATTATGAACATGTCAACCAAGTCTCAGCTTTTGTTGTATCAGTTTTTTTTTATTTTGCCATGGAAGAAATTAATGCCAAACTTATATCTCTGGACAAAAATAAAAATGGCGGGCCAGATGGGATACCACCTGAACTTCTGATAAATTACTCTTCAACACTCTCGGATCCTCTTAGAATTTTACTTCAAATGTCTTTAGATAAAGGTATCTTTTCCACTGAATGGAAAACTCTACTATTACACCAATTTTTAAGTCTGGCAACAAAGCCAACATCGAAAACTACAGAGGAATCGCAATTATTTCCTGTATCCCGAAAGTAATGGAATCCATACTTACAGATGACCTTTTCGCTATGTTTAATAAGTCAATAATCAATGAGCAACATGGACTTTACAAGGGATGGTTCACGGCTACGAACTTGGCGATATATCATGACTACCTGGTGAACAACGCGAACAAGTTGACGTCAACACGGACCTGTCAAAAGCCTTTGGAAGTGTCTGCCATGAACTCCTATTATGTAAACTGAAAGGCGTGGGTATCACTGGTGTTGACCTGGAATGGATTAAGTCTTACCTACAAGCCAGACATCAACGTGTTAAAATCTGTGATAAAGTGTCCAATATAATAAGTGTTACAACAGGCGTCCCTCAAGGCTCCCACATTGGTCCAGTACTATTTCCGTTTTTTGTGAACGATGTAATTAATGTCTTTTCAACTTGTAATATTCTTATATATGCAGACAATCTAAAATTATCTAATTAAATCTTTTGATGATTGTCTCAAAATTCAAACAGACCTAGATAAGTTTTTTAGCTGGTGCCTGAAAAATTACATGTGTGTGAATAGCAACAAATGTAAAACGTTTCGTTTCTATAAATGCCAGAATCCCATTGTCTACAATTATAGTATTAATAACATTATTTTAGAATCCCCTGGTGAATTTGTGATCTTGGCATCACCTTCGACAAAGACCTCACTTTCATTGAACATATTAACAATATAACTTTTAAAGCTCTGAGACTATTAGGGTTCATTAAAAGACACACACAACAGATAAGCGACCTACATGCCTTAATGACTCTATACCACATGCTAGTGTGCAGTATATTAGAATATAACATTGTCATATGGTCTCCACAACATGCTTTTCATATATATCGCTTAGAGGCTGTGCAAAATGGATTTACCAAATTTTATGTTTATAAAATGGGCCTACCATATCATGCTTTTGATCCTCACATAAACAGGTTTAAGATCGCTAGAAAATCGTAGGAAATTGGCATTCTCTATTTTCTACATAAAATAATTAACAGTTCTATTGACTGTCCATCTCTCTTCAGTAAAATTTAATTTCATACTGCCCCCACCATAGGAAGCTATTTTTTATCAGACCTCATAGGACTAACTATGGACAACGAGCTTTTTGTGATAGAATGGCGGCCAACTTTAACAACAATTTTGCTGAATATGATTTGTTTGGCACCAGCTTATCCACATGATAACCACACCACGAGATAATAAACAAATGTGCTTGTTTCTCCTTGCTCCTCGTTCATTTTAATTCCTTCTTGTATGTGTGTATGTTATGGTTTTTAATTAGGCATAAGTTGTATAGTGTACCAATTGGAATTGTATTGAATTCTGTAGTGTATTAAGTGGATAAATACATAAAAATAAATAAATAATTATTTGAGACGCTAATGAAGCTAAACCCCTTGCAAGTGCGCAAGCTGATGGTCCATTCCCTTATATCAAAAAAGGTCGTTGGCTCCCGGGTCTATTTTTACTTTATTTAATATTAAATAATTTTTTTAATTTATAATTATAAATTATAATTTATGAACTTTAAGGCAGAGTTTTTGTGTACCTTTGGTTTCTTTTTGTTTCCTTAAAAATAAAATAACAAAAAAAGTAGTCAAGTCTGGTAGTAAAAACAAGTGACAAAAATACCATATGTAAACATGCTGTGTGAACTTCGTAAAGAGGGAAAAGAATCATATAAATGTGATGAATGTAAAAAATTTATTTGTAAACCATGTGGGAACTTATCTTCATCTGAAATAAAAGTTCTTGAACTCCAAAGAGGAAGAGTAATGAAATTCTACTGTCCTCAGTGCAGAAACTTTGAAACATTTAAACTATTCCAAGAGGTTTTAGATAGTAAAAACTCAATAATTGAAAGTAAAAATGAAATAATAAAAATATTGAAGGATCAAATTGAGGAATTAAATAACAAAATAAATAAATCAAATGCTCAAGTTCAGGAGAAATGATATGCTTATGTAACCAGTAAACAAATAATATCGGAGCATCAAATTAAAGTTAATATCCCAATTCTAATACTTAAACCAACGGATAAAGTGTAGCAAAAACTAAAGCAGATCTTCAAGATAAACTGAACCCTTCTGAATTAAATATTGGAATTTCTAATGTCAGAACCACCAAATTGGGCAACTTAGTAATTAAGTGCCCATCTAAATGTGAGATGGAAGAGTTGAAACAAGCTGCTAAAAATATACTCGAGAACGAATATGAAGTCGAGATGTCAAAAATGAGAAAGCCTAAAGTAAAAATAGCAGGCTACGTTGGAAACAAAACTGAGGAAATAAAAGTTACATACATAAAAAAGAAAAAAAAACACCAATGAATCAACAATATTTGCAGAATGTTCAGCGGGGTTATTTCATAAGTTTATGAATTTTAAAAAGATATGGCAACAATATCCAGTATATGAAACTCTAAGTATCACAAAATGTTTTAACTGTCAAGGCTTCTACCATAAAAACATAATGTGTAACAAGAAAAAAGTGTGCGAACATTGTGCTGAAGAGCATGAAATAAGTGAGTGTCCGAAGAAAATTAAAAAGTGTATAAATTATATACAAGCTAATATTAAGTATAAAACCAATTACTTGTGTCCCATACAACATCTGACCCAAACCGTCCCAGTTATAAATATCAAATATGTATTTTGAAAGATAAAATAGATTATAACATTCCAGCCAAAAGAAGATGAAATTTTAGAACAACTGGACGCATTAGGTGAAGATTTAAATGGTAAACTAGTTAATGATATAATGTTAAGACAACAAATAATATTAAAAAACAAAATATTAAATATAATACATCTTAATATTAGAAGTGCGAAAAAGAACTTTGATCAGCTACTATTGTTAATAGAAACCTATGATCTTTATTATTGTGATATTATCATTTTAATTAAATGCTTGCAATTGTCATCGTGTAATCAATTTAACATTCCTGGCTATACAACGTATTATAATTATGGTGGTTTTAACAAAAATGATGGTATTTTAATATTAGTAAAATTGGAATTAGATGTTACTATAAGCCACAATAAATTTACTTCTTCCCTTGCAACTCTGTCAAGAATAACCTTTAGTATATGAAGTATATCATTTGGTATATCATGTGTTTACAAACCTCCCCCAATCACAGAAATATTATTTATCGAGGATTTAAGAGAATATTTTGATCTAAATTTATCACAAAATTGAAATTTTCACTGGAGATGTAAACATAAACATAGAGAATAATGAAAACTATATTGTAAATGAATATCTCTGTTTAATGGAGCAACATGGTTTTACTCCAAATATTAACTCTCCCACCCGAATAACTCCTGAAACAGCTTCTTGTATTGATCATTTATTTGTCAGAAAGGAAATAAATATAACAAAAGTAAATCTAACATTATTTATATTAGACACGGATTAACTGACCATTTGCCAATAATGTTAAATATTAATTTTGAACAAAATTCTAATAATAAGACTCATAATGTAACCAATCACTTTTACGAATGTATGGACTGTACCGATTTTAAAAATAAGATTTCTTTGCAAGATTGGTCTAACATCCTGAACTCTAATACCATATAGGCGACAAATGTTTTTGTTGAAATTTTTCAAGATATTCTAAATAGTTCTAAATTAAGAATACTAATAAAAACAGACAAAACAAAAAAATAAAAGAATGGATAACTACAGGCTTAATAACTTCTATTAAACATAGGGACAAACTAAAAAAAAAAATTGCAGAAAAATTATAGCCCGGACTAGAGCAGGAGTATTATATAGAAACAGATTAAACACA
Source organism: Leptura quadrifasciata (assembly GCA_963675555.1). Lineage (NCBI taxonomy): Eukaryota > Metazoa > Arthropoda > Insecta > Coleoptera > Cerambycidae > Leptura > Leptura quadrifasciata. Next base: position 53,159,103 of record OY776681.1, on the reverse strand, counting down.
TTAATAAATGAACAAAAGTATAACTTTTACAAAACACAGATTGAAGAAAATAACAATGATGTTAAAAAAATATACCAAATAATTACTGATGCCACAAATGAAAAAAGTAAAAATAAAAACACGAATCTTAAATTCAAAGACAAAAAGAACAACGAATTCCAAAATAATACATATATGGCTAACTTTTGTAATGACTATTTTATAAATATTGGTGTTGAAATGGAAAGAAAAATAGATGTACCACAAAACCCTTTTATCTTAGATAGCCACTGTACAACTTCTATGTTTTTAAATCCAGCTACCGAAAACGAAATTATGTCTTATTTCCTCCCTAAAAAATAACAGCGCGCCTGGCATAGATGGTACCTATATCAACAAAACTCTTAAAATTCGCACATACTGATATCACAAAGCCCATTACACACATCATTAATTTAATTTTTAAAACTGGACAATTACCTAACTATTTTAAGCAGTCTATTTTGTACACCTATTTTTAAGGAGGGATCAAAAATAAAATTCAAAACTATCGACCAATTAGTTTGATAAATAATATTGCAAAAATTTTTGAAAAATGTCTTAAAGATAGGTTAATAATTTTTTTTATAGCTAATAATATTTTATCAAAAAATCAATTCGGGTTTACTGAAAATATTAGCACAGCGGATGCCATGTACTACCTCACATCTGAAATCACAAGTAGCTTAAATAACAGTAAAAAAAGCATAGCAGTATTCATGGACCTTGCGAAGGCTTTCGATACCGTACCCCACCATAAACTCCTTGATATGTTATCACATTATGGGGTTCGTGGTACAGTGTTGAATGTCTTCAAATCCTATATAACAGATCCTGATCAATATCTAAAATTGAATAATACATTTAGCATGCCTCAAAAAATAAAAGTTGGTGTACCCCAAGGTACAATACTTGGGCCAATTCCTTTTATTACACATATTAACTCATTGCAGAATATAAGGATTAAAGGTAAAATTATATCATACGCCGATGACACTGCTCTCATATTCACAGGTGACACTTGGGAAGACACCAAAGAAAATGCTATACAGGGATGTAAATTGGTAACTCATTACATACCTTTTTCTTTAACAAATGCAAACAGACCAAACTTTAATAGTATAGTAATAAATAATAGCGTAAATGATGAAATTAAAGTAGTGAGGAATACAAAATATCTAGGAATAATTATAGATCAACACTTAAGATGGTCTGAACATATTGATTATTTAGTAAAAAAAATACGGAAATTGATACATAAATTTTTTATGTTAAAAGAATTCTTAAGTATTAAATTATTAACTTTAGTATACAAAGCATTAGTAGAATCATTAATAAGATATGGATTAATTGTTTGGAGTGGGATATAGCTACAGCCACTAACTGTTATACAAAATTAAATTTTAAAAACAATGTTCAAAAATAGATTATATCCTACGAATATGCTTTATAATTAAGACATCTGTAATATAAATACTTTGTACCTACTAGCAGTATGTTCTTATACCCATAAAACAGAAAAACTAAAAAACTTTATTAGTCATCAACATCAAACTAGAGGTAAAGTCAATAGACATATAATAATGCCAAAAAATCGAAGAACCATTAATTTAAAATTTGTGGATTACCTGGCTCCAAAGTTTTACAACTTGTTACCAAATGATATAAAACAAATAAAAAAAAAAAAAAAAATCCATAGAAATATACTTTTCATTATAAAAAACTGAAAATTTTTTGTAGGCTTATGTTATAGTTGAAAAGGTAAATGTATTGCCCTGTATCTTTTAGTTATTTTTATTTTGTATAGTACACAAATTTATACTGTTTTTTATATGCATATTTTTTTTATATATTACAATCCATATATAGATGTTTGGATAGAAAAAATCCTCTCATTCGGTCGCGAACAGTATTACAGTGTACACATCGAGGCAGAGCTCCTTAACTAAAGTTTTTTAAAAAAATTATTTTTTTTGTTTTGAACTAGAAATTATAAAGTTAATTTTACGATTTACAATTTAAGTGTTAGTGATGTCCTAAGGGGAAGGTGGTGCGAAAGGGACGTTTAATATCTCTCAAATTGTATTGTCTGATGAAGAGGAATTTTATCATTCTAAAAGTGCACACACAACTTGATGGAGATTGTTCCTAGTATTAATAACCAAGAAAATAATCTTGCTACAACAGCAATGGAAAATGACGGCAGGCCTCAGAAAAACCGACCAGTTAAACTTTTTAGTCTGGACTCTGATAAGTATTATTATTCCAATAACATTTTTGTTTCTATCAAAAAAACTAATTCCGATAATATGGGCCAACTACACCCATTAGTTGTAAGTCACATTTTACATAAAAAATTGCATGTTAAAAATATTATAGCAATTAAAAGTGCTGGAAGAATCTAAATCTAACTTAAAACCGTAAATGATGCTAACCTATTAGTAAATATCAAATTACTTGAATCGGAAAATCACCGAGCATTTATACCTAACTATTTATTGGAAAAAAAGGGGTGTAATCAGGGGAGTTGATACATTTTTTGACAATGGTTACCTGAAAGAAAATATTATTTGTCCTATGAAGGTGTTGGATGTTCAACGTATGCAAAGAAAAACAATAAAAGACAATAAAGCCACACTTATACCAAAACAAACCGTTATTATAACCTTTGAAGGTAATTTGTTACCTAAGGAAATTGTAATTAACAGTGTTCTCTTTGCTGTTCAAACTTTCTATGGTAGAGTTACTCAATGTTTTAACTGTCTGAAGTATGGTCATATCTCAAAGCAGTGTCGTAGTTCTACCCCATTATGTATTAATTGTTCCAAACCAACAACTGATAGCCATAAGTGTCAAGATAAAGATATCTTCTGCATTTATTGTAAAAGTAATGATCATAAATCAAATTCTAAAAATTGTCCCACCTTTGATAAGCAAAAAAAAATCAAAAAATAATGATAGATAGTAATGCTACTTTTGCCGAAGCCAAACAATACTGTGATAATTCTTTTGCCAATTTTGCATCCAACAATAAGTTTGATATTTTATCTGACCTATCAGACTATGATGCCAATTTTCCTAAACTTCCAAACCACGATCCCACTTTTTCTGGGAATGCTTTCTCCTTATCACAACGCATGCAAAAAAAGCTAATATAGCTAACTTACAACGAGCTATGCTTTCACAACCTTCCAGCAGTGGCGCTGTTGTTCTTTCTAAGGAAAGTTTCTGCTATAATACAAAAAAGAGGAAAATAAACCCTACCTCTCCCACTCTCCCAAAACCTTCTTTCAATTTTCAGGTACCAAATCCAAATTCTAAAAGACCGTACCATTTCAAAGCATCTAACACTGTATCTAAAAGTACCAATCATTCCTTTCTTAATTGTGAGGAAGACAAAAATAAAATTCTTGACTGTTTGTCTAAATTTATAGTTAACTTTTTGGGAAATTTAGAATCCCTGGAAATTCTCTCAATCACCGAATAATTTTAAGATAATGCAATAGAACGCCCGTTTTGCTGTTGCCAATAACACAGCCTAAACAAGTTTTAAACAATATGAATATTGACATATCTTTAATTAGTGAAACATGGTATACACCAGGTTCAAATGTTCACTTTCCAGGATTTAATATAGTACGCAAAGACCGAGTCGACGGTAAAGCCGGAGTTGCTATTCTGATAAAAAACAATTTCCATTTTAAGGAAATAAATATTGTTAATAATTTCAATGATGAAATTTGTGTGTGTGTGGAGTTAAGATTTCTATTAATAAATCAAACTATTGCTTTTTTTCCATATATAAACCTCTTAATATTAACACTGATTATAAAGATTGGGAATATATTTTTAAGCAAGCTACTCTTCACTGTATAATAGGTGGAGATTTTAACACCCACAGTGCACTTTGGGGTTCTTCAAAAAATGACAATATAGGTAATCAACTAATAAATGTCATTGATGACCTTAATTTTATATCTCCAAACAATGGCGAGGCCACTCGTATGCAGAGGCCTTCACAAGAGAAATCTGTTGTCGATATCACCTTTACTTCTACTGGCCTTGCTAACAGAATATCATGGAATGCATGCTCTGATACACTTGGATCTGACCATATTCCAATTATTCTTGAATTTTCCATTCAATATAAAATAAACAACATTACTCTTCCCAAATCTAAACAGAATTTAAACAAAGCTAACTGGGTGGCATATACAAGTTTGATAGAACAAGAATTTGACAATCTACCTCATCTTACCAATACTAATGAAAAATATAACTTCTTGCTAGAAGTTATTAATAAAGCTGCTTCCATTTATATACCTTTCTATAGACCATTTTAAACAAGATCTCGCCCACCTTCACCATGGTGGTGTAAAGCTTGTGATGATGCCATTCTGTAGAGGAAACTTGCTATCGAAAATTATAAAAACTATCCCACCAAGAAAATTTTCTTTATTGCAAGAACATGTGTCAAAACCAAGAAAGTTCTAAAAAATATTGCCAAACTGAGCTGGATAGAGTGGTGTTCTAACCTTATTAAAAATACTCCTTCCTCAGCACTTTGGAAACAAGTAAAAAATGAACGTATTCCTTCCAATCAAACTAATGCAGATAATGACAACTGGGTTAATGATTTCTTTGTTGAAGCGGTATCTAACACAGTTGGATCTGAGAACGTTAATGTCTCAACCAATAATCACTTTTTATGTCAACCATTTCAATATCATGAATTAGAAGTGATTCTGACAAATACTAGAAATTCCTCTGCCGGATATGCCAACATCAAATACCCTATGCTCAAATATCTACCTGTTAATGCAAAAAAATTTTTATTAGATATTTTTAATAATATGTATCTGTCAGGTAGCAACATTGAGAAGCTTAAAAAAGTAATTGTCATTCCTATACTAAAACAAGAAAAAACCCAGATAATTCTGACTCTTACACCCATTTCGCTTATGTCATGCATTTTAAAAACCTTGGAGCGCATGATAAAACTTAGATTAGAATAGTGGCTATACAACCAAAACTTACTGCCCCTCAATCAGTTCGGCTATAAAAAAGGTGTAGGCACTCTCGATGCTGTTCTTGCTGTAACCACAGATATCCAGATGTCTTTTCCCGGAACAATTATTTAAATGCACTCTTCTTAATAATAATAATAATAACTTTATTTCCTTTAGACCTGTTGAAATACAAGTATAGGACAAGTCAGAATGTGAATACATTAACAATAAAAAAGAAATGATATACTAATAAATAATAAAATAGAATAGATCGTCATAATTATATACATAAAAATCATTGCTTTTACATAGTCATATACAAAAACAAATAAATATATAAAATACATTCAAAATAATATATAACATGGACAATATAAATTTAATAAATAACAAATAACAAACGGGATGTTTGACAAACACTATATTAATTAATTGCATAAAAATACACATAATTATTATGATTCTTATCATACTTAAGTCAGATTACATGTAGTGGTACAGAAGATGACAAATTCGTGGTAGGTGTAAAAACATTCCTTAATAAGGAAGTCCCGAACTGCACTTTTAAAGCAATTGAAGCTGGTAGCATCTTTAAATTTTTTAGGTAAGAGATTATACATCTTGATTGATGTAATAAAAGGACCTTTATTTACTTGGGTTAATCTACATGCTGGTAAATAAACGTTTTCGCCGATTCGGGTGTTATAGTTATTTATATCACTACATTTTGGTAATTGATTAATGTTTTTCCTTACATAACATACTGACTGTAAGATATACATGCAGTAAATGGTAAGTATCCCGTGCTGTCTAAAGTAAGGTCTACATGATGTAGTGTAAACTAGATTAAACATGCTTCTTATAATTCTCTTCTGCATGAGAAAGACTTTTTGAACTCCTACACAGTTACCCCAGCAAAGTAAACCATATGAAAGTATCGAGTTTATACAACCATAATAAAGTGTCTTTAAAGTATTATTATTAACTGAATTTCTAATTTGTAATATTGCAAAGTTCTTACTTGCAAGGTTTTTCAGTACACTTTCCGTATGGTTTTGCCAGGATAAATGGTTATCTAGCTGAATACCTAAAAATTTCACACAATCATTTTGATATTCTACAAGAAAAACTACGCAATTTTTATTTCATTCCCAATAGTGTTGCTAGAAATATTGTCAACTTTTACTCGGATCAAGTAATATACATCAAGAATAGTAAAAATGAACTACAAGACCCTAGAATAAACAATTCTGGTATTCCACAGGGATCTGTCCTCAGCCCTCTCCTTTTTAATTTATACATCGCAGACATGCACAAAATAAATATCCCCAATCTTAATATTGTACAATACGCTGACGATCCTTGCATGTACGTAGAAAATAGGAAATGGGATGAATCACTAGTAACATTAGAAAGTGGGATTGAATATTTTAAACAATAGATCTTCGAAAATGGTTTTTACCTCTCACAGGAAAAATCAAATTTCACTATCTTTACCAGACATAACCTATTGCAGCCAACAAGTGTTCAGCTAGGTGGTTTTAATTTTTTGTTTGATTCTAAAATAAAGTATTTAGGAGTAGTTCTTGATAAAAAGCTCACATGGAAACCTTTTATAGAATCAATTACAAACAAATGCATTAAAGGTATACATTTTTTAAAATTTATTACTAAAACCTGGTGGGGAGCAGACATCAAATCTGCCGTAACTTTTTATAAAGCATATATCAGGTCTATAATAGATTATGGGGGGTGCATATTGTATGGCTCTGCTAGTAAAAACCTATTAAATAGTTTGGATGTTATACAACGTAAAGCTCTTAGAATTTGCCTGGGAGCGATGAAATCTACTATGAATGATGTTGAATCTCTTGAACCACCACTGTCTTTTAGGCGTAATTTCCTAAATGATAAGTTTTTATTAAAACTAGCCATCTTTAATAACTCCTTACTGGATAAAAGTTCTTGTCTTAACACCTTGGACTTAACCAATACATACTGGATAAAAAAGCCTTCTCCACCTATGTGCAGGTCATTTCGAGATTGTAATATACATGTAAATAATGTCGATATAATAACATACAGGGATCTCGACTATTGGGCAACTTTATTTCAACCTTGTGTTATAATTCCTGTATATAATGAAAGCCCAATTTTCTGCAACAATATATTGCTTTATGTCCTCAATCAATTTACAAACCCAGTTACCATCTTCACGGATGCCTCTAAATCGAAAGAAGGAACTGGTCGTGTTTATTTCAGTCCGATTGTACATATTGAAGGCAAATTTAGATTGGATAAAACATGCTCTATTTTCACTGCCGAGGCTATTGCTATTTACAAAGCTTTAAGTTATACCAAATCATTAAAAGTCAAGGAAATAGTAATTTTATCCAACTCACTTTCAGTCCTTACAGCCCTAAATAACAGACACACATTTTCATAGAAAATAAATTCATATATCTTTAGAATCAAACAAATAGTTTATAACATTATGCAATCTGGCAGAGAGGTAACATTTGTGTGGGTCAAAGCCCATATAGGCTTAAAACACAATGAGCATGTCGATACTTTGGCTAAGGAGGCTACTACTGGTATGGAAGTAAAACTATTAGAACGTATTTTCATTTTTTAAGCATTAAAACTCAAATTTTGTGTCATAAAATGTCAAAAAATTTTTGAAATATAGGAGTAGGAGGTCTGTAGGTAAAAGTTTTGCCTCATAATACTGAGGTCGCAGGATCGACCCCCAGCAGAGGTAAACATTTTTACATTATTTTAATTTTTTATTTATTTAAATATAAAGTAGATTTTACAATTGTTAAATGGGCACCTAGATGTGAGTAACATCTGTATGTGCCTACAAAAAAATTTAAATGTTCCGAGAGGATTGTTTTTTTGTTTTAATGGCTTTGGGTCATACACCATGCAGCCAGTCACAAGAGTATTAATAAAAATATTTAAAAAATCAGTGGGAAAAACACAAGGTTAAACATAGGGATGTAAGCTAAACTATAAACTAAGATTTGTTTTTATCAAGACGATAATAATAGGTTCGTAAATTTGCTGTGAGTTGAGAGATAGTAGGTTCAGCATATTGAAAGGTGCCATGATATTGCAATTTAAGATTAAATTCCTTATTAAATTATCAGTAGCTTTCTTATTTTTTGCACATTCAAAAAAATGTGATCAAGGTCACAGATGGTATGTATCGCATTGTTCGCATAATTGAGATGGTAGTACTCCGATTTTATATAAGTGGGCTGCGTAACATGCATGTCCAAATCTGATTCGATTAATAGATGTAACATATTTTCTGGGTATATTAAGATTAAGGTGCCAAGAATGGCCTTGGGATAAAAGGTTGTATCTTGCAATATTTGGAGGTACTGTTTGTGACATATCTTTGCCAGTAGGCTTCCCAATTATTTCTTGCATCTGCTTTAAATAAATGGTAATAGTTAGTGAGACAGAGTGTTTTACTTCCATACCAGTAGCAGCCTCCTTAGTATTTAGGTAGTAAATTCTGAATTACTTTGTGCAGAATTTACAAAACACACAATTTTCATTTTAGCTCAGTGTGCTAAAGCATCTGGCTAACAAACTGAGTTCCCTAGCGAAGTGGCTCGATACCAGCAAGGTGAAACAATTTTTCATTAAAAAAAAATTGCCCCAAGGGTAGTTCGGAGTCCACAATAAACTGTAGGGCTTTGTTTCTCTTTACCTAACACAAGATCCTTGAGATCTTCCAGGGGGTTACCTCGGTAACTTGAAAGGCGGTTAAGAAAACATTTGGATCACTGGTTAGGCAATTTAGAAATTCTGGATTACTGGCTATACTTAGTTAATCTTTTTGGCGGCACTGTTTTTTAACAGTAACACTAACACATTAAATTACATTATTCAGTTTCATGAATTAAGTAGGTAACAATTAATAAATTAGGTATCAAAATGATCACTGGTAAATATTCTTTAAGGTTATTATTGTTATGATTGGAGTTCTAGCGGAATTTTTCAACTCTAACTTGTTTATTAGCAAAACCAATAAGTGCTTATTTTAAAACGGCGCCAAATTTAAAATGTTCTGAATTGCATTAAATTTTCAATTGCTTTAACAATTTTATACAGGGTTGAAAATCGTAAAAAAAAAATTTTTTATGAGAAAGATTTTATGACAATTTTAGAACATTTTGCGTATTTTATGACATTTTAGGATTATATGACAAGTATAATCCCTGTTTTACCACTACACCATCATGCATCACAGTATCAGAGCTGTAAAGCGACTAGAAAACATTATTGTGTCAGATCGACTTATTTGACGTGGGTGCATGGGAGGCTGTTACAGCTAAACTCCTCGGAAGTGCGCAAGCTGATGGTCCATTCCCTTATGTGGAATACCGAATAAAGCTTAGAAAAAAATTCCAGCTCTTGTGCTTTTGGTCATCAAAAAGTTCACTGGCTCCCAGGCTAGTAGTCTTATACTTTTTTTACCAATATATGTGTAATATAGGCAACCAGTAATGCTATGTAACCACGCATGTGCCACACGAACCTACACAGGAAGTAACTTTTAATAAAGCAGTTTTACCTTACCAAGTCAGCCTGACTGTCAATACGTTACCTGTCCCCCAAATATAGAATAGAACATGGCGCAGTCGAAGAGCACATGGTGATAACGAGGAAGACATTTTGAAAATTGAGCAGCTTCAAAAAAAAAAAAAAAAATTTTCGTCGAAAAGAAGAGTTCAATCAGTATTATTATTCAGTATCCAGTACGACAAATAAACTAGCAGAATGGATTTCAGAGGAGTTCCACCAATGATTTTTTCTGGAAACTTGGCAGAAAATTGGGGCTTTTGGAAGCAGCGGTTCATGACGTACCTTGTCGCCACCGAAATTATTAAAAAAGAAGATTCAACAAAGTGTGCCCAACTCCTAACCTTAATAGGCGAGGAAGGTATGAGAATATATAATACATTTAACTTTACTGAGGAAGAGAAAGATAAATTAGATCCTCTATTAAAGAAATTTGACCTCCATTTTAATCCTAAAAAGAACTTGACATTCGAGAGATATAAATTTTTTACAACTTCTCAAAAAGAAGGTCAAACTGTAGAACAATTTGTGATTGAACTAAAAAACTTATCCCATTCCTGTGAGTTTAAGGATTTACGAGATAGTCTCATTAAAGATATCATGGTTTGTGGATTACGTTGTGAAGCTATGAGAGCCAAATTATTGGGTGATGATGTAGAGGAGCTTAACAAAGCCGTACAAATCTGTACTAACCTCGAGAAAACGAGGGAACACAATCGACAGATAACAGATGGTATCGACAAGTCCCAAATGAGCATGCAGGTCGATGGAATCAAAGGCAAGTCTTATGGCAGTCAGAGTGGTAATCAAAGAAGTGGGCAACAGCGAATGAGCAGTGACAACAAATTCGAGCAGAGAGGAGTAACGAAGAGGCTCCAGTATCAAAAATCACGCTGTCCTAGGTGTGATCGACAACATGAACAAGGGAAGTGTCCAGCTTTGGGTAAACAGTGTAATAACTGCGGTAATATGAATCATTTTTCACACTCTTGTAAATTTCAAAAATCTAATTTTAAGCATAAAGTTCAAAACAAAAATTATAGAAAAAAAGTTTATGCAGTAGATAACTTCACTTGTCAAAATTCAAACGATGTTGTAAGCTCTGTAAATACACAAGATTTTCTGTTTTTAGAGTCCGTAGAGAAAGAGATTGACATAGTCTCGGGGGAGACATGGACAACGGTCTTGGAGATTGAAGGTCATCAAGTAAGCTTTAAATTAGACGCGGGAGCGATGGCAAATATCATACCTGTAAGTGTACTGAGGAAAATTAAATTTGATTTTAATAAAATTTTGCCCACGGATGAAAAATTTTGCTCTTATACTCAGAACCATTTACCTATAACAGGGAAAATCTTATTGAAATGTTTTTCAAATAATAAGGAGGAAATTATTCAATTTTTTGTAGTTGATTTAAATAGTACACCAATTTTAGGTTTAAAAACCTGTAGAGATTTAAATCTGATTAAAAAAGTGGAATCTGTAAGTAAAAATGGCATAGGGACTGAAAAAAGTGTAGAGAAGATGATAAAAAAATATGAGTTTCTTTTTCATGGTATAGGATGTCTTAGTAAGCCTTATAAAATTGATTTAAAAAATAATGTGCAACCTGTAGTTCATGCAGCTAGGAAAATTCCTTTTGCGCTAGTAGATAAATTTAAGGAAGCTCTAGATGCTCTGGAGAGTCAAAAAATTATAGAAAAATCTGCAGAAAGTGCTGAGTGGGTCAATGCAATCGTAATTGTTAAAAAACCGAACGGAGATTTAAGAACTTGTTTAGATCCATTGGATCTAAAGCAGTAAAAAGACATTATTTTAAAATACCTACCTTGGAAGAATTAACCATAAAATTTTCAGGTGCTGAATATTTTAGCACACTTGACTTAACCCAGAGCTTTCTGCAGGTCAAATTAGATAAAAATAGCTCTAAACTATGTACTTTCTCAACAATGTTCGGAAGGTACAGGTTCTTGCGATTACTGTATGGACTGGTCAGCAGTCCAGAAGTTTTCCAAGAAAGGATGACTGAAATTTTTGGGAACTTCGAAGGAGTTAGTTGTTATATTGATGATTTAATCATAAGTGGGAAAACAATCGAAGAACATAATAAACGCTTAGAGCAAGTGTTACAACTAGCTGCAGAGAACAATTTAAAATTTAATAGGGACAAATGTAATTTTCTGATGAAAGAAGTTAAGTATATGTGGCATATAATTTCTAAATCGGGTCTCAGTCCACATAGTTCTAAAATAGACGCTATAAAAAATATGCCTAAACCTGAAAATGTAGGAGGCGTACAAAGGTTCTTGGGTTTAGTGAATTATGTAGGGAAATTCATACCGAATTTGGCTGAAAAAACGGCACCTCCGAGGGAACTTTTAAAAAAGAATATAATATTTTCCTGGGAACAACATGATAAAGCTTTTAAAAATTTAAAAGAAATAATATGCAAAAGTCCTTGCCTAAAATTCTTTGATAGTAATAAGCATGTCACGATATCGGTTGACTCATCTCAAAATGGTATGGCGGCGATCCTTTTACAGGATGGCATGCCTTGTGCTCACGCGTCAAGAGCATTTACGGAAACTCAACGTAGATATAGCCAAATAGAAAAAGAGTTGTTGGCTCGTTTTTTTGGAGCTCAGCGCTATTATCAGTTTGTTTTCGGAAAACATTTCACGATAGAAACGGATCATCGGCCTCTAATACAAATCATAAAAAAACCATTGAACAATTGTCCACCCAGGTTACAATGAATGCTAGTCCAATTAAGAAAGTTTGATTTCACATTAATTTATAAGCCGGGAAAACAACTAATTTTAGCTGACACTTTGTCAAGAGCTTTTGAAATAAATAAAAAATTTGATGAACGTATAGATTTGGAAGTAGAAGCACAAGTGTGTTTAATATCATTAAATTTAAGTGTCACCGATCAAAAAAGGAAAGAATTAATTGAAAAAACTAATCAGGATAATGAGTTAATAAATTTAAAAAAGTATATTAAAGAGGGTTGGCCTAAAAACGTGAAAGATGTCCCTGAAAATATAAGAATCTACTATAAATTCAAACATGAGTTAAGTGAGGTTAATGGTCTGGTGTATAAGAGCCAAAAATTCATAGTGCCTAGGTCGTGTAGACAGGAAATTTTAACAAAATTACACTACAGTCATATGGGTGTAACAAAAACGATGGCAAAAGCAAATCTGTCATTTTTTTGGATAGGAATGAACAGACACATTCAGGACATGATTTTGTCATGTCCAGTATGTCAACAAAATTCAAATTCTCAGAGAACCGAACCCATGATTTCCCACGAGATTGTGGAATTACAATATCATAAAGTTGCATGCGATGTGTTTCACTTGTATAATGAATCTTACCTGCTAGTAATAGATTACTATTCTAAATTTGTGGAAGTTGAAAACTTAAACAAAAATTTAACAAGCTTCAATGTTATTGCAAAATTAAAAGCCATATTTGCTCGTCATGACATTCCAAAAGTAGTAATCACAGATGGCGGTCCAGAATTTTCTTCTTTTCAATTTAAAAATTTTGCTGAACAGTGGGAGTTTAGTCATGTAAAAAGTTCACCAAGATACCCACAATCGAACGGACAGGTTGAACGTGCTATACAAACAGTTAAAAATATCTTGAGAAAATGCTACGTGGATCAAAAAGATCCATATTTAGCCCTCTTAGATTTGAGAAATACACCTATAGATAACCAAAATACTCCAGCAAATATATTAATGAGCAGGAACCTGAGATCCATCATTCCTCAAGCAAATAGCTACTTTAAACCAAATATATATGCAAATAAAAAATATAACAATTTTCTTAAGAAATCGAGAGAAAAACAAAAATATTATTATGATAAAAAAGGAGTAAGAGAATTAGACTATTTAGAAGAAAATTGTAAGGTTAGAGTACGAATTAAACCAAAAGGACCTTGGCTTAGAGCGAGAATTGTAAATAAGGTAGGAATTAGGGCATATAAAGTTGCTTTGGACAACGGTGCTAATTTTATTAGAAATATCCGTTTTATAAAGAAAATTGTTTCTAACAGTGAATTGACAAAATCGTTGCCAAACAATAATTTTAACTTTAAAAACAATCAAGAAAATTACAGGGTGATAAAAGTACAAGAGAGTGATGATGCAAGCAAAAATAATAATTTATTCATAGGGGAACCAAATGCACTTAATGATAGTAACAACAGCTCAATTTACGAAGAAGCATCACTGTCTGATACTTTTGAGTATAACACGTTGAACCAGAATCAGGTTAATTTTAATAGTTTTGATGAAACTAATAGTAAGGACAGGGCTGACTGTACAAGTAAGTGTGATGACGATCTACCAAGTTGTAGTAAACAAAAATTTTTGAAAAAAAATTATTCCGTAGGACACAATCTTAAAATAGGTGACGAACAAAAACAAGGAAAACCGTCAGGGGTTTTAACGAGATATGGTCGAAAGACTAAAATACCTAGTAAATACAATATTTACGACACAACAGTAGAGGACTAGAGCTAATAAATATGTATAATATTAGAACGATGAGTATATAGTATAGCTCATATAAGCTATCAGTAAAGTAAGGCACAGCCTAATTAAAAAAAAAAAAAAAAAAAAAAAAAAAAGGAAAGGTAATAACGTATCACAAATACTTGTACAAGGTAATGAAAAATGTGTTAGTTTGATATACAGAATGTGATAAGTGTTATTGTGTAACAAAACGTGTATTTACTATAGTGTTAGAGATATATACAAATATATATGTTATTAGGAGATTAAGCTACATTGAATAAAATGTTCGACCTATTACAGTTAATGTGAAGTATATGTATAATAAATTTAATTTTATAAAAAGAGGGATGTAATATAGGCAACCAGTAATGCTATGTAACCACGCATGTGCCACACGAACCTACACAGGAAGTAACTTTTAATAAAGCAGTTTTACCAAGTCAGCCTGACTGTCAATACGTTACCTGTCCCCCAAATATAGAATAGAACAATATGTATTATGTGCTGCCCTCTAACAGAGAGGAGAATTGTAATTGCTCCCTGGCCAGTGAGGTGGCGCCATCTGTGGGCGAACTGGCGAACCGCCATTTAGTAGTACCTAAGAAAACTGTAGAGGATTCCAGTATAATCTGGAAGGTTCTACAATGAGATTCTAGACATTCCAAGTGTTTATATAAAGAGGTGAATCCAGCAGATGGGGGTACAGTTCAGTTCTGATATACGAGAACAGTCTTTTGGTTAGATAAGAGTTGACAAGTGATTTAAAAGTAAAGTACACTTGTGATTTAAAAGTAGTGAATTTATATTAGATTAAAGTTATTATTAGTTGTGTGATTTTTAAGGATTAACTAATTAACTATTGCAATTTAAGTGTAGTGCAGTCATTGAAGCGACAAATAGGGTCTTACCTCCGAAATATTTTACTACGAACCGATTTACACGAAATTTTGGAATTAGGCTTATCTTACCCTTAACTTCAAAAATGATATTGACCCGACCTCCGTTTTTTATTTTTAAGGGGTGAAAACGACCCCTTAATGAAAAAATTGACATTGAGCCATTTTATCGCTAGAAAACGTATTTAATAATAAGGAGTGAAATCGTAAAGTGTTCTCTAACACAATTATCTCATGTTTAACCCATTTTCAAACCCTAAAAAACTTTACAACCCCTGCAAACGACCCCTAAATTGAAGAAAATTACAAAAAATACTTTTGTATAACTTAAAAAGATTTAAATATAGAGTAAATATTGTTTTACGTTCTCTACCTTAATTATCATATTTTTAACCACTTTTCAACCCTTAAAAACAACCCCTCAATTAAAAATTGTATAAAAAAATTCCTTTTGATAAACTCAAAATGATTTAAATGTTGTTCCACGTTCTCGAAAATGAC